>CM074434.1:36814000-38014000 GCA_037101425.1 Elopichthys bambusa | reverse complement strand
ACAGGATGGATCAAGGTTAAAACATAACCTAATATATACATAACTTTCCCTCGTATGACAATGACGTGACTGGAATAAAGCAAATACACTGCAAAACCTGAACCGATCCTCTTAATAGCGCTGCGGACTAACATGGTGTCTAACTGAAAACAACTCCTCAGCATTAGCTACAGCAAACACAAAAAGACTGTACTTCCCTGGAATTTGAGCTGCGGTCATTGTCAAGATCATAAATAAAATAGTCTATCGTGAGGCTTCTAATAAACATTGTGTTGTGTGAAACTATTTAGTCTTCTCTTCACCGATTTAGCATTTATCTGCGCTCTCTTCCGCTATCGCGCGACACGACAAAGAACGCTGATCCTGATTGGTCCTCGTGTGTGCATTCGAAGTGCTGATTGGCTCATGCAGATAGAACCTTATAGAACCAAGTTAGAGTTTGTAGATAGAACCTTTTTGTTTTCTAAAAAAAATTACCAAAATGTACACAACTTAAAAAAAGAATCATCACATAATGTAAATAAATTGTCACAGAATATGTGAATAACTCAATTTTGAATGTCAGAATTCCAAGGGGACAATATATTGCAGCATCACCTCTTTTCTCAGTGTATGAAATGGTTCGGTAAAGGATTAAGTCTCTCTAAGCCCCTCCTTTCCGAGAGCCTACTCTGCTCTGATTGGTCAGATGGCCCAGTCTGTTGTGATTGGTCTACTGCTTACAGCGCGTGTCAGAAACGAAACACCCATTACCAAAATCTTGTCAATGGTGGGGAAAGAGTTAAAGAGATAGATCATCCAAAAAATGCCAATAATATCCAACCAATATATGCTCATGTTGTTCCAAACCTGTACGACTTACTTTCTTCTTAGATCACAAAATAAGATCATTTCAAAATATCATCTTTTGTGTTCTGAAGAGAGAGGAAAGTCATACAAGTTTGGAACGAGTATATAATGACTCAATTTTTATTTTGAGGTGAATTATCTCTTAAATTGAAGCCCAACAGACACCAATTAGAAGTATTTCTATCTGTTGTAGGGATGCTTTACACAATCGACAGATATTCAGCAAATAAAAAAGCTGAATAACTGTAACCTTTTATTGCTCTAAACTATCATATTCCTCACAATGAATGGAGACCTACGGATTATGCATGGGCTGATAATGAGAACACTGTTTGACAGTAGGCGTTTTGAAGTTTGACAGTAATTGTCTTGAAATTAATTGAAGGCGAAAGCGGTGCTTTGATGGCTGTAGTGGCGGTGCTTTAAAGAACGTCTCAGAGAGGGTCTTTCAGCTCGATAAAACCCACTCCATAAAGTTACACTCACTCTAACACTTAAAAGGTATAACAAAAAATATAGATAAACTAATCGACCCAATCCAGTAAAGAACTAGCTAACCAACCATTCCATGACCAGTATGGAAATTCGTGCAAAACTTAAGAAATGGCTTTGTTTTAATGAATGAGTTTGAATGTTATTGGCCACACCCCTACAAAAAATAATTATTAATTTTTATCAAATCATCAATGATCATTCATTTTGTCTAACTGTAGCTGTTTAGTCTCAGATATGTAGTAGAATATATATTTTTTCTGATTAGACATCTCCAAACGCAGATTTTATTTCTGTCATACAGAATCACAAAATGCTTCCATGATCCATTAAATGAAAGTTAATAGAAATTTGATTCTATTTGCATGTTCACTGTTCAGTAATTTTGGTTAATAGTCACATGACATGCAGATGAACAAATAACATATTTATTCTTTTAATTCATCTATATCTTAATGATATTTAATTTAATAAAAATCTAATCTTTTTAGTAAAAGTTTTATTTTATTTTTATTTTTTAAAAATGATTATTATTTTTAGGATTTAATTAATTATTATCTTTTCATCAACTCCCAAACCAACAGCAGTTTGCAAAGCCCAAGTTGGGAAACTCTTTTCCATTTTATTGTTTTTGATAACATGTTTATAGGTAAGAAATTGCTGCGCAGGCATTCTCAATTCAATGCTAAATAGCACACTTCCCTGACAGATATATATATATATATATATATATATATATATATATATATATATATATTATATTTCTATCCATTTCTATATTAGTTTCATAGAGCCAACAATTGGAACTTGATATCATGCTAGAATGCATCTAATACATCACGGTCTGTTTTTTAGGAGACGGCCAGGTGGATTTTGAGGAGTTTGTTACTCTCCTGGGGCCCAAACTCTCGGCTGCCGGGATGCCTGACAAGTTCAACGGAACCGATTTTGACTCTGTGTTCTGGAAGGTGATTATTAGCCACTTCTCTCTTATTTCAAGTGACAACAGGCACAAAGTCTGCTGCATCTGTCTCTCCCTGCCACACACCGAAACTACATCTAGATTAGAGACACTTTCAATCAAACTTGTTGCCACACCTGCCATTGGTGGGTGACTTAAGAAAATTTACCAGCCATAAATATTTTTTACCAGCCATTCTTGCAAAAACAGGCAGTTAGGACATCAAATTTTTAGATACCAAACTTTTCAGGTAAATTTAATAAAGTAAACAAATGCAAAATAACACTGCATAGTCTTCATTGTATAAATTAAACATAGATTAATCCTTATTAAAGGTACAAAAGTCATTCAGTCAAGAGCAGTGAGTGATTTTTCTTTGTCTTTTCATGTTTAATTAATATTAAAAAACAGACAGCAGCAGGAATGTTAGGTTGCTGTCACTTTAAGAGCTAATGAACGGATCCAATATACTGTTACACATCCGTTTTCTTTCTCAACTGTTTATGTTCACTTAAGACATAACTGACTATGTTTACAGGCATTTTGACATAATTTTGTTTGAATATGTCTATTTAAGTGCAAGAAGATATAAAAGAGAACTCAATTCAGTATTTGCGCGCTCTCTGAGACACGGATTTCTGGGCTCATACTTCGGATATTTGCGCACAGAAAACTTTACAAACAGCTTGGGAATAACAAACTTTTATGTCTTCTTGTGCTTAAATGTTTAAATTTACAAGGCTTAAACTTTTGTGATGAAACGGCACTGGCTGTCAACTGTCCCGAGCATCATTCACGTTTGTTCACGTTCATGTTCTCACAACATTGCATTGTTAGAATTCATAAAAATGTTACCGGGCCAACTGCCAGTGGTCACAGTTTCATATACTCTCCAACACCGGTTTTTACTCGCATTTGGTGCTTGGCGAGTGTTAAAGTGTTACTTTCAATGCTCTCTATGAAGTCACTGTGACGAGCAGGGCAGATAGGGTGACGCGAGTGAGAACGAGCTTCAGCTGCGAGTCGCACCGGTCTCGAGTCTCTCACGGAGGAGCTCCGGAAGCATAAAAGGAGGAGCGACGACAGTGAAAGATGAGAGAGGACCAGGCCTGGACTTTATTTTATGTTTTATTATGTTTGTGTGGCCGGCAGACGTCCGTGAGGGTCTGCTGGCATTTACTTTCGTTTTGTTGTTTGTTTATTTTATATATTAAAGTTATGTTTGAGCATTCGCCGGTTCCCGCCTCCTTCTTCCCGTATCTACGAACTGTGTTACAGTCACACAAACAGACATGAATCACCTTATGAGTATTGGCCTCCTATCTTTTATCTGTGAGCAAAATCTATGGTTACACTTTATTTTAATGGTCCAATTTAGACTTTAACTTTGCAACTACATGTCTAACTCTCATTAGAGTATTAGTAGACTGTTAAAAAAAACTGTTAGGTTAGGTGTTAGGGGTTGGGTTAGTAGAATAAGTTGACATGTAGTTGCAAAGATACTTCTAGTCAGTAGAATGTCTGTTGAGGGACCATCAAAATAAAGTGTAAGCAGATATTAAGCAGACAGTCTACTAATACTCTACTAATACTCAAATGAGTTAGTTGACAAAGTGTTACCTACTCTACAAATTTAAATATACTTAAATGTATTGCTATGTGACATGATGACTTTAAGCAATATTCATGAATATATTTCATAACCGAGTCTCTTCCACTGCAAGTGAGAAGAGCAGAATATCATTTGTAAGGGCCATATGGTGATTCCCTCAAAGGGTGTGCTTCTCTAATCTCAGCTCGCTGCTGATGCATTTTTTAGCAGCGTGTTTGACCCCAAATAGCTACAGGGGTCTCCCTCTTAAACGTCTCTCTGTGTAATTATGAGTTCAGTGCTATTAATATGTGTGCACTGAAATCAAAATCAAACCTATCCATTTTCTTACTTCACATTCTTGGTCAGCAGTTCATGTTATTTTAAAGAAACGCTTTTAATGATCCAATTAAATCCTGAAAGGCAAAATCATGTTGTTGTTTTTTTTTTTTTAAATTGAATATCCTTTTGTATTTTTGACCAAAAGTCTAGTGTGCAGAGGTTCAAACAGTAGAGCATGACGTTAGCAACACCAAGGCCAGGGGTTTAATTCCCAGGGAATGCATGAACTGATAAAAATGTATACCTTTAATGTCAGGTAAGTCTCTTTGCATAAAAGCATCTACTGAATATATTAATGTAAAGTAATGCATTTAGACTAATTGAAGATCGCATAAAGAATTTCAGAATGAAATTATACAGCTTTGTCTCTATTTTTAGTGTGATATGCAGAAGTTGACTGTGGAAGAGCTGAAGAGACTCTTATATGATACTTTCTGTGACCACCTGTCAATGAAGGACATTGAGAATATCATCATGACAGAGGAGAATCACATCGAAAATCCTGAGGATTGCCAGGTTGACATTGACAGTAAGAATTTTTTTTTTCATGACGCACAGCTCTGGCTAAGATTCAGTTCAATAATAATTCGACTTGAAGACTGGAGTAATATGCTGAAAATTCAGCTTTGCATCACAGGAATAAATTACATTTTAAAATATATTCAAGTAGAAAAAATGTATTTTAAACTGTAATAATATTTCACAATATTTCTGTTTTAACAGCGTTTTTGATCAATGAGCATAAGAGACTTCTTTATAAAACATTAAAAGATCTTACCAACCCTAAACTTATGAACGGATAGTGTATGTGTGACATCATATAAATAGTGCTTCTTACAGAACATGAAAGAGGCTTGACTAACTATGTTTGATTTGAATATTTCTTAAAAAAATAACTGAATGTTTTTAATTAAACTTTTTATCACTTTTCAGTACTAACTGTACATTTCTAATTGACCTTTCCCTCAATTTTATCTGCAATCTTTCATGGATTTTCATGAAATTACCTATGCTGCTTAAAAAGATTGTCTAGGTAGGCAGCTCGCTAGGTTTTGGAACAGAGCTGTGGTTTCTTGCAGTCCTATATATTTACAAACCCTTTATTTAACGAAGCATCAAGTAATGTTTATTATCTTTTCAAACACTTTTGAAGCTTTCACACATTTTCCATTTAATTTCAAGTGATGATCTCCAAACCTTGTCTTATTTCTCCTGATCTTCTTATTTGTTTCCTTCTGCTTCTGCAGCGGAGAGTCCAACCCAACAAGTGAAGCAAACATGCGTACGGAAGAGTCTGATCTGCGCCTTCGCGATTGCTTTCATCATCAGTGTCATGCTCATTGCAGCCAATCAGGTGCTTCGCAGTGGCATGAAGTAACGTATGGACCGCTCACAACGTAGATTCAATGACAAAAATGGCTAAAAAAGAAAAAAACACGCACACATGCACACACAAACTGGAGCAACTGAAAAGTTCATTTTATCTACGTGAAATCCAAATGTTGTAACTGAAATATTTTTGAGACGAGCTACAGCTTTCACTGGACAGGTGGTTTTTTTGTTTTGTTTTGTTTTTTTCATATTTGACAACTGTTTCAAAACGTAACGCAGACAAATATGTAAACGCACACATACTGTGTCTTACCCGCAATGAAAAGTACATTAAAACAGAGAAAGAAGAAGTTTATATTGTAATGGACTAAAAAAAGTTTCCCCTTCAAACCGCTCTCTCCCTCTTCAGTATGTTTTGGGTGAGTTTAGCCGCATGGACATCTCCAACTGAGGATCCTACTCTTCAATGCATGACGATGCATGGATTTACAATAGCCTGGATGCACCAGTAGAGCTCAGCTGTGCATCCATTCACCTATATATCAGATCCCAATGCAAATTTTCTGAAGAAAGACCCGTCTCACACATGTGAAGAGTTTTGGATATGGAGCAAAGGCCGTTTCTGACATTTTACATCCAGTATACTGATCCCTTTGCATGAGAATAAGGGCTGTTTAGGGCATGCTCATGTCATGCAATGTTAGTCTTGTGTTTGTCGAGTAACTATCGTGGATTTTTACCTGTTGCACATGCCTGAGATGATTGTAGTAGTACTCTATATGGTCAAAGGGGACGTGAAACAACCCAAAAATCATGCTATACCACTAGTGACATACAGTCAGTATTAAGAGGTTTGTAGTATGTGGATAAAAATGATTTTCTTTTCACCTGAAATACACTATGCATTTTCAGGCTCACTGTTTTGAATGATCAACTAGCTCATCGGTGCAAATGTAACTTACATTTTTGCAAACATTTGCACTGTAGTTATCACATAGAGGTGATAATTAGGAGCTTTTGAATTGAAATGACACGACTGAAAGGAAATGATACCAAATGATTACGTGAGACACCGAATAAAAGGAGTATTTGATTTCTGACATATCAGGAAATTATTTAATGGTTGTTTTTGAACCAAATCGATGTCCATTTAAACTTATCGCCTAAACTAAATGGATGATCATGATGTTTTTATTCATTTGCAGTGTTAGGAATTTGTGTATTAATATAACCTGAGAGCAAACACTGTGGTATATCAGTGTTTCACCTCTATTTCAAAATATATTGTTCATGTGTCCATATGAATGTGCCATTTGTGACATCGTTCAATGTTTTCCTGGGAAACATAGTACGTTCGTGAGCAGGTTCACTTGATGATCACGAAACAGAGTATCTAAGGTGTGAATAATGTTTAAAATATGAATGTCAGGGTTTGAATATGTATCAGCTGTGTCATTCGTTAAAGGGCATTTTCCATTAGTTTTCAACTCTGCCCAGGGCCTGAATTGATTTAACTGTTAGTTACAGCACCATGAAACTCTTACATTTGGATGTCCAGGTATAAATGAAATATGCAATGGATGGAAACACCCGTCTCAGCACGCACACAGGCACTACCATCGAGTGACAGTCAAAGAGGAGTCACAGGACAACAATGTACAGGTTTCCCCCATTATACAGGCACGATTACTTATTCATTTATAGAAATGGGAAAGCTAATAATGTTTCTGAGCTGCAATCGCTTTAACCAGAAAATAGCCTATTATTTAAGACTCGTCCAGAATAGCACGTGCTGATAAGGAAATTCTCATTATATCATTACCGGATTGGTAACCCCGTCTGCCCCAGAGTTTTATTTGTGCTTAGTAAATCAGATCCAGAATAAAAAATTTTTTTTTAAAAATTGGCAAATGTAAAGGCCAAATGTTTTTCTCAACATGGGGCAGGAGAGTGTCAAGTCAGTCAATAAATTGGAAACAAAGTAACATTTATTTAAAGTATCTCAGATATTTTGTTTGCGTCATCTTTCCTGAAGAGGAAATTTTGAGAATATATTAAATCAGTACATGAAAGTGACTATAGGAAATGTGGTTTGACAAATGCTAACTACATATAACTGGATTTTAATGAGAATGTTGGTTTGTACAAGAGAGGATGGTTCTTTTTTCTCATTAATCATAGAGACCAGTAGTTTATTATCTGTAGAGCACTTTAGTATCCAAGATTTTTAGTAATTTTACATTGAAGTCATTTTTATTATATCCAGATTTTTTGTATTACATGAATTATCAAGATGTTTATGTTTGTACATAGAGCTTCATTATTTTTGTTAAAGAGATGGCAATATATGACATAGACTTTATTCGAGATGTGAGCCACATTTCTGTGTATTTCTAAAGAGACATGCACACAAATTCTGCTCACACTTAATTTATGTAAACAAGTATTTGGCCGTCCTTCGGCCTGTTTCAATACTTGAGACGTCAAGCGTGTTGAATGTTGTCCTGTGACATTTCTTATTTTGCCTTATGTTGTTTTTGCTGTTTTTTTTAAAGATCATATAGGATATTGTTTACAGTTATGACATTTCTATGATGTTCCTATCAGGTCTGAATATACTATTTTTGAATGTGGATAATCAATGTGCCATACATATGTTTATTAGTGCAACTTATGCTCTCTGTGGAGGGTCAATATATAACATTATACATTCATTTCACCTTGTGAAGTGTGTTTACTGAGTGCACAGAATCTATGTATCCACCTGTGACATTGTACTGTATTCCAAATGAATAAAGATGATACCAAAATACACTGGAAGAAGAAACTTAAAAACAAGTATTCCTTTACAAACTGCACTGCAAAACAGCAACATACTAAACAACAAAACTAGAATGGTCTACACTGGTTTTGTGGTCTACACCAAACATTTTGAAACCTCGATTTGTGTCATTTTCCTAGCAATAAACATTAAAAGTAAATACACAAAATGTATCAAATTAATAATTATTATAAATATAGCTGCGAGCAGCAATTGTTGGGGTTCAAGTGCTTTAAGGCCTTTAAGCACATGCGTAAAAAGGTATTATGTTTTAATTAGCAAGCCTGTAACCATCTCGATCATAGATGTAAAAGACAATTTACAGCCAATACAGACAATTTACCATAGTACATATATGGTTTTTAGAGCTTTTTAACAGTTATCAAGGTTGAGCCAAAAACCTAGGACTAGTTCGCGAAAGTTGTTTTTTGAAATAATCTCCAATATTTAACGAATGATTTGAATGACAGCGGCGGTCCTAGAGGCAAAGAATGAGGAGTTCTACCATGTGGTATGAATTTCGTGGTCATGTGCAAAAAAATCGTGTGATATATAATCCTTTACGCACGTGGAAAACGCAAATCATGAACCCCGCATTCCCCCCATGGCTGATTCCTTTTAAATTCTGTGAGTCAAATAGGCCCGGCAAGTTTCAGTCTGCTCGGCCTCTGTTGACCTGGTCTGATAGCTGCTCAAAATTCATTGGCCGCCTCTGGCCACGTTTTTTGAGATACGTGAATGGCCTCACAGGCAGTCTTGCCACCTTGGACAAACACATCACATGCCAATTTTCAAGTCAATCAGACTTAGAGTTACACAGTTATAGCCATTTTTAATTATAGCGACACCAATTGGCCAGTCGCTGCTTGACCAGTCAACGCAACCACAGAGTGAGCTTTTACACTCTAAAACTTCGATCATTTTGGCGGCCCTTAGGGACCGTGAATTGAAATTTCAACTTTTCTTGATAATTATTGACAGACTCCAGAGAATCTTGCTGTGCTGGTTCTGATTTATTCATTATATGGCGGAAACAAGCTTTCATAGTACCCTATTCACAGGAAAGTGCAATTCATTAGGAACTCATATTTTAATCATAACTGCCAGTAAATTACCAGAATTAGATATGCCTATGTTTGTTGTAATCCTTTGACATAATCACAATCACGTTGCCGCATCTTACTGCAGTGACGATAACTAATCCTGATCTCAATACAAATCTGACATATTCAATTTCTTTCTTGTGAAAATCCCTTTATCTCTGTGAAGAACCTGCCTGTTTGCTGATCACAGGTTCTAGATATACGATGCTATCAGTTTTCTAATTCTAGTACACTGTCATACTTTCAGTCAAAAGCAAGAGACTGCGTTCCCTTTATGCTGTTCGATTTTTCTCTCTTTTCCTAGCAGAGATGAATCAGTTTTAGCCATGGGTAGACCCATCATTAAAAGAGAAGTTTTGATATTCTGAGAGTTAAGGCCTGGTTAAAGTACATACAGAACTCCATTATGGTGGTGATTCATCAGAACAGACAGCAAGTAGAAACGTAGTAAAAGTGTTTATCTGAAACTATAATGTGAAGTCATTGCAAAACATTTGAATCACAATTGAAAAAAGTAGTATTGTAGATAACTAAATCAATTATGAATTCATACAGTTTATAGTTCAATAGCATTTGTATAGGATAATATGCATTATGTATTTACAAATATTTCAGAATACAGCGTTTTTAGTCGTTTTCGCGGACCCGTGTGAATGGGGATCATTTTGACTTATGGTGTTGTCTGTACGTGGAAAACTCAAAGAAAAGACGTCTCCGTTTTAAGCATATCGTTGTCGTGTAAACGTACCCTTACTTGTGACGTTTCACCCCCCAACACTGGTAAAGACTTATTTACTTTACTCTTGAGAATGCTGGCAAATGACCCAGGACAAATGAAATTCAAACAGATGCCTTCTCGATGTTGCTCTGCTTGATGTCATCAAGACATATATTTTGTTTAAAAGCTTCTTTGAACATTTCTCATAAAAAATTTCTCACATGCTTGTAACTGGGGGACACCTGTATATGAATCTTATGTTCCATTTTTAACTGGGACTATAAGGTTAATTATAATGTACATTACATACTAAAGCATATAGTATATCTAAGTATTTCATGTCTACTTGGTATCATGAAAAAGGGTATCTAAAAAAAAGCATACATTTTAATGAGGTTTGTTGTTTGCGTCATCTTTCCTGAAGAGGAAATTTTGAGAATATATTTAAGCAGTACATGAAAGCAACTATAGGAAATGTGGTTTGACAAATGCTAACTACATATAAATGGATTTTAATGAGAATGTTGGTTTGTACAAGAGAGGATGGTTCTTTTTTCTCATTAATCATAGAGACCAGTAGTTTATTATCTGTAGAGCACTTTAGTATCCAAGATTTTTAGTAATTCTACATTGAAGTCATTTTATTGTATCCAGATTTTTTGTATTACATGAATTATCAAGATGTTTATGTTTGTACATAGAGCTTCATTATTTTTGTTAAAGAGATGGCAATATATGACATAGACTTTATTTGAGATGTGAGCCACATTTCTGTGTATTTCTAAAGAGACATGCACACAAATTCTGCTCACAATTAATTTATGTAAACAAGTATTTGGCCGTCCTTCGGCCTGTTTCAATACTTGAGACATCAAGCGTGTTGAATGTTGTCCTGTGACATTTCTTATTTTGCCTTATGTTGTTTTTGCTGTTTTTTTTAAAGATCATATAGGATATTGTTTACAGTTATGACATTTCTATGATGTTCCTATCAGGTCTGAATATACTATTTTTGAATGTGGATAATCAATGTGCCATACATATGTTTATTAGTGCGACTTATGCTCTCTGTGGAGGGTCAATATATAACATTATACATTCATTTCACCTTGTGAAGTGTGTTTACTGAGTGCACAGAATCTATGTATCCACCTGTGACATTGTACTGTATTCCAAATGAATAAAGATGATACCAAAATACACTGGAAGAAGAAACTTAAAAACAAGTATTCCTTTACAAACTGCACTGCAAAACAGCAACATACTAAACAACAAAACTAGAATGGTCTACACTGGTTTTGTGGTCCACACCAAAAATTTTGAAACCTCGATTTGTGTCATTTTCCTAGCAATAAACATTAAAAGTAAATACACAAAATGTATCAAATTAATAATTATTATAAATATAGCTGTGAGCAGCAATTGTTGGGGTTTAAGTGCTTTAAGGCCTTTAAGCACATGCGTAAAAAGGTATTATGTTTTAATTAGCAAGCCTGTAACCATCTCGATCATAGATGTAAAAGACAATTTACAGCCAATACAGACAATTTACCATAGTACATATATGGTTTTTAGAGCTTTTTTAACAGTTATCGAGGTTGAGCCAAAAACCTAGGACTAATTCGTGAAAGTTGTTTTTTGAAATAATCTCCAATATTTAACAAACGATTTGATTGACAGCGGCGGTCCTAGAGGCAAAGGTGCTCAGAATGAGGAGTTCTACCATGTGGTATGAATTTCGTGCGAAAAATCGTGTGATATATAATCGCGAACCCCGCATTCCCCCCATGACTGATTTCTTTTGAATTCTGTGAGTCAAACAGGCCCAGCAAGTTTCAGTCTGCTCGGCCTCTGTTTACCTGGTCTGATAGCTGCTCAAAACTCATTGGCCGCCTCCGGCCACGTTTTTTGAGATATGTGAATGGCCTCACAGGCAGTCTTGCCACCTTGGACAAAGACATCACATGCCAATTTTCAAGTCAATCAGACTTAGGGTTGCATAGTTATAGCCATTTTTAATTATAGCAACACCAAGTGGCCAGTCGCCGCTCGACCAGTTGACGCAACCACAGAGTGAGCTTTTACACTCTTAAAAGTGGCACTGCCCACTTCAACCATTTTGGCGACCTTTAGGGACTGAATTGAAATTTCAACTTTCAATTACTGACAGACTCCAGAGAATCTTGCTGTGCTGGTTCCGATTTATATATTATTTGGCGGAAACAAGCTTTCATAGTACCCTATTTACAGGAAAGTGCAATTCATTAGGAACTCATATTTTAATCATAACTGCCAGTACATTACCAGAATTAGATATGCCTATGTTTGTTGTAATCCTTTGACATAATCACAATCACGTTGTCGCATCTTACTGCATTGACGATATCTAATCCTGATCTCAATACAAATCTGACATATTCAATTTCTTTCTTGTGAAAATCCCTTTATCTCTGTGAAGAACCTGCCTGTTTGCTGATCACAGGTTCTAGATATACGATGCTATCAGTTTCCTAATTCTAGTACACTGTCATACTTTCAATCAAAAGCAAGAGACTCTATATCCATTCCCTTTATGCTGTTCGATTTTTCTCTCTTTTCCTAGCACAGAGATGAATCAGTTTTAGCCATGGGTAGACCCATCATTAAAAGAGAAGTTTTGATATTCTGAGAGTTAAGGCCTGGTTAAAGTACATACAGAACTCCATTATGGTGGTGATTCATCAGAACAGACAGCAAGTAGAAACGTAGTAAAAGTGTTTATCTGAGACTATAATGTGAAGTCATTGCAAAACATTTGAATTAGCCAGCTCGTAAGATACGTACGAATTAATCATGAGATAGTGTTGTTATAACCTAGGCTACTAAATATTTGATGGCCCAAATATGCACAACAGGAATGCATAAAGATTTTTCCAGCATCATACTGGTTTGAAACAACATAAGGGTGAGTAAATTATGTCATAATTTTCCTTTAAAGCCAATACGATCTGATGGGGGAAAAAAGGTGATTATGGCGAATTTTTTCAAATTTTTATATTGCACTTCCGAACTGAAATGTCCACTGAGGGGTGCTAGAAGTGAGTTAATTTTCCCTCTAATACAGATGTATGTGACGGTGGCAATATTTTATTAAATTTTTTTTTATGTAAATGGAAGTGAATAAATGTAAGGCGGCAGTTCGGAAATGAATGTCCAGTAGGTGGCGCTAAAGGTTCGATCGAGTTTGTAACAAACAAAACATAGGCTGCGTCTGAAATTGCATACTGTTGAGTAGGTACTACATTTGAATTTAAATTTACTTCACGACCATTGAAAAAGTATGTTCTATATAGTATGAATGTGTGTAGTATGAATAAATTCGGACATACTACATCCGCCATGTTGTTACTGTCACATGACCTACCAGCGTCAGTTACGTCCCTTCAACTCCATTCATAAATCCTCTTCCGTGGCCTCATCGGGTTGTAAAGTGTCCACCATATGCACACTTCAGAATCTCACCGGAAGTAGTAAGTCATCCGGGTACTTTTCGCCTACTGTTTTTTTACTGCTTACTGTTTACTATGAATTCGGACATACTACTCTGTTTGCGTACTGGTTTTCGTGTACTATATATTAGAGAAGTATTCGATTTCGGACACAGCTATAGCCTACCCCATACGTTAAATCCTATAAACCTAACAGAGAGTGTGTGCAAAAGCAAATGTGAATTAAAAATAATAATAAAATAAAATAAACAAGACTAAACCAATTATTTGAGCTTGTTTCTGTGACACTTTGAGCTCATCTGTTCATTTGAGTAAAGCATTTCACACAACACTTTTATTATTTATTTTTGTTAGTCAACCTATTATTGTATTAAATATTTCAGACAAACAGCCCTAAACATTACAACAAAATAAAAACAAAATAAACTGTGGTTGGTTGCTTTAGTGTACATGTTGGTCAAATAATCTCTAAAGGGGCAGTTCATGGCCAACAATGTGGATCCGACTTAATGGATATCTGATGGTAAACTGCAGAGAACAAAGAGACGACAGAAAAGGAAAAACAGAAGAACAGAATTGAGAGGCAATGACTTTAATCTCAAAGAATACACAAGGTTAACATCGATCAAACAGGTTGTTTACGTATCTCCAAGCAACACACAGCGGGTGTTTCGTTTCTGAATGAACCCGTGTTTTTGAACGATTCAGGTGAGTCAATGATTCAATAAGCCACTCATAAAAAAAAAAAAAAACAGTGCCTGCATCACAATGTGCACACTATCCATCCTAAATAGTATGTGACATTAGTAATATTCAATACTACTTAGGGTGAATAGTATGCACGTTGAGATGCAGGGAGTCACTTCGTTCCTAAATGAATCAGCCATTTTTATTGAATGAATCAGTGACTCAATCATTAAAACTTTACGCCATCTACTGGCGGTTTTAATTTCCCATTTAAAAGTAGGCCTATTATTTCATTTATGTATATTTCTTTATTCAGAAATGTATATTTAAAATATTAAAGGGTTAGTTCACCCTCATGTCGTTTCACACCCGTAAGACCTTCGTTCATCTTCGGAACACAAATTAAGATATTTTTGATAAAATCCGATGGCTCAGTTAGGCATGCATTGCCAGCAAGTTAATTTCCTTTTTCAATGCCCAGAAAGGTACTAAAGACATATTTAAAACAGATCATGTGACTACAGTGGTTCAATCTTAATGTTATGAAGCGACGAGAAAACTTTTTGTGCATCAAAAAAAACCAAAATAACGACTTTATTCAACAATATCTAGTGATGGGCGATTTCAAAACACTGCTTCGTGAAGCTTTGAAGCTTTACGAATCTTTTGTTTCGAATCAGTGGTTCGGAGCGTGTATCAAACTGCTAAAGTCCATTGAAATTGCTAAACACTTATGACATAACGCAGCCTCGTTTACTGAAATCACGTGCCTTTGGCGCTCTGAACCACTGATTCGAACAGCTTTTGTACATTTGTACAGCTTCGGAGCTTCATGAAGCAGTGTTTTGAAATCGCCCATCACTAGATATTGTATTGATCCCCAAAACTCTGAATAAAGTTATTATAATTTCTGTTTTGGTGCACAAAAAGTATTCTCGTCACTTTATAATATTAAGGTTGAACCACTGTACTCATGCAAACTGTTTTAAATATGTTTTTAGTACCTTTCTGGGCATTGAAAAAGGAAATGCCCAGAACTTGCTGGCAATGGAGGCCTCACTGAGCCATCGGATTTTATCAAAAATATCTTAATTTGTGTTTTAAAATGAACGAAGGTCTTACGGGTGTGGAATGACAAGTAATTAATGATATAATTTCATTTTTGGGTGAAACATTATTCATACAATTTTGTTTAATTTTTTTTGTAGTGATAAAGTACGTTTATTATCTGTTTAATTAAAAAAAAATCAAAATAAAAAGTGAAATAAAACTAAATTAATTAACTATAATTAAATCTATAAATTTATCCTATGATAGGAATCCCTAAAAGTTGTATATGAAATGCCTGGCAGAACCCTTTCTGTACAGTAGAACCTTTTCTTCTAAGAGTGTTTATTCTCTATTATAGATCAGTGTAACATTAATTTTAAAAGTAACATTTCCCAACACTTTCAATCAGAAAATGTCAAGTCAAGTCACCTTTATTTATATAGCGCTTTTTACATAGCAGATTGTGTCAAAGCAGCTTTACAGTGATAACTGGTGACTAATTTAAGTAAATTTAAGTTGATTCGTTCGGTTGTAAAAATCAATAATTAGTTCATTTATCCACATATCAGCACTGGAGAAAACAGTGATGTCATCGTCCAGCTCAGTTCTGTTCACTTACAGCGGTGTCAATGCAGGCAGATCAAAAACATTGTTGCATATCAAGTGTCCCCAACTAAGCAAGCCAGAGGCGACAGTGGCAAGGAACCCAAACTCCATCAGGTGACATCAGATGACAAAACAGTGATAAGAATGGAGAAAAAAACCTTGGGAGAAACCAGGCTCAGTCGGGGGGCCAGTTCTCCTCTGGCCAACAGCAAACAGTGCTTGATTATGATTCAGGCAACGTTACAGGCCATAAGTCCGATTGGGATTTCAACAGTCAACAGTCAAAATATTTGGTCCAGTTCCATCTAGTTGAAGATCGTATTCATCACGCCGGTATGGACGGTTTGTTGGGAATCTGTACCACTGGCTGTCGTGTCGATGAGGCCTTCACAGGGATGATCTAGTTGACTAAATCTCTGCTGACACTTCAGGGCTGCGTTGTCGTTGTATCTAGGCACAGGTCCTCCATCTGATCTGGATACGGCCTGAATCCGGCTGACTACGGTAAACCTCAGGATAAACAGAAAGACTAATATTAGCGTAGATGCAATTCTTCTTCTGATGTAACGAGTACATCTGGTGTTATAGGAAGTGTTCCCGGTTCCGGCTGACCTAATTTATGCAGCCTAACAATCCTTTAATGGATTTGAAAAAATAAATTGATAATGTATTGTGTATGCCAGGTTAAAGAGATGCGTTTTTAGTCTAGATTTAAACTGACAGAGTATGTCTGCTTCCCGAAAAATGCTAGGAAGATTGTTTAGGTGCCAAATAGGAGAAGGATCTACCACCTGCGTTTGATTTTGATATTCTAGGTATTATTAATTGGCCTGAATTCTGAGATCACAATAGACGTGAAGGACTATGTGTTAAGAGCTCATTCAGGTACTGGGGATCTAAACCATTTAGTGCTTTGTAAGTGATTAGCAAGATTTTAAAATCTATATGATGTTTAATGTCCAATATGCTCATACTTCCTGGTTCTAGTAAGAACTCTAGCTGCTGCGTTTTGGACCAGCTGTAGTTTGTTTATCAAGCTTGTTTATCAAATTACTTACGACAAAGACTTAACAGAGCAGCCATCAAGTGTTATACAGTATTCTAGGTTATTATGTGCATACATTCTTCATAAAATGTATAAAGAATTGAGGGTTTTGCAAACATTGAGACATTATACTAATATTCAGGTTTGTGTATTTGTTTACTGTATTTGTACTTAGTTTGTTCATTCAAAGCTCTTAGGCCAGGGTTTGCAAGGAAAAAAAGCAATCAAAAAAATAATAATTTGAAATGAAATCATTCAAAAGGAAATAAATAAAAAGCTAGCCGACGAAGTGTAAAGAATAGAAATGAGCTTCACACAGGTTTCTGCAGTGCTGATATCTCGTGTGGCACAGAGGAAAAAATCTGACAAAAGCTTATCGTTTATATTAAGAATTTATTTCATCAATCAATACGAGATGCAGCCTCATATATGACAGAAAAGCAAGAAAGACAGAAAAAAACTATTTATATATGACATATCTCTGTAAATCATCTGTGAAATAAAGGTAGCAGGAAGCTTTCGCCTACAAAGGAAGCTGCATGCATTGGAAATGAGCTGGAAGTAGACAAAAAAAAAAAAAAAAAAAAAAAAAACAACCTTTTCCTATAAGAAAGAATTCTTAGCTCCGTCCTCAATCACATCCTCTGCAAGGTGAAATAGAGGCCATGTCACATGCAGCGACATGTACAAAAGCACTAACAGAAAATCGGAAGAACTAGATCATTTTCCATTCTTCCAGGGTTATAGAAAACTTCAAGAGAGAGAACTGTTCCCTCCACTTCAAAAACAGTGGCAGTTAAAAAACAAACCCAAGGTCAGGTATTGAGAAGAGGGAATTCTTCAAATCCACTTGGTAGGACCCATGTGCAGAAGCTTGTGGAAAGAAAAAAAAAATCAAGCAGCAAATCCAAGCTCTCGAGAGGAACGCCTGGCAAAGGAAGAAACAGAGACAAAATGAGACCTGTAATGGATGGATTACAGAACGAGGCATAAACAGGAAAGGAGGAAAGACAAAAGCTCAAAGGTATAAGGAAAGGTGAGGCAACACATCAAAGTGCATGATTATAAAGAGTTTCTTCAATACACTGGAGGTTCTTGACAACACAAACAGTGACAAATGGGAGACACAAGATCATAATTGAAATGCAAGAAATGTAGGCTACTATATACCTTGCATTAGCAGAGCACAAATTCCACTTCCTGAAACATGTCAAGACAATGTCATGGTCATACCCAAATCAACAAAAATTTATATAAAATCATATTTTACATAAGCAAAACGAATGCTGTTTTAGAACTATTAAAGGTTATTTCATTGTGACATTATTTTCATGACAATTAAGGACATTCCCCTTAAATTTAATCTTCAAATTCTATTTGAAATACTCAAATTATTCTAAAAATACTCTAACAATGAATCTTTTAAAGTGTAAAATAGTTATACTTTATTATTATTCATTATTATTATTAATTTACTATAGTCTATAGGCTATTTAGTGTATTATTAATACTGTTAAAAGGGCCAATCAGAGACTTTCTTATCGGTGACGGCTGTAAAGAAGGCCACATAATCAAAAACATTTATTTTAAACATTATTTAAAGTACATCCTGATTGACTGAAACAATCTTTGTCATAGAATACACTTGTTTGTTCACAATTAGTTGACAGTTTCAACGTTCTTGTGCCCATTTATTTATTTTCACGATCCGAAGTGAATTATCCATGGTTACTTTCAGTAGAGGCTACAAAGTTGATAACACAAAATGATATTCAAACGGACATTAGATGCTTTTAACAATAAAGAAAGCACATTTGTAACGGTGGTACCCTAACAATTGGAATTTAATTAAAAAATAATTCCTCAAAATAACCATTGCCAATTCGGGCCCCAGGCAAACTTAAAATCCACCAAATTACATTAACTGTTTGACCCAGGATAACTCAAACCACCAGTTACACACAATTAGATGTCAATGTAATGGAATGAAATTCATTCACAACAAAAACATCCCACACAAAAGATTCAATCTCATCAAATTGTAATGTGCAATATCAAAATGTTAAAAACGCTTTTCACACAGAGGATCACTACAAATACACAAATCAAGTCCTTTGATGTGGTGCGTCATGTACCAGGAATAATTATTAGTCCATGGGGTTAAGAGTTTCTCAAAAAAAAAAAAAATCCGATTAATCCCTCTTTGTCCGAGGCAACTGAAGAACTGAGGTTGAATGCCAGCACGTGGTTCTGGCAACGCTCTGCAGACGGCGTCAGAGACGAAGGATCAAACGAGTTCAGCAGACAATCACGGAAGCGCTAGGACCCGGCAACTTTGTTGTCCTTGCCAAGAAGATCCAACAAAGTGGCAGGTAAATAATTCCTCTTTCAGTGCTGTACTGAACTGCCGTGTACATGATTCAAACGGCCCGCGACTTGACTCAGCAGCCTCTATTATTGTCCGCCCTCTCATTGCAACTCAACACGTCACTACCTGTCGCTGCTCCTTCCACTTCCCCTTTTATTTAGTTATTTCCACTCACAATCCTCCACACCTTTCTCTCGACTGGCTCTTGCGTCAATATATTTAAAAACAGTGCGGTTCATCCCAAAACCGTCACATTCCCCCTACCCTGGAAAAACAACCTATGGTTGAAAATTTGAGAGTTAAAATCCCTGAAACTCCTCTTCTTCATCAGAGGTGTCTTGGAATATTTTTAGGAGTTTTTCCTTGCTTTGGGACTCTAATTCTTCAGCTGTCGGGTAACACTGTTTCATATTGCACACATGAATTGTGCGGACATCTTCCCCTGTAGTCTCCAGTGCCACACGGTAATTGAGTGGACTCTGTTTTATTACACAGTAAGGACCTCTCCATTTCCTGGCTAGTTTAGCAGTGAATTTAGCTTTTGCGCTAGACTGTGGAAAGTTCCTTATCCACACACGGTCTTGCTCTTTAAATGTTAGTTCTCGTCGATGTTTGTTGGAGTTTCTTGTTTGTCTCACATGACCTTTTTTCCTGTTTTCCTTAGCTTTGAATTCAAGCTGAGTTAAACAGTAAACAACATCATATGCTTGCACATCAGGAGGGGTGCGAATCAATCATATTGGTCTGAGGATGGTATGCAGTAGTCAGTTTAGGTGTTACATTCCATTTTTCACAGACCTACTTAAATACAGATGACACAAATTGTGTCCCTCTATCAGACAACAGAAAATCAGGCACACCCCACCTGGTCAGAATTTCCTTCTTGAAAATGGCAGCAACTGTTTGGGCAGTGGCATTTCTCATTGGGAACATCTCAACCCAACGAGTAAAGTAATCAATGAACACCAAGAGATATTCATTTCGGTTGGAACTACACAGTAAGGGCCCCCATTATGTCCACACCCAGCATTTCATTTGGGTGAGTGACAGTGGTGTGTTGCATTTTGCCAGCAGGTTTCTGGTTGTCACTCTTAAGTTGTTGACATTTTATGCATCTCTTTACCCACTGCTTGACATCATTCCACATTCCTGGCCAGAAATCCACTTCTTGAATTCTCTTATAGGTCTCTATATATTCCTCCATGGCCACTTAAGGAGCTGGCATGGTAATGCTGAAGTATCTGTGGAATGAGGCTGCCATGAACACACACACGATAATGCAGCTGGTTGTCAGCCAGGTGAGCTTTACGGTAAAGCTTATCTTCCAGTATCTCATATTGTTCTTTCAAGTTGACATCACAAAGTTTGTAATATTTTCATGATTACTGAGTCTGTTCTTCCCAGATCTTATCCAGAGAGATCTTCTGGCTCTTTGTGGCTGGCATAAAAATTGCAACTGACACTGATGGGGATTCGAGAGAGCACGATTTAGCTTTGTCAGATTTAGCTTTCCCTTCCGGTATTCGACAATGAAATCGAATCTCTGCAGTCGCAGAGCCCATCTGATCAAATGACTGGAGGTGTTGGTGGACCCCATCACCCACTGCAATGCAGAGTGGTCAGTAACAACAGTAAACAGCTTGTGTTCGAGATAATGCTGCCACTTCTCCAGGGCTCAAACTACCGCCAAACATTCTTTTTCTGTTGCAGAGAAATTTACTTTCTCATGGTCTCTCTGTGTCAACACAGCTCCCAGACTGGTCTCACTAGCGTCAGTGTAGACAATGAAAGGGTGTTGTAAATTTGGGTGTCCCAAGACGGGAGGTGTCATCAAGCTTATTTTTAGCTACTCAAAAGATTGCTGACAATGTGGCGTCCACTGGAAAACTCTGCCTTTCTTCTTCAGGGCATTGAGGGGTTCAGCGATCTGGGAGAAGTGTGGAACAAATCGGTGGTACCATCTGGCTAAACCAAGGAATCGCTGGACCTCCTTGAGCTTTCTTGGGACTGGGTAAGAACAAATAGCCTCAATTTTGTTGGGGTCAGCAGAGATGCCTTGAACACTCACGACATGGCCTAAGAATGTTAATTCCTTGCTCTTTTTAAGGCTAATAGTCAGACCAGCAAGTTGCAGTTTGTGAAGAACACTCTGGATGTCAAGGAAGTGCTGTTCAATAGTTGGAGAATAGATGACATATAATGTCATCTATATACACAAAGCAATTATGACCACGTAGTTCACCCAAAACCATTTCCATTAGTCTTTGGAAGGTAGCTGGGGCATTTTTTTCAATCCAAATGGCATAACATTAAACTGGAATAATCCAAATGGTGTAATAAACGCCGTCTTTGCTGTACTTTCAGGGTCCATGGTCATCTGCCAGTACCCGCTGTTCAAATCAATAGTGGAAAAAAATTACAGCTCTAGAGAGAGATTTCAAGATCTCTGTGATGTTTGGCAGTGGGTATGCATCGCTTTCCGTAATAGCATTTACCTTACGGTAGTCTACACAAAACCGGACGCTCCCATCTTTTTTTGGGACACAGACGACAGGTCAGGCCCAACCTGAATGGGAAGGTTTCACAATGCAAGCACTCAACATTTCTTCCAGTTGTTTTTCCACAACAGCTTGTTTGGTAGGGGACATACGATATAATCGCTGTTTTATTGGTACTTGCTGGGTGAGGTAAATACGATGTTGGAGAACATCAGTGCGAACTGGTCTGCGTGCACACACTTGTGGATTGGCCTCCAGAACTTGACGTAGCTGGCATTTTTCATCAGTTGGTAAGTGGGCTTTATTCACAGCATTGTCAATAAAATTTTGGATGTCCATGTCATCCATGCTGAATGTAAATTTGGGTTGAGGGGGAGGAACTGAACTTGAGAGAAATACTCTGGTTGGTATCCCCTTGGTGCTTTCCTTTCCTGGGTCTGTTCTCAGGTACACTTAAAATGGGTAATCCACATTAGGAGTAGATTTGTAGGTATACTTTTTGTCGATTACATTTATATGTAAACCACTAAAGAAAAGAAAATCCAGGCCAAGGACTACTGCATATGCCAGAGCTTTGGGGGCTAGAACTGCAGCTGGTATAGTGAACACTTGGTCATGGAGGTTAATTACAACATTCAGCCATCCAAGAGGAACCTCAGCTTCCCCATTAGCCAAATACAGAGGTCCCAGTGTCCAGGGTTGGAGATCATTAAGTGATTGAGCAAGATTTTTCCAGAGTGTCTCATGGATGAGGATATAGCTTGCACCCGTGTCTACAATGGCTTTCCCCTTCCACGAGCCAACACTGAAAGGGACAATTAACTGTTGAGGTACACTGACAGTTTTTAGGAATAGTAAGTGTTCTTCCAGATGTGATGGTGGAAATGGGTTTATCTGGGAGTGTTTGAGAGTTGTTTGTAGATGTAGAAGTTATTGAATTGTTGGAAGGTTGGCCAGGCTGCTTGGGTGAGTGGAAATTCCGTTTGTTACTGTGTGGCTGATGACCTGAAGCCTGGGGTAGTTGAGCTGGAGAAGTGACCTTATTTCACTTTGGGGTTTTCACTTTGGTCTTTCTCCAGCTGGTGACCCAGTCAAACCAACTCTTCCACAGTGGTTACACGGCTACGAAGGTGACTGGCGAGGTAAGGTTTCATGTTTTTAAGGATCATCTTAACTATGTCTGCTTCAGTTAAACTTGGTTTCCACCTTTTACAAAGAGCTCTGTAGGTGAAGGCAAAATCCCTAATGGACTCCTTTTCCCCTTGAATCCTATGGCGGACACGTTCAGCCAACTCATCTTCATAGTCCTCAGCTAAAAAAGCAGCAAGAAAAGTGGACTGAAACTCATTCCATGTTGTAATGGATGATCTTGCTACTTCCCACCAGTCACGGACACTAAGGTATTCTCTATCTTTTGGAGTTCCTTAGTTATCATAAATTTCATAGCTTTAATTGTCTGGTCTGACTCAGTTTCAGCTTGCTGTTTGTTTGTAGCTAAAGTTGTGGAGAGATGTTGCTTGATTTCATCAATCTTTCCAGCAAGTTTAGTGATCTGACTGTCATGACTGGACAAATTGGATTTTAGTTCCTTGGTGAGTTAATTTACAGCTCTTTATTTGGTCATGAAATCATGCAACTGGTCCCAGTTACCTTGTGCTTGTGCAGTGAGATGACCAATCTCTCTTTTAGATGTTGGAAGAGTTCCAGGCAGGTCATACTGTACCCCTGAAGATGGAGGAGAAGGTGGTGAAGCAGGGGCTGAGGATGATATTCCATATTTACATTGCCTTTCAATTGCACAAATATAGTTCATATTTTATACAGTGTAAAGCACTGAAGCAATTGTCCCACAAGTCAAATAAAAAAAATGTGAACAGCAAATTATGAAGGTAACTAGTCCCAGATCACCAATTACAACAACTGATATTCAATGCAGTCACATAATGTTTCAATTAAAATTGCTCTTCACTACAATTCCATAAAGAATGTGGGGCAACCACCAAGAAAATTCACAGTTTTCAGCAGGTTAAAAAATTCACAAGTTTGGCAAGTTAACAGGATTTCTACACTTCAATTCCAAAATTCAAAATTTCCCCTTGAATGACTTTTAACAACTCCTCAAGTACCAAATTTAAAAAAGTCAATGTACATTCACATTCAGAATTATTCACACTCAATTATCTGAGGGTCCCTGTTCGGGCGCCACTTATGTAGCGGTGGTACCCTAACTATTGGAATTTAATTAAAAATTAATTCCTCAAAATAATCTTTGCCAATTCGGGTGCCAGGCAGATTTAAAATCCACCAAATTACATTAACTGTTCGACCCAGGATAACTCAAACCACCAGTTACACACAATTAGATGTCAATGTAATGTAATGGAATTCATTCACAACAAAAACATCCCACACAAATTCATCAAATTGTAATGTGCAATATCAAAATGGTAAAAACACTTTTCACACAGAGGATCACTACAAATACACAAATCAAGACCTTTGATGTGGTGCGTCATGTACCAAGAAATAATTATTAGTCCATGGGGTTACAAAAAAAAAAAGGTTGGCAAAACACTTCAATAATTTCAATACAATAATCAAACAATCAACAAATAACATTTACCCCCAAAAGAAAACAAAAATAAGTAAAGCTTTTAAGATAAAGGAAAATGTGTGCGTGTGAGCGTGTGTGTGTCTGTGTGTTTCTTGTATTGGGTGCGAATGATGTTGGGGAAGATCCTTGCCAAGAAGATCCAACAAAGCGGCAGGTAAATAATTCCTCTTTCAGTGCTGTACTGAACTTGTTAGAAGTAAGAAGAAACCTCATTGCTTGACTGGTTAATGTACTCTCTGCTGTCTCAGACGTCACGATGACATCTTTGACTTGTGTCGACCAGACGGCCACCGTAGCTTCTCTATTTTACTTCGAAAGGGAGGGGTGAGCTGCCGTTGGTTGCAGTTTTCAACCTTACCGATAGATGCCACTAAAATTTACACACTGCACCTTTAAGCAATATGTGACATATAACCTATGCAAAGAGAGGGATAGGATATGTTAAACTATGGTTTTCATGCCAAATAATTAGGTAAGTGTTTTTTTTGTGGGTTTTCTCAATTAGCTATTGCTTATAGTGGGTTTATTGAAGTGAATACTTGACTAGCTTGAGCATTTGGTGTCATGTTTTTGTTGGTGGGTGTCTTTGAAGTGTCATTAGTCTGTACAGTAGTCAAACTGTACTGTACAGTTGATGGAACTGTCACGTTATGTTAGGGCAGCGCTTCGTTTTTGTGTAATCATGTACGTGTGTTTTTCTGTCTTAAATCTTCTATACAATTATTTTGTGTGTGAAATGTAATCAGAACATAACTGTTTGTTTTATATACACTGTCATTCAGAAGTTTGTGGTCAGTAAGATTTTTTGAAGGAAATGAATGCTTTTATTCAGTAAGGATAGTAAAGAAGTAAGAAGTAAAGCCATTCATAATGTTATAAGAGACTCGGGAGTTTTGGGGATAAGTGCTACTGTTTTAAAGTAATGGGTATACCATATCATATATTATTTGACATATATTATTTTTTGACAATGATATCTGGTCTGTATTGGAATGCCTGTTCTGCACATTTTCTGCTCCTTGCATTTTTATCTATTTAGTATTTTGGTCAATTTCCTAATGCTTTCAAGCTACCAATAAGTGTATACTCTCAGCTCTGTTTAACACATTTTACAATATTTAAATTCTGCAGATTTTCCCAAATCAGTGCAGAAAATGAAAAAATAAAAGGTCTGCAGATTCCATCTGGACCTGGAGGCCTATACTTGGAATGCAAAAAAATGTGATTAAATATACTTGAATTGAATAAAAATGCACATTTATTAGCGTAATCAGCAAACTGGCAAAAGTGAGCCTTCTGGGATACTGCTTACTATTATGTAGGGTTTTTTTTTTTTCGCTGTGCAGGATTGGATCTACTAATAAAAACTAACTAGAATAGCACACAGTATCTTTAGAAATGTAATAAAAGAGCTGACTTAAAATATAAAGTTGATTTCACCATTACACTTCTCAGTCAAACTCTCTGGAATACACTGAATTTAAATATCTAGAAAATTATAGGACCAACTGGGATGGGATTATTCAATAGCATATGTTCATCAAAAAACTAAGAGGCCTCAGAGGGAATAATTAGAGGTTCTGTACATACACGTAAATGCTGTTCATATGCATAAGATCAAAGTTCAAAGGAAAGAGTCAGCTAGAATACAAGAGTATTACATGTCATTTTTCATCAGGATTCTTGACATGGTTCTATAAAGACACTTCAACATCTTGAGCATGGTTGTGTATTCCCCTTCATATGGAGGCTCCTGTTGCCTTGAGATGAACCTAAATGTAAAGCCCTTCATGAATAATTTTACCATCTCTTGGATACTCTGTGTTTGCAGTCCCCAATGCTCGACTTTAGTTTTGTTTTGCCACGGTACTCCTGTCGACAAGAACCTGAGCTGTTCTTGTCTGCGAATTTTGAGAGTCTGATGCTCAGGACTCAACAGGCTTTCTGTACGGGTCTGTAAATGGTTATTTGCTCTAGGCTGCCGTTGAGCTAACATGTGTGGAGAAGACCGTCTGGGGGTTAACACCTGAGCCCACATGAGCTTTGCAGTAGGACACGGCTCTTTTATTTCAGTGTACTGCTGTGTGAGGAGCATGAAGACATCTGAGACTCGCAGTTCCTCAGTCCTGTGTCGGTGGAAAAACAAGTCGTATTTTATCCTCACAAACTGCTTGTAGCATACTAATAAATCATGTTCTGATTTAGTTTTTCACATTGTAACTCTACACTGGTTTGCTTAGTCAAATGTGATATTTTTAAGTCCCTTATAATTTCTGTCAAGAATTCTTGCACTAAAAAGCATGGCAATTTAATTGTATGTCATTGACAACAATTTGCAGCAACAAAACAACTAGAAGTCATTTGTTTTCAATGAGAATTCGCAATTTGAACAACAGTAAAACTTATATAGGCCTAACAGTCACTGAGCAAATGAGTTTGATTTATGTGGATAAGTAAATGCCCCTTTAATATATAAAAAGACAGTTTTTGCTTTCCTGGCTTTAAAACATTAATTACCTTGTTTATGATTGATTATGATTATATGATTGATTGGCTGCACAAGATATTGGTTCTATATTGGTTACTGGGCCATTACTGGAGATTTTCTTTTAATTGTGTCAGTATCAGTGGATATTGCATGCAATGTAATTGTGCATGTTTATTTTTTTTTTTTTTTACATTTAGATTACAGCACAACTGTGACCCTGAAGCTGTTGAAAATTCAACTATCACAGGAATATATTACATTTTAAAATATATTAAAATAGAAAACAGTATTTGAAATTGTAATAATACTTCATAAAATTACTATAAAATAAAAAGGTAACACTTTGCAATAAGGTCTTATTTGTTAACATTTTTCTAATGTAACATGAACTAACAATGAGTAATACATTTGTTACAGTATTTATTAATCTTTGTATTTTTATTAACTAACATTTACAATCTTTTATTGTTTGTTCATGTTAGTTCACAGTGCATTAACTAATGTTAACAAAAACATCTTTTGTATTAGTAAATGTTGAAATTAACATGACATGCTGTAGAAGTATTGTTAATTCTTAATGTTAACTAAAGTGGTTAACTAATGTTAACTAATGAAACCTTATTGTAAAGTGTTACCAATAAAATATTCATAAAATATTCTGTGCATTTATAGAAATGAGTAACAACATCAGTGCTGAATACTAAATAGGTGTTGTTAAAGTCACAGTATAATGTGTTGGCTCAACAACAACAGCAAAAAATGAACGCAACAGTTTGCATCAGTTTTTTTTTTTAGTTCTTTGAGTGAATTTACGTTCAACCAACAAGCTACACTGAATTAGAGGAACATAATAATTTGGTGCATAAACTCATTTTTTTTTTTTTTTTTTTTTTATAAAAGTTTATTACTTTAAAAATTAAATCGCTCCAACTACCAGAGTTGTAGCCCTGGAACCAATTAGGCCTAATCTTATCTATTTCAGGTAAAATCAACAGCTATCATAGCACTAGCATAACTTATTTAACATGTTTATTTAAGGAACAAGTAAGATATTACTTGTCACTGGCATTAGCACAGTCATTGTCACAGTCACAAAAACTTCAACATTACAGTAACTCTTTTAAATGTCAAACATAACAGCATTAACCTTTAAACTAAAGGTCTTTCCCTTCATTAAAAACAAATAAATTAACACTTAATTTCTACATTTATTCTCCTTATCCAGTCATATGCAAAGCATGCTGGGAACTAGAAATCCACTGCCTAATTTCTGAAGTTATCAAGACAATTTCATTAAGTTACTACAACCTAATTATTATTTTTTTTTTTTTTACAAAAAGCCAGTTAATGCAGAAATTTGAGTTTAAATTCCAGACGATATTAAGTTGATGTAATGATCAACATTACTATGTCAACAGAACTCTACAAAATAATGTTTGCAGCTTAAAAGGTTTAATTAAAACAATAAATTAGAATTTTAATTTGCAACCATGCATTTATTTAAGTTGTGGTAACAGGTTGTTACATGTGCACTCTATTTTGGACTTGTTTTGGATTTGTGTTGTACCATTACCCGCCACTAGTTTGTCACCATAGTTACAGATCACCCTAATCATCACATCCAGCTTTGTTCCATCACCACCTAGTTTGTCTGTGTACTTAAGCTCTGTGTTTTCAGTTCAGTGTTGTCCGGTATCGTTCGTGATTAGTGTGGTTGTGTATCCTGTGAACCTGTTTGTGGATTTTCTTGCCTGTGGATTTATTAAAACCTGTTATTCTTGAATCTTCCTCGTCATGCATATGCTTACAACCAGCTACTGTAACAGAATACTGGACCAGTACAGTGAAACAGATTGCGGCATGTTCTTGGTTTTGTTTTGTGCCAGTGTTTTTTTTCGTGTTTCACTTTTTTTTCCCGTCACCGTGTATACACCTGCATTTCTGTTAATCTGCCTTGAGCAGAAGGATCGCTCCCTTGAGGCACATTTGGAAGACTTTCTTCTCCTAGTATCAGCTACAACTTTCCTGGACAGTGGAAAGTGGAAAGTGGGTGCTGGCTTCATGTGGATCGTCCATGACCGTTGGATTCGATGACAACGACAACAACACCAGCCCCACTCCCACTCCAGTGCCCAGCCAGGAACCTCCAGACGGCGTGGAATGTCAGCGCGACGCCACCGGAGACAGATAGCCCGCCTCCACTGCGATGCAGGAGCCAGCTATGAGCAGAATGACTGAGCATAACATCGCCACGGAGCCGGAGCACAGCGTGTCTGACCAGGTGTGCGAGTTGGCTGCTACATCCGTCACCGAGGGAGTCAGTGAGGAATACGAGGGTATGGAAAGGAGCCCCACCCACACTCCCGCCACTGAGAGTGAGTTCCAGGCAGACACTAGAGACTTTTGTTTTGATTTTGGAGAGGATTCCCTTTCCCCTTTAATACCTCCTGAAACTCTCTTTTCTATTATGGATGAACTGGTCCCGCCCAGCCTCCCTCTCCCACCTCCTCTCCAAACCTCTACTCAAGATTTTTTATTTTCCAGTCCCTCTGTTCACCAGCCCCTTCTCCAGCCCTCAGCCATGCCTGCTACCCAGCCCTTGCTGTCTCCCATCATTCCCTCAGTTCTACACCAGCCTCCACTGAGGCCTGCTGTGAGCCAGCTGCTGGTGGTGAAGATCCTGCGGCTCTGCCCCCAGCCTCAGATCCTGTCGTAAAGCCTTGGCTCATCGTCCTGGCTCCTCCACTTTTGCTCCTTCCACCCTCGTCTACAGCAGAGATCATCGAGCTTTCAGCTCCACTGGACTCCCTCGGACCATCAACTCCACCTGGCTCAGACATCGCCTTTACATTGCCACAGACTTACGGGTCGTTCAATGCTCTCCGACCCTCCACCCCTATGGTTCCGTTTGCTCCGCCTTCCCTCAGGCTCCGCCTCAGCCCTCAGTCGTTCCAGTTCCACCTCAGCCCTCCGGTACCCTGCTTCCGCCTCGGGGGGCCGTCGCTACGACTCCGTCGCAGACTCAGAGACCATCGGCATCACTCCACTCCTTCAGCTCTCTGTCTTCGCCCAAGGCTCCACCTCCATCAGCTGCGCTGCTTCCACTCATCACCAAGGTTGCTTGGAGATGCTCACCACCATGGCTCCTCCCTCCAGCAACGCCGCCGTGGGTCGCTGTCCTGGCTGTGGCCTGGAGCACCACCTGTACTCTCCTGTTCAAGGCACCTCCCTGAACTTCACCACCATCTGCACCTCCCTGGACTTCACCACCATCTGCACCTCCCTGGACTTCACCCTACTCCAGCCCTCTCCTGGACTTTCGTCCCCCTCAGTTACCACCTTCTTCCATCTCACAGCGCGAGGACGCACCTTTCCGGAAGGGGAGCCCCTGAGTTTGCTCCAGTGTCTTCTCCAGTCCTTGAGTCAGCTCCAGTCTCCGCTCCAGTCTCCGATCTGCCGTGGCACCCCGAAGGGCCCGGAGCCACCCTGGAGGCTGCCTACTTGCCTGCACCGTCCTGCTCACTTGCCAGTCATCTGCAGTTGTCAGTTCTACGTTGCGTTATGTTGTTTCCCCTGCCTGTTTGAATTTAATTATTAAACTTTGAGTATTTCGGTCGTCTGTCTTCATCATCCTGCCAGAACACAACTGTGACAGACACTTGTGTTTAATTAGAGAATTGGTAAAACACTGCTGTATGGTTGTCAGTGTTTTAATTAGCACTGAACTCTTTGTCCATTCAATGCAGGTACTGTATAAATGGTGTCAGTTGAAAAGCTGGTGTCTGACATCTCCATAATTAGATTTCAATAAATGCATGAATTGAGCTAGAATTATAACAATGCATTGTTTATATCATTATTGCAGTCCCTCACTACTGACAGTTTTGTACAAACACTGTCATCCTATGTTTAATGTTTCTATGGTATATCAGTGATAGATTGGAGTTTTATCTCTATTATGGCAGCTTGATTAACTGGGGTCCTGACTCCTTGAATTGTGTCCATTTTTTTCCAATACTGACCTTTTCCCCCTTGCCAAACCCACTTCACTTGTTTTTAATTATAGGAATAAGATGACAGGGGACATTGTGACTTTGTCTGTGAAAAAGCAGCAATCAGCACCTCATCACAAGAATGCAGCAAAATTATGAAGAAATTATAATTTGCAGTTGAACAGTCTTGAGCAAAGTTCACCTGATTTGAATGTAGATAACATGCGTATGATTTGTGAAGGAGATGACGAGATAAAGAGTAATATTTGATAATGCACTGTAGTTCAATTATGTCTTCTTTTACTAGCTCTCTCTCTCTCTCTCATTTGGGTTTCTGCAGAGGAATCATGTGCAATGAAGGGAAAATGTTCCCCATGGTAAAGGAATAGTTTATCCAAAAATGAAAGTTCTGTCATTGAATCACCATCATGTCATTTCGAACCTGTGACCAAAATGCCACAAAAGTTTATGTTAGTCCATATCAAGTTTTTGAAGTCATATGATACCTTTGAATGAGGATCAGACAGAAAAATAAACTATTTATAGGTCACACTTTAGTTTAGGGTCCAGAACTAACTATTAACTACAACTTTTGCCTAAATAAACTCATAATTATGGCTTATTAATAGCTAGTAATGTAGTTGTTAAGTTTAGGTATTAGGTAATATGTGCTTTATAAGTACTAATAAAAAGCTAATATCCTAGTATGCATGCTAATAAGCAATTAGTTAATAAGGAGAACTGGACCCAAAACTAAAGTGTTACCTATTTATTCACTAATAATTCCACCCTTCAGTGAGCTCTTAACACCATATCCATTGTTACTGATAACTGAGTTGGAGTAGAGAACCAGATCAGTCCGGTTTGTGAACCAGACCAAAATGTTCATTGAAAAGAACCAAAACTTAAATTCTAATAGACTCAGTGATCCAGCTCTCAAGTTGACAGCTCACTGGAGGGGATGAATATCCGTGAATAACAAATTTTGGTCTGTTTCTTTCACAAAGCTTTCGTATGACTTTCAGAGGACTTTATATATAATGCATAAATGGCACACTCAAAATATGTAGGCTTGTGTTTAAGATTTATGTATTTTAATTGCAAATTTGGATGATAAAGTTTTAACAAACTAATAAATGTAATATTATGCATATTGTCAGTCATACATAAATGAAACAAGTTCTATGCAGTGTTGCCAACTGCTTTCAATTAAATGTAGCTAAAACTGGTAGCTAAATGTCACTAGATTGATCTATATAAATATGAATATAGATCAGTGGGCAAAATAAGAATCTAGATAAGGTTTGTTTAAGAAGTTGCTAGATTTGTCCCTAAACTTTTGAAAAAAGTCTCAAAAGGGCAGGGAAGTCAATCTAGTGACAAAATCGCTAAATTGGCAACACTGGTTTTATGCAATAGTATTAATAAACCAGATGTGTTTTAAATACAAAATAACCATTTTTATATACACTGTAAACCCAAATAAGTTGGCAAAACAAAAAAATTTGAGGCAATCAGTTGTACTTGCAAATACTTGCTCTTAAACCAAGCTGCATGCACCACTTGTCACCATGATGGTAACTCTCAAAAAACCCACATTAACAGAAACTCTTCTTAATTAGCATAACAAAACATTAAGCACTACTAAATCTCCCACTTAACATTAATCTTGCACAAAAAAAAACAAAAAAAAAAAACATTATATAATGCTTAATTTTAGCATTTACTGACCCACTTGAGTGCCATGGCCAAAGCATGCTGGGAAATAGAAATCCCAGCCTAGTTTCAGTTAAACTTAAGTTTGTCTAAATTAAAAAGAAATAAGTTCATAAAACTCAAAACAATGAAACAGTTCAGTTTATTTAAAATGTATCAGTTCTGTGAACTTGAAAGAAAAAGAAAGTGCTAAATACTCATAAAAGTTAATTTGGCTGAACTCATTTATTTCATTCAAGTTTGTCCTACTTAATCCAATTAATTATTTGAAGCGTTAGGGTGTACATTGCACTCTAAAAAATGATGGGTTGTTTCAACCCATGTTTGGGTCAAATATGGACAATCCCAACCGATGGGTTTAAAAATTAACTTAAAAAATTAAACCAGCGGTTGGGTTTGTCCATATTTGATCCAAACATGAGTTGAAACAACCTAACATTTTTTAGAGTGTATATTTATCAGGAAATTTTATTTGACTCTACAAACTATCATTGCATGGAAAAAACTGAGGAGTGTGAAATTTCTTCTTTCACATTGCCTGGAAAAATGTACAGCTTACAGGTTTGGAAGTGAGCAAAATATTGACTGGATTTTTTATTTGAAATTTTTTATGTGGACTGTTCCTTTAAGCATTCTACATGTTTTCATGTGTGTGTGTGTGTGTGTGTGTGTGTGTGTGTAAGTGGATTTGGGCATGTGTGTACGTAAAGAATCTATCAAGTCCAACTGGCTGCAAAGTGTCCCTGGAGCATTGAACAATTTCATTTCTCTTACTTTAAATTAAATTTTTACTCCCCAAGCTCCCAGAAGCCTCACCTGGACACAATGAAATAAGCCAGTAATACCATCTGGATTCCACACAATGTGTTGATGATGATGATTTATGATATTCTCTGTCTATAGTAAACAGAAATCAAGCTCCAATAACAAGTGCTGCATTCATTTGCTAATGTTACAAAGGTGTTGAGTGATTTGTAGTGTGATGCTACCGTTTTCTGGATGGTTGCTGTGACAGTCGTTTATCTGAAAGAGTAAACTTGCAGCAAGATGCTTATAGAGCATCGCGTTCTCATGCTTTTGTAGAGCATTTTTCAGGCCTTGCAGGTTTGGATATTAACTGGCACACCCATCCTCACTCTCTTCACTGTGTTCACACTTTTTTGTGGTGTACATCCTTTTTTTTTTTGAAGTTTCAGGATAAATGGATGTGCCTCACATCTGCAATGATAATAAGCCAACCGTATGGTAAGAAATCAGGCTCTGGCCTTCATTAATTATTCATACAGGACCTCTCCGATTTTTTACAGTGACTCAATTAGTTTTTGAGAGCCTTCTGCTGGGCTGGGCAACAGGGTTCTGTAATTAAGTATGCTGAGCATATCCATGATGTGACTTATTTGAGATATTGCAGAAGGGTGGAAGAACATGTTCAGATGATTACGGTTTCAAATATACACGCTTGGGGGACCCCGACTGTTATATTGCTACGCTTTCAAGGTTAAATATGAAATGTCTTCCCAGGAGTTGCTTGACAGTTAAAGTCAACATGAAGTCAGAAGTGACCCTGTTTACTTTCTTAAAGGGATAGTTCACCAAAAAATGAAAATTTTCTTTTGTGTTCAACAGAAGAATGAAACTTATACAGGTTTGGAACAAACTGAAGGTGAGTAAATTATGACAAAACTGTAATTTTTGGGTGAACTCTCCCTTTAATACATATTCCTGGTCTTATTGTGCACAGAAAAAGTTTGTCTTGGTAATCTTTGTAATCAAAATGTAATAAGTTCAGAAACTTATTGGATAACATCACAAGTGTGCAGGTCATTGTTTCATGTTTTACTGTATTTTGTCAAATGTAGTAATTTACGGTACTGTTTCCAGTAATTTAGTTTTTAAAGTTGTACATTAATGTATTTGGCAAATACTTTTATTAAAATTGACTTACAATTCCTTCAAGTTTTTTGTGGAGTTAATTTTTTTCTTATTTACATTATATTACAAAATTTTTTTTATTTAATATTCATTTATTTTCAGTATTTATTTTCATTCATTTTAGTATCTTTATACCCAAACAACGTAATGCCAATGACTATATTTTCTTTCAAATGAAATGTTTATAAAGAATCATTTGCAGAACCACATGTGAAATCTGGATTTTATTTTTTTTACTTTAGCGTTAACCAGCACCATATTTTGACCAAAAATAATGATTTCATAAAGGGTGAAACTTTGGGATATTTTGAGGCTTCTGGCTAAATTGATGATTCTGCACGATTCTGGCTAAATTGAGAATCACAATTTTTTGGTTTAAAATAGAGATCATGATTCTCCCATGATTCTAGCCAACTAAACAAAATAACATGTAATTACTAGCCTAATTTACTACACATTCTGTTTTTTGTTTTGTTTTGTTTTTTAATTGCTTCTGTCTATTTAAAACATTTAATTAATTTGAAAGTTTTAAAAAATCGTTTTGAATGAATGATTCAATGACTCATTTATAAAGACTTCACTTGTTTCATTACTAAATGAATCAGTGTTTTTGAACGATTCTCTTGAATGAATGATTCAATAACTAAGGGCCATATTTTAACGATCTAAGCTCATGGTTTAAAGCGCACAGCGCAAGTGCACCAAAGGCGTGTCTAAATCCACTTTTGCTAGTTTCAGGACGGGAAAAATGCCAGGCACATGGTCTAAAAAGGTTGTCTCTATGCTCTTAATGAGTAATGGGTGTGTTTTGGGTGTAACGTGCAATAAACCAAACAGAGTCTCATCTCCCATTCCCTTTAAAAGTCAAATATTGCACCAGGTTTCAGTTGGTCAATGGCTCAGTCTATTTCAGTTGCCTCAAAATAGTAACGTGCCAACAATGTGCCTGAACACACCTCGTTTTCAGAGCAGCACACCCATGGGTGCACAAATGGGTGCAAAAGCATTTGCTATTTAAACAACGTGGCGCAAGACGTGAAAATTATAACTGCGTCGGGCTGAAACTAGCAAAAAACACTTGCATCGCACCTGGCGCCACATTGCGCCGGGTGTATGATAGGGCCCTAACACATTTTTTAAGTCACTTGTTGCCAAATAGTAGTGTAACGATGTAATTGTTACAATCTTTATTTGAGAGGTCAAGTTGCATGCAAAAGGTGATTTACTCTATTTTGATCGTCACCATAGACATCAGTGTTTATTATATCTTAACTAAACTTTATCTATAAATTTTATTCTAGTGCTTCTGTGATATTTTGAATTATTGTAACAAAGAAATATTAATACTGCGGTTGAAAAGAGTTTAAGCAGTTTCATACCCATACATGACAACTATACTCTAGCGAATGTAGATATATGACATTTTAGATAAATATTTTGGTGTGATTTTTGTCAAAAGTTTAATATAGAAATAGCAGTATCGTTCTTATTTAGGAATAAGATCAAGTGGGTGTATAAATTGTGATCTTGTAACGATTAATCGTGCAGCTCTATTCGAGATGGTTATGCAATCAAGTCAGGCTCCGTTATGGTCGGTAACATTCACTTTTCATTATCCTGTCAATTTTTATGGATAAGTCCTCTAAGCCCCATAACTTTTATGTACTGCACTACATTTTTTCAGTATCCTGTTTTACTCAGGAAAACATCACATTAAGTAAAATGGGTTGAAGTTTCTGTTTCGTGTTCTGTTCTATTACGTTTTCATTAACGGGTAATGCAAATGTGATTAAATTAGGGGGGAAAAAATCTTTAAAATACAATTAGACATGATGGGCAGGCCTGGGTTAGAGAAAAAAGAGGGTGAGAGTCTCTCTACATCTTGACATTAGGAATGTAACCTTTCACTGATTTCAGCTGACCTCTGAACTTTTGTCACAGTTTCTTAAGTGCTCCCACATGGACACAAAGCTACTTAGAAAACAAACTCCTTAGTGTGTCTTGGAAAGGGTGCAGAATAAGACTCAGTCTGACCTGCGGGTCATGAGTGGACAGGTGCTGTAGGGAACTAGAAGGGTTTAATCACATCTGATTCCACAGTGGCATTAGATCACCTCTGGCCTCGATTACATCACTGCCTTTATGTGTCAGAATGAAAAAAATGTGTTGTGAGATGGAGCGGCTCACCCTGGGAATGTCTGAGCCGATCTCTGGACAGGTTATACGTTACTGAGCATTTGGTTAGCTCCAGGAAACAGCTATTGGTATTTTTCTCCAAGGAACTGTAATGTGTTGACACCTATATGCCCAGTTGAGTTACTAGTGTTGTGGTATGAATCACTATTACTATTGCTCACATCTGACATGGGGGTGAAAAAAACCTTACTCTATATATTAAACATTTGTTTGTGCTGCAGACATAATACCTGAAATCACATGGCTTGTGTGCAATTAAATTTACATTTTCTAAGTGATCAAAGTTGCGTTATTTATTTAATTACTTGTACTACTGCTTAAAAGTACGATTTTAGAACCATTTTTTAATATAAACGAATATTTTATTCAGCATTGAAGCATTAAATTGATCAAAAGTGACAGTAAAGACATTTATAATGTTACAAAAGATTTCTATTGCAAATAAATGCTGTTTTTTAAACGTTCTATTCCTCAAAGAACTGTCATGGTTTCCACAAAAATATTAAGCAGCACAACTGTTTTCAGCATTGATAATGATAAGAAATGTTTCTTGAGCAGCAAAATCAGCATATAAGAATGATTTCTGTAGGATCATGTGACACTGAAGACTGGGGTAATGATGCTGAAAAATTAGCTTATAGGAATAAATTACATTTTAAAATATATATTTAAAAAAAAACATATTTCACACGAATACTTTATACTGTATTTTTTATCAAATAAATGCAGCCTTGGTAAGCATAAAAGACTTTCAAAAACATTAAAAAATCTTACAGACTGCAACATTTTGAACAATATTTATTTTTTATTATTTTTGAAAATGTATTATTATACACTATATTTCAAAAAGTTTTGGGACGCCTGCCCTTATGTGCACATGAACTTTAATGACATCCCATTCTTAATCCGTAGGGTTTAATATGGAGTTGGCCCACCCTTTGCAGCCATAACAGCCTCAACTCTTCTGGGAAGGCTTTCCACAAGGTTTAGGAGTGTGTTTATGGGAATTTTTTATCATTCTTCTAGAAGCGCATTTGTGAGGTCAGGCAGTGATGTTGGCAGGAAGGCCTGGCTTGCAGTCTCCACTCTAATTCATCCCAAAGGTGTTCTGTCGGGTTGAGATCAGGACTCTGTGCAGGCCAGTCTACCAAGAACTTTGTACAGTTTTATGCTCTCAACTTTGTGGGAACAGTTTGGGGATGGCCCCATCCACGTCTTTATGGACCTTGCTTTGTGCACTGGTGCGCAGTCATGTCGGAACAGGAAGGGGCCATCCCCAAACTGTTCCCACAAAGTTGGGAGCATGAAATTGTACAAAGTTCTTGGTATGCTGAAGCATTAAGAGTTCCTTTCACTGAAACTAAGGGGCCCAACCCCTGAAATACAACCCCACAACATAATCCCCCTCCACCAAACTTTACACTTGGCACAATGCAGTCAGGCAAGTACTGTTCTCCTGGCAACCGCCAAACCCAGACTCGTCCATCGGATTGCCAGACAGGGAAGCGTGATTCGTCACTCCAGAGAACACGTCTCCACTGCTCTAGAGTCCAGTGGCGGCGTGCTTTACACCACTGCATCCGACGCTTTGCACTGCACTTGGTGATGTAAGGCTTGGATGCAGCTGCTCGGCCATGGAAACCCATTCCATGAAGCTCTCTACACACTATTCTTGAGCTAATCTGAAGGCCACATGAAGTTTCGAGGTCTAGCTATTGACTCTGTGACCCCGCTCTGTGATTTTACGTGGCCTACCACTTCGTGGCTGAGTTGCTGTTGTTCCCAATTGCTTCCACTTTGTTATGATACCATTAACAGTTGACCGTGGAATATTTTAGTAGTGAGGAAATTTCACGAATGGACTTATTGCACAGGTGGCAACCTATCACGGTACCACGCTTGAATTCACTGAGCTCCTGAGAGCAACCCATTCTTTCACAAAAGTTTGTAGAAGCAGTCTGCATGCCTAGGTGCTTGATTTTATACACCTGTGGCCATGGAAGTGATTGGAACACCTGAATTCAATGTGAATTGAAAACAACATATTTATGTATGTACTAAATTATAAAGTCATGCTCAATGTGTTCTTACACAGTAAATATTTTTTTAACAACATAATTCTTTATCAACATAAGTTGCTCCAGATTATCAATCCATTCTTTCTATCCTAGGAGACTCTTGCAGGTAAAGAGTAAAGGTAAACATCTAAGGAGTCAAATCTTTGTTAAATTTTTCAAGTATTGATTTTAGATTGGGAGAAAATTCTGATTAATAATTTGTCCACTGTATTGAACATCATGCATTGCTGGCTATATTTAAGCTACAATGCATACTATTACTGTGGCTGTTGTTCTTGAAAATACTTTAGCTGCAGCAACTCTTTTGACTGTAAATAAATATATTTGTGTTATTAGAACGTCATTTGCAGTTATATCAAAAACGTAATGTGAGTATTTAATGTACTGTATGTTACTGTATATTACATCAAAAAGTAATCTGATTACATCATGCACAATACCTTTAATGTGTTACTTTACGCGTTACATCGGAATGTAATCTGATTACAATACATGTTACATGTAATGTGTTACCCCCAACACTGCTCATTTCAGATGAGATTGAAAACACCTGCTAGTTTTTCCACAGTCTGAAAACATCGATAGATCAATGTAGATTTCAGTCTGAGGTTTTCTCAAAAAGGAGAGCTATGGTAGAAATGTGTCCATTTTGAACATAATCAGAATGATCAGCTAATAAGGGTAAATCGACATACTCTGGTAAATTGGAGGGAGCATGGGCATTTTCTACATGGTCTGAGTTGGGTTTCCACAGATATGAATTACTTCCTCATGTTCTGATATCAACTTGTATGACGTTCTTCGTCTGCTGGTCGAACGGGAACAAACTGAATTGCTTTTGCAATAATTGAAGTTGTATTATATATTTTTTTGTATATATTTTATAGCTTTCACATGATTTAATATCATTTTATTCACTGGATTGTTAAATACACACAGTATTGCTGTGTTATGTATTATGTTTAGCACAGTATCTCTCCAGTTAAAACCAAAAACGCATACCATCCACTATGCGTTTGCACTATGCAAGTAGATATCTGAAAAGCTCTTTGAAAAATGTGTAAAAAAAAAACAGAAGTTCAAATCTTGTTTTGTCCTAAGGCCAATAAAAGCACACAAGAGGTTATCATAATTCATCGTGAGTTAAATAAAACTACCCAGCATGTTGGACAAACAATTAACCCAACCACTGGGTGTGTCCATTTTAAACCCAACTTGGTTTGTTTTTAACCCAGCATTTTTTAGAGTGTAGGTTTTACTACCAAAACTTCCATAAAAATACTTTAGGACCTGCTGGGTGCAGCAGTGATGTTTGAAACAAAGAGAAGCCATAATAATCCATCCACATCCATTCATAACTATGTTTGGAAACATAGTTTCTGTTTATAAGTTAAATCATTACATCCCTTAACTATGATTTATCAATATGATAAACTTAAGCCTATTATGGCATCATTAAGACTGGCTAAGGTGCTTCTTCTTTCTCCTCCTCCTCCTGATGGGTTATTTCAGTTTTCTGGGTTGTTAACTACAGAAACACGTAGCATCTCGTTTGTAGTGATTTCTGTAAACTTGTTTTCACAAGTCAGTGACTCGAGAACCCAGTGGTTTCTTAAACAGTTGTTTGTTTACCATCTCACAAATATTGCCTTTCACGCAAATGTGTGTGTGTTTCTGTGAACAGAAAGTCAAACTTGACACTGTTTGTCTGGAGGACTGAATATGTTTGTACACATGAAGAGGTGACAGGCAATTCTGTACATGCCTTAGATTATTGTTTTTTTTTCTTTTCTTCCCAGCACTCAAAACTAAGACATTAAGATTTTCTTATACACGGTTATTTGTAGGATCTGCGGCATCCAAACTGCAAACTGCACTGATACGATTCATATACAATACCAAACCTCACTGCTGGGCAGAGCCCTGCTCATTTGTGTGCACATCTTGTGCGTTTTGTCTTTAGGATTGTGTCTGTGTTGGTGAAGATAATGTGGTATTTGTTTGGTAGAGTGTAAGACATTGAAACAAAAGCCTGTTTGCAAGGCGTGTGCAATATTTTGCTAATTTAGAAGTAGCCTCAAAATGTAATGGCAGTAAATTTTGGCATTGTTTAACATTTGTTATATGGAATTTACGGTGAATAATGAATGACCTGCGGCTCTGTATGCCTCGCAGAAACCCTTAATGTCATATTTTGTCTCATGTAAATGGGTTACTTTTTGAATAATAAGAGCCTGCATTAACATGTCTTCACCTCTCTTACCAAAACATGTATTAGTCAAATTGTTAGTACATGGCCTATTTTCTCACAAAAATGTTTGCAGACATTAAACATGAATAAATTTTGTTTTGGGGTGGGGGGGATCAGGAACCTAAATATGTCAGAGGGAATATTAAACACTCTGGAAAAACATGACGTCCTGAAAAGGGGAACTGCAAGTACTTCATGATAAAATAACATGTCTATGAATTTAGCCACAGGGGTGAATATATTTAAAACTTCTGCACCAATGACACCTCATAGATATATATCGACACCTGGGCTTTTGGATTATTTTTAAGTTTATAACTGATATGTAGAACATTTTTATTGTAATATTGTTTTGTGTGCTTTATGAAATTATAATAGCTATATGATCATTAGACTACAACAATAAAACAAACAAAAAAAATAATTATATATAATAATTTATTATTTTGAAGAATACCAAATTCCATACGATTGATTCTATAGTATGGAAAAAAATACTATGGAAGTCAGTGGTAACTGTTTGGTTACTAGGGTTGGGTATTGTTTTAATTTTAGCGATTCCGATTCCTATTGGAGGCAGTAATGTAAGAGAGATTAAAATGCAAAGTCAAAAATATTGAATACATTAGTACTCCACTAGGTGGCAACAAGTGACTGTTTAAAAATGAATTAGTCGTTCAAAACGGTGGATCGTCCATTAACTAAACAAGTATTCATGAATAAAACAGAATTAAATAATTTTTAAAAAGTGATTTTACAAATGATTCAAATTAATTTTGAATCATTCATACTCACTCTGAGCCCCCTCTCACTTTGCCAGCAGGTCCCAGTGTGTTGGTTGAGGCCACCTTCCATGTGCCGTCTCCCATGCACACTGCCACCTTGCAGAGTCTGACCCCACTTCGGGCCGCTATGCCGTCCAAGTTGGGTCCCAGCATTCTACCTCACTGCCCCACGCCCGGTACGTCTGTGGTGCATTTGGTCCCACTGGCTCGGTGTCTGGAAGCCTGGCTAGCGCTTCCCAGCCCGTCCCACTGGCTCATTCATACCATCAAACTCGGCTATGCGATTCAGTTCACCCGGCGTCCCCCGGTGTTCAGGGGTGTCTATTACACTTGTGTGTCCCTGGACAATGCACCTGTTCTCCGGGCGAAGGATGCAATTGAGCCGGTCCCTCCAGCCGATATGGAGTCAGGGTTCTCCAGCCCCTACTTCATTGTACCCAAGAAGCGCGGTGGGCTACGGCCAATCCTGGATCTGCGTGTCTTGAACCGGTCCCTTCACAGGCTGCCGTTCAAGATGCTTACGCAGAAGCGCATTTTCGAATGCATCCGTCCCCAGAATTAGTATTCAGCAATCGACCTGAAGGACGTGTACTTTCATGTCTCGATTTTGCCTCGACACAGACCCTTCCTATGGTTTGCGTTCGCGGGTTGGGCATATCAGTACAAAGTCCTACCCTTCGGGCTGGCCCTGTCGCCCCGCGTCTTTACGAAGGAGGAAGGACCTTCTGAATCAGAGACGGGGCACCCTCTGGCACCCGCGTCCCAACCTGTGGAAACTCCATATGTGGTCCCTGGACAGGACGCGGAGGTTCTAAGTGATCTCCCCCAGTCGGTTGTAGACACTATCACTTCCGCTAGAGCTCCTTCCACTAGGAGCCTCTATGCGCTGAAGTGGAACCTGTTCGTCGAATGGTGTTCCTCTCACCGAGAGGACCCCCGATCATGATCTGTGCTCTCCTTCCTGCAAGAGGGCTTGGAACGAAGGCTGTCTCCCTCCACCCTCAAAGTGTATGTTGCCGCTATTGCGGCACATAATGACGCAGTCGATGGTAAGTCTTTGGGGAAGCACGATCTGATCGTCAGGTTCCTGAGGGGGTTCCCTCTATACCCTCATGGGATCTCACCCTGGTACTTACATCTCTCCGGGGTCATCCCTTTGAGCCTTTGCAATCAGTCGAGTTAAAAGCACTGTCTCCAAAGACCGTCCTCCTGGTTGCATTGGCCTCGCCTGGAATTCGGGCCCGGTGACTCTCACGTTATCCTGAGACCCCGGCCTGGATATGTGCCCAAGGTTCCTACCACTCCCTTCAGAGATCAGGTAGTGAACCTGCAAGCGCTGCCTTCGGAGGAGGCAGACCCAGCCCTAGCTTTGCTCTGTCCCGTCCGCGCTCTGCGCCTGTACTTGGACAGAACGCAAAGTTTCAGGACCTCAGATCAGCTCTTGTCTGTTACGGAGGCCAGCAGAAGGGAAAGGCTGTCTCCAAGCAGAGGATGGCCCACTGGATAGTGGATGCCATCGCCCTGGCGTATGAATCCCAGGGCGTGCCTTGCCCGCTCAGGTTAAGAGCCCACTCCACCAGAGGAGTGGCCTCTTCCTGGGCGCTGGTGCACGGCGCCTCGCTGACAGATATCTGTAGAGCTACGGGCTGGGCGACACCTAACACGTTTGTTAGATTCTATAGCCTTCATGTAGAACCGGTATCTTCCCGTGTACTCGCTTTCAGCAGCCGGTAGACGCGAAGAGCCCGTTCTAGTGTCGGCTTGCAATACCATTCCCACCCCCAGGGCCGGATAAGTGCATACGTGCAACAGTTCCCCGCTTGGCGAACCCTGTCGAGTTCCTCCGCCTCCCATTGCGGCTCGGACATTGCAGAGTGTCTGATGCCACGCCAAACGTCTGTCACAGACGTTGATGTTTGGCTGGGGGCCATATGTTGTGACCCCTCCATGTGAGTGGTCCCATATGTGTACTGTCCATGGTCAACTCCCCACGGTGAGCCTGTGTCTTTCCCTTAGCATAGCTAGCTCTGCTGTCACCTGTCAGATGAGTCTCCCCCTATGTTTAGGCTGGAGCCATCCCAGGGACATATGCATACTGCCCACGGCCAGTCCATATGTGCATTCTCCACGTAAAATCCGTAAAAAATTTTTAAATAGTTAAAAGAGAGTTAGTTATTTTGCTTCATGACCATGTGGTCCTTTGCAGGTGTCTGAATGATGTCACATCCTGTCACATGATACTGACAACATGACTTGATCCAAAATGGTCCCTTTATATTGGTTACTCCGAATGACATCAATGAAATTCGTTTTTCTGGACATTCTTTCTTATAACAAAGCAACGACTTCTATACGTGATTTTAAAACCATTTTGCACTATGTTGATATATGATGTTATAAAATCATGCCAGAATAAAAAATATATACATTTATTACATTTTAAGATATTGTAATCACAAATGAAATGGCTGTATTGGCCTTTGGATCGTTAAACCGAATGACCATTTGACACTTTAATATATTCAATAAAAGAGATCTAGTTGTACTACCTTACATAATTTGGATGTCATATCTTTGTTTATTATTAATTTTAAGGCCTTTTGACAAATAAATGACCCGTCACGTCATTGATCCATGCACTCACACTCCAAACGTTCTTACTTATTAGAAACATACATCTTTTTTTATCTTCAGAGTTTGCGTTTTCGATATGGGTGTGCAGTTTATGTTGTAGAGCAAAACGTTCAAGTATCATCAATTTATGTTGCATAGACCTTATTTTAATCATAAATTGAAAAACCCAATTATAAAAACCCATAGGAAGATCTCGAGGGAACCAGTGGCAAATTAGTATTAGTGAGTTTTGACGTCATCCCTACACCACCCTGTAGAGACCACTGATCAAACTATTTAAAGCGATTATCAGCCAGTAATGATCAGCGGCCGAAACTTTAAAAATACATCAAATTATTTTGTTATCTAATTCAATGGCATTTCAAACATTTTTAAGTGTGACTCACTCAACTATCAATACTTTTTGGGGCCACTTTATCTACTGTATAATTTATACATTGCATCTTCTGTCTCTCACTGTCAGCATCGTGCTCTACTGAGTGACACCTGAACGCTCCGGAACATTTCTCCTCCTGTAGTGAACGTCAAAAGCAGTGTTTTATTCAGCTGCTCATCAACACTGAGGCTGAAGTCATTAACCACGGTGCAAGTTCTTAACAGGCCCAGCGCTCATGGCTGTCACAGAATCCTGAGATTAAACACAAACCTCCGCTAAGCCAAATTCATCAATGTCCTGAACAGCCGCTTACACCACCTGTAGGGCTCCGTTATTTCAGAATTGCCTCTGACACAAATGGCCAGACAAATTGAAAATGTGATTTTCTCAATTGGTGTCTGGGAAGAGAGGCCGTGTGGATGCAGCTAGCTAAATAAAACTCAATTCTCATGCCAGAGATGAGCTCTGCTCACTTTGGAGGGCCATGGTTCTACATTACATTCAAATAACAATGGCTGGTTTAAATATCACACATTGCATTATCAGGTGCTCTAACTCAGGAATGCAATACTAGCATAACGGCATTTAAAATAGTTTGCTGCATTGATGTCACATGACCTTACTATGCCACATCAGTGCTTTTTTAGTTTTTTATTTTAGTTGTATTATAGTTTTAATAATATTTTGAATGATCATTTATTTATTTTTTTATGTTAATTTTAGTTTCATATTTTTAATTTCATTATGTTCTTTTGTCATTTGACTATTATTTTGTTTTTATATTTCTATTTACATTTAATTTTTCAGTTTTAGTTGGTTTTATTTCCAGTTTTTAGTGCTTAGTGCAATTTTAGTACTTCAACACAAACTTATCTCAGTTTATTGCCAAGGCAACATTTTAATTTTTTATTTAGTTTTCAACAACAACTTAGATTTTCAATTTTTTTTATTTTATTTTATTTTATTTTATTTTATTTTATTTCAATTAACCAAAATGTTTTTAATGGTTTTAGTTTTAGCTAATGATAATAACCACAGATTCAGCTAATTGAGTAATATTATTATTATTATTAATAAATAGACTGGCTAATTATACATTAACCTCATCTAGCCAAATAAATGATAAACAAAATTGTCATATTTGGACATAAATGGATATATTTATTGTTGAATCGACTGAATTGAACTTTAAGTTATTTTATTATGTGAGAGGAGAACCAAAGTCATACACGAGCAAAGCACTAGCATATTTGTATAAAACCGTTTGCTTGATAAGATTATGTAAATTATGCAGTTTAGCAAAAAATATTTGACCACAGAATTCCATGATTAACCAATCAAAATTAAAGGGTTAGTTCACCCAAAAATGTAAATTATCCCATAATTTACTCACCTTCAAGCCAACCTAATATATGACTTTCTTCTTTCAACCAAACACAATCTGAGTTATATTAAATAATATCCTGGCTCTTCCCAACTTTGTAATGGCATTAAATAGTGCTTAAATTTTTAAAGCTCCAAAAAGTGCATCCATCCATCATAAAAGTAATCCATACAACTCCAGTGGGTTAAAAAATGCCCTCTAAAGTGAAGCGAATACCAAATATTTAAAACTTTATAAACTATAATCAGCGAGTTTCGGCGGATGGGTGACCTCTGACCTGATGTATGCTGTAGGACGTATGACGTAGGCGTAGCGTAAGCTTAGGTGAGAACTGATGAAAGTGGGAGCACAGAGGATAGAGCAAGACACCGATCACAAATTAGAAGTCTAAAATGAGAAGTTTTAAAGAGAAATGTTGGAGAATTTCAATATAAGGACATCCTACGTCATGCATCGGGTCAGAGGTCAACCTTCTGTTAACGTGCATATGGCCGTTGCCTGAAGCAAGTGATTATAGTTTATAAAGTTTCAAATAAGGATATTTTTCTTACAAAAACCCATCACTTCACTTCAGAAGGACTTTATTAACCCCCTGGAGCCGTATGGATTACTTTTATGAAGGATGGATGCGCTTTTTTGAACTTCAAAAATTCAGGCCATTACAAAGCTGGGAAGAGCCAGGATATTATTTAAAGACGAAAGTCATATACACCTAGGATGGCTTGAGGGTGAGTCTTATTCCTTATTCCATATGTTTTATAAACTGTTTTATATACTGTTGTTTTTTTGCATCTAATTTGTGTAGAAGTGTTTTTTTTTTTTTTTTTTTTGTAAGTCTGATCAAATAATGACAAATACATTTAGTTTCCTTTTATTTCTGTTTATTTGTAAATTGTAAGAAATGAAACATTGAAACAAATGCTCTGCATTATGGGTTTTAGTATTTCAGGACTCTGTTTTATAAAATGTGTTTGCATATTTTTCAAATATAGTGTCATCTAGCTATGCATACAGAAATGTGCATGTTGTGTATAAAAAAAATAGTATATAGTCATATGGCAGTATCCGAACACATTCTAAGATTTACATGACAACACTTTATGTTAATGTTAAAAATGCACAATACCTTCCTTATGAAATAATAATGATAATGGTACAGTATTAAAGTATTGTCTGGTCCACTCTTATGATATGTGCCGCTCTAGAAACAGATTCAGAAATGATATTTCCACATCTGTTAATAAAACCTATCAGTCATGTACATAACAGTCCAAATGCAGTTCTCAAAGGACCTTCCATCTGGGAAGTGTCAACATGTAATGAAACCATCCACCCAATAGCATCCATCACTTTCCCATCATTGCTTTTATTTTACACGTGTCATGCAGCCGTGGATGGGGAAAATGTCCAGCATTCCCTGAAGAGCGGCTAAATAGAATCAAGGGAATTCCCTATCGAGTTTCTCATTCAGCGTCAGCCATTGCATCCCGCCCCATGCACTCCCAGGAATGCTAAAGGATGGAGATGATGACTTTTGTGCTGCGGCTGTAAATGTTAATCTTTAGATTAAATGTAAGAGATTAATCTCTAAATAGTAGGGACATTTTTTGCCAGGCTGAGATGGATCTCCTTAAGAAATGCAAAGGAGATTTTCCTCTTTCTCATTTCCCTGCAGGCTGATGCAGAAACTATAGGCAGTGTATCTACCAGCCTCAAACGCTTCAAAAGCGACTGCTGCACAATACAAAAGGACTCACGGGAAGCGAAGCCACTGCTCTATACTATTAATACCAGACTTCTGCACAGAATATATTTATATATCTTTATACTGACTGTGCGTATTACTGAATTACCTCTCAAAGGCCTTTTTGTGGTAATGAGCTTTCTGAGGTAGAAGCAACTTTCCAGTCGTAAATGCAAGATTATTTGACCAAAATGAAATTTAAAGAGATTTTGATCCCAGTTTGTAGTTGACATATGTAATTTCAGCAAAACTAATGATTGTTTTGAACAGCTTTCCCCATCTCCCATTGCTCAGCTAAACAGAGCTAAATGTTGTTTGATTGGTCTAGTCGAGATGCTCAAACAAACAGAGCCGCAGTGTGTACAATCTTCAGGGAAATCAGCCTACAAATGACTTGTTTTTGTAGTCATCTCCACACATTAAGCTAGGAGAGAGTATTTAGCATTGAAAAAGTTGCACACTTTAGCTTTAACATGACTGCACACAAGTATAGGACATCCATTGTTGTTCTTCTATCAGTCCTCATATTTTAGGTGTGATAAGAATGTTGTTCAAATCGAAATTTTCTACAATACTGATACTGAATCATGTAATGGTTGCATGAATCATCCGCCTAATCAGAGTTTCTTTAAGCTTTAAAGGGGACCTATTATGCCCCATTTTACAAGATGTAAAATAAGTCTCTGATGTCCCCAGAGTGTGTACGTGAAGTTTTAGCTCAAAATACCCACAGATAATTTTTTTATAGCATGTTAAAATTGCCGTTTCAGTGTGGGCCCTTTAAATGCAAATGAGCTGCTGCGCTCGGTCTAAGAGGGCGGAGCTTCACGAGCTGATTCTCCGGTGTCAGGATTCAGTCAGGATGCACTATATTGTCAGAAACTGCAAATATATGCTGCATGAAGATAGAACAGGTATAGTTTAGTTTAATTACGGTTATAACTTATATTGTCTTCTTGTTTTTATCCACTATATTAGAACAAGCCTGTTGTACCGTCCGAATGATGGCCAAAACTTTACCAATGAGTTTTATGATAATAAAAAGCGTCCGTTTTAACTCTAGAAAATCTCTGTAAGAGCGTGATAAAACACAGTGCATTCGTGGGCGGGGCCTGTGGCTTTTGCGTTGTCACACTGCCAGGGAGTGGTTTATCATTATAGGGTGGTTGTGTACACACACTGCCAACACACATTTATGTCCAAGCAAAAGTGAATTTTGCATAATAGGTCCCCTTTAAAAAAAAAAAAAAAAAAAAAAAACAATTTAGATGTAGATTGGTGATGCTGTTGAAGAATTTGCTTTGCTTTGACTTTGTTGACAAAGGTGTAGCCATGAATTTTTATGTATTTTACTTCAGAATACAATGAGAAAAGGTGCATTCAGTTCATAACCATAATTTAAGATGAAGTGTGTCATTGTTAATTTGGGGAATTAGGAGAGTTACTTAAATAAAATGAATAAATAAATAAAATATTTATTCAATATTCAAATTTATTCAATATTCAAAATATTTATCATTAAACGTATGCATTATTATTACATTAATTAAATAATGTTTTTTTAAACTATTTATAAATAACTGTTTAGATGTATTATATACATACAGTAATAATACATGAAAAAAGCATTTAGAAATTATTTATAAAGCATTTGCCGATTGCTTTTTTGTGATTTACATTTTAAAAGATAAATTAAATTGTTAAGTTTTTTTTTGCATTCATTCATTCATTTGACTACCACTGTCTTTGTATAAAATTTTAATACAATGAAAAAAATATGAAATCATAAATCACAGAATCCAAATAATTAAAAACAAAAAACAGAGGACATTGTTAAAATCAAAAGTTTTATTAATCCAACTGATTAGACAATTTTTCTGTCTGTTTCATGAATACTGTTTATATTTTGCTGTATAGCCTTTAATTTATGACAACTTACACCAAATCTTTTGTGACACTTTACAGATAACACTGGAAATATGTATTCAGTACACTCATATCTTTAGTCTGTTTTCTGTATATGACAAGGGAAAGTCTTGGAGCATCTGCTGTGATTTTACAGTATATTGATGCTGGGACTTAGAGAGTATGGAGCCACGGAAGGGTTATTTTTAAGTGAACTATGGATGTGCTCGAATATGTTTAAATAAAGATTTCTTTTGTAAACATAAAGGTGTCCTATTATAAGGTAGTGTTTTCTCAGTGTTGTTTTTAACTCAAGGTTGTTTACTGATGAAGACTTCCGAGAGCTATTTTATCCCTTGGTTGGAGTAAACCTGCATGAGTGGGACAGAAAGGACTATGCTTCGTCTTTTTTTATAATGGAATAAATTATTTGATTCCTGAAATCACGGTTTGATAAATGGCACAAATGTGAAGAGCTAAAACAGTTTGAGAAGACTCAAACGACAAAAGGACACTTTATAGTGATATTTCACCCAAAAAATTCATTTTGTCATGTTTGTTTACCTATACCAAACTTGTCTGACTTTCTTTCTTCTGTGGAACACTTTTTTCCACAATAAAAGTCCATTTTGTTCGGATCCCATTGACTTTCAAAGTGTCTTTTTTGTGTGTGTGTGTGTTCGACAGAAGAAAGAAAGTCATACAGGTTTGGAACAACGAGAACGAGTAAGTGACGACAGCATTTTCATCTTTATAGGTGAACTATCCCTTTAAGAGCCATGTATGTACAGTATATAGATTATATTGACCTCTACTGCAGGAGAGAGGAGACAAGTAGAGATTAGAGAACAGAAGAGATGAGAATTTAAGGACGTATGGGAGGAGGTTTTCTCCAGCAGAGTGTTTCTTCCTCATCTCATTCAACATCTTGGGGAGTTTTTTCCTGACTGCGGCTGCTTATAGAGGGTTTGTGAGCTGCTATTGTTTGTAAAGCTGCTTTGGAACAATATGTATTGTGAAGAGCACTATACAAATAATTCGATTTGAGACAAGACTAGATAAAACGAAATACATGAAAAAGAGAAACAAAAGGAGATCTCTTGATTTCTCTGTGTTTTTGTTAACATAAACTGATAGGCTGCTGCTTTCAAACTCTCCCTTGTGTATCTTTGTAAGCCTCTGTGAAGAGTTTGTACAATTTGTACAAAAGCATTGATCATTGTTGCCAATCACAGACATATCTTGAACGCAATGGCCAATCAGAGGTGTTTACTGTTTAAGTTAGTCAGAATCCACTCAACACCTCTCAAAACACCAGAATTTTTGTTCACCGCGTGCTTTACAGTGAATGTCCAGTACTACGGCAAAACTCTGCTCAGTGCCACTGACAATGCTAAAATGCCTCTGCTTTGGGCAGTGTTGCCTAGTCCGGGGTTTTCCCGTGGAACTGGGCTACTTTAACACTGTTGTCGCTAGGTTTTTTTTTCATGTCCGAAGTGCCCCCAAATTAACATGATATTTAGCCCCTGGAATGCGAATTTTACCAGGTGGGAAAACCCTGCCAAAAAGCGGATTTTACCTCTGAAAGGTGATTTTTACCAGGGGACTCCCCCTGAAAAGCGATTGGGCTAGTTTTGAGTAGCAATTGGGCAGGTTTTGTTGTGAAAACCTGGCAACCCTGGCTTTGGAGTATCTGTAGCAAATGTGTTAATCCATTTTTTTAAACACACTTACCTGAAAAACATAAAACACTGTTTATTTCATTTGTATCTTTGTTCTGTTGTATTTATCTATGCTTGTAAATTGTTTATTATTTGCTCTGCAGATTCACTCCTCTACAAAATCACCCCAATCATTCTAGAATTATTCATTCTTTCTAAATAGAGCTATTCAAGTCATTTGGATAAATTGTCTTCATATCGCTATATATATATATATCACAGAAAAACAAACATTGCCATGTCAGATTTTTCAAATATCGTACAGCCCTAGCATTTTGTGCAATTGTTATTTATTCATAATTATACTATGGGGCTGTTGAATGCTTGAATCTGATTGGTTGATGAACAAAGAACCAAAACCCACAATGTGTTACATGTTCACCGTTATGTTTCGTTAGTTTGACCCAGTTTTCCCTATTCTGTTTTATCAGTCATCGCTTTCACCTGTGTCTAGTCAATTACCTTGTTAAGTTCCCTTTGTTTGCCACGTGTATATATACCCTGTGTTTTCCTCCACTCCTGGTCCATTCTCGTTAATGTTGATGTGCTTGGTGTATACCTGCTAGTTTTTGTCATTAAATGCTAATCTACGTATTCTCCGTCATCCTTGTTCCTTGCTACACAGCTAAACGGTAACACAATGACACTGACCAAGCAAATAAATATAGTAAACAATAGGTTAAAAACAACAAATTATTTCCATGATTTTTTTGCCACAAAATTACGTTTTATTATGTACGGAAAGCACATACTCCCTTTCTCATGCTCTCTCTCCCACTAGGGAGCCCCTAACGGGGCATGGTGAAGGAAAAAAATATGAGATGGAGGAAAAATTATTTGTCAGTGCTTTTGTGTTTTCTCGCAAATGTTTTGCGTTCCCCCTAGAAATTTTGCGTTCACTCGCAAAGAGTTCAAAAGGTTTTGCGAGCGAACGCAAAGTTTCTCGGGGGAACGCAAAGGTTATGCGAGTGAACACAAATGCATTGACTTTATTTTTCCTCCCTTCTCATATTTTTTTCCCACCAGCATGTCCCCTTAGGGGATCCGTACAAACACGCACCCATACAGCAACAACATTTTTTAGCAACTTAAAAGTTACATGAAACTTCTCACTAGCGAGGTAATAACGCAGCTGTTTTTGAAGCAGATAAACTTACAGTTTGCTATTAATAGAGACGCTGCTGCCGAACACTGTTGAGAGATGCACAGACTCAAGTAATTCACACATGCTTAATCTCTCTCTCTCATAGCTGCATTAATAACTGCATTAGTCTACTATCAATGGCTCAAGCCTCCGTCATTAGCACTAAAATGTGTGGGATGAGATGCGTAAGAAATTAGTCCTACACACAAGAGCGTTTAAGGACAAAAACCTGACAAATGTCTTGAAATACAACATCTGTATTTCAACAGTTGTTCAGTTCACTGACAACTGAACAGTGTCTTGAGGTGTGGTAACCGTATAAGTGGAGTAATTGACGATGGGCCATTGAATTACAGCTTCGGGTGTGCATTATTTTCTAATAATTCTACTGCCTGTAATCAATTATTCCTTACATTTTCTGTTTTGTTAACAACAACCAGCCAACTATGAATAAAGAACAATTAAAAGCTTTTAATCAACACTCACTGATGTGGTCACACCTGAACCACTGAGCTCAAAAGGAAATAAACATTTATTTATTTTGAGACGATAACTCTTGCACATCTGCAGAATAAAACCCTCTTAATATGACAATTTGGTTTGTGATATTAAAACATGTTTGAAGCACTGCAGCATTTTTAAATGTAAACAAGGATGGAGGAAAATACAATTATGCTGTGAGAGCAGTTCTCAAAAACCAATGTAAGCTCGAATGCAAAACTCTATCTTCTTAATTGACTGCTTTGCAGATTCAGACTCTGTTTAATGCAAATAAAAAACAACACCTGGAGCAAATGCCAACCACTGTCTGTGGCTCTGAGCACAGGAAAGAGAGATATTTATGGAACAAAAAGATCTGTAAGAAAAAATCTGAAATGTCATCCATTACGGTGAATAAACAGAAGTGCTGACAGAAATCATTAGAAATGAAATCAAGAGGCAAACGTCTAATCTCGCCAGTGTTTTCGTTAGCATTATAATGTTGTTCCAGCATATGCTGACAGGTCTCCCATCTGTTATAGTAATAATTAGATGTGCATCAGCGTTCCACACATTGACAGAGACTCTCTGTCTCACTAGGAACTGCCAAATTACTGCTCAAATGTAAGACACAAGTCAATATGGTGCACAAGTTACTTTTATCTTCCTACTCATGAAAAGCCCCTCAGATCTCCAGAGAGGGGAACATGTGTGTGTGTGTGTGTGGTCCTGGTAAAACCTAAGTTGTGAGGACCAAATGTTCCCACAAGAATAGTAATACCAGTAATTTTTGACCATTTTTGTTGGTCCCCATGAGGAAACAGCTTATAAATCATACTAAATTATGTTTTTTTGATTGTAAGTAGTTTTGCAAAGTCACAATAATGTATTACAATCTATATTATGAATACCTTTATGAAGGTAATCCCAATTACAATGCAGTTTATACAGACTTTGTTAGCTAAATTTGCAATAATAGTTGGGTATATTTTACTGTTATTACATCATACTTCATTTTTGCAAATATGTTCACTGAAACACCCAGCTAGGTTCATGTCACAGAAATGGAAGTGAGAGTAAGTCTAATGTGTGTCTCCTCCTCATGGGAGTTTAGGCTGATGAGTCATTCTTCTGTGTTCTGCAGCAGTGTGAACTGGTGAGGGAAAGTCTCAGAGCGCCACCATGTGTCTAGATGATATCACATTTGTTTGCATTTGCTATATATTGCAATTGCATTGATTATGTATTTTTTTTATACCTCATTTATTAGTATATGTGATATTTTTTATTTATACACTATCATTCTAAAGTTGGTTAGTAAGATTGAAAGAGTCTCACTAAGGCTGCATTTATATGCTCAAAAGTACAGTCAAATTTTATTTCGATTGTGAAATAATATTATTACAAAGTAAAATAGCTGTTTTCTATATTTTAAAATGTAATTTATTCCTGTGATCAGAGCTGAATTTTCAGCATCATTACAGTCTTCAGTGTCACATGATCCTTCGGAAATCATTCTAATGTGCTGATTTGCTGCTCAAGAAACATTTCTTATTTTTATCAATGTTGAAAACTGTTCACTTTTTTCAAACAGAAAACTTTTCACTCTTTCACATTATCACTGTTGTTGCCAATAATGGTGCATATCACCATCATATATGGGGTAAGTTGTCATAGTGGGATTCTTTCATTAAGTAATTTTCAAATTTTAGAAAAATTAGTTAAGAACACACATCCCAGTCTTCAAATTAAAATCTGACTTTATTATGTTGTTGATTCAATTTATGGCAGTTTTGAGAAAACATGCATTTGTGTAATTGCACATTTTGACAAACCTCATGGCTACTAAGCTAAAGTGTTTGTGGCAATGTCCTGTGTGACAACTAGCCCCACCCCCTGCTTTTTTACTACTGCTGGTCATGGGTTTGTAGATTAACCAAATAACATACTCTTATTACAAGAAGGGCACTTATTGCTGAAGGTCACATTGGTGGAAGACCATATGAACTATTCGGTTACCTGCCCAGATCTTTAAAGGGATAGTTCACCCAAAAATGAAAATTCTGTCATTAATTACTCACCATTATGTCGTTCCACTCCCGTAAGACCTTCATTCATCTTCAGAACACAAATGAAGATATTTTTGATGAAATCCAAGAGGTATATGACTCGTCCATAGACAGCGATTTAACCACCACTTTCAAGGTCCAGAAAGGTACTAAAGACATCGTTACAACAGTCGACGTGACTGCAGTGGTTCAACCTTAATGTTATGAAGCAACGAGAATACTTTTTGTGTGCAAAAACAAAACAAAAATAACGACTTTATTCAACAATCTCTTCTCTTCTGTGTCATTCTCATACGTTGATTACCTCCAGCGCTTCCAGGTTCTACGTCAGAACGCCGACTCATTATTGGCCGGCTCCTGTGTCAGCATCACACACACATGCTGTTCACATGATCAGTCTCAGCCAATAATACTGAGCCGGCATTCGGACATAAACACAGAAAAACACAGTATTCTTGTCGCTTCATAAAATTAAGGTTGAACCACTGCAGTCACGTCGACTGTTTTAACGATGTCTTTAGTACCTCTCTGGACCTTGAAGTGGTGATTATATTGCTGTCTATGGACGAGTCATATACCTCTCGGATTTCATCAAAAATATCTTCATTTGTGTTCCGAAGATGAACGAAGATCTTAAGGGAGTGGAACGACATGAGGGTGAGTAATTAATGACAGCATTTTCATTTTTGGGTGAACTAACCCTTTAACCACCAGGTTTCACAAAAGCAGGTTTCACATCATCTCTCAGTGAGGCTGTATGTCCCTCACAGGAAGCACACTCCTGCCCCCATGAGGAAGTCCAAACATAGGCAGGGTTTCTGCTGTATGGAGACCCTGGATGGGGCCGAACTGCCTCATGTAAAACTGCTGGGCGAGTTTACGAGTCATGACACGCAGGGCGAGAAACGAGGCCAACAGCTCGCCCAGGAGGAAGGCCAGATAGAGAGAGTGAACAGCCCGCTCCAGAGGAAGAATGATGATGTCTTGATCAGTGATGAAGAAGAGGAGGATAGGCAGCTGGAAGAGGAAGGAGATCAGCCAAAATCCAGCTAACTCTGGAACCTAAAGAGGAGAATGAAGAAAGAAACGTAGGTAACATTTTAATATACCCATTAACATTTCTTTTAGATTACAACTTTGATTTATTTAGCCATGGACACTATTTTATTTATTTATTTAGTTACTTTCATTTAATTTTTCTGTTTTATCAGCTGTGGTCACTACTTTCATGGTTATTTATTTATTTATTGATTTTGCTTCATGGCTATAACATAGTTTATCCTTAGTCCTAAAGTAAGAAGTTTTACTTTTTTAGTTCTCCTGCCAGATATGAATACTTATCAGTGGCAAAGTGTGAGTAAAATTAGCATTTAATCTTACGATTTTCTCACTTTTTGATTATTTTATTCTCTCTCACACATACAGAATCTAGCTTGAGCAGTGTTCATATGAATGATTTATAAGATTTTGTGTACATTACCTTCTCTTTGAGATTCCCAACGTAGCCGAGATACACCCGCAACAGCTCAAATATGCTAATCAGGACCATCCCTGTCACCAGCAGACACTGGTAATAGGCTGGCAGATACCAGAACTATGGAAAGAAAGAAGATGATATTCCTCATAATTCTAAATATGACCTTAAAAATATCCACATAACCCTACTGTAGTTTGACCTAAAAAAAAATCCAAATTATCCCAATATTATTACGAGTTAGTGAGCAGGGGTTTTAAAGATCTTTCATGTCTTGACATTAGAAATGATAATTACACCAGCATCTCCTTGAATGTGATTTAGCTGAGCTATTAAAAGTACACTATATAACAGTAGCACTTGAACTTCAGTGTGCAGTTCACAAAGGCAGACCATCACCATGGATACGGAGGCGTATTAATGTTTTATCTGGAATTGCTACTAATGGCCTATTATGGAAGTAATGTTCATGCATTCATTTTAATAATCACTTACAGCAAAGTCACTAAAAACTGAGATTGTTTTTGTCCCCAAAACTATTTGAAAGTGTTTTCAGTTATTTCAAAACTCGGTTGTAGTAAATACACAATTTCATGAATTATAATTTCTTAATTTCATAATTTCTTTCCTCTGCCTTCTGCATGTTTATAGACATACTTGTCTATAAAGTGTTTTGGTAACACTTTAAATATACAGTCTCATTTGTTAAAGGGATAGTTCACCCAAAAATGAAAATTCTGTCATTAATTACTCACCCTCATTCCACACCCGTAAGACCTTCGTTCATCTTCAGAATGCAAATGAGGATCTTTTTGATAAATTCTGAGAGATTTCTGTCCCTCCATAGACAGCTACACAACTGACACTTTGACGCTTAAAAAAAGTTCATAAAGAGATCGTAAAATGAATCCATATGAATTGAGTGGTTTAGTCCAAATTTTCTGAAAAGACACAATCACTTTATATGATGAACAGATTGAATTTAGACTTTTATTCACATTTAAACATTCATCAGCTCACACATCAGCTGTGATAAACTGAAGCTCAAGCATGTTTGCTTGACGTGCGAGAACAAATGAGGTTCATTCTCGTGTTACACAGCACGTTTGAGCTTCCAGAAGAGGTTTGTTCTCGTGCATCATTCAAGTTCGGTTGAGCTTCTGTTTATGTTCACTGATTAATGTTTATATGTGAATAAAAAGCTAAATTCAATCTGTTCACCATATTCATTCAGCAACACAGCGATGTTTCATTACTGAATGAATTTTTGATGAATCAGTCTAATAAATGACTCAATGACTCATTTTTTCTCTTTGGGGTGGCCTCCAACTGTTTCTTTGAAGTGGGCCTCCGAATTGCAATGGCAGCCTCTATTTGAAACAACTGAAACTTTAAACAGTTGGTTGGTAAACAATTACATGTAATATGTTTTCCCTGAGGTCTCGTAAAGTTATAATTTCGTTTTTAGATTTTTGTTTTCTTTATTAGACTATTAATTAAGATGTTTTCATAATATACTTTTTATGTCAAAAGATTTTCTCATAATTTGACCCCTTTTATTATTGATGGGGGACAATAGCTTTATGATTACAGCATATAATTGAACCCACCTTTAAATGCAGCATCATCACCTCAGAGATCCACCAGAAGGGGAAGAAGAACATGTTGAAGTACAGCAGCATCTGCAGCGGGAGATGAGACGAGACCTCAGCGCACACTAGACAGCAAACGAGAAGCAGGAGATCAGTGTGTAAGATCAGTTAACAAGGTATTCAGTCAGTAATGATGTTTAGTCAAATATAATTGCTTTTTATATTGTTCATTATAGTTTTCTTTACCACCTGGGGTAACTTTTTAATGTACAGATTTAAAGGGTTAGTTCACCCAAAAATGAAATTTCTGTCATTAAGTACTCACGCTCATGTCGTTCCAAACCTCGTAAGACTTTTGTTCATCTTCGGAACACAAATTAAGATTAAGATTATTAAGGTTTTTAATTACGGGTTCAATAGTGTAGCAGAACAACGGGAGAAACAAATTTGTTGCATAAAGTCGTTATTTTTGTTTGGTTTTTGCGCACAAAAAGTATTCTTGACGCTTCATTACATTAAGGTTGAACCACTGTAGTCACATGGACTATTTTAATGATGTTTTTACTACTTTTTTGGACCTTGAATGTGGTAATTTCGCTGCTTTCTATGGAGAATAAAAAACCTCTTGGATTTCATCAAAAATATCTTCATTTGTGTTCCGAAGATGCACAAAGGTCTTACGGGTTTGGAAGGACATGAGGGTGAGTAATTAATGACAGAATTTTCATTTTTGGGTGAACTATCCCTATTATAAATATTGTTACTTTTTCATCATTAGCATGCATGAAATTATTTTTTGTAGTGAGATTGTTCGATGTATTTGTCATAATATATTATCTAACATAATATTAAAACTACCGACTTGTCATCAAATGCCCCTCACCACCCTGTTAAAAAGGTGATTTTAGTTTGTCTTTAATGTAATGAATTATTATTTAATTTAAAGTAACATGTTGTTTATTTATTTATATATTTTTGTCTCTTTTGTAATTTTTCTTACATTTTACCTATATTAAGTAAATTGTATTTTATATTTAATATAAAGTATATATACACTACCAGTCAGATGATTACATTGTCACATGATCCTTCAGAAATGTTTTTACTGTATTTTTGCAGCCTTGATTAGCATAAAAAACTTCATTAAAAAACATTAAAGGGATAGTTCACCCAAAAATGAAAATTTGATGTTTACCTGCTTACCCCCAGGGCATCAAAGATGTAGGTGACTTTGTTACTTCAGTAGAAGGTGTGTACACACCTCACCTCACGCACCGGATGCCGTGCGCGCGCTCAATGCAGTTGGACATAGTGTTGTATTAGAGGTAAAAAATGATATAAATACTGTTCGGTTTCTCGCACAAACCGATCGTTTCATGTCTTAGGACATAAATGTGTTGTCACGAGCCGCAGGGTTTAATTTGGATTTGTCTGTGCATGTTTTTTTTACTCTCATAGATTGTGTTCCCATTGACATGCATTATACGACTGACAGAATGCAACGGTTTGAGTTAAAAATCATTGTCAAAGTCATCCACATCTTGGATGCCCTGGGGGTAAGCAGATAAACATAAAATTTTCATTTTTGGGTGAACTATCCCTTTAAAGACATGTTAATTATTACAAACTTTTAAGCACAGAAAGTTCCCGTTAAAACACCAGTAATGGTAAATTCTTATTTTAATATTTCTTGATATCCCGATCCACTTGTGCAATGTGGCAGGCTATACAGTCCTTTGCATTTGCATTGTCTTTACCTTCATTAATAATAATAATAATAATACATTTTATTTCTAATGCGCTTTTCTTAAACTCAAAGCGCTACATCACAGATTATAAAATAACAACATTAACAATACAATAAAACAAGTCATAGTCAATTACAATAAGCAGCACTAAAAAGGTGAGTCTTTAAAGAGCTCTTAAAACAGTCCAGTGTTGGAGAGTCTCTAATCACAGGTGGTAATGCGTTCCACAAACGTGGGCCTGAAACAGAGAAAGCTCGACCACCCATAGACTTTAAATTATATACTGGCTGCTGAAGAATACATGACCCAGAGGAGCAGAGAGAACGGCCTGGAGTGTAGGAGGCAACTAGACTGCAGAGATAAGCAGGGGCAGTCCCATGAATCTCTTTATATGTTAAAATAAGTATTTTAAAATCAACTCGTGCTTGTATAGGAAGCCAATGCAAGTTATAAAGTACCGGGGAGATATGTTGATGAGCAGTTGTATATGGGAATTCTGAATGTATTGTCATTTCTTGATAGACTTGTTTGGGAGACCAACATAAAGTGCATTGCAATAATCAAGCCGCGACATTTCTTAGATGGAAAAATGCAGTTTTCGATACCATTTTGATATGGGCATCAAACAATAGTTGTGGGTCAAAAATAATGCCAAGATTGCGCACCTGAGCAGACAAAGTAACAAAGTCATTGCCAGCAATCAAATTGGAATTATTAAATTTACGTAAGGCCGTTGGAGTACCGACAATCAGAACTTCTGTTTTTGTCTCATTGAGCTTAAGAAAATGATCATACATCCAAGTTTTTATCTCATCCAAGCAGGTCATAAGAGTCATAAGAGTTGTAAGCTGTCTCTCACCTTCATTATCCTGATATGGGTCCCTGAAGTCTCCACTGTCTCGCGTCCTGTTATTTATAAACACTGACCCGCTGACATGAGCCAGACCCACTCTCAGGTTATGAGGGATCGGCATGTAAAACACAGGCATGGTGGAGACGACATGAAACGCTCATCCACTCAGTCCTGCCCACTTTGGTTTGTGTGGTTTGAAGTCTTTCGAGAGCTAACCAGATTAAATCCGAGGAAACAGATGGAGTCTGACAGCAGATTAAGATGTCACCCTCACCATGGTAACCATAATACAGTTATTGTTACTAGGCCCACACAGCACAACAAAATAGAAAAATAAAATGAATTCAAAATACAATCATTTTCATATGCAGTATTTCACTTGTTTTCCAGGAAAAATATCTAAACACCTGTAGATCGGCATTAAAATATTCACAGAATATTTTAATATCCTTTGGCAAATTTGTATTTCTTGTTTTGAAACATAATTATAACAAATTTAATGAGGTTTATGCTCAAAACAAGATATACATTTATTAGTGGAATAAATTTTTAATGAAAAAAAGGTCACCATTGTCAGCAGAAACTTAAATGCATATTAAATTGTTGTGGTTTTATTTTGGAAGGTACTTGCTATTGTGAATGTTTGTAAGATCTGTTTTATACAGTCCCCAATTTGAATAATCCAATTATAATGAATTAGTTTTATTCTTAAACAGCTCAAAGGTCCCATGACATGCTGCTTTTTGGATGCTTTTATATAGGCCTAAATGGTCCCTAGTACTGTATCTGAAGTCTCTTTCCCGAAATGCAGCCTCGGTGCAGAATTTCAGCCACTACAAGCCAGTCGCACAATAAGCTTTCCTTAGGACGTGCCATTTCTGTGTCTGTAGCTTTAAATGCTAATGAGGAGGAGAGAGGCGGGGCAAGGTGTGTGGCCTTAACCAGCTTGCGGCCACGGTACCATGAGCTAATGTTGACAGTGGATGTATAGCAATGGCTCATAGAGTCATGGGACCTTTAAAAAAGATACTTTGTTTAAAAAATGTAAAATGCAGCTTCAAACAGATTCAAAAACTTGTCACCTATTTTCTTTAATGGCCATTTTTCGGTGGGTTTGTAGTGTAATTACGTTCCTTTGTGAAAATCAAGCAGGCTCATACATTTTTATGAAAAAGAACAAAACAATGACATACAAGCCAAACATGTTTATTGTAAAATCTCTATGATTAGGACAGTGGTGCGCCAAACTGCCTCCAGCCATCTGTGTGTGTCGGTCCAGAGTCTGTTTCTCTTTCTGAACTTTGAGACCCTGGACGTCATTTGCGGCTGGCTGCAGTACCGGCGCTGACCAGCGGGTGTCACAGTTCGTCCCGAGGCGCTTTTAAAGGGAAATGTTTGAACTCCTCAGGGACCTCTTCGCCTTTCTGTGACCTCTTATAGAAACCCAGAGAATCCAGCAAGCTGCTGATCTCGTCTGCCTTCATCTTCTTCACTGGAACAACCTGAGGTAGGCATAAATTGATGTCAGAGCAGAGGAGAAGTGAAAGATACCAAAGTCCCTTTCAGGCAAGTCATTTCACTCGGCGGCCATCTTTGAAACGCCTCTCTGGCAGCTATTTTTCCACACAAACAACAAATGCAGACGTGAATACAAAAACAACATGTCACATGACATTGGTTTTCTTGTGATGGATTGTTTGTGACACTTGTTTGAATGAGTGTGAATAATATTTGAAAAGTACAGAGACGTACTGTATTGTTAGCTGTATTTGTTAGCAAGTAACAAATGCAGCAAATATACCGTATCTCCTGTGTTGAGTGGAAAAAATGACAATGCTGACCAAAATGATGACAAAAACTTACACTTAAAATAATAACATAGTGCTATACCTTCACTTCCTCGTCCTTATCATTGTAGAAGATCAGCCGTGGGTTTTTATCCTCTCCTGAATCATACTCCAGGTTATGACTTTAAACAGCAAGTTAAGGTTAACGGCACCAGGCCAATGACCTCTGAGGCCATGAAGCACATGACTCCGGCCTCTAAGTGTTTAAACATATGGCAGCACAGAAAACAGCACAGAGGGCCTGTAAAGATTTCATTAACATTCCTGTCCCTGTCAAATGCTGTCTTACCAAATCCACTTTGAAGAAATTTTAGACACTCTGTAAAAAGACAATAGTCACCTACACATACTAAACTGAAAACGGGAATTACAAGAAAATGAGAGGTATAATGTCAGGATACTACAATGCCCATCGCTCCATCAGGAAATTGTAGAGCTCTGGCATCTTCTTTATGGATCATCCCACTACACTGGGAGCCTGGGGGCAGATTGAACAGAGATTTACAGCAAAATGGCAAAAAGCAACTGTACTTAATTTATTTAAATATCATGCATTACCTAGAGAATTATTCGATTAGCGTATTTAATTAAACACAATCTACTGCTCAAAAGTTTGGTGTCAGTAAGATTCTTTTCTTTTGAAAGAATGAAATGAATACTTCTGTTCAGTAAGGATGCAGTAAATTAAACATGACAGTAAAGACATTTATAATGTTAGAAATGATTTCTATTTTAAATAAATGCTGTTCTTTCTATTCATCAAAGAATCCTGGGGGGAAAAGTTGCACAGTTTCCTCAAAAGTGTTAAGCAGCACAGCTTTTTCAACATTGATAATAATCAGAAATGTTTCTTGAGCAGCAAATCAGCATATTAGAATGATTTCTGAAGGATCATGTGACACTGAAGACTGGAGTAATGTTGCTGAAAATTCAGCTTTGCATCACTGGAATAAATTACATTACAAAATATATTCAAGTAGAAAACTTCTTTTAAATTGTAATAATATTTCACAATTTTACTGTTTTTACTGTATTTTTGATCAAATAAGCATCAAAATAAGACTTTAAAAATCTTCCCAAGCTCAAACTTTTGAAAAGTAGTGTATGTGTTTGTATTGCCCAAAATTATAATAATGAAATGTATTTTAACATCATTATCTTCTATGCTAATGTAGTTTGACACAGTCTGTTCCACATCGTTGGACCATGAAAGTGACATTTTAGAGCAAAACTCTTTGCATATTAGCCATGACCACTCACCATAAGTTTTCCTCTGGCTATAACAAGCTTTTCTTCCACAGCACGGCTTTCTGAACCATTTTTAGCACTTCTCCCTGTGGCACACAGAGTCAGAAGGGCCGCCAGTGTGAGCCACATACTGCGCTTGGGATGGGAGACCTCGCTGTATCCGAAAAGAGTGCGGTCCTTTGGTGAAATGAGGGTCAATAGAGTAGATATGGGTTCTCTGATAGGTATCCCCCACCATGTGGCGCAGTCTGATTGGTCAGTGTGTTGGATTTTGGTTCAGGGGGATTAAATAAAATCTTAGTATGGGGGCAATTACTGGTCATTTAAACTCAACTAATTCATACCAAAAAAGACTTAAAGCTGTTATTTGTTTGATAAAGTCAAATGTGTTGTTAAATTTGTTGTATTTTGATGTTTGTTTTTTCTTTCAATATGAAGGAGTTGAGGCCATATAGCAGCTGCGTCTGTGTCAGATTCTCCCACCGTCTGCTGATGAATAAGCAGTGAAGTTAGAACACAACAGCTGCTGTTTGAATAACGCTCTGACGAAGCAGTGTTCAAAGTTAGTCTTTAAATTCTTTTTTACATTTTTTTTATTATTGACTGTAGTCTTTTTGAGGTGACATTCTTTAGAAGACATAGAGTTAATGAGAGATGATTCAGTAATAATTGTTATACCTGGGGAATAAAAAAAATTAATATGTAACATTTTAGTTAACTTAACAAGGCTGCATGTGGCTGTGTTGTATAATTATTTTCTAAATTTCAGTGCTTATAGTTTTTTTTTTTTTAATAATTACACTCTATGTGGTGTTACAGCAACAGGTGGTAACAACAAAGACATAAGCATAGTGAATTTCTTCTTCTTCTTCAATAAAAGGCCATTTTGCTCACTTGTTAGAGAACACGTTGATGGTGTAAATATTAAATATTGTGAATATTAAGTAAAGAAAAATTATTTATAGAAAATTCTATATTTTGTATAAACAATTTATAAATGGAGAAAACATAAGTAATTATACAGCCTAAAAAGTTTTATCATACAATTTGAATATAAATATCAAGTTAAAATATTTAAAAAGTCATATTTTAATATTCTAAAAGTGTGTGTGTGTGTATATATATATATATATATATATATATATATATATATATATATATATATATATATATATATATATATACTGTGTGTGTGTGTGTGTGCGTGTGTATATATATATATATATAATATGTGTGTGTGTGTGTGTGTGTATATATATATATATATATATAGATAGATAGATATATAGATAGATAAAAATATTTTTTAAAAATCTTAATCTTTTATAATATTTAATATATGTATGACTTTTTAAATATTTTTAACTTGATATTTATATTCAAATTGTATGATGATAACTTTTTGCGCTGTATAATAAAATACTTGATGTTAATGATGATGAAATGATGTTAATCCACTTATAAGTTAATTTGGATAAAAGTATGTAAATATTGTAACATTTTTGGTATGATTTACAAAATTTGAGATTTAATAACTTACTAATTATGGTTCAAGAGATAAGATCTGTTGAGTAACACCACATGCATTTGGATATTAAATAATTCTGTAATACAGTATATTATTATTATTTGTAAATAATTACAATTTAATGAGCAAACAGTACTTGTTTTTTCTGGTGTTTTGAACTGGAAAAAAGTCCTGTGAGATTTAAATTGGTATTTGGCAATGGATTTAGCTAACTTGTTAATATACTCCATTTTTTTCTGTCGTCTAATTAATAAATATTAATTCTGTTGATATTAATTACTTTGATATTTTAACATTTTAAAATTATTGTAATACCCAATCATGAAAGAAGTAATCAAATTATCATAATAATTGTTAATTGTAGTCTTTATTTATGAAATGTTGATGTACAGACATGTCACAGAATAACCCAGGGTCAAGGCAGTGCATGTAACTCTGGTATAAGCTCCTTTTTCTGTGTATTTATGTACAGTAGCAAACTATACTAACTCAATTGAATGACTTCTGTATGGGTATATTCTGTTTCACTGCTTTATTAAAGGGAGGGGTGTGTTGATTTTAGGTCACCTATAGAGGGCGACCATGGTACAGGATGGACTTTTGGCTGTGTTTTGGGTAAAAGCGCTTCCAAAACTCTTGCCACAGACAATTATGTTTCCAATGAAAATAAACCATTCTCCATAGGAATGTAGCAGTGAAACCATCATGGTCTATCATCCACAGACAGAGCTGGGGCCTTGTCTGTCTCTGTCTGTCTGTCTGTCTGTCTGTCTCTACAGCTGTGGCCAGGCACTGATGTGTCAGATGACATAGTCGTCTCCCTCTAAAAGACCAGATTTCCTCCCTGGACCTGAAAATCATAATATCTGCAAGCGCAGTGTAATTCTGTGAAGATGTGACCAAGCGATTGGTCTGAGACTTCAACACAACTGTTGTCCAGAGGATTGTTTTATTGCTTAAAACTTGTTCAGGAAACTTAATGTTTTATTCAATTATCGTCATTGTCTCAGATATTGTTCTTAAAATCCCTTAAGAGAAAAAAGAAAGAAAAAAGAAACAAGTAGGATGATTGTTGACATACAGTAGGAGTATAGCGCTATAAAATCAATGTAAGCACAGCTCAGATCATTTATGAGAAATGTTTGCGTTCATATTGAGATCTCTGACTTTTCATTGTCAACTTTTGACTCCATTTTCCTGCTGAAAATCCATCATAGCTGGTCATCAGCAATGTTGGGGAAAGTTACTTTTAAAAGTAATCCATTACAATATTGTGTTGCTTTCTAAAAAAGTAACTAATTACATTCCTAATTACTTTATATGGAGAGTACTTACTTTTACATTACTTTTTCTCACCTGGGCTGGGCTGGGCTTGTTTGTTTTTTAAAAACAAAAAAGAAAAGTATTATTTTTTTGGCAAATGTAAAGGTCCTCTCTCACAGTGGCATGCACAGGTTTGAACCCCTGCCCCTTTATTCTCTAACAGTAAAGGGCGTTTTCAGGTGGTATTGCGGTGCGGTGAGTTTGCGTTTTACTGTTTTTATTCAATTTGAGGAATACTGAATCTGTTTTGAGATGAGACTGAGATGAGAAAATGGCTGCTCACATTTAGTCTAGAACTACAATAACCATTATGTTTACACAGCGCACAACACCCCTGCATCTTATGCCCAATTTTTTTCAACATGAGGACAAGGAGAGGTCAGATACAGTAGGTTTCATAGGGTTAAAAATCCTGTTTTTAAACCATATATTCATATTGTTCATAAAAACAGAAGTGCATCAAAAGTTTGGATGCATCAGTTTTGTCTCGAGTACTCAGACATACATGAGTATCAGTCACATGCCTCTGGCCAAACATCAAAAAACACTTTTTACAAGCTCTTTGTTCTCTCTTCCCTAAACGAGAGCACCACCATCCCTGTACACACGTCAACACAAACATAAGATCTGCTGCACACACACATGCATTACTGCATGCTGTTCTCCAGCAGCACACATAATGAGCAGGAGCCATTTCCTCCACCGGATCCTTCGGGCTCTCATCCTCTCCTCTTGTTTTTTCCCTTGTTTTTCTCCAAACTCAGCATTTAGGTAGTGCTTCCCCCTGTTTCCAAAACAAGCACTGTTTGATCCTGGACGTCTGGATCCTCAGGGCATAGACACACACACATCAACTTTCATCACCAAAAAATGATGCAGATTACTTATTTCTGGCAACGCAGACTCAGTTAAACCATGATTTTAGGTTTCTCTTGTATTTGGATCTATGATTAGAAGTTCTAACATCCGGAGTAGAGGATTATGGGAATTTTAGGTCAGGTTTATATATTTAGATTTTGAGGGTAGATTCGCAGCAGCGGCTGTGGTGACATCATCAGGCTGTACGGTCATACGCACGGTGAATGGCCGAAGCTGATCATATATGAGATAATGGAGGGAAGGCAGAGAAGGAGAGGAGTGTGGATTGCCACCATTGCAGATCTGCCCTTGTGCTCTAATCCAACTCTCCTAATGAAAACCACATGCTCTGTGAAATGGCTGAAGCCCAGAGAGTGAGTGAGAGAGAGAGAAGAGGGGGTGTGAAAGAGGAACAGGATGTAGACACAGCTTTAAAGATACTGACACTTTTTTAATGAATCCAGACTGTGGCTATCGGAGACACTGAAAGTGCAGGGAGATTACAGGTCCACCATGAGAGAAGAAGCTTCAGAAATATTTGATCTTAAAGGATTAGTTCACTTTAGAATTAAAATTTCCTGATAATTTACTCCCATGTCATCCAAGATGTTTGTCTATCTTTCTTCAGTCGAAAAGAAAAAGGTTTTTGAGTAAAACATTCCAGGGTTTGTCTCCATATAGTGGATTTCAACAGGGTACAACAGGTTGAAGGTCCAAATTGCAGTTTCAGTGCAGCTTCAAAGGGCTCTACACGATCCCAGCTGAGGAATAAGGTCTTATCTAGCGAAACAGTTGGTCATTTTTCTAAAAAAAATAAGTGTATATACTTTTTAACCACAAATGCTCGTCTTGCACTAGCTCTGCGATGCGCCACGCATTACGTAATCGTGTTAGAAAGGTCACGCGTGACGTAGGCGGAAGTACCGACCCAGTGTTCACAAAGTGAACATCCGTCTGTGTCCACCTTTCCAACGTGATTACGTAATGGGTGGCGCATCGCAGAGCTAGTGCAAGACGAGCATTTGTGGTTAAAAAGTATATTATTTTTATTTTTTTTTTAAGAATATTACAGATCGTTTTGCTAGATAAGACCCTTATTCCTCGTTTGGGATCGTGTAGAGCCCGTGTAGAATTTAAACCATGATTTTAGGTTTCTCTTGTATTCGGATCTATACAAGAAACCTTCAACCCATTGAACCCTGTTGAAATCCATATGGAGAAAAATCCTGAAATGTTTTCCTCAAAAACCTTAATTTCTTTTCGACTGAAGAAAGAAAGGCATAAACATCTTGGATGACATGGGGGTGAGTAAATTATCAGGAAATTTTAATTCTGAAATGAACTTAAAATTGTCTAAAAAAGGCTTTTTTCCCTTTTATTTCTTAGTTTTTTTTTATTCATTTAAAAATATTTAAAATGACTTGTTTTTACAACAAAAAGCACAAAAAACCCCACACTTTTCTTTATACATTTTCATAATTGTGTGGGGTCCCCTAATATTTGACTAATCGTTACTCGACTAGAAGAGGCTTATTCGACCAAAAATTTTATTAGTCGGTTAGTCGCAGAGAAAAAAAAAAAACCTTGTGGCAAAGTCACACAGTCCGTGAGGGACAGATCGTCAACGGGAGGTCCTTGTTGTAATTACAACAAACATGTAGTATATATAAATGTGTATTATTAGGCGCATATCCAAGTGTTCGTGTGAAGTGTGGAAGCTGAAGTATTAGCGTGCTTACTGCAAGACACAGGGCCTGTCCCAAATGGCACCCTAAACACTCAAGGTCTTCCTACAAGTCCGGACTTTCATGAAGTAATGGCGCCTTTGACTGTCGGGAAGAAGTCTGCTGCGGGGCTCTGCAAAATGCGTATCGAGGGTGCATATTGACTGCAAAGGGGGCACTCACGAGCACCATTCTGAAACCTAAAATGACAAATGGGACACTGCATGATCATGCTCACGCGGCAGCCATTGTAAGTCCACAAGACCAAAAGTGCCTATGAAGTGTGCCATTTGGGACAGGTCCACAGAGGCGCCGGCGCGATCACTTGGATTTTTTCCTGATAACAGCAGAAACAACTTAAAATACTTTTTTGGTCATACAGATAAGAATGATACATAATTCGAAATATACATAAATACATAATACTTTTATTTGTGTGCACTCACAATAACAAGAAAACATTGTGCCCTTTTAAAATAAAGAAAACAAGTAGTATGCGCTTTCTGCCGTGAACTCTGTAAACTTGAGCTTGAACTTGATACAAAAAGTATTTTTGCCTCACAGACATGAGAAATATATCTATAGAAAAAAGTCTCTAAAGGGGCGTCACTAAATCTAGTGACAAAATCACTAAATTGGCAACACTGAAGGCAGCCCTATAATTGCATTGTATATTGCATATTAATTTACATTTCGCAATTCTTTCTATTTTACCCAGAAACACGCAATAACATGCAACTGCGAGTTATAAAGTTAAAATTTGCAAGTTATAAAGTCAGAATTGCACGATATAAAGGTGCAATTCTGAAAAAAAGAAATGTCTTTTTTCCCTCAGAATTGGATTTTATAACTTGCAATTTATATCTCACAAATTTTTTTTTCTCACAATTGCGAGTTTATATCTAACAAATTCAAGAAAAGAAGTCAGAATTAAGAGATATAAACTCGCAATTGTGAGAAAAAAAAGGCAGAAATGCGAGTTTTTCGCAATTCTGACTTTATTTCTCACAATTGCAAGTTTATATCTCACAATTCTGAGAAAAGAAGTCAGAATTGAGGGATATACACTTGCAATTCTTAAAAAAAGGCAAAATTTTGAGATAAAAAGTATTTTTTATTATTTTTTATTTTTTATTCAGTGGTGAAAACAAGCTTCCATATATAGAAAATGTTTAAATTAAGAAATAAACAATGGTCTTTTTTACAAATTTTATTTCTAAATTTGGCTTATTTTTACAGCAAACATACAAAAAAAAAAAAAAACTTTTATTTATATATTTCTGTAGGCTTACACATTTATTATACATAACTGGACTTACAAGGTACTGTCAGTTTACAGAAAATTACTTCTTGACTTTTTGCCTGCATGTTGGTGTTTCTGGGTGGTAAGTGATATTGTGATGTCTTGATATGACTCAACTGTTCCTTCAGTGTAAGATTTGTTTTCCACACTTTAAGTCTGATTGCTTAAAGTAATAGCACATCTCTCAACAAGCAGATCAGTATGATCTTTCACAAATGAGTTTTTGCTAGGCACTTGCGTTACAAAAGAGGAAATGAGTCGATGAACCATTTTCCATTTTGGTCTAATTTTCATCACGGTTCTTTGCAATGATGGTTACAGAAGCAGCTCTCTCCTTCTCTTCTTGAGAGTCAGTAAAAAGACACACACACACAAAAACCGTGCTCTGAAACCTGAGCCCTGAATAAACCATACTACTTCCTCCTCTCAAAGAAACAGAGAGGGAAAAGAGGGGGAGAGTGACAGAAGGAAGTGAGAGGAGAAGAAGGAGAGCAGGAGGGGGGAAAGCGGGTGGGATGTGTGGACGGAGTGAGAGAAAAGGGGAAAAAGCAGAAAAATTTTCCATTAAAGGCAGATCCTCAAATAAACTTGACACAAAAATATGCTGACAAAGAGGAAAAAAGAGAAGTGCAGACAACTTCATAGGCAGGGTTTGCTGACCCTGTATATCTGTCTTACTAATGGGAGACTTTAATCTCTTCAGAGGGGCTTTGCCTTTTTTATACGTCACAGATTAAAAATGGCCAAGCATAAAGATGAGAGAGCCAATGCTTTAAAAAAAGAAGTCTTCCACTGAAATGTAACGCACATCTTTTATTGCTAACAGCTGTATCCTTTCTTTGATTCTTTAGAGGTGAAAAAGACATATCTAGTGACCTGAATATCATAGAGTTGGGACTACTTTCACTGAAGCTAGCAGACAACTATCCCACTAAACATGTAAAAGTAGTTAGGTATTACTGAAATTTTTACACTACTTTTTACAAGCATATAGTTATGCTTTTAAAGAAAATAATTTTTGTATGAAGATTAGCGCAAACACAAATACATATATATACACAATCATTTAAATTTTTGGGGTAAGGATTTTTAAAAAAATTTTATTAAAGAGGTTTCGTATGCTCATGGCTGCATTTATTTAATTAAGAATATTTAAAAAGTAATATTGTGAAATATTTGTACAATTTTAAATGAAAACAATTGTGCTGCTTAATGTTTTTGTAGAAACCGTCATACTTTTTTTTTCTGGCTTTTTTATTTATTTACTTTTTGATGAATAGAAGTTCAAACAAACAGAACTGATTTGAAATAGAAATCTTCTGTAACACTACATGTCTTTACTGTCGCTTGTGATCAATTTAATGCATCCTTGCTGAATAAAAGTGTTAATTTGAATTTAATTTAAAATGTCATAATGCAAAAATTGTGCTAGAGGACTTTTTTTTTTTTTTTTTTTTTTTTTTTTTTTATAAATCTTATTGACTGATCTTTTGTTTTTCTGGTTGATTTCTAGGTTGATCTTTACTAGCCCACTTCAGAAAGAGCCCAAGGTGCTGCATCCTAAAGTCTCTGTCTATGGGCAGGAAAATGTCCACAGCGTTAGAAATCAGGAATGGTGAGAGAACATTGTGCTTGGTACATTTTTCGCCTTCAAACCAAACTTGGGTCTTCAGCTGGTAAAGTTTAAATCCCTTCTGGCTAGCTCGCTTCCCATAATGTTTAAGCGTTAGGTCAGTAGGCGGAGAGTAGGTGGATTTTTGTTATTTTGTTATTGAACACATTCAACTACATGAAACTACATTACATTACAAAAGCAATCCGGTCAAATGCATTTCGACTCTGGGGTGCTGTTTGCACCTGGTATTAAGATGCGTTTTGGTCGATCGGATTACAAGTGGACGAGGGAGACACATACCTGTTTACACCTGGTGTTTTAATCCATCTCTTTTGTCCAATTTCAACCACTTCTGTGCTGAATTCTTCGAGGGGAGGGTCAAATGAATGCGCCCAGAGACGAAACCAAACTTGGGTCTTCGGGCCGACATAGTTTAAATCCTCTCTGGTTAGCGTGCTTCCCATACGCGTTAAGTCAGTAGGCGGCCTTTTAGTGGTCTAAAGCTCAAAACGTTTTAGACCCTGTTTACACCTGTATTTAGCGCCGTCCACTTGTGATCCAGGCAACCAACGTGTATATTAAAGGGATAGTCCCCATTGACTTCTAAATACTATAGTAGACATTCTTCAAAATATCTTCTTTTGTGTTCAGCAGAATAAAGACATTCATACAGGTTTGAAACAACTTCAGGGTGAGTAAATAATGACAGAATTTTGGGTGAACTATCCCTTTAATACCAGGTGTAAACAGGGCCTGTAGTATTCTGGTTTCTAGAAATAAGATGGATCTCTCCTTTAATGTGAGTCCATGTGATTTTTCACCCAGCTTCACCCTTTCTCCAGGCATCTGGTTGCTTATATAGAAAAGTATTAGCACACCTCTCCACAACAGCATAGCATAACTCAAGTCTGAATTATTTGTAGTTTTGGAACCTGTGTTTTTGACATTGAATTTAAAAGATGAACATTTACACAATTTAAATGATAAATCATTTTTGCCTACAGTTGAGTCCAATGAATTAGAATTCACTAATCATCAACTAACTGGTGAGCAGTGAATAAATCAAGTGCAGTAAATCATTTATTTTTAGCCCTATGTCTCATTAACTGTATGATGAACTGCCCTGTTATCACCTCACATCAGTCAGACTTATATCACAGTGTGAGTCCAGCAGATTTAGCCTGTAATAATATATTATACACACACATGATCTCAGCGCTGCAGCTCAGTGGTGAAGCGCTGAGCTCAGCATCCAGCGGTTAGAAGCAGCGACACGCGCCAAGCGTCTTTCCAGTAATAACCCACACATGGCATGGACACGTATGCTGGGTTTCATGGACCTCTCATGAAGCAAGACGGACAAAAAAAATGTACTTTCATGGAGATCAGAGACATACAGTGACCCCAAAAAAGTATTTGGGCACAAATAAAACTGAATGTCATTGCATTGAATACAAAATATAAAACCTACACTATTCCTTCCACCCATCCATCCTTTCATCCATCTGTCCGTCCATCCATCCACCTACCTATCCGTCCTTCCGTTCGTCCATCCATCCGTCTGTCCGTCCATCCATCCGCCCTTCTGTCCATCCGTCCGTCCGTCTATCCATCCAATCATCCATCCATCCAGTAGTCAAAGCATTTGTCAGTTGCGTCTTGTTCCGTGTTCACAACAATTCAGTCTTTTCAATGTAAAAGTCTTCGCTACTGACTGACTCCCTCATAAAGACAGTCTTTGCTGCCATCTAATGGCGTAATAATGTAACTTCTGTTGCTGTTCACGGTCAGGGACTATTTTTTTCCGGCGGAAGGAAGGCTTTTAGTGAAAGTTTACTTCATGAAAGTTGCACTGATACATATTTCTGGCTTTAATATTTGTATTGTGTGGTAACCGTTTTATAAAAGCAATATGGTACTCGAGGCTAGTGCTTTATCGTGAATAAGTCACGGCTGAAGGTGCCTAACAACGCCATTCAGCTGTGACTTGTTCATGATACAGCACAGCCTCTCGTACCTTATTGCTTACATAAAACCATGTCATTGTTTGAATAACCCTGAATTAAATGTGATGGTATATGAATATCATAATTAAAGCTTTGCATTTACCATTTAATACTATCACTGCTTTTTTGTAACAGAAATTTAGAATTGTTTAGAAGAAATAGGAAAATAACAAGTTGCGCAACCCATTTTAAGAAACCATGACACAGGAAGAAAGCTTGCTTTCCCACCTAGAATATAAGTGTATGATTTATGTCATTGTTATGTTGTTGTCAGCCTTTATTATAGAATCATTTACTCTGGAGTCTGTCGCCCGCCGAATAGTCTGCTTCCTATGAAAAGCTGCTTAAACAGGCAGAGCAGCTCAGCATGTCAGCTTTCCAGAGCACCAGCACGGCTCCATTGAATTCTCAAAACTTACAGAAGTATGAAAGATTGCTTCCATTCTGTTTAGGGAAAAAACAAACAAACAAAACTCATTTCTCAGCCTCTTTCATGTGTAACTCAACCCTCTGTTTTTTTTCTGCTTTGCATTGCAGAAAATATTTGTCTTTTTCCGCCTTAACTCATAAATCCCCCCCCCCCCCTTTTTTTTTTTTTTTTTTTTTTTTTTTTTTTCTTTCACAAGAGCTGAAATCGCTACCAGATGTGGATGCAATCTGTCCCTGTTGCCATGACAACCGCTGAACAGGCGTGTAGCTGCGGGTCCACTGGCTGATGTTCAGTGGCTCTGATGGTCCTGCTGTTTCTAAGGACCTGCCACTTTTGAGAGGTGTGTTTTAGACCGGTACTTGATTTGTCATATCACCTTCTCCGAAATCTCATTTGTCTCTCTGGTCGCAGATGGCGGTCATAATATCGAAGTTATTTGTAAGCAGTAGCTTCTGAAATACTTGTTTTGTGAATACTTTCAGGAATACATTTTGATAAATGACTACTGTACCTCTACTGTACCTGATTTTACAGGGAAAATTATGTGTGAATAAGAATAATAAAAAATTCTCATTATTGTAATGTAGAAAAAATAATGGTATACTGTTGAAATTGTTAAATATTTATATATAATGGCAGTATTTTTACTTTTTTAATTTGGTGCTGATTTTAAATACAAATCAGTGTATTTCAGTATTTTTTTGAGAATCTAATCAGAATCAATTTTGAGAATAATTAAAATGATGAATAAAAGATAACCTTAATAATGAAAAAATCTACTCAGAAGTAAAACATCTGTATGTATTGTAATGAGAATTTGGGGGGAATTTTATTTAAGCAAAATATATTTATTACTCTTTGAGATAATCAGAACATTTGAGTAATATAATTTATTAATTCTTATTTCTCACTTTTAATTTAGTATTACATTCCATTACTTTTTTTTTTTTAAGATAAAATGCTTGATTTTAAGTTTATTTTAACCTAATACTCATTATATTTATTTATTTACTTGATCATAATTTATTAATATAATTTGAGAAATATAATTTTTTCCCTTATATTTGAAATTTATTATTTCTATTTTTTTTAGAGAAAATGCTTGATGTTCTTCAGTTTATTTTATAAAGTATATATATATACATTTAAAAATAATAATACATTTATATATATATATATATATATATATATATATATATATATATATATATATATATATATATATATATATATGTGGTAGTCAGATCCGCCTTAACTATCATCACTCAAGGCTTTTTTAGGCCACATAGATACTGAAACAAAAGTCTGTAGGTAATTGAACGTTTAAAAGAAGCTCATGTCAGCAGTGGCATGACTTGGGAAATGTGTGCGCGTGTATGTGTGTCTGGATGCTTAAACATCTCTGGTTTCAATTACAGATCACATGATCTTCCTCGTCTGTGTTGCCTTTTGCCCATGAAATCTTGGCTGCTTTCTTCAAGCCCTCCTCTCTTCTCTCTCTTAAAAAAAAGAGTGAGAAGATGGAGTGCAAATACGCAGCGCATGATGCTTTAACTCCAGGGCCCCCTCGCACAGACTTCCAACTGTTCCTGTATGAAAGGGGCTGTTGTGCCAGTAGAGGAGCTCGCCAGTTCAGTCCTCTGGGCCCTTTAGATTTGATGAGCATATGACCACCGTTGCAACAGCTACCGCGACGAAAAAACCTCCCCATGATCCCCTGCTCAGAGCACAGAGGCAGCCAGGAGTCAGCGGAAACTGTAAAATATCATTTACTCTATGAACGGGAAAATGGATAGGAGAGAGAAAAATAGAGAGAGCAGATTGTCATTTATAGACAAAATGAATCATCCTGACTCTTGTAGCATGAGATATTTATTATCTCTAAATGATAATTATTTTATTTTCTGGGCAATATAGTGGCCATTATTCATTGTTATTTTGCTGGCCACATAAAAATTAACCAATGTGGTAGATCAAAATTGAATATCAAGATGATTGTAATGTGCTTTTTATTTTTCCATTATTTGTCCTCCTAGTTTCATAAGCCACAATGAAGTAGTAGGCCAGTTTAGCACCCACTCGAAAATGAAAATAATACTGATAATGCTGAGTTTGATTCATTAATTGATTAATCCATTTGAAAAGTTTGATTCATTTAAACAAATCACTGTTGCTGAACTGTCAGATACAGTGAATCGGTTCAAAACACTGATTCAGCTATTCAGGAAGTCCCTGCATATTTTACATGCTTCAAAATATTTTGTAAATATATATATGTTGGTAAATATTGCATTATTATTATTATTATTATTGTGCATTCTTATATTTGTGCATATAAATACAATGATTAATTGTCATTTCTTAATTATAATATATTATGTTCATTTAGTGGAAAACTTTACTATATTTTATCTAATTGGCAACAATGTTTTTTTGGTTTTTTTTAATAAATAATTAAATGCTTTCTATTTAAAGCTGCAGTCCACCGAGAAATCGGGTCTCCTTTAGGACCCAGGCATTAATGCCTGATCAAAAGTTATCATGATGTCTTGTCTAATTATAACCTATTTCACTGTTGTATGATGGTTTTTACATTAAGTGCACGAACAACATGCTTGAAATATAAAATGAATGCATATGTATTGCATAATAAAACAAAAACACCTAATATAATGTAAGCTAAGCTAGCAGGCTAATCGGGTAGATGTATGCTATGCTAACTAAAAAAACAATAAGAATGAAAAAATGCTTGATTTCACAACCTATAGCTTCAGTTATATACTAGTATATGAACCTTGTCATTTAAAAGACATTAATGGTCATTATAATGCATTTTAAACAATATAAATCATAACTTGATTTTTGCAGGAGTTATAATTAGGTGCTAAAAATACTACCCATTAAAAGTATGTTGATGGGATCACTCGGGGTCCTAAAGGAGACCCGATTCCTAGGGGTTGGGGGATTTCTCACCACACCATAACTTTTAGCACTTTAGTGGGTTAATAAACAGAACTGCATGCGTCTTGTGGAAGAACACTGCAGCCGGAACTACTTCTCTCTGTTTATGTCTATGACGAGTCACGCAGGTACTGTGCTACTCCGCAGCGGTGCCGACCCGACCAGTCTAAAATAGTCAGAAAATAAACACTTATTATAGGTGTACCGTAGTGATTCAGGATAAGACAAAAATATGGCTTGGAAAATGGATTCATGATGATCCATTACATCATTTTTGTAAATTTTGAACACAAAAAAAGTTACGGACAGCAGCTTTAAGGGAAAATACGTAAATATATGAAATACTATTAATGTCTAAAGTCACTATGTTAATGAAGAGAGAGCCATTTGATATCTGTACCCTTTCGATTCATGAGCTACAGGTTTGCTTTTATTTCAAATACGGTAACTGAACAACCACACAACAACAACATAGAAAGGTAAAAATCAAGACAAAATGAATGAACATAATGCGTTACTGATAATGCTCCTTGTTTTAAGGCTGAGCTTCAGTCAAGGCTCACGCCAAAGTCAGAGTAGAAAACCAAAAATCTGTTGTTCATACTCCCATAAAGTCATATACTGCAGTTGGAAATGTTCTGGAATCGTGCAAAAACATGAAAAGTTGTTTTTTGTCATAGGTCCCAAGTAATGAAAAATTGAACATGGGGTAACATGCATAGATATCTCTCACCGATCTTTCACTGACCTCTGCATCATGCAGTTTATTGTTCATAAAAAACAATAACATCCACAGAGAAATGTGAAAAAGTTCTTTTGAGAGTAAACAGAATGATATTTAAACATTAAAATCAAATGTACCTGATGCTTGCACATAAAAAAAAGAAAATGTAATCAAATTTGAAAACCAGTTCATTTGACACACACAAAAATATAAAAAGCAAAGATATAAGTTGTATAAGCACAGCTTACAAATGAAGGTAAAAATATTATTACAAAATATCTTAGCATGTAGAAAAATATAAGGTACCATATATGGGAATAGCAGTTACTGTACACCACAATCGAAAATCTGCTTTTTGTGAACCTGCTTACAAACTCAAAAATGCTGCAGGCCCAGATCAAACATTTAACCCTATGTTCTTTGTTCAAATATAACCGTCCAGTTATTCATGAACTCTTTTTTTGCATTCTGTTGGTGTCATCTTAAAAATATTTGCAAGTGCTATGGGGCATTTCTGATAGCAAACTTGAAAAAATAAACATAAGCTGTAGTCATGAGCCATTATTGTGCTAATTTTAACACTGGAAACAATGTCGATGCATTGAGCTTCCTGCAACTTTATAGTCAAGAATTAATAATTAAGGTAATACCCTTTAATCTGACTTGTAGGTTGTATTATACTGGCATCTTTCAGGCATTATAATTGTTTCTTTGGCAGGACAAATAATTATATATAACCTATTATTGTGCTGCATAAACTTTCAGTCATGTACAGTTAAGCATGTGATATTTGCAAGAAGGCATAAAAAGCATTACTGATAGTTTTAAGATTGTTACTGGAAAAACAATAATTTAAGTGCTTATTTTTAATGCAAATATCACCAATATATGTTCAAAACTGATATTGATATCCCAGAGGAGAGAGGTTATATATTTGCATTTATTTTGTGTAACTTTTAGGAGTATAATAGTAGATAGAAAGTCTGAACGCCAGCATACGTGGACTAAAAGTCCTTAAATTTTAATTTTATGGAGTCTTTATCTGGCCTGGGAAAAAAAAAAAAATGCATTACCGATTGTGGGTACTTTATGGAAAAAGGAAAACAAGTCTATTTTCAAGGGGAAAACTAGAGTTTAGATTCAGCAGCAAGGATAAATATCACTGTGGATTAGCAAAGAACTATCGTTTTCAGCTTAAAAAGCATGATGCTAGGTGAAGTACTGGTGAATGTGAACCAAATGACATGTCCTAGAAACCAAGGTATTGAATATACATATATGGCCTGAGTAAAAATGGCATCATTCTTCCTGTACCTTTTAAAGTACCTTTGGTTCATTCTTTACACCAATGAATACAGTGCTAAATACAAATTTCAGACACAAAAACCTGCAATTACGATAGCATTGGCAAATTCAAAACAATGGACTTTGAGTAATGCATATATAAAACTGAGAGCATACAAAATGAGCTTATTACATTAAATTCATTTACTCTTCCTTTTTAATACTGTACACAAGCCAAGCGTTGTTTCCGATTCCAGGACTTCAAAGAGTTAACGAGAACCACAATCCGTCCAAATATTAAAACCTATAAGCAGCTCGTCCATTTCAAGAAAAATCCATCCAATTCCTATATAAAATGTTTAACAAAGTTAAGAAAAACTGTATGTTTATGTTCTCAAAAAACAGATGCACCAATGTGATCAAAGAGGATCTATTTGACAGTCTGAGGTGGCATAATGGCCGTCTTTGGAGTGGTTTTGCCTTCCGTCTCCAGTGTTCCCTCCTTTCCTTTCTTCCTCGGTGGTTTTTTGATGGGTATTTTCTTTGGTGTGGCATCTCCTTCAACTCTGGTCCCATTAACCCCTTGTTTTTCTGGGCTTTTAGGTTCAGGAGAAGAGTCTGAAATAGGAGCCACCATCTTCTGGAGGTTGCTAGAGGTGGGAAGAAGGGGCTTGTTGGTCCCAGTTGCAGAGCGCTTGGTCTTTTGAGGAGGGGTGGGTTTCTCTCGGTTGGCTTGAGGTGTTGAAACGCCGTTGGGTTTGACGCCCACCGTGAGACCCTCGTTCCGATTAAGGCTTTGGGTCTTCTCCTTCAGCTGAGCCGCGAGGAGCGTGGCGGCCTCAGAGTTCATGTGCGGATGCATGATCTTTGGGCTCTTGGGTGGATCTTTGTTGGTGTCATTTGTTTTCTTGTCCGAGTGGAAGTTTCCAATCTTCTTAAGGGCATTCTGGAATGTTCCATTGAGGTGCTCTATGGTATCCGAAGCTTTGTGAGATTTGCTTTTGCTTGGGGATTCGGGTCCATCTGCCTTCTTACTATCCTGATTCTTTTCTTTGTTCTTGCTCGACTTCTCCTTTGACCGCTGCTTCTCATCAGCCTTTCCAGAACCTTCTGAGTTGTTGTTCTTCTTCTCTTTTTGTGGTGACGGAGTCTGGCTTTGCTCTGTTGGGTTGGTTCCGGATGTTCCGTGGATCCAGGACACCTTCGGTTTGGTGGATGGGTCTGGAGGACGAGGTTTCGTCTTCTCTTTCGTCTTCTCCGGTGAGGCAGTGTCCTCCTCCTCTTTGGAGTGTTTGGAAATGCGGGCAACATGGGCGTAAACTGCTCCTATGGTTGACTCAGAACCACTGGTGGAGCCTTCGCTGTCTGAAGACTTCAAGAGAGGTTGCTCACTCCCATCGCTGACATACTGTTTTGTTGTTTCTCTTGTGTCTTTGAGGGACGTGTACTCTCCTGCATCCTCATCATTGGGTGTTGATGATATTTCTTGAGCAGCGCTAGAATTTTGCTTCTCACAGCTCTCGTTCATCGTCTCTGAAAAAGGTAAATGTAAGGGGTAAGTGGAAGAGAAAGATATCTCTATTACTGTAGTAATGTCTTAGTTCTAATTGTTAAACATCTCAAAAAGACTATATAAAATTAAAAGAAAAACTGATTGGCCATTTCCTGTGTGATTTAATGAACTGAAAGTAATATCAGCCACCTCTGTGTTGACATGGGCCATTTTTGTCACTTTTGTTGCTGTATTATTAGTTTAGTATTATTTATATATTATTATAGCATTTATTCATATTTTTAATTACCTTTTTTTTTTTTATATTTCCCATTTTTATTGTATTTTAAATAATTTTATCATCTACTTTTGACATTTATTATTTTTTAAATTTCTGTTTAGCATTCTTTCTTTTTTTTATACACTATACACTATATAGTGTGCATTATTCAGAACATACAGTATTAAGCCAGTATTTAATTCTGAACATAAACTTTGACTACACATATTTAAAAACAACTAACTGAGCACAGTAATAAACATCTAGAATAAAATAATGAGTACTCCCAAAGATTATTGTATGTGTATTACCAGATAGAAACACCACAACTGCACATTATCATGGAAAAATGCCTGACTATTTTGCCTTAAAATGCTTTTATATAATTTTCCAGCAATCTCCCACACCAATGTTTCTGCAGAAAGTCCTGAGTCACATCCTGAAAGCTTTGCATCTGCTGACTTGGCCATTTATAGCATTTGTTTTAACTCAATGCACGCGATATAAGCACCCAGAGGCCAAGTGTTTACCACAGAATGGGGTCATTTAATAAAATTGTCAGGAGATTTCTTAACTCCCTCATCTATTTTCCATGTTGCACAAACAGATGGCTTATCTGTGCTAGTTCCCGCTCACCTTCATGGGGTATACAGTAAACAGGCCCATCTTCGCTCGTCTCGAAGGAAGAGAAGGACTCTTGGGAAGACCATGATGGAGAAGGCTGGTCCACCACGGAGGGCGGCTCGATAATACTGTTGAAGGTGTTTTCAGGATCGTGGTGGGTGACTAAGGATTTGGACAAGAGGAAAACAAACATAGAGGTCAGGTCAAATCAGTGGAAGAAGGCTCCCTGGGTTCCACAACACACAAAGGCTCTTTGACTACATATGTGATGATGTTAGGCTCTACAGTCTGCATTAGTGACCGACAAGGGCAAATAGTGGAGTGTGGATAATCTGTATGAAAGACAGCATTGACAGCACATGAGTGAAACACTAGCCTTTAAAGCACGCTACTGGAATGTTCTGCGAGCTACTGAAGACCTAAGAATTTAGAGTGGTAAATTGGATTATGGTTAGGGTTAGTACTGCTAGTTAGAGCTGGTTTGGTGCTGGTGGGCCAACATAGCCATGTTGTTTAGCAGTATATGATCAAGCATGAACTAACTGGTCAACCTGTTTTACGTGGTTCTAACTGGTTCTAACTTTTGTGACATTATTCTCATGAAATGAAAGCACATTTCCCCCCCAAGTTCTTAATATTTAATGCCTCCAGATGTACTTTGTTAAAAAAAAAAAAAAAAATATTCCATTAGTCTCAAAGAATAAATTAATTTTTACATAGATAAAACTGTACAGTATAGTGTAATACTTAAAAAGAACAATATGAGTGAGTAAATAATGACAATTTTCATTTTTGGGTGAACTATCCCTTTAAGGACAAAGGCAGCATGTTTACTATTAGGCTGCTGTTACTTTTGTACTTTAAGACCTGCACACATCTAAAATGTAGACACGCATCCGATTTTCTCTCAACTGATTACTTTCACTTTAGACATAACCAACTGTGTTTATGTAAACCTTGTGTGTATTTCACAGTATTAGTGCAATCAGACGCAAAAGATAAAGTCACTATTCGGGCGCTGTTTGACAGGCTTTTAGTGTGTGTGCGAGCGCTTCGTGTGTACGCGTTCAGAAAAAGTGCATGTCAGAATTAAATTAATTAAATGTTTAACTGGCAAGGCTTTGAAGCACATGCAAATATCGAACTTTTGTGATTGCGAATAAGTGCAGAGTCCCGTGAGTGTAACTCTACTGCTGCGTTAACGTGATGAAAATGTACGTCGAGTTGTACAGTATTGGGACGGAGGCGCCAGAACTGCAACTGAGAGAATAAGCGCTGTAAAGAATCAAGCTGTCATTTAATTTGCTCTTGGGGCCCCCCTGGTGGCGGCGGGGCCCTAAGCAGCTGCTTAGTTCGCTTAGAGGGAGGGCCGGCTCTGCTCACTCCCATCTGGGTCACGGCACCAAATTTAACCCCTCCAGTCTTAACTGCCCCTCTTTGAGCGGGACTCAAACCCGGGTCACTGGCATGGGAGGTAGGCGCGCTAACAAGGATGCACCTGCCTCCCATGCCCAAGACGCCGGTTTGAGTCCTGCTCGGCGTCTTTTCAACAGATGTTTGTGTTGGATTCTTTCAACAACAGCTTGTAAGGAACTGAAAATGCGAAGTAATCACAAAAGTTTACAAATATACAGTGGTAACTTTTTGCCCTGTTCTCCTTCGTGGGACTGTGGTCCTAATGAAGGTCACGGTGGTTTTCAAGAGGCCGCTTCCTTCCGCCCACTTATACAGTATGTGATGATGCATTCATGCTGACTTAGAAAAGATGGTCAGCTCAGAATTCCTGTGGCTTGCTGCTCACATCTCCTCTCAGCCAGGAGGAACTAGAGTAGATGCTAACCACATTTTCTTGGCCTGGTTACGCCTCTCTCACACTGCTCTTTTGGCTATTTGGCCGTGCAAAACCTTCCAGGCAAGATCAGAAGATCGCTTTCAAGTCAACATGCATTCAAGACTGACTTGATTTGCTTAAGTTTTTATACATGTTCTTTGTCTTATTATGCATGATTTTCAATTTAATATAAGTTTCTCTGTCTCTGAAACAACTTTCCTTTTCAGGTGACATCACCAAGCCCACTTATTTTTTTAGACACTCCCCCTCCAACAATGGGTATGTAACACTTTCCACAATCTAATCAACTCCTGATGGATAAAAACATGGTCATCCTCATTTTCTCTTATTAAATGTCAAGTTTCACTATGAAGTAAAATGGGTTGTAAAAGATTTTTTCATGTATGGGTTCAATAACTAGTAGCTTTTAAGGCTCTTTGACATCAAGCCGATGTCAAAGAACTAGCGGCAACAAAAGCAGACTGTGTTGTTGCCTCGTGTCAGCTGCATCTGGGCCAAAAAGCTGCGCTTGAACACACCAATAGAAGACTATAAAAATGTTCACGTATTGGAATGCTCAGATAAGATAAACTTAGGAAAGACTGGGAAATAAAATTTGAACAGCCTTCTGTCTGTGCCGTTGTGACTTGTTTGCTCGCTTTCAGCTCTTTTGCATTTATTCCTGAGCACTAACTCACTCGCTAAACTAAACAGCCAATCAGAGTGATCTCTCTCACAGACGACCCCGATGCTGATTTAGCTGAACTCCCACTGATGTGAGCCAGACTAGAGCTGACATGTTGAACACACCTCAAAAAGTAGCCCAACAGATGCTCACCGACGGCAGACCACTGGCTTAGTGTATCACAGCCTTTATATAGTATGTAAAACTACCAGCAACAAGATTTACTGTACATAATGAAAGATTGATTTTGGGAACTTGACAAACTATGAGCTGTTTAGTTTAGTTTATACACATACCCTCAAAGTGTATAACACTCAAAGACTGGGAAAAAATGTGAACTTTAATGTTGAGTTTTTGCATAGCTGTTTTAGAGCTAGCATATGTGCTTCTTTCAGAAACACTCAAGCTTTTGCAATCGGCTAGCAAAGGGTTTATTCTAACATTGTCCCAGGGTGAAAAAAAAGCTTTGAAAGTAAATTTGCAAAAATAAACATTTCAACAGCACATAGCAGTAAAAACCACAGAGATATAAAACTGCATTTTTGGAGTTTTGCCTTCAGTGAAACAATTTACATTCCATACTTTATACTTTTTCCAAACAGCTGTAGATGCTGGAAGAACGTTAATGTCAAAGGAATATATTCTCTCTGTTCTGTGCTGTTCATGTTTTGATCATGCAGATTCATGATGCCCCTGTGGGTCTTGCCACACCATGAAATGGCATGACATGTATGTTGGGGATGCATGAAGACAGATACAAGGCTGTTACTAAGCCATTTACTGACATCGGACAACTGCTGTCTTGTAAGAGACAGACTTAGACCAGTCTGGCAGCCCACCCTCTGCCTTAAACAAAAGTGCATTACTGGGACATCCCAGCTGCACTAGTCCCCACAGCTGCAGAAAGTACTCTGGTGTAGGGCAGCAGGTGGCCTGTCTCTCTAACGCCTCTCCAGAAACATGTTTATAGACTTGGACTAAGAGAAATTTAGATCAAGAGCTAAAAAGCTTTGCAAGGAACATTGTTCAATGCTCGCTCTTTACAGTGTTTCGTTGTTTTCAGTTAAATACTTGAGAATATGGAAATAAATTAACCTAATATGATATAGAATTAAAAAGTAAATGAAGTTGTATGTCACCTCAAAATCAAAAGGAAAAATAACTATTATTTAACTTTTGAATGAAACTTTTGAATATTTTTTTTTTTGCATTGTGACATTATTTTCATGAAATTTAACCAACCCCCCCACACCGCAATATGTAATGTATCCAGATGTTTAACTTTTTTTGTAATTCCCATCATTCGCAATAGCTGTTTTCATCCAAAGTTGCGAATTTAACTTGTGTGCAAAATTGGAATATTGCATCAAACATTTGCAAATAAAGCAGTGTTTCCATCTGATGTGTTCAAGAGAACAGGAATTGGCTCAGAATATCTGTAACAAATTGTTTTTTTTGTTTTTTTTTCCCTACATCATATTTGTATACTTTAACATTATTTTTTTATTTAAATCAGTATTTTATCAAATTCAGTACAGATACTATCAAATAATACAAAGTACCTTTTAAATATATATATTTGTGTAGTTTCTTGTTTCATTCTTTCGGTTTATGGGTGAAATATGACGTGTTCTTGACAGGTATTGTGAGAATCATCTGAATATGCCTGTTCGATTCAAGACAGATCAACTTCATTAGTGTAAAAATGTGTTTTTCCTAAATCTAAATTATGGTGAGAGACCGAATGTAGGTCGGGAGGAGATGAAACAATAAACATTTACATTCTTTTTTGTTGTTGTTGTTGTTGTTTTCTGTTTTGTATTAAATCTGTCATTACCAGCTTTAGTATGAATAAAAACGGCTCTGAAACACACTGAGGTAAATTTAGTCATTTCCTGTCTAAAGACCCCCAGCCCCCCATTTGCTCTCCTGTGAGGGTAGAGTTTCAAAAAAAATGGGGGAAGAAAAGAAAAGGAAAAAATAGCAGACCTCACTGCTCTAGTCGGCCAATGAGGATAGCAGAACCGCAACAGGAAAAGGAGGAAGAGGAAAAAGAGGGAAAGAGAGAGCGATATTTTCATCCAGCTCCTCCCATGAAGTAAAGAGTTTGAGGGGGTGGGGAAAAAAACGGGGTAGACGCTACATCTGCGTTTGCTTTCAGTTCTCCCTCTCATATGTTATCGCAAACCCCATTTGTTTACCAATCGAGAGTGAGCGTGAAAAGCAACATTGTTTTGCATTTATTTTGTTCGTCTCCGGAGTCATTTAACACCCTTTGATTTGTCAGATGAAAGAGACACTTTACACGCATTCTCAGTCAATTTTCTCATAAAGACTGTGGATGAAAGGGCCGGTTTGTGTTTGAGAGCTGAACGCTGGTCATATCTCTTCTGCTAAAGTGTCATCTTCTAATTTCGTTTTGCTTGTTCTTTGTTGTCTATCCAGAATTTAACAGCTTGAGGGGTTTTATTGAAACAATCTGCAGGCCATACTACCTAACCAACAGTGACATTATTGTTTTAGATAGGATTTTTCTTTACCCGGGTCTGATGGCAGTGTCTCTTCAACTTATGTAATGTGGTAAATTAGCATGGTCAAGACAAAGTAGTATTCTGGCAAATTATACTTGGGCTTTTCTCCGAATCATTTTTCTGATCACCCTGTCGGGGTTTATTCTGAGATAACAACCTGCTGGATGTGCATTATCCCTTACTATCCCTAACAAATGAGAATTATAAGTGTTACCATTTGACTCTTTTATTTATGCATGCTACAGAAAAACAGCTGCAAAACTCCACTGTAAAACTAACCCACGTTTTGTATATATTTAAAAAGTCCAAATTGCTTCATTTAGTGTTCGGCAGTGCTAACTTAAGTACGCCGTGCTTTTTATGATTTGGTCTCCGAATCCAAGTCCAAAACGAATATACCAAACAAACTGCCTAAAAAAAAAGAAAAAAGTATAATATGTTTGCATGGCCACTTTAATATTCTCTAAAACTGGCTCCTGGCAGCAGCAGCCCATACAGTTCCCCAACCACAAGAACTCCACACAGGGGTTCCATCCTGGCAAAAACAGAGGAGTCTTTGATTGGGGGAACATTCAGCTCCCAGCCGTCTGTTTTAATAAGAAATAGGGAAATGAGGGGAGAAATACGGGGAATAAGAAAACGAATGTCTGTTTGGGTACAGATTAATAAGGACTTGAAGCTTCACATGGAGCCAAGGGAAATAAGACGTGCACCCAGAGCATTCCATTCAGATGAAACCCTAAAGACTTTTTTTTTGGGTCAACGCAGACCATTTTCATTCTGAATGAAGCTTTTAGCCAGTAGAGGCAGCAAACAGAATTGCATAAATTATGATTCCTTCCAAACAGGTTCCCAACCACTGCCACATCTGCCACTGGTCAGGCAAACAGAGAGCCAAACTCACGGGGCCAGAATTTGATATGACAAACACAAACAACTCAACACAGTCAACCAACAAATGATTTAGTAAAGGGACAGTTCACTCAAAAAGGAAAATTGTGTCATAATTTACTCATTCTCATTTCATAGAACATAAAAGAAAATTTTTGCCAAATTGTTCCTACAATAGAAGTCAATCGGGTCAAGTGTTGTTTGGTTCCCAACATTCTTCAAAATATCTTTTATGTTCCACAGAAGAAAGAAAATCATACAGGTTTGGAACGAAATGAGGATGATTAAATTATGATACAAATTAAATTGTCAGCATCCTCGTGTCAATTTAACTGTCAACATCCTCGTGTTGTTTAATATTGTGTCCACAGATGGATGTTGCATGACAGTTTGCTGGTTTTATCAGCACCCTGAACTATGTTTTAAGATGTATCGGGTTAAAAAAGTGTTAAACCTTTAAAAATGCAACTGAAGGTTTGTGTCCTTCAGTTACGCTCCATCTAACTGAACTAGAACGCATCTTGTAGTTCTCTCTGCACATTAAACTAGGTTTAAAAAGATTTACATAAAAAAAAAAAAAAAAAAAAAAAAATGACACACTGCACCTTTAAATGAATGTTTAGGTTGCCAGTATTAAAACACTGTTTGGGCTAAAGGAGATTTTCATTAAAACATGCCCTATCATGAAAATGATGTCACTATTATACTCACTAAAATGATTTTGTTAAACTATTGGAGACTAAACATCAGCCACATTATATTAAGTGCATATCTTCTGTGTGATTCTGTTTACTCGTGGCACACTGACTGAACCATGTGCAATTTTAGATGATGGAAAATGAAGACATACCAACAACTTTGGGTAGTTTCTGTCTCCTCAGAGGGATTCTGGGCAGTTTGGTGCTGATTCGACTGAATCCACCACAGAGGATTATTTTGGCCTTCTTGCTGTTGGTGGAGTTTTCCTGGTCAGGGCTGAAAGAGGAAGGGTGACGTTAGACCAACATTACACTGCCCTGAAATGGATTATATATTGTTGGTGTGTTAGTGTAGAGCAATAGACTTCTAGCATAAACGGCATACACCATCATTTGATGTTCAAAAGAAGGAGAAATGTAAGGATTTATCTGCTTCACGGGCAAACGGAGGAAATCTAGGCTCAGTTGGTCTTACGTTCTTTAGTTTTCCAGCCATTTAGAAAAGGTGGAAAGTTTAAGAAAACAGCCGACTGTGATTTCTAGAACACGAGAGTCTTGAGTTTTCCCGACTGACTGCAGAGAACAGAGGAGGCTTTCACTTCAGCGAGCTGTGAACAATTCTGATGACAGGCTTTGTTAAAAGATGTTCTTTGCCAGGGGCGAGTTTGATATGGACACAATGGCCACGTTTACACCGCCTCTGCAGAAAATGGGTGTCAGTCCAGTTTTACAGCACTAAATCCGGTTACATTCACATACAGTTTATGTGAGCAGTACCGCTCTACACTAGTTGTTTAAAAAGCATGTTGTTGGTTAATTAAGATTTGACAGATGAACTCATGCCTTGACTCGTTTATTAAATAGTCTTGTAATAATTATGATGAAACTTATTTGGTATTTATATATGTATATATTATTTTTTAGTTTTATTCAGCACAGCTGCATTGATCTAACGTGACAGTAAAAACATTTTAATGCTTAACAATAAATACTGTTCTTTTGATCTTTCTATTCATCAAAAAAAGTTTTCAGCAGATCTTGAGCAGCATGTTAGAATGATTTCTGAAGGGTCATGTGACACTGAAGACTGGAGTAATGGTCACAGGAATACATTTCATTTTAAAATATATTCAAAAAGAAAATACTTATTTCATGTTGTAATAATATTTCACAATACTACAATTTTTATTGTTTATTATTTTTGTCAAATAACTAGTGTATAATGAATGTATGGAAGCTTGTTTCTATGGAGGACCAAACCTGCTGAAATTAAAATGAATAAATAAATGAATGAATGAATGAATAAACATAAATGAATAAATAGATAAATAGGTAAATAAATGTGATAATAGGAAAATAAATAAATGAATAAACGACTTGATAAAATAAAAATTCATTTTCCCCCTTAATTTATTTTCTGCTTTTATGTTTTAATTATTCCTAATTTTATTTATTTATTTTTCCATCTATTTTATATTTACTTATTAATGCATTCATTTATTTTTATATTTATTTATTCCAATATGTATTTATTTCCAGATTTATTTATTTCAACATTTTTAAAAAATGTATTTTCATATTTATTCTTACATTTCTTTGTCATGTATGATAATTAGGTGGGTTGGTCTTGCTCATAGGGCTTGCTTACCATTGGTTGATTATTGATTGAAGCGCTTGCTCGATTACTCTGGCTTTGTAGTGACAGGTTGTAGCTCTCGCGTGTGTATTCACCTTATTTTCGGGACAACAAGGGTCACGCCATTGCGTCCGTTTTGTCATCTTACTTCTGGCTGAGAGGGACCTAAGCTAGTCGCTAGCGGTAATCCTATAACTGTACCGGTAGATTAGATTAAGCGGTCGGAGTGTTGCGGTGCACTTTACAATTCACACCCACCACCTTAAGACGAGGAGCACCTGAGGCACTAACGCGCTAAACTTGAATGCCCACCCAAGCGCCCTTATGTGTGTTCGTACCATTTCATGGATGGGAAGCCGACTGACAAACACCCTTATGGTGCGTTCACACCAGACGCGAATGAAGCGTTAAGTGCGAGGTGATTTACATGTTAAGTCAATGCAAAGACATGAATAGACATCCTGCGGCACGATTCGTGCGAATCGCCCAGGTTGAAAAATCTGAACTTTGAATATATGCCAATCAGTAGGTTGCTCTTGTAGTGACGTGATTACGACATAGCGAGCGGAGGCAGAAATCCGAAACAACAATGGATGACAAAATTATCGTCGCTGTACAATACATCTTTGTACTTTTATAGAAACAGGAATAAAAAGGATCTTGCTTGGAAGAAAGTGAGTGAGGAGGTCGTACAATCTGGTAAGTTGTAAAAAATGCTCTTTACTCAATTTGAGCTATATATATATATATATATATATATACATATTGAGACTATAAGCTAGCTAAAGCCGGCGAATTAAGCTTATTCGCCGTATTTTACAACTACTTTCCCGCTGACGAGGTGATGTGTTTAGAGGAAGTGTGCAGAAATGAGACGAGCCGCCTGGCAGAAGCCCCTCTCATGGCGTGAATTCGTGTCTGGTGTGAAGTGAATTTCACGCGCGAATGAAGCGAGTAAACTCAAAATGTTCAAGCGTCCAACTACGCGTGAATAGCGTGATTTTTTTCGCGCAAGTCGTGTCTGGTGTGGACACCCCATTACTCCGAGAAATGGCTCGGCTACGATTTTGCGGTAAAGAAGTTACGCTGGAAGTCATGCTGAACAGGTTGTCAGATTCAGGTAAGCTAACTTAGCTAGCCATGTGCTTGTTAGCCTAACGTTAGACTTGTGAAGTCTGTTCTATGAATACATTTAAGATCAGTAACGAGCAGTTAACAAAATACAACGAATCTTGCATTATTACCATTGCCACCTATATATTTCATATTTATGATAGTACAGTGGTACATATTTACTATAGTATTATGGTACATTACAGTCTTACAGCATTATTCCTGTAAATTACAGATACTGCAGATGCTAGCAGGCCAGCTAGCTACATCTCTCATTCAGATATTGACCTATATATTAACACTAGAGTTAGAGATTGTGTATACGGTCTCGTTTTTAATGCATCTCTCTCACACACTGTTCTGTTAAAGTATGAGTGCCATCATATATTCTCATGATGTATTTATAGTACTAATGTAAAAATGTTTATGGTTATATTATTTCCACAGATGCATCGATGAGCGTCAGTGATGCAGTGATCAACTGTGAGGATGATCACATCCACATGCCCCTGAACTGTGATGCAGAAACACAATAGGAAGATCCATCTGCCTCTGACCACAACTATGCTTCAAAATCACAACTCAACCTGAAGCCACCTACATGTGATATGAAAACACAATGCGTTGAGCTGGCGCCATTGTACATAACTCTGCTGAGAAACATCCACCTTTGTCAGCACACAGGGTTGATATTGGATGCATTTCATTCAGTTGGCGAGCACCTTACAAATACATACACCATCAGCTACACACTTGGGATCAGCTCCTGATGACGATGAAGTAATTGCAGACAGAGGCTTCACCATTATTGATCTCCTCTATGATAGGAAGGTGAAACCTGTCATTCTAGCATTCACCAAGAGAGGCAATCAACTCTGAAGAAGACACCACCAACACCAGGCGCATCACTAAGCGGTCCTATGACTGAAAAACTTCGAAATCCTTTTTCAAGTTATCTCTTGTTTAACAAAACTGATTTAAAATAATTCCAGTATTAATCTACACCCTCTACATGCTGCTCCATCAACTCCTGACAGTCCCCATAGGTTACCTCTGGCCACTTCTTCATATCGTCTAACGTTACCCACGTTAACAAAGACGATGGATGGGACAATATGAGACCATCTGATCTTCGTATAAAGTTTTCTCGTGCTCCCAATTTAAAACTTTTATGGCATTAATGTTATTTGCCATTTTGCTAAAGTTATAGCTAGCTATCAGCAATCTTCTAACCAACCATAAACTGGGTGTTTGACTCTAGGCATCATCACCCTAGCGCCTGACGTCGATGGTTCCAGACTCGATGACGATGATGCTGTGGGGATCACATAAGTAGCTTCAGCTTTGTGTTTTTATTTCTTGAAAATAGTTTAAATATTTCGGCATAATGCGAATAACATTAGGTGAAAATAACTTACAACTCTCCAGCTGATCTGCCACATCCCGTAGCAAACTAGACAACGAATTACTACTTGCCGCCATTTTCTTTGAAAACTCTCATCACTATCGCTTAGCTGGCCTGACGATTCTACGCGTGAGCTCTTAACCAATGATGCACTGAAGCTACAGAAGGACCGCCTTCCTCATTTCCATGTTACACACGGAAAAGTAAAAATAAATGAATCAATCAATAAATAAATCTAAAAATAAATACATGTGGGAATAAATAAATCTAAAAATAAATGAATGCATACATACATAAATCTAAAAATAAATGTAAAAATAATATATAAATATAAAAATAAATAAATAATTAACTAAAAAAAAAAGTAAAAAAAAAAAAAAGTATAAACGCAGAAAATAATAAATTAAGGGGGAAAAAAAGACTTTATAACTCACAATTCTGACTTTATATCTCGCAATTCTGACTTTATAACTCACAATTCTGACTTTATATCTTGCAATTCTGACTTTATAACTCACAATTCTGACTTTATATCTCGCAATTCTGACTTTGTAACGGGCAATAGCGAGTTTATATCACACAATTCTGAGAAAAAAAGTCAGAATTGAGAGATGTAAACTTGTAATTGCGAGAAAAAAAGTCAAAATTATGAGAAAATATCACAATTACCTTTTTTATTTTTTATTCAGTCGTGGAAACAAGCTTCTGATGAAAGTGATACCCTGAAATTGAAATATATATATATATATATATATATATATATTCTGATTATTTTATTGGGGTAGTTTATCTGACACACTCAATACATTTTAAATTTACTTAGAATTAAAAAAAAAAAAAAAAAGACGACTAGCCAAATTTTGATAAATCACTCGAACAGTCAAAGCATCCTATGTATGTTTAACTATCAAATCTGAGGTTTACAAAACATTTGTGAATCCAGAGGAAAGTATTCGGGGAAAGTCCATTTTACGAAACCCTTCATAAAATCTAAAATAACAAATAACTGGAAAGTGTTTTAACCTTTAACTTTTCATTTAGAAGTTGAGACTGACTTGACTGAGAAACTAGTGTTGATTTTCACTCACTTGCGGTTGTCTTTGTTGCTACAGAGGAAGCAGCAGCACAGCAGAGACAGAAGAACCACCAGCAGGAATGTTACCAGCGTTCCCGCAGCTATTACTCCCATCCGCTGATTAGGATCTGAGAGAGACAGACGGAGAGTGTAAAATTTGCAATATAAAAATGGCAATATCACGTGTATTCAACTGTTTCATTTAACAGTTTTTTTCAGGAGAGATGGAGGCTGTTCAGTGAAAACATGGCTGCAGTTGGAGAACAAAGTACAATTGAGGTATGCAGAACAACAGGTAAGACCTTCTTCTAAATGCTCAAAGTTTAAGAAGTAATTAAAAATATAGAATTCCTAAAAGTTTTTCATCTTCGAATCTGAAACGGGGGGTAATGTACAGTCAGCTGATCTTTATCACAAAATAAACTCTGACAAGATGAGGACTATGACCACTTAGTAAATAAATAAATTGACATGAAATATTGGACATGAAATTGGTTGAAGGACAATTATACAATTTAGTGGTCAAAAAAAATGCAGTGATAATGATGATTACACACTATAAAAGTTAAAAAACACATTGCAGAATGCCAAATTTGACCAGACTCTATTAAATGCAAATATCTAACATTAAAACTAAGAATAAATTGCACATGGCATTTCACATTAAACAGTGTTCAAATGTTCTTGAATCTTGCCTGCTAAAGAACACTGTACAGAAATTAACCAACTCAAAAAGCAACTTATTTTCTTGCCTGAACAAACCTCATCGATTTTTAAACTTTTAAATTTTTTTAGCTTTTTTAATGCAGTGATACTGAAGTTTACACAGCATAAAGGTTAATGAACTTTATAAGTACCTGGCAGAATCACACAATTGAGCAATCAGAATCAAGTCTTCCTGAGAGCTGTGTAACAATTTCACATATTTTCAAATTTATACTTAGAATGATTTCATGTTGCATCATTACAAATGGCATTTCCCATTAAACAGCTTTTACATGATCTTGAGGTTTTTTTTTTTCATGCTGAAGAACATTGTACCGAAATGAAATGAAATGTACTTAAAATTCCCACACCAGTTCAAGAGTTTAAGAGCAAGCAGTTGTGTCCTGTGAGTTGCAGGAAGTCAGCCAGTGGCTTCTTTGCATCTGCTGACAACAGGCATTATCACTGGAGCATAATGTGTGGCCATTTGGCTCTTCCGTTCATAAACAAAAGACATGGATGGGATGCTTAACTTGGCACTGCTGACAATGAAGAATTTCTGCTGTTTGGATGCAACATATTTTTCGTCTGGATCATCCAAGGCCAATTATTAGTTCAATATGCATATGTTGTGTAATTTTTAATATTTAAGCAACATTGAAAAAGTCCAAAGGCAAAACTCAAACCCAGATAAACACAACCAGCAGGCCAAACACAAATGTTTATAATAAACTGTGTATTAAAGGGTTAGTTCTCCCAAAAATGAAATTTCTGTCTTTAATTACTCACCCTCATGTCGTTCCAAACCCATAAGACTTCAGAACACAAATTAAGATATTTTTGATTAAATCCAAGTTTTTTTTATCCCCCAATAGAAAGTAATATAATTACCATCATTCAAGGTCCAGAAATGTAGCACAGACATTGCTAAAATAGTCAGCGTGACTGCAGTGGTGCAACCTTAATGTTATGAAGTGATAAGAATACTTTTTGTGCGCAAAAACAAAACAAAAATAACGACTTAATTCAACAATTTCTTCTCTCCCCTGTCATTCTCCTACGCTGTTTACGTTGTATAGACAGTGCAGTGCTTCCAGGTTCCACGTCAAAATGCTGAAAATAGTCACGTTGACTATTTTAATGATGTATTTACTACTTTTCTGGACCTTGAATGTGGTAATTACGTTGCTTTCTATAGGGGAATAAAAATAAGAAAAACTCTTGGAGAGGTTTGGAACGACATGAGGGTGAGTAATTAATGACAGAAATTTAGTTTTTGGGTGAACTAACCCTTTAATGAGGCCATATTATGCCCTTTTTCAGAGTCTTTATTTTGTTTTGGTCATGCTTGAATGTTCAAAAATCAAATTATTTCCCCCTTATTTTACATTGTTGCAGCACCTCTCTTGGCAGTTTGTTAGTAACGCACTGTCTAGTTCCTGTCTCTACGAAGCCCCTCCTTGTGAAAAGTGCAATGTTCACTGATTGGTCGGCTGGACCAGTGTGTTGTGGTTGGTCAACTGCTTTGAGTGTGTTTCAGAAATGTCACGTCTCTTACCATAACCACAACACACTATTAATGCGACTCAACCAGTTCACGTCTCTTTATTTTGCATATGCCTTGAGCGTTATTCAAATGAGAAATATTATAACGTACATTCCCGAATGAAAAATCAAGACTCTAATCGAGGCATTTCAGGGAGTTTAGATACAGTGCTTACTGATATAGAGAATAACTCCCTTTGGAATGACTTTGTGTTTTGTAACTTGGCTTTTTTCATGCTCAAACAGCAACATTACACACTAAATAATGTTGAAAATGTAAAAAAACAATAGGTCCTCTTTAAGTGCATAGTTTATTTAAATGCACTTGTACTTCTGTTTGACATAATTGCTGCACAGATTTCAAGTTGAAATTATTTTCAGCTGAACCCAAATCCTCCTTTTATAATATTTCTTGTGCAAACATTTGCTACTGAAAAACCAACAGTCAAAACGTAATAACTAATGGCAACCTTTTTGACTCTTTGATTTGAGCTCCAGGTTCACAGAAGTGTTGAGCTCAGTCCGGGTATAGCGTGTGGTCTGGGGGCATCCACACATGTCCTGAAAGCACAGCTGCGTTTGAGAAAGGCCTCACAAAGGTCGGCCATGATGACATCATTACTGCCTTCACTCAGGTCTCTGTGAAACCTCTCCTGACCCACACCTTTCCTCATCACTCTCTCTCTCTGACTTCCTGTAGTATTTCTCTCAGCTGTGTGAAACAACCCCGGCTCTCACTAACTCTGCGAGCAGGCAGGAAAAGAGCCAAAAAACACAGCCGTAAAAATAAGACACCACTCTGGAAACACCATCAAGGCCGCCATGTTAAACTGCTGCTGTCTACGGCAGTGACCTACATAGTGAGGACTACGCAGGCATGTTACAAATAACAGCTGTGTGTTTCGTTTGCTTGCACAACACGTTTCTCGTTGATTTTTAGAGAAATTAATGATCTTTAACTTTTTGTCTATTTAATCCAGTGACATTTGAAGATTATGCTGCATAAAAATGAATGAACTTTTTAAATACACTCCTAGAGATGGCAATAGTGACTAATGACTTAAAAAGTCTTTAACAAATTTGCATAAAGTGCACACATCCGAATTCGAATTTTACCAATGTTATTAGCAATGTTCAGATAAGATACATTTTAAGATAAAAGTAAATTGATAAGATTATAAGACTTTTCAAACTTTTCAGAGAATATATATCTTGGAAATATTTAGATTTTTTTTTCTTTTTTCTTTTTTAACTGCATTAGCAGTGTTTTATTATTATTGTTTTAAATATAAACTTGACAAAAAGATTTGCTTAACAAGACAAAAAGATGTTGTCAGTGGGGTGTTTAGATCAAATATATAGGATGTTTAGATATTTTTAATGGAAAAAGAGGTCAGTAAAAAAAGGGTCAGTATTTATTTATTTATTTTAGGTTTTTAAAACAGTCTCTTATGCTCACCAAGGCTGCATTTATAAGATAAAAAACACAGTAAAAACAGTAATATTGTGAAATAATATTACAATTTAAAAGAACTGTTTTCTGTTTGAATATTTTAAAAATGTAATTTATTCATGTGATGGCAAAGCTGAATTTTCAGCATTATTATTCCAGTCTTCAGTGTCGCAAGATCCTTCAGAAATCATTCTAATATGATGATTTGCTTCTTAAGAAATATTTCTTATTATTATCAGTGTTGAAAACGTGTTGCTTTCTAATATTCCTAATATTTTTCAAGATTCTTTGATGAATAGAAAGTTAAAATGACCAGCATTTATTTGAAATAGAAATATTTTGTATTATTATAAATATATTTACTGTCATTTTTGATCAAATGCATACTTGCTGAATAAAAGTATTAATTTCTTTAAAAAAAATGCTTACAGATATCAGACATCTGCCAGGATAGTTGCATTTGCTGGATTTAAAAATTTTAGTATCCGACACGCTTGCAAATCCGTTGCGAGTCAAAAGGTTGAATTTTGAGTTGACCTCTGTGTCATCTGGGCAGCTATTCCTCCCTCCCTTTACGTAATGGAAAATATGACTGCTTTTGGACCCCACAAGTATGCCACAACACTTCACAAGTTCTTTTGTGTCTCCATAGCAAATGGCATAACAAAGCTTGAGAAATTACATTGAATATTTCCAAAGAGAGACAGGAAGGGTTTCTTACATAGATTGCAGGCCCCTGACACTGGGTTGCAGTTCTTGTCGTGACATGGACAGGTCTGGGCACAGTTCACTCCGTACTGACCGAACTCACAGGTCAGGTTGCAGCTAAAATGAAAAGAAATGCAAAGAGCACTGAGAAAGAGAGTCAATACAAGCATTGTGTACAAAAGCAACAAGAGTTTCCAGTGAAAATGGAACAAGGTAGTTTGGGGAATTACAGGCAATTATGTAGATATTGGCAATGCAAATCCAAAAACAGAAAAGAGGAATAAAATTCTCATTAAAAGACTTTAAACTGAAACTGACGAAATATTTAAAATGTCTTTCAGAGAAAAAGGAAGTATTGCGTAAAAAATACATTTTATTTTAATGTGTTTTCTGCTCTTGTCTTCAATTAAGTGGTTTCATCAATTAAAGATAATATGCAGATTTAAGAGCAGTTTGTGGTCAATAATTAGATTAAATAATTAAATAATCTCATCAACTAAGTGAAATAAACTAATTTGGCATTTCCTAAAGGAACCATTTGTAGGTCAATATGCAAATATTACAAGGATATCATTTTAGATTTTGAATGCTGAATATTCTAACCATTTTTATCCATCCATCCATTCATCCATCCGTGACAGTAAAGACGTATAATGTTACAAAAGATTTCTATTTCAAATAAACGCTGATCTTTTAAATTTTCTATTCATCAAAGAGTTTCTACAAAAATATTACGCAGCACAACTGTTTTCAACATTGATAATAATAAGAATGTTTCATGAGCAGCAAATCAGCATATTAGAATGATTTCTGAAGGATCATGTGACACTGAAGACTGGAGTAATGATGCTTTTGTTGCAGGCTCATCAATATTATTCTCCTTCAATGTTTTGTAATTATAGATTATGTTGAATGTGTTTACCCCTAAGTATCATCATGTCTTTTTATGATGGACATGTTCAATTTACAAAGAACCAATGCACATTTAAACAGGTTTGGTCTCCTGTTTAGCATAATGCAATTTGTTTAAAGTTACTCATCTTTAAACCATTTAGAATGATTCTTTGTTTATTGTGTGATTCATTCGTTAATAAAAACAGGCCTAGGTATCAAGATGACCTAAATATATGCGTGACTCAGAGATGTGACTTACTATGTCCCATAGAAGCCTGGGTCACAGAGACACTCTCCTGTGGCAAAATGGCAGTCTCCATTAAAACAATGGCTGCAGTCTTTTTCACAGTTTTCTCCATAGGTGCCGTTAGGACAGCGCACATCACAGCTAAACAAAGAGAAAAAAGATGTTATACCAACAGACTGAGAATCAAATCATCAATTCAAAGGTCAATTAAAAAAAATACTTAAAGAGCAATAAACTTTGAGAGGTGAATTCACTAAAATCCTTTGCGCACTTCCACTTTTCCTTCCATTATTTTATTGCAAAAACGTCTCGGTTATGTATGTAACCATCGTTCCCTGAAGGAGGGAACGGAGACGTATGTCAGTAGTGACCGACGAATTGGGATATCGCTAGAGAGCTTTGGGTAACTAAAAACAAGCCAATGGAATTGGCGTGTAATATTTGCATAATGCGCACCGCCTCCGCCTTGTGGTATAAATAGGAAGCAGATGCAATCGCACTCTGTTTTTCGCTGAGGAGACAACCTAGTTAGCACTACAGCAATGGTACAGAAACTGTGGCGACGGGCCGTACGTCTCCGTTCCCTCTTTCAGGGAACGAGGGTTACATACATAACCGAGACGTTCCCTTTCAGTCGCTCCCTTCCCTCTGCCCGGGGGCGAGTTTGCACTTGTCCCAGTTGACCCCAAGACCCAACCGGCTGAGGTGAGCTAACACCATGTCCCTGTGTTCGCACAACTGCTCTCGCGAGCTGGCCAGGATGAGCCAGTCATCGAGGTAGTTGAGGATGAGAATGCCCTGTTCCCTGAGGGGAACAATGGCCGCCTCCACAACCTTTGTAAAGATGCAGGGCGACAAGGCCAGCCCGAAGGGTAGGACTTTGTACTGATATGCCCGACCCTCGAACACAAACTGTAGGAAGGGTCTGTGTCGAGGCAGAATCAAGACATGAAAGTACGTGTCCTTCAGGTCGATCACTGCAAACCAATCCTGGGGACGGATGCATTCGAAAATGCACTTCTGCGTAAGCATCTTGAACGGCAGCCTGTGAAGGGACCGGTTCAGGACATGCAGATCCAGGATTGGCCGTAGCCCACCACCCTTCTTGGGTACAATGAAGTAGGGGCTGTAGAACCCTGACTCCATATTGGCTGGAGGGACCGGCTCGATTGCGTCCTTCGCCAGGAGGACAGCAATCTCCGCCCGGAGAACAGGTGCATTGTCCAGTGACACGCGAGTGTAGTGGACACCCCTGAAGACCGGGGGATGCCGGGCGAACTGAATCATGTAGCCGAGTCCGATAGTGCGAATGAGCCAGCAGCACTGGGAAACGCTATCCAGGCTTCCAGACACAGAGCCAGCGGGACCAAAGGCACCACAGATGTACCGGGGGTGGGGCAGTGAAGCAGAGTGCTGGGACCTGACTCGGACGGCATAGCGGCCCGAAGTGGGGTCAGACTCCGCGAGGTGGCAGTGTGCATGGGAGACGGCGCATGGGAGGCAGCTTTGACAAATCGACTGGGAAGAAAGGCATCAATCAATTGAGGTACCAATCATCAAGCTGAGATGGGCCAGGACACGGTGGAGGATTCCAGACGAGCCCGACCTTCTTGGCAGCCCGGGAAAGCATAGCCGTCAACTCAGGATCGGGCTCGGGCAACGCTACTGACCCAGAGGGCGGTAACGCAGCCGAGTCTTCATCTCCTGATGACTCTTGCTCACCTTCCAATGCCGTGATCAACATTTCATCGTCCGCAGGCATGCTGTAAGAAACGGATGGTCGCTCCGTAGAGGGACCAGCACGATCCAACGGCAGCACCACAGGCTGCAGTGTTGTAGAGGGGGCAGGGGCCCGCGGAGCGGCACTCGACGGGGAAGCACTGACCGTGATCCTCAGATCACCCTGCCTACACGCCGATGCGCCGTCACCCCGGCCGGAGCCAGAGAAAATGGCAGCACGGGGCATAGGGGAGGGGACCCCCGCTCCCTGAGAACCAGGGAACGAGAGTCTCGATCTCAGCACTGCGATAGTCATGTGCCCACAATGAGTACATGAACTATCCACAAAAGCAGCTTCTGTGTGCTGTACGCGATTGTGACCGTCAGCGGGGACCAGTGAACGACCGCTTCCAGTAACGCACAGACGAAATGACATCTTGAAAAAGACGCAGGGTTCGTTTGTGAAGCTCTTTTAAGAGGGGAAAAATTCAGCTCTCTCTCGTGCCGAAGCACACAGGGAAAGTCACAATGTGTTCGGGTACACCACTCCCCGAACACAACAGAGGAATAGGCCCAAATTGCAACAGCAACCAGCAAACACTTTGCTGTCAAAACAGCAGTTGAGAGCTTATATAGCTCAGGCTCCTCCGTGAAGTTCGCGACCTCGCTGTAGTGCCTTTACACCAGCACACAAGACGCTGACACACTCAAAAGGCTTGTAGAGTTCAACTCTCAGTCTGATAGCTGGAGAACACAAAAGGTTGGCCTAGAAGTGAAAGACAATTGCATCTGCTTCCTATTTATACCACCTGGTGGAGACGGTGCGCATTATGCAAATATCGCACGCCAATTCCGTTGGCTTGTTTTTAGTTACTCAAAGCTGATAGGGCTCTCTAGCAATATCCCAATTCGTCGGTCACTACTGACGTACGTCGAACGTGACCGACTGAAAGGGAACCTCTGTTTTATTCACTAATCACATGCAGTTCATTTTAAAAAGATTTCTATTTCACATAAATGCTGTTCTTATAAGCTCTCTATTCATTAAAGAATACTGAAAAAAAAATATGAGTTTCCACAAAAAACAGCACAACTGTTCTCAGAATTGATAATAATAAGAAATGTACATTGAGCAGCAAATCTGAAGGATTTCTGAAGGATCATGTGACACTGAAGAATGATGCTGAAAATTCAGCTTTGCCATCACAGGAATCAATTACATTTTAAAATATATTATAATAGAAAACAGTCATTTTAAATTGTAATAATTTACTACCTTTCTGGGTCAAATTAACAGTAATTATTTTATAACTGTCATCTACAATGGGGTTCACTGTCAGCCAAAGATCCATACCGATCTCCAATCCAGCCGGGATTGCAGTGAGAACACTTCCCATCAATGCGGTTGCAGAAGTGACCGTCTTTGCACGGCGGACACTGATCTTTACAGTTCTCTCCGAAGTATCCCTGCATACACATCTGATCACATTTTGTCCCGTTCCAGCCGCTCTCACACGTTACACATCGACCGTCCGTCACCTTACAGGGCTGCTGGCCTTTACAGTGGCCACATCTGAATCAACGGCAAAAAGAAAAGACCAGGATCATCCAGGTATGGTCAGTCAAAAAAAGAAGAGAGCAAGTTATGGCATTAAAATCAAGAACATATAAAGCTAAAAAATTTTTGGTCACACTTTATTTTGATCGTCCACTTTAGACATTCTACTCACTATAAGTAACTTTGCAACTACATTTCAACTAACTAATGAATTTGCAACTACATGTCAACAAACTCTCATTAGAGTAGTGTTGTCAAAAATATTGATATTTCGATATGTATTGATACTGAATAATCTGAAAATGGTTCCAATACTCTTTTTCTGCAGTATTGATACACTGATACCAGCTGCACATTCTCACTCTTTCTTCTTTCCGATGGCGAACTGACACACACTGCCTCCTCTCACTCATTCACTCATCTCATTCACTCTGGTTGAATAGTGCTTGTATTGTATTGCTCATGATTTTCTCATTCCCGCAGGTTTCGCGCTCACGCCAAAAGCAGCCTCTCAAACAGCTTGTGAGTACCAAATTGACTTATTTTTCATGGCTTAAACGGTCAAATACATTCAAAATTATGGAAGGATATTCCGGACAATTTGCAAATTGTTTTTGCAATTGCATTTTACATATGTGGATGCATAAACTGTGACATAATCCAAACGCAATTGCAAATCTTGCATTACCTTTTACATTTTCGCTGTCGCGAACGCACAGTGACTGCCAATTTTCAAATGAAAAAGCAAAGTCCATTTGCAACTGTTTTTCCAGTGTCTTTCGAGTTATGACCCTGTCATATTTAAATAGCAATCTCAATTACCACGTCTGCTTTTTCGTTTTCTCTGCGTCGCGTTTGTAGCCTGCCAAAACTCAAACACAATCGCAGTTCCCTTATCATTTAAATTTCCGATGCCTTACACTGAAACCTGACAATCAGTGTCAGAGGTGGGACTATACTATGAGGCGTGATCGTATGGTAAGTTACGTCACCCGCAGTCGACTGTCAAGAGGATAAATGTCATGCAGATTGGAAAAACATCTGATACACGTACAAGGATTTTTTTGTTTGGTTTTTATCATGTTGATAAGAATCTAAAGGACAAATACTTTCTAATAAATTATTTATTTTACTATTTTTTTTATACATAAGTGCAAATCTTTGTCTGTAAAGCCCCTATTTATTATATTTTGTAAAGATTTGAAGTATTACTTGGATACAATGTCTACCTCCACCAATGTTAAAGCCTTAAAATTGACAACATTGTGTGCATCTTATAATATTGGTTCTTTCTTTCCTTATAATGTACAGTTGACAGTATGCTCTGTGACCTTTTGCCTGGCTGTTAAAAAGTGCCTTTTGAGACACCTTTACTTTATATAATGTAATTTATATTTATATTTTTTTGTATGTCAAGTCAAGTCACCTTTATTTATATATCGCTTTTTACAATGCATATTGTGTCAAAGCAGCTTATAATTTTGGCTACACAGCAGCTCTTAAAGAAAATGGTGTCATCGTCCAGCTCAGTTCAGTTCGCATACAATAGTCAATGCAGGCAGATCAAAACATTGTTGAATATAAAATGTCAAGTGTCCCCAACTAAGCAAGCCAAAGGCGACGTATGTTTATTTTTTGTTTGTACTTTATTTTACTTTTTGTTTTGTGAGTTTGTTGTTAATAGGGACGTATATTTGTGTGTACTTGTTTATAAAGAAAGAAAGAAATGTCATGCTGAATGCTTTGAACAATGGAGGTAATCTGTGAAATTGTGGAAGAACTTATGATGCTCACGCAGCAAGTTGACGACAGTTCATACTCCACAGATTTCCTCTTCATTTTTGGACAGGTTAAATGAGCATCAGTAATGTTGTCTTCGCCAACCTGAGTGAAGTGGCTGACAGGCTTTTTGTGAGGGACACATCAACTAAAGGACCAGGATGTCCTTTGATGGACAGACCACTAGAGATGATTGAGTACTACATTGTATATGGTTACTCATGTGTCCAGCTTGCACGCCTGCTCGGAGTATCTGAGCGAACCATTCGTATAAGACTACACACAGCATGGATTAAGGTACATACAATTTTCATAAATGTGTGCTTTATGGAGAAAAAAAGCATTTGGAATGTATGGCACTGTACATAATTTTATAATGAATATTAATACCACAGATTGTCAGATGATTTTTGTAGGCAATAATAAAAGCATAAATACCTAACATGATCAAAGCAATCCTTTAAAAACAATCCTTACGAAAATAACCCATGGTTTTATTATAATAAAACCATGTTTTTATTTATTTAATTTTTTTTGTGTGTATTGATTACTATTTGTATAACCACACAAATACCTCAGTTAAAGTATGTTTTTTTTTTTTCTTAATAAAACCATGGTTAATTTTCGTAAGGGAAGTCTTGGCCTGGAGAGCCAAAGGTAGCTGCCATATATATGTTTTATATTCGTTGTATGTACAGTGCCATACATTCCAAATGCTTTTTTTTTTCTCTCCATAAAGCACACATTTATGAAAATTGTATGTACCTTAATCCATGCTGTTTTAGTCTTCTACGAATGGTTCGCTCAGATTCTCCAATCCAGTGTCGTCAACTTGCTGTACAAGCATCATAAGTTCCTCCACAATTTCACCAATTACCTACATTGTTCAAAGCATTCGGCATGACATTTCTTTATTAGTATTATTATTATTATTATTATTATTATTATTGTGACTGCAAACAGTACAGAGATGACATTTATGATATACAACTTGTATAGAGTACACATCGGCATGACATTTACCCTCTTGACAGTCGACAACGGGTGACGTCACTTACCAGACAATCACGCCTTATAGTATAGTCCCACCTTTGACGCTGATTGACAGGTTTCTGTGTAAGGCATCAGAAATTCAAACATAAAGGAATTGCGTTTGAGTTTTAGCAGGCTACATATGCAACGCAAAAGCAGATGTGGTAATTGAGATTGCTATTTAAATATGACAGGGTCATAACTCTAAAAACATGGGAAATACAGTTGCAAATGGACATTGCTTTTCCATTTGAAATTTGGCAGTCATTGTGCGTTTGCGGCAGCGAAAACGCAAAAGGTAATGCAAGATTTGCAATTGCGTTTGGATTATGTCATCGTTTATGCGTCCACATATGTAAAATGTAATTGCAAAATTGCAATTTCTTTTGAAAATTGTCTGGAATATCCTTTCATACAAAATTATGCCAAAATGCCCATCTTGCCAAGTATTCTGGTAAACGCAGTTTTGTAACGCAATAGTTGAGATAAAAAACGAATGTTGTGTTACCCAAATTATCAAAAAATGATAACAAATTATCTGTATAGCGGTATATATGGCAGTTTTATCGAAAATGGTAACTAATATCGTTATTTTTCAAGGTATCGTATCGAAGTTAGAAATTCCAGTATTGTGACAACACTACATTAGAGTATTAGTAGACTGTTAGGTTAGGGTTCGGATTAGAAGAATAAGTTGACATGTAGTTGCAAAGTTACTTATACAATGTACAATGTACAATGTACTTGTACAATGTCTAAAGTGGACTATTGAAATAAAGTGTTACCAGATAAAAAAATAAAAAATATTTTTGAATGAAATCTCCAAAGCTCACCAAGATGCTTTTAGTTGATCAAAAATACAGTAAAAACAGTAATATTTTTTGCTGAACTTTCAGCAGCCATTGCTCCAGTCTTCAGTGTCACATGATCCTTCAGAAATCATTAATTTCTTATTATCAAAGTTGAAAACAGTTTTTGTGGAAAACTGATCATTTATCTTTGATAAAAAAGCATTTATTTGAAGTAGAACTATTTTGTTACATTATATTATGTCTTTACTATCACTTTGAATTTTAGTATTAATTTATTAAAAAAAAAAGAAAAAGAAAAGGTCTTACCCCAAACAATATGATAGTGTATCACGGTCTCCTCAAAAATATTAAGCAGCAAAAACTGTTTTCAACAATGATAATAATCAGAAATGTTTCTTGAACAGCAAATCAGCATATTAGAATGATTTCTGAAGGATCATGTGACACTGAAGACTGGAGTAATGATACTGAAAATTCAGCTTTGCATCAGAGAAAACAGTTCTTTTAATTTGTAATAATTTTTCACAATATTACACGTTTTTTTAATTTTTTTTTTATGGTATTTTAGATCAGTGCAGCGTTGGTGAGCATAAGAGACTTTTTTCAAAACATTAAATGATTCCAAACTTTTGGCCAGTAGTCTATTTTTCCTTACCTGTTTTTGCAGTTCTGTCCGTAGAGCCCAGCTGGACATGGCTCCCGGCATAGCTTTCCTCTGTATCCGGGTTTACAGGTACACGATCCATCTGCTGGGTTACACTTCCCATGCACGCACTGACAGTACCGCTCGCAACGTTGACCCCAAAGCCTCTCCCTACACTGACATCGGCCTGTAAACTGCTCACAAGGCGAGTTATTACACAGACACTGAGCACCGCAATTACGGCCGTACCAGCCAGGGTTGCAGATGCACCGGCCCGTGCTCTGATCACACACAGAGTTGATGCTGCAGTAGCAGTTGTTGTTGCACTGAGGTCCCCAGTAACCGGCATGGCAGGTGCATTTGCCCGTCTCCTGGTCACATTTCCCTTTCTGACAGTTGCAGGGCTTCTCGCAGTTTTCACCCCAGCGGTTGGGGTAGCACGTGCACTTCCCGGTCACGTCGTCACATTTACCATTAGGGTGGCATGTGCACATGCCCTTGCAGTCCGGACCCCAGAACTGAGCAGGACACTCTAGGGGAGTCAAAAACATGCACAGGTTGTAGTTTACAGGAAAAAAAAAACATGTTTATTAAAATTACGAATGACTTACTTCTAGCTTCTGACCAAGGCTGTATCTCAATACTAGTGTTACTTAATCTTAGTGCTGCGTTCGACACTATAGATCATAAAACAGATCGACTAAAAAAATCTAAGATAACATCAGACCCACACAAGGATCTGTGTCCTCTGCTATTTTCAATATATATGCTGCCTCTTGGTAATATTATATGAAAACATGGAATTAGTTTCCACTGCTTTGCTGATGATACTCAGTTATATATTTATGCATTGTTTAAATTTTTGCTTGGCATGTGAGAACCAGTGAGGTTCATTCTCGTGTGTTACACAGCACGTTTGAGCTTTCGCAAGAGGGTGTTTTCACGCATCAAGCAGGTTCGGTTGAGCTTCTGTTTATGTTCACTGATCAATGTTTATATGTGAATAAAAGCCCAAATTACATCTATTCATCATATAAAGTGATCGAGTCTCTTTAGAAAATAAACCACTCAATTCATATGGATTAGTTTTACGATCTCTTTATGAACTTTTTGAAGTGTCAGTTGCGTAGCTGTCTATGGAGGAATAGAAAGCTCTCAGTTCAAAAAGATCTTCAATTGTGTTCTGAAGATGAACCAAAGTCTTACAGGTTTAGAACGACATGAGGGTGAGTACACCTTTAACACCTGTTTGCCACCTGATGGTCACCTGTTGGAGTTTGGGTTCCTTGCCGCTGTCGCCTTTGGCTTGCTTAGTTGGGGACACTTGACAATTGACATTTGATATTCAACAGTGCTTTGATCTACCTGCATTGACACTATTCTTTAAGAGCTGCTGTGCAGCCAAAATAATGTACCAGTTATCACTGTAAAGCTGCTTTGACACAATCTACATTGTAAAAAGCGCTATATAAATTAAGGTGACTTGACTTGACTTGAGTAATTATTGACAGAATTTTCACTTTTTGGGTGAACTATCCCTTTAAATGTTAAGCAGCAAGCTCATTGGCTGCAGATGCAACAGGAAACAATCAGTTTGTGCAGTATAGTTAACGGTTTATTTATTTTGTCCGTTTTTAGGAGTGCATTAGCATTTAGACATCAAAGCTAACTGAAGGGCAAAAATAAGTTTTTAATTACTAAAATTAGTTACTTTAATCTGAAAAAGACAAAAAGCGTCTCACTTGTGTCACAACTTGCCCCAAAATATCCATGACGGCAACGGCATTCGTTCGGACGGACACACACCTCGTTCTCATTACAAGTGAAGTTGCCTTCGCAGAGAGCTGAGGAGACAAGGACATAGTCAAGAATATAAATCAAATAACATGACACTCAGGAAGTGATCTAACATACAGGAAATGACACTTACGTGTTAAACACTCTTCACCCTGCTGCGCCCATCCGCTGCAACACGTAACCCCTGATGACCTGATTATAAGATGACAAATCAAGGTAAAATTATCAAGATCGACTTATTAGTTAAGGAATATTCAATCTATACAACATTTAGCTGATATCTTAAAGGACAACTGATCATTAAATGTTTGAGTCAGCATATTTTGCAAATGCTTTGACCAAAGTTTCAACTGTCCATTAGAGATTTAAGCATATGGCTCATGAGGAATATTGCAAATGTCTGGGTGCCATCTGTAGCTTCTTCTGAGCTTCACAAGCGCAGATGTTTCAGATAGCAAACCCGCATCCACTCGCACAAACACAAGCGTAAGCATTCATTCCGTTCTCCACCCTGTCACAGACAGCAGTCATGCGAACCAGACATGCTGTTTGAAGCCATAACTTCATTGAATCGTCAGATGTGAAGAAACAACGAGTGGCTGGAGCCAAAATAAGGCCATAGCCTGATGTGATTAGTAATGCAAATGTCCTGCATTAAGCTAGTAAGTCAATCTAATAAACAGTCTGGACTTAAGTATAAACAGATATTTAGAGAACGCTTTGAAAATGCTTGTCGGAATATTCAGTTGAACTTATTTAAAAGATTAGTTCACTTCAAACCCTTAAACACCGTTTAAATCCATTATACGGAGAAAAATCCTAGAATGTTTTCCTCAGAAACCATAATTTCTTTTCGACCAAAGAAAGAAAGACATAAACATCTTGGATGACATGGGGGTGAGTAAATTATCAAGAAATTTTATTTCTGAAATGAACTAATCATTTAAATACAAAGTTGTTCTGAAAACACAGAACAGATGGAAGAGATTGAAATTTGTGTCACTGAAAATCTCTGAATTTGTAAATCTCTGAAATGTCATTGACAGTTCTTCATATGCACCAGATTTGAATATAAATTTTCAGTGATTAATGACTTAAATTTAAGGAATTAAAATATAGTGCATGAGTCATAACATCCCCTTTGTGTTCCACAGAAGAAAGTAAGTCATAAGGGTTTGGAACGACATGAGTGAGTAAATAATGACAGAAGTTTCTTTTTTTTTTTAGGTGAATTGCCCTTTTAATCCATCACATATGATCCTGGTGGAATTTTTCATGTGTCTGTGGTGGATGTTTTATTCAAAGCATTTCACAACAGGCCTGCTGCAGCAACTTATTGTTGCATGCCTTTCTTTTGACAGAAAATTATGGGGGGAAGAGGGAGAAATGGGTTTGGGACACAATGAGGACCTGATTTAAACCTGTGTCTCCCATATGAGCTCCCCAGCACAATGTGCCTAAAGGTTTCAACATGTTTGTAGACTAATACACTACCTTTCGAAAGTTTGGGGTCAGTAAGATTTTTTTATTATTTCAGCAAAGAAGCATTAAATTGGTCAAAAGTCACAGTAAAGACATTTGAAATGTCACAAAAGGTTTCTGTTTCAAATAAATGCTGTTCTTTTGAACTTTTTATCAAAGAATCCTGAAAAATGTATCATGGTTTCCAAAACTATTTTAAGAAGCACAACTATTTTTAACATTTATAATAGTAAGAAATGTTTCTTGAGGAGCATATTAGCAAATTAGAATGATTTCTGACGGATCATGTGATGCTGAAGACTGTCAAATAGAAAATACAAAATGCAACCTCGGTAAGACTAAAAAAAGCTTACCAACTTTTGAATGGTAGCGGTAAATCAAGCGATTCAGTGAATATGTGTGTGCTGCAGTGCAGTTTCATTCCCGTTAAAATGTAATACTCTCTAAGAGCTTGTTAGATACAAGACATTCACCACCCCTCTTATTCCGCCACATGTGACCTCTGAGAGGCCTTGTCCACACTTTGGCTTCCTCTGAAGCGTGGGGGCCGCTCTCTGCCTTCAGTCAGTTTGTTTAGCCTATGTGTGTGTGTCTTACCCAGACATGATCTACACCACAGCTCTGACTTCTCTGCTCTGTGTCAAACCGAACATACACACCACATAGAGAACGTGAAGCTAGGGATGCAGATGAAAGCTTAAACAAATGGAAATTGAGCATCAGTCAACAGCTGGGGGGCCAAACTTGATTCAGCAACAATAAAGTCCTGAGTGGAAATTCTGAGAACGTGAACTTCCTGACAATGTCTGTGGTTGGTAAGAATCTGTGTTTGTTAGAATACACATTAGATTGTATCTGGTGGTTTCCATTTTGATCTAAAGTACAGTGATAGCCATCTGGAGCCAGTAATCGCAAAGTAAACAAACTTTTAAACAACCGGGTAAACCATTCAGCCCTTAACACTGCTTGTAGAATTCCCCTAAAATGCCTGCTGAGCCTCAATGCAACATGATTTTGAGATAAACTATATTCATACACCTAAATCCAGCTTTTTTTTTTTTTGGTAACATCCCTGTTGAAAAAGCAAACAAAAAAAACAAAAAAACAGCATATGCTGGTTAGGTATGTTTTGAAGCATGGCAGCTGGTTTGAGCTGGTTCTAAGCAACTTGCATCAACCCAAACAAACCCACCCCTTTCACCCTCCAATCCTAACAACCCTGCTCAAAGTTGGTCTCAAACCCCAGCCTGATCGCTGCGAGTGCACGAACAATGACGGCAAACACCTGATTTTCTAGCGGCCGTCAATGCGCAGTGGTTTACCTGTACAACTCTCACTAGCTGGCCACTGTTACACATGCAATGCGAGAGTGGATGTCTGTTTATCACAGCTGACGCGCAACAAAATGCTTCATGAAAAACAAAGCGCAGATGATGAAAGAAGCACACACACACAAAAAATGAACGTACAGTACACAAGAGTAAATACAAACAAGTGTTCATTGTTAGTCGCCAACAGCACAGCAGCTCCAGACAATCAAAACCCAGTGTTACTCACATGCAAAGTGGAATCAAAGCAACCTCCGCGTCTGTTTTCAGACCTTCCCGCTTAGCTCTCTCCAGCGCTGGAAAGCTTTTCTTATATTAACGCGTGTCCTAAAGCGCTATTAATAAACATTAATAAACCTTCATTCCAGTGATATTCTTTTGAGCTCTTTTGTATTGTGTCTCATCTCTCTTTCTGCAGTTTTTCTTCAAATCTCCCTCTCACTCATTCTCTATCCCCGACCGTTATACGCCCCCTAATGCTGATTGGTTACACATTTGTTGTTGGTGTCGGCCCGACTAACTTCCAAACAGTGTTTTTGAAAAATGACTTACCCCACCTTTAACTACCATAGTACAATGTATCATTGAAGAAACCAACTAGCTAGTCACGACTGTTCCCCGAAACCGTATTGTCGCAGATTTGGTTAATGATGTCATGCATGTCGTGGAGTAATAACGTCTTTTAATGAATCCGTTTGATATCAAATTAATGCTAATTTTTTTGCTATATATTACTGACTTGGCATCTGAGGACTAATTCTCATTTTTCTCAGTTATTTTGCTTTATTTCCAGATTCAATCATAGGCACCTCTTTGTTGGAACTATGGTTTCGGGAAACACAGACTCGTTGAACTATGCTGATAACGACAAAATAATGCTTTTGGGAAATGCACCCCAGGTCAATTAATCTACCATTTTAAAACTATCTGCAAGTTCACCATGACCAATTACTTTTTGTGAATTTTAGCAATTCTTTGGCATATTTGGCATACACTACCATTCAAAAGTTTGGGGTCAGTAAATGTGTTTTTTTTTTTTTTTTTTTAAAGAAATTGACCCTTGGCCAGGAGTTTGATTGACAGGTGATCTAACCAATCATAACGCAGAATCCGTCCGACAAAGCAGTCAGGGGAGTTAGTAGATTAACGTCGGTGGACTTGAACTTGGTGTGTATTGACGTCTTTCCGCAGTTGAAACAACATTCCTTATGATGTTCATTCATGCTTATTTGATGCTATGAATAAAATAGTAGAAAGAGATGATCGATTCATGAGCCGCTTGAACTGAGGCACTACAGCGATCTGTCACGACACATTAAAGAGCCATAAAATGGTATTTATTGTTTAAATTTCCTTAAAAATTACAAAATTTGAGACGTGAATTTATCGAAAGTAACCTGCTTTGTCTTGTCTGTCGATGCGTTGTCATCTTTGCTCCACAATGTATTTTTCACTGCATGAGAACATGATGTGTGGTGTGAGAGCGGCATGGCTTGTCGGACATAGCTACAGTAACTCAAGGGGGCGGGTCTTTGCGAACGGTCAATTAAAGGGATAGTTCACCCAAAAATGTCTGTTGATGGGCCCCACTGACTTCCATAGTTTTTTTTTTTTTTTTTTTCCCTCCATACTATGGAAGTCAATGGGGCACATCAACTGTCTGGTTACCCATATTCTTCAAAATACCTTCTTTTGTGTTCAGCAGAAAAAAGAAATTCATACAGGTTTGAAACAACTTGAGGGTGAGTGAATGATGACAGAATTTTCCTTTTTGGGTGTACTATCCCTTTAATACTTTTATTCGGCAAGGAAGCATTACATTGATCAAAAGTAACATTAAGGACATTCATAATGTTCCAAAGGAATTCTATTTCTTTTAAACTGTTTATTCATCAAAGAATCCTAAAACAAACAAACAAACAAAAAAAATCAGTTTCCACAAAAATATTAAGCTGCACAACAGCTTTTCAACATTGATAATAATAAGAACAACGTTTCTTGAGCAGCAAATCAGCATATTAGAATGATTTCTGAAGGATCATGTGACACTGAAGACTGGAGTAATGATGCTGAAAATTCAGACATCACGGGAATAAATTATATTTTTTTTAAATATTACAATAGAAAACAGTTATTTTAAATTGAAACAGTATTTTACTGTATTTTTGATTAAATAAATGCAACCTTGGTGAGCATACAAGACACTTCTTTTAAAAACGACCCCATACTTTCTAATGGAAGTGTATATGTAGGTTATTTCTTGGAAGGGGCACCACTTTTAGTCTTGGCTCACTTGCTGCCCAGGGCGAGGTAAGACATGACAAAATAAAATTACCAAGTAGTCCGTACCTATATGTGACTAATATAAAGAGAAACTACAAATGAACTTGATCATGCATTTTCGTTACATGGAAAAGAGCAGGTTTGATATGTTCATAAAAACTTCTTTTATGTTCCACATCAATCAAGACTGTGTTGATTAGCCTTCTACATACATCCATTCTACTTAGAATGAAATGTAGGTCATGGATACAGTATGTTGTGACTAGATGTCACACCCTTGATGACCTCTGTGTTTAGGTCAGAGAAGAGTTTAGAATCTGTAATGATTGTGGAACTGCACAGATCTAACAGTTTCAAACTCTATAAAAATACAGAGTAGTCTGGAGTAGGCCTCAGTAAATTGAAAGTTTATTACAAGTTCTTTGATATCAAATGATGCATGTTTTTCCCCTTTTAGTTAATATGCATTTTATGGGCTTTTAGAAGTATTTTATTACCAATTAATTAATTATTGTTCTTTTACGTAGGCTTTTATGCACTATCTAAACTGTGCCACGACTTCAATGCTTCAGTGCTTGAGTAATTGGTGTCGCCCTCTATCTCTCAATGTGTGTCAGTGACTCAGATGTGAAACAGGGTGACTGACACACATCAGATTCAGATCATTTGCTGTTTGTAACGTCATCAAAAACAACTTTCTGTACAGTTTTAAAAGTTAAATCACTACTTTTCTGTGCGCTTTCAGCAATAATTCATAAGTATTTAACAACAAAAACAAAACGATCAGAAATAACAAACAACTTGGCCCTGTTTTTAAGATTAAAAAGATTAATGTAAAATACTTTATCATTTTTAATGTGAAATCTCAATTTAATATACTTTTTCTTTTTTACTTTCTTAAAGCTCACGGAAATGTTTGAATAATGTCTTCTGCATTTGATAAACTTGTCTTTGATTTAATAAAATTTGATTTTCATACCTATTTATAGGCTACTTTTTTTTTTTTTTTTTTTTTGCTTAACATCATGCAGAGTCTACCATATGTGCAGAATACATTAATGCTTTCTATTTCCTTTCCCCCTAAAAGTTATTCTTCCAACTTACCCTGAAACTTTGCACACGTTCCTACCCTTTGGATTGAGTTCTTGACTGAAAACTGGACACAAACATAGAAGCAAAAGCACTAAAACCGCTAAAGTGCCCTTTAGATCCATGGTAGAAGAAACAGCATCTCTCCATGCGCCTCTTCTGCTCAGCATTCCTTTCTTTTACAATCGCTAGAAGTTCTGCTGGGATATTCTGTATCTCCGAAGTCTCAAAACCTTCGACTTAAAGCGTTTGTAAGTTACTTTATCCGTATAAATCGTTTATCCACTGTCTTTCAGACTCCAAAGTCTGAGGCAGAGGAGAGAAGAGAGGAGGAGAGGGCGCACAGAAGTTATAAAACCAAACAGTTATTCCCTCCGTCCAGCCCCAGTTCCTGAGGAGAACTTCTGCTTTTATTGTGCACTCCAAACACTGGTGGATGTATCTGGTGCATTGCTGGAAACTTCTGACACTCTTATATTCCCGATTTTTCGCTGTTATTTCCAAAATGTAGATTTTCAGAGAGGATATGCTGCATCAAAACATGTCAAGAAAAAATGGTCTGCAAAACTTTATGTGCGTCCATTTTGGAAAAGAAACGGGAACTTTAAAACGGATCGTTGTGTTCTCTTTTTAGAAGGGAAATTCCTAATTAATGATCCTATCTCTGGCTCTAGCTCTTGGGAATTCGGTGTGCCTGCTCTCTTTGGCGTGCAGCGGTTTCCCAAATTCTAACCGAAACCACCAGATCAGCTCCTCATCGAGTGGGTGTGACTATAGTACGTTATATGCTTAGGATTTAACCATGGATCCATCCAGCCCCCCCCTTACTAACCTCCTCAACATGCCCGCGCACGAGCGCATTCACGCTGTCAGCCCCGTCTCCTCATATACAACCAGTGGGTTAAATACATGTATACATATCTTGAATAAATAATACTTTTGAATAAATAAATAAAAATCGTTATTATTATAAATTAATATTTTTTGGATATCTCCAGAAGTTTTGTCAGATTAGCTGAGTCGTTTACCCCCAGTCTTGTAAAAGTAACTTACTTTAACTATGCAACGGCTCCCCCCGCTGTTAACTTCATGGAACGTGCACAAAAAAAATGCACGTCACGCAGCCTACGTCACAAGCAAAACGGCAAGAGCAAAACTAACGACAAAAAGCAAGAGGAAGAGGGTTTTTAATAAATATTGATTTTGTTTTGTATTAGGCTACCTAAACCCACATCACTATATAGTCTATATTATATGCGTAACCCTCTATGTTAACTAAATTAATCTGTACATTCATTTACATCTCGGAATTATAAAACTGGGACGTTTCTGTTACGGAACGTTTATGCAACAGCATTCCTTTTATGGCATCCCCTGCGTGTGTTACGTCAGTAAACAGAAACGTCACGGGATTTGTACCAATCAGTCATCCCAGATTTGAATATGGGGCGGGACCCCACAGGTAGTGTTTAATGTGCTTAGTGACCTAGTGGTTTCCAAAAAACGACAACAGGCGACTTATTTCTGGTTGTGTTTTATGTATAATGTCAGTACAGAAGTCTTGAATTGATGTCCCTCCACAAAACTCTTCCTGCTTTTGGGCTCGCGACTCGTGACAGCAATATTAGGAGTTTGGTCATCTCCACTCGTCATGGTTATCACAGGAGTGTGCAAGCGTTACATCCAACCAAAACAAACACACAAGAGGAGCATGTATCCTTCAGTAACAAGATCTCCATTGACTTTGAACAGACCAAAGAAGCCTACAAGAGCAAAGACACTCTTGAGTTACTTAGAAGCTTGGTAGTTTTCAAACTGTGCTCCTATGACATCCTGGTTGATAAGAATAAAGAGGTATGTCATATATTTAATGCTTATAGAATGTATTCCTACAGTATAACAAAAACAGTGCCATCCTGTTCTTGCATGTATTGTATATGACAGACTTCCATGTTCCTGTCTGGAATTACTCTTGTGTCATTATCCCGGATGACTGACAGGAATGGCACCTTGCCAGGGAGAAGTCATGTGGTTAGTGTGTAGAGTTACTAGAGTCCAGATTACTGGCAAGGACAGAATGAACCTCAGAGACATGCAAGTGTTTGTGACCTTCAGGCAACTTGGAGTTGGAAACACACACTGAGCATACGTGTTTACTCAGGGTTTCAACCTTTACAGACTCAAGGCACCAGATGTTCAGAAAATGGAGCTTCAGATAAAAACAATTCTTTGTAATCATCACTTTCATTTAAAACACTATCTAACAATTTATATGGTAAGCTAATGTATGTATATGTTTCTTGAGCAGCAAATCAGCATATTAGAATGATTTCTCAAGGATCATGTGACACTGAAGACTGATGAATGATGCTGAAAATTCAGCTTTGCATCACAGGAATAAATAAATCAGTTCTTTTAATTTGTAATAATATTTCACAGTATTACTGTTACAAATGAAATCAGTAATTGGTCATTCAACCGATTCACTCAAACGGCTGATTCATTTATTCATGGCCTATTCATCAATTGAATCATGAACTTGACCGATTCGATTAAACACGCTTAATCATTAAGTAATGAAACACTGTGACAGCAACTGTTGCTCTGTCCCATCTGATCATTCATTTAAAGTTCTTTTTTGACCATCTGCAGTGCTTTTTTTACAGACCCCTTGTTAAAAACATTGGTGTTAACATATTAAATACCCTACAGACTGAACTATTAGTTGTAACTGGTAGTTAATTTAGTGCCATCTTCATGGGCACTACATGTTCAATAGATTTTACTTCCTTAATTTGGCAATACATTCATCTACATATATATTGTGGTTTAATTTATAACAGATCACAGAGACCATCCATCATGATTTCCATGGATTCGCTGAACATTAAATGCCAAATTACCCATGTTAACTGTAAGGACATCTATGCCACACTTATACATGTATGAATCTCATTGCATTAAATAAAAAATTGACATTTAAGTCAAAATAATGTACAAGCAAAAACAAGACCAATATTGTTTCCAATTAATCATGCATGCATATATCAGTATGTGTTGAGTGCTTACATTGATCAATATAAAGCACTCAACTCAGAAACCAAAAATGCAGTTATTAAAGGGATAGTTCACCCAAAAATGAAAATTCTGTCATCATTTACTCACCCTCTAGTTGTTCCAAACCTGTATAAATTTCTTTGTTCTTTTGAAGACAAAAGAAGATATTTTGAAGAATGCTTGTAACCAGGGCCTAAAATTAACACTAGCCAAGCGCCGAATGCGAGTAAAAATCGGTGTTGGGCAATAAATGAAACGATGTCAATTGGCAGTTGGTGGGGGACTCCTGCCGACTGCCCGAACCTGGAGAAGCCGTCACTGTCCACCAGGCAGTGGAGGAATTAGAGAGCCGTCCACCGAGGGCTGTCCAGCGCCACTGCCAGGCATCGCGGACCAGTTCACCCAGCTGGTCGAGGACCGGATGGCTGTGCGTTTTGGGAACCGGACCAAGATTTTATTTTTATTTTCCTCTCTCCCCTCTCTTGTCTTTGTTGCTCCTGATGCTTCCGTCTCCTTTTCTCTCGCCTCGTCTGTCCTTACCCCCAGTTGCTGCAGCCGCCGTGATGGGTACCCCCGGAGGGGTGGAGGGGGGAGTAGAGCAGAGTACCCCCTGGCCTGTGAGGGGTGATGGGGGTATGTGACAAGCAGGACGAAGCTGAGGGCTGTGAGAAGAGCGCCCCGTTCGCCCGGTTCTCACGGCTCTCGGCCACGTCCTGCTTGCCACAGCAAACATCTGACATGTGCGCCCAGAAATCTGCATCTGAATTAAGTGCTCTTTCACATCTTCTTGCACTTGAACAGACATATAAAAAAAAAAAAAATGATGTCAAAATGCCTGTCTTGGCAGGTAGGCCTATCCTTGTAAACATAACATAGTCAGTTTTGTATTTACTGAACGTAAACAGTTAAGAAGAAAAACGTGTATCAGTATATTGTATCCATGCATTAGCTCTTAAAGTGACAGCAGCCTAATATTCCTACTGCTGTTTGTGTTTTTAATGTTAATCAAACAACAAAAGACAAAGAACAATCACTCATTGCTCTTGACTTGACTTTCTCTTATATTTCATGGCTGGTAAAAATATTTATAGACAATAAATTTTCTTAAGTAACCAGCCATTGGCTAGTGTGGCAAAAAGTTTGTAACCAAATAAGTCAATTTTTGATTGGAAGGCAATGGTGCCCCACAACTGTTAGTTACAAACATTCTTCAAAATATTATCTCTTGTGTTCAGCAGAACAAAGAAATTTATACCGGTTTTTTGAGGGTGAGTAAATGATGACAGAATTTTAATTTTGGGGTGAACGATCCCTTTAAATATTGCTAAAAATGAAATCAGATCATTCTATAATATGCATGATTTGACAACATTATTTCTGTCTCCTACAGATAATGGATCTCAGCAAAAAGTTGTTGGGACAGAAGATGTTTGAGCAGTTTATGAAGATGACGTTCTACGGTCAGTTTGTGGCAGGTGAGGACCATCAGTCTATCAGGCCTGTAGTGCGGAAGAACCAAGCCTATGGAGTGGGAGCTGTGCTGGATTATAGCGTAGAAGAGGATCTCTCACAGGAAGAAGCTGAGAGGAAAGAGATGGAGTAAGTGGTCTCTTGTAGTTCATCCGCAAACTACCGTGTTTAAGCTGCTTCGATCGATCGTAGGTACCAAGGTGGAAAGATTTGTGAGCAATTTAACAAAATACAGTGCCTATCGTCTAGATAGGAGAATGTTACTCAAGATGTTGAGCTGAACATTTTAACTGGTCTGCAGGCATTTATTTGCAGAATACATGATCCAGACCTGACCAATTAAGGGCCAAATAAATAAATCAGTGATATAGATCATGCCAGTATAAGAACAGAATATAAATGAGTGCAATGATTTTGCTCCAAAGAGAGCTATAGTGCTTAATTTAAAGCAGCTCATTAAGAATTTTTGTTCTCCTAATATCAACCTGCAGTTTTGGGCAGTTAGTTTAGTGAATCCTTAAGTGTTTTAAAAACTTTCTCCTTTCTAGGCCCTCCTAGTTTGCAAGGCAGCATGCATCTAAAATCTATTGGTCTGAATTAGTCTTTAAGACCTGTTTTACTACTTTTTCAGTAGAGGGCCTAGAGGTTAATGACCATACTGTGATTTGTGTTCATTTGGAGAGCTCACAGAAATAGCCTGAGATTTGATCTGCTGTCACAGATGTAAACAAAGAGCTGAGATCCTATTGGTTGTTTTGGTCATTGCCCATTGTTTCTGATTGGCTTATATTCAGGCTATCAACACCCTCACTGTTTAGGAATTTGATCTCATGGTACACATACAAACAGAGAGCTGCTCTCTATTTCCACAACAGAAAGTGTATAGAGTACTGTATTGAGACAGTACTACAGTAGGATTATTTATGCTTCAGACCTGCTTCTCTAAGGCAAGCGTACTATTGCTCATATTCAGGGTTAGGGATTTGAACAAATCCCTGTCCAAGGAGTGAATTATTGGGGCCCTAATTTAGGCTTGAACACCCCCCAAAAAAAAGTTAAAAGAAGTTACTGGACTTGTTGTTATTTGATAGAACATGGGCGAGATGAAGAGTGTCCCCGTGGAGTTTAACCAGATATTACAAATCATTAAGCTTCTCGAGAAGTAATCATAAAATTTCCCCCTGACAGATGTTTGATTGTGTTTTTTATTATTTTTATATTATTACATAATATTACTATTTAGATATAATTTATTTTTCTTTTAGTTTTTCTTTTTTTCTTTAGTAATTTTAGTTCTTCAATTTAAACTTATTCCAGTTAATTGCATGGGCAACTTTTTTTTTTCTTTTTGTTTTTGTTTTTTTAGTTTTTCATCCAGTATTTAAATTTAATTTTTAATTCACTTTTATTTAAATTAACAAAAATGTGTTTCAAAGTTATAATATCAGTTTTAGTTAGGGCTGGGTGGTATAACGATATTGTGGCGCTGGCCTATAAAATGTCTATCATTAGAGATTTTGCTATATCTTATTGCGGTATGTAAATATATATGCATAGCACAGCATGGACACTTTAGAGTGATGAAACGCATGAATGAAACAATAAAGAGCGGTATGTGTTTTATGTTAAAAATAGTTTAATTTTTAATATTAATAATAAGTCGTGAAAAAGAACTCAGCTGACTGGCACACTGCCAAAGTGTGTACATGGAAAGCCACCTCTTTCAGAATGCGATCGTGAATTTGGGACGTGCTTGATGTGTGAAAAAGTGTGAAAGAGAACTCTGACTCGTGCTGACTGACGCACAGAAAGCCGTGTCTCTCAGCATGCGATCAAAATCAGTTCTCTTTCACGCCTTAAAACGCTTGATACACACAATTGTGTCAAAATGCTCAAGTGAAAGTAAACAGTTGGGTGTAAACCAGATGTGTATCAGTATAATGGATCTGTGCATTTGGTCTTAAAGTGACAGCAGCCTAATATACTGCCACTGTCTGTGTCATTAATGTTAATCAAACAAAAGAGAAAATAACTTAACTTGAAAAACTTTTGTAGCTTTAATAAGGATACATTTATATTTTATTCATACAATGAATTTATTTTTTTACATTTGATTATTCAGTTTCCGTAGGCCAAAATAAACCTATTGTACTGGAAAAACTTAATTTGTTCAATTCAAATTTTTGTTATATTGTATTTGTCCTATTGTTTGTAATTTGCTTCTTTTCTTATTTTTAATAACAAAAATAAAATGACAACAAAAGTTATATCGTGATATATATCATTATCGTGAAATAACATTTTGGTCATATCTCCCACCCCTAATAATGATCATTTAATCAGCGATAATAAAATTATTATAATCCTTTTGATTAAGCTGCCATCAAGCAACCACACAGTGCATATTCAGATTATTAAAAAATATACTCTCAGATATCATTTATATCCTTTATATCCTGTTTGTTAGAATTACTGTGACATTTGCACATATTATTTGGCAAACAGCAGACAGTTTTCATTTCATGCAACTTGTTGTATACTAATTGCAGTCTGGTTAGAAATGCAGAGATACTGATACTGACCGTATCTTTGCTTGGAGGTTTGTTCTTAATAATTCTCAAGAGTAACTCTTTGTCATTCATTCTGACCTGGAACTGAACCTGTGACCTTTCTGTTACCAGCCCAGGTCCTTAACCATTAGCCTCACACACATTTTAACAGCTGTGTCAACGTTATGACATTTGATTAAAAAATGTCTTCATTTGTTCCTGTCATTGACCTTTTGGAAATTACAGACTGTCAGTGCCATACCCGAGGGTCTCCTGCTGGAAATATAAATTAAATGAATTGCCTGAGAACTGAGAGAGAGAGGGAGATACGGAGATATAGATGATATGCCATTTGGATTATGTGGAAAAGCCAGTGATACAGAGTGAGATCCAATAAATGGACTTCTCTTCCACATCACTGCTCTCATTTCTGAACGCCGCTGTCAGAGGTCTGAGCAATTTATAGGCGTCCTTCCTCGGATTACTCTTCAGATATAAGATACAGTTCTCCCCATCACCTGAGAGGGGCGCTAAATCACCACAATCACTCACCTCACAGAAGAAATGAGCTGAAATGGAGCGTTTATTGGAAATGCTCTTTACAACCACAGAGGACCCTGGCCGGTCACTGGCTAATAAAAGCTAATTTATGTTCGTGATGTGTGTTTTAGAGCCTCTGCCCCTATCAATATTGCATTAACATCCACCCCAATGGATCCTGTAATGCTGTTATACAGAATAGAGTGCTCAGCTTGGCTTTTCTGCATTATCAAGGGTGTGATAGAGGGAGAATGCTGGAGGATGTGGCATTTGAGTAGGTTTCCATTTAATATGCAGGAACCTGGGCTGATCATTCCATGAGTTCTCAGACGCCATTCCTGCCTTGTATAATTTTGAGGAAAAAGCTGTCATTGGTTTGTCTTGGTCTGGTGCAGACAGCCATTATTGTAATAACAACCATCAGTCGACTGTAATTGACTTGCATGTATTGATTTGTGAATTATCTGCAATATAACATTCAGCTGATGTCAGACCAAGACAATTCCACAAAATTTCTTTGCTTGCATAAATGAATAAATAAAAGAATAAATGTATTAAATGTTTTACTTTTATACTGATTTATTTTTTTATTTCAGTTATATTTATTGCAGTTATAGTTTATATTATATATATACACACACTGCCCGGGCAGGATTTTATTGGGCAAATACTTAAGAGTCTATGGATGGATCATTAATACAATGATTATTATGTTTCTAGCATGTTATATATTTGCATAGATGCAAACTCCTCACCTTTCAGTGAGAACTCACCTTTTTGAGATCAAAATAGGTCACCTATGGGATTTGCATAGGTCCAATGAGAAAGTGTTTTATGGGGGGTAGGGGGATCTTACAAGGGTACTTAGGAACTTACGAGGGTAAATAAAGAACTGGTTGTTTCAATAAGTACTGTACAGTGTTTCCTTTACTCTTTACTTTAAAAACTTCGTCTGTAATGGGTAATATTTTATGTATTTGAGGTCTGAGATGTGGCAAACAGTATTGCAGTCTAATTAGCCAATATTGTCTTAAATATCCTGCATAGCATTTCGTTGTTTATAACATGAGATTTTAACCAAATGTTGATTTTTGGTAAAATGTTGCAACAATATATTAATATTTTGCGTGAAAAATTACAGTTTTGGACATTTAAGTGATTTTTTCATTTATTTTTTGTTACCCTGTAAGTAACTACAAATGAGCACGTAAAGCAAATAACTTAAAAAAAAATTCAGTGTGCAGCATGCCCCCGCCCCGCACAATGTTCTCTGAAAGAATTGTTGAGAGAGAGCAGGAAGAATCATTTTTATACATAAATTGGCACCTCTGAGTCCTGACCTTAATTTCATTAAAAGTATTTGGGATGTTCTGGAGGAGACTTTACAGAGTGCTCACCTCTTACATTGTCAATCTTGACCAAAAATTGATGCACCTCTTGATGTAAATAAATGTTGTGATGTTATTTCCATCAAGAGGTGCATCAAATATCGCATGGCTGGAAAGACCTCAGCCAATCAGATTCAAGAACCAGGAAGAACTGTTGTATAAATATACATATATATGTATAATAGGTATTAATCATTATTGTGATAAATTATCATAAAATAGTGTATATATAGTTATAGTATTATTAAAAACAATATAATTGTATTTAATTACAGCAAATACTACCATGATATATATTTATAAATGCACTTTTCACTTGTTTTTTATGCTTTTTTTTTGTGACTTTGAGATAAAACAAGATGTTTTACATTGAACATACATTTGTTTTGCATTCATATTCAGTTACTGCATGTTGATATTAATACCTGAAGTGATGATCTCACTCTCTCTACCACTAGTACATTTTAAAATGAGTAAGATCATCGTCAACCTGACGACTATCTTTGTAATATGTTGCCTGTATAACTCTGTTTTGTTTAGCTGCGGACCGAGGCATTGACTGAGCACTTTAAGCCTGGAAGGGTTTGAGTCTGTCCGCTAATGACCCAATCAACATCTCAATATTCCTTCCTGTTGGAACATTACAGACGTCAAAACATTGTCTCCACTGAGCCGCCTCATGCAGCGTAAGCGCAGCCGTGTGGGTGGATGGGGAAGCGCGTAGGCAGTTCGAAGGATGTGGAGATCACATGAACTCAGTCTAAACAAATCACTGCCCCATGTGGCTGTGTAACCTTTGAGTTGGTTTGAATGCCTGGCCTGAGTGTCAGTGTAGAACAGCAGAGAGTTTAGATGCATGATGTGGGTATATGCATAGACATCAGGCGGGAGTCAGTGTGTGACTCTTAAGTGCTGACCCTGAAATATAGAAGGGAAACAAATAGCAGAAGTGCACCACAGTAAAGTGACTTCATAGCAGCCTCTGCAGTTATTATTGATTCCTCTCTACAGAAACTGCTGTTTCTTAATTTTGTTGGCTAAAGGTCTCTAAAAAGACCTAAAGAACAAGTACTGTAGTTGGTTTCATTAGTCCCGTTTTATTAAAAATGTCAATTTCTTTTTCTTTTTTGATAGATCTTGCATGTCTACATCAGAGAAAGAAAGCCCTGGTGAGTATCTTTTTAACATTTCAATTCTTCTGTAATATTGAAGCAAAAGGTCAAATTTTCCCTTTTCGACATTCAGGAGCTGACCACCGGGAGAAGAAGTTCACAGCCCATCGTAAGTTTGGCGATCGTCGTGAAGGCGTGACGGGTGCTCGTACGTATTTCTATGCCGATGAGGCGAAATGCGACCAGCACATGGAGACTTTCCTGAAATGCATCAAAGCCTCAGGTAACATACCATCTATAAAAGCTGACTAATAATTAACTTTGGAATTGGACTCAGTTTACAAGCAAAACAAATGCCTAAAGCTACAAATGCAATGACCAAAACACACAAAGTAGGGCCTAAAACTTCAATAAAAAGTCAATTTTATTTATTTGGCCTTAATATAATGTCAGCAACAACTAAATACTATATGATCTGTGTGTGTGTTTTTCATTTGACATGATTTTTCCACTTTTTTGAGTGTCTGTCTGAATACAATTTGAAACAGTGCTTCTTAACATTTTTAACTCCCTGAAGGCCCTGAATTGTCCAGCATAATTTTTAAAACTCAATTTTTTAGCATTTTAGTAAAGTTTAGATTGTTTATATCTAAATTATTAATAATATTATTAATATAAATATTACTAAAAATGTAAAATATTAATTTGTTTGCCAGAAAATGCAGCAAAATACACAAGCCACATATTGTAAGATAATACCATTTCAATGTACAGGGGTGCCTTTGTTTACACCTGGTATTGAAGGATTAGTTTACTTTAAAATGAAAAGTACCACATGGTTTACTCACCCTCAAACCATCCTAGATGTATATGACTTTCTTCTTTCAGACGAATACAATCAGTTATATTAATAATCACCCTGATGCTCCCGAGCTTTATAATGGCAGTGCACGGAAACCACCTGTTTGAAGCTCAAAAAAGTGCATACATTCATCATAAACATACTCCACATGGCTCCAGGGGGTTAATAAAGGCCTTCTGAAGCAAAGCAATGCGTTTGTGTAAGAAAAATATCCATATTTAACATGTTATAAAGTAAAATAACTAGCTTCCGCCAGACCGCCTTCCATATTCAACTTACAAAGAAAGTGTAATGCCTCTCGCAATTCAAAATGCTACGTCCTACACCTTATGTATTCAACTTTAGAAACAAGCGTAACTGACGCAACTTAACTTCCTTGTTTTTCTGGCTGGCCTTGATAATGCCAGGTCTTTTTCTTTTTTTTTTTTTTCAGTAAGGCCAGTTTTGAGAATGACTGCTCACTGGCTACATTCACACTGTCAGTGTGTGGGATTGACAACTGCAATAGTGATTCTTAAAATATCCTGTTCACACAGCAGCTTACAGTAGCGTCTTGAATACTGTCTGTATTAACATACAATGGGATCTATCAACTGTAACAATAGTGACAGTGACTAAAGTAATATCAAAGATGGCAAGATAAATAAAACTGTAAAGTATTATCACATTTGAAATGACAAGTCGAGTTAACCGACAGCAGCTTATTGTATGTGTTTTTAGTGTGTATTTAAGAGTGCCAAGAAAGCATGGAGCTGACCAACTTTTGAAAGCATTCATATTTGTTTTCCATTACTCCAGCACTACTGGAGAAACACCCACTGTAATGCACCGGCAACACTATGTATAACTGCATAGAATTCATTCAGTGTTCCTGGAAAAATGCTCTTAAAAAGGCAGTTTTACTTCCATTGCTGCAGTTACCTCTAAAATAACTCTAAAAGAAAATCACCTGTCTGCTCAGGTGGAAGTTCTGAAGATGGTTTCTCAGCTATTAAGATGACTGCCCTGGGGCGCCCACAATTCCTGGTAAGACTAAGGTTCAGGCAGGGTTCATTCATCAGAAAACACGGGTTAATATCCGTCACCTTGGTGAACTAAACAGGTTCCTCATCCTTCCCTCGGGTGTCTGTAGCTCCAGTTCTCTGAGGTGCTGGTGAAATGGAGACGTTTTTTCAGTTTCCTGGCTGCCAAGCAGGGAAAAGATGGCATGGAGGTGTTGGAGCAGAAACTGGATCTAGAGCAATTGCAGGTACGCCTTGGGTTCAAACTGCGACCAAACACACAGATCAACCGACACTAAAGCGTGTTTAATACTGCAAAAGGACTGTAAGGCAGCTGTAACAAATCTGACCTACAGCAAGCAACTAGAGGCTGTATTGCAGTATGAGCTGCATTCATTTTAATGGAAAAATTGTAATTAACATGACAATAAATAATTAAGTGGTCTTTTAGCAGACACTTGCATCTAAAGCAACTTACATGGGATGGGTAGTTTATACATGATAATTTCCACCAGAGAAACCTGAGTAAAGGTTTTGCTCATGGGTACAATTGTGATACTACATGAATTGACACTTGCGACGTTTGAACTTACAAACTTTAATTACACAGATTTTTAACCACTAAACTATCACATAATCACCAATGGGTCATTCCTGGGATTCTGTACCTTTTGTGTCCCCAGTAAAGATCATGATCTTACTGTCTTAAAATGTTGAACAATATCAATTTTAAACCAGTCTTAGTCATAAATAACAACATTTGAACTCCATTTGATTAAAAAAATAACATTTCAAACATTTTTCAGCATTTTGAATCCCCACATATCACCATTTTTCCTATGTACCCAGGCCTGTGTAGCCCATTTTTATGATAAATACAACACTTACTATAAGTGATTTTTTTTTCCCCCATTTTTTTTTTTTTTTTTTTTTTTTTACATTGTTGGGTATATTAATAATGATTCTCTCTAACGTGTGTGTGTGTATATATATATATATATATATATATATATATTTTTTTTTTATTTATTTTTTTTTTTCAATTATTAAAAAAAATATATTTTAACAATTATAATCAAGGTTTTTAGCTTGTCCCTAAATGTATTGTCCACCTTGTTATTTTTGACTACATTCTCTTTAAAAATGAAAGTTGGAAAAATGAAATGACATCATATCATAAAGCAGTCATCACTTTGGAAGGAAAACAACTTGGGCAAGTGAGTGAGATCCTTATTTTAACTGTCTATTTTTACCAATTTTATCTTTCAGATTTGATGTGGTCAACCCTGGTATGTCCACCCTGTTAAGGGAAATATTTAAAAAAAATCGGTAACACTTTACAATAAGGTTCATTAGTTAAACATTAGTTAATGTATTGACTAATATGAACTAACCATGAGCAATACATTTGTTTCTGTTTGTTTGTTAAGGTTAGTTAATGGAAATACAGTTGTTCATTGTTTGTTCATGTTAGTTCATAGTGCATTAACTAATGTTAACAAGATTTTGATCATGTATTAGTAAATGTTGAAATTATTATTAACAAAGCTTAATAAATGCTGTATAAGTGCAGTTAATTATTAGTTAATGTTAACTAATGTACTTAACTAATGTTAACTAATGAACCTCATTGTAAAGTGTTACCGAAAAATCATATTTTGGTAACACTTTATTTTAGGGTCTTTTAACTAGTTGCTTATTAGCATGCATATTAATAGAATATTGGCTATTTATTAGTACTTATTAAGCATATATTAATGCCTTATTCTGCATGACCTTATTCTACATCCCTTAATCCAATACCTAAACTTAACAACTACCTTACTAACTATTAATAAGCAGTACATTAGGAGTTTATTGAGGGAAAAGTCATAGTTAATAGTGAATATGTGTTCCCTATACTAAAGTGTTACCCATTTTTAAAAAACAGTTTACAGTTATAAAACATTGACAGCCAATCAGAAACCATCCTGCTTTAAAGAGTTTGAGCGTTTAAAGTGGCAGATGACAGAACTACAGCATGTGCTTATAATAAACAGAACCTTATATAATTTGTGTGAAAGCTATAATAGTTATCGTTATAGTTGGGGTGAACGGGCCTTAAAGTATTAGTTCACTTCTGAATGAAAATTTGCTGATAATTTATTCACCCCCCCATCATCCAAGATGTTCATGTCTTTCTTTCTTCAGTCGAAAAGAAATTAAGGTTTTTGAGGAAAACATTCCAGAATTTCTCTCCATATAGTGGACTTCAGTGCGGTTCACCGGGTCGAAATTGCAGTTTCATTGGAGCTTCAAAGGGCTCTACACAATCCCAGACGAGGAATAAGGTTCTTATCTAGCAAAACGATCGGTCATTTTCTAAAAAAATAAAAATATATATACTTTTTAACTACAAATGCTCGTCTTGCACTAGCTCTGTGATGCGGCGCATAATGTAATCACGTTACAAAGGTAATGCGTGATGTAGGCGGCAGTACCGATCCGGTGTCTACAAAGCGAAAATGCAAAGATTAAGCCAAACGGCCTTTACAAAAAAAAAAAAAAAAAGGTAAAACAGCAATATCGGACGATTTTGAAGTTGGAGGAGAAAATTAGATGAAGTTTTTCGCCCTAACGTGGTACTTCCACCTACATCACGCGTGACCTTTCAGCCTAATGCGTGGCGCATCGCAGAGCAGTGCAAGACAAGCATTTGTGGTTAAAAGGTATATACATTTTTATTTAAAAAAAAAAAAAGGCAGATCATTTCACTAGATAAGACACTTATTCCTCGTCTGAGATCGCGTAGAACCCTTTGAAGCTGCAGTGAAACTGCAATTTGGACCTTCCACGTGGTGAACCGCACTGAAGTCCACTATATGGAGAAAAATCCTGGAATGTTTTCCTCAAAAACCTTAATTTCTTTTCGACTGAAGAAAGAAAGACATGAACATCTTGGATGATATGGGGGTGAGTAAATTATCAGGAAATTTTCATTTAGAAGTGAACTAATCCTTTCAGAACTGTAACATTCTTCAAAATGTATCATTTTCTGTTCCATTGAACACTAAACCCCTGGTGGGTTGATTTTGGGTGAATTATGCCTTTAATCACAGTCTTTTTGGAGTGTTTGGTCTAAAGAATTCAAATGTGTGTTTTCTTTGCAGACATGTCTAGCCAGGCTGGGAGCTCAAGGCAACATTCAGAGCTGCTTCTCTGATGGACGGCTGCACTCATCAGGGTGAGAAACACCAGTTTCCCGTAGCTGTTCCGACACCCAGACTTGTAAATCTTCCCAATCAATGGCAGACAATGAAGTTATCTTATGAACTGAGGAGAGTTACTCAATGACTATTCCACGGGTGCTCCATTACACTGCCCCCCTCTGCTTGACCCCCTTGAGTTAAATAAACTCCTCAGTAACTAAACTCACATAAGATCACTTTGTTCTGTAGAATAGACTAGTTCTGTAGTGATGCTTGCAAGTCATTTGATGTTTTAAAAATAAACATTGTCTGTGATGTGCTTCTTAAATATAAATGCTTATTTTATTTTTTCCCAAAGCATGGTGGACATGTTGGACTGGAACAGTCTGATTGACGAGAGAACAAAGATATCTGATCTACTAGTTGTCCCAAACCTGCAGGTGGGCAGACAGCAAGAAACGGATACCACAGCATAAATTAAAAGGGTTATTGAATTCTGATGGTCTAATTGGTTCTATAAACCCTGCAAATGCCCCTTTGCAGTTTTGAGTTTTCCCAAGTAATTAGATTATGAAGACATGTCTGGAATTTTGCCTGAAAGAGAAACGATAGGCTTTCATCAGAAGCGCAGAAAATAGTCTTCATTCATTTTTTTTTTTTTTTTTTTTTTGCAGAACTTGGATGTGACTTGGATGTTTCAGCATAAAAATAATATTTGTTTTATTTTCTGAACAGAATTTGACTGATGCTTTTCTATGTGGTTGCTAATAAATGATTTGAGGTATGATTTGTGTTTATATCAATGTTATAATCATCAACTAAAACTGTTAAAAACATTTTTAAAAAAATTAAAATAAAGCTAAAATAAAATAAAATATAGAAATGCTACCTTGGCAATTAACTGAAATGTTTTAAGTTGAAGCACTAAAATTATGAACTGGAAATGAATGAAAAATAAAATAAAAACGAATTAAACCTAAATATAGTATTATTAATAATAATGATATATTTTTAAAACATTAAATAATGTTAAAATTTAAATTAATATAATAATAATAATAATAATAATATATATATATATATATATATATATATATATATATATATATATAAATAAAAGACAAGCACATAACAAAAAAATTAAAAAAATTTAACTAAATTTAAAGTGAAAACTGAACATATAAAACTGAAAACTGTGAAAACTGAACATATAAAAGTAAACACCCTAAGTTTGAGTAATAACAATTAGCAAGCACCACTAATAACAAGTTTCCAAAAACCCTGTTATTCCATTGTTCGGTCAGGCAAGTTGTTCCTCTCCAAAATATGGCATTTGTTGAGCCGGAAGCTGGTTCACACAGAATGCTTTTTTGCTGTTAAAAAACACGAAACGCAGTTCAGTAGAATGAAGAGAAAAAACCCCTGCAAGGTGGTGCGTTTTTGTTTTAAAGTTGAACTTTTTAACTTGAATGTTGTGTTTTAGAATGTCATGCGTAAGACACTGCAAAAAACGCAAGATGTGAGTGCATCCGTCTAGCCTGTGTTTACATTTAAAAACAATGGAAAAGTAGTGTAGTGCAATGGAAAAAACACATTCTGCCCCTTAGACCTCTTAAAGGGTTAGCTCACCCAAAAATGAAATTTCTGTCATTAAGTTCTCACCCTCATGTTGTCCAAAACCTATAAGACTTTTGTTTGTCTTCGGAAAACAAATTAAGATATTTTTGCTGAAATCCGAGTATATCTCGGTAAGCGACGAGAATCATTTTTGTGCACAAAAACAAAACAAAAATAACAACTTTATTCAGCAAATTCGTCTGTCCCCTGTCATACTGCTACGCTATTTTCGTTGCAGAGCTTCAGTGTTTACATCCAAACGGTGGCTCAGTATTGGCCGCGTGTGTGATGCTGACGCAGCAGCCGGCCAATACTGAGCCCGTGTTCAGACATAAACACTGAAGCTCTGCAACGAAAATAGCGTAGCAGTATGACAGGGGACAGACGAATTTGCTGAGTAAAGTCGTTATTTTTGTTTTGTTTTTGCACATGAAAAGTATTCTCATCACTTCATAATATTAAGGTTGAACCACTTCAGACACGTCACCGGTTTTAACGATGTCTTTAGTTCCTTTCTGGACCTTTCTGCTGCCTATGTGTGGATCAGATACCCTCGGATTTCATCCAGATTATATTAATTTGTGTTCCAAAGACAAACAAAGGTCTTAGGGGTTTGGGACGGCATGAGGGTGAGTAATTAATGACAGAAATTTCTTTTTTGGGTGAACCCTTTAAACAGAAAACACAGGCACAAATGTGACAAAGAGACCCAATGTTTACAGTCTTTAGGAAGTGGCTTTCTTGAATGACTTTCTTATTGCACAGTGAACTGAAGTACGAGAATGTGTTCTGATTAAAAAAAAATACACCTATTACCTTAAAGATCTCTGTCCAAAAATTCAAAACCATCTGTTCAGAAAAACAACAAGAGAATGGAAAAAAGTTAGTGTTATTAGTAAGATTCAATGCACCCATATGTGTTCAAATTCTGAAATTTTTTCCTTTTTAATCTATTTATTTTTTTAACAGACTGGTCAGTTGGAGCCTCTTCTGTCCAAATTCACAGAGGAAGAGGAAAGGCAGATGAAAAGGATGCTTCAGCGGCTGGACGTCTTGGCTAAGGTGTGTTCATTGGCTGTGTTCCTCTTATATTTCTCCTGTGGTATTCATGCGGAGTGTCAGAAGGTCATGGTCTACCAGACAGTCATGGATGAAGAATGTAACAGAGATCGATTTTGAGAAAGCCCTCAGCAGAGTGTGGAGGTTAGAGAGCTGTTCCGCCCTGTCGACTTGTGTGAGGAACATGTATCGGGTTTATGTCGCACTGTGAAAAGGCAGTACAAGCAGTACAAGCTGTGTGACTCACAGTAGGCTCAGTGCTTCCTGTTTTTCAGCCTGGAAGTACCAAATCAAAACAAAGTTTAGAGATTTCATATAACAGTTATTCTCCAAATTAGTTACCTGGAATACAGAAAAAGTTGTTTTACAAGTAGCAACTGTGACCTGGTGGATTCTACAGGGAGTTGCAGTGCTCTTGTACATGGAAGCTTGTTTCCGCCATGAAATAAAAAAGGTAATTGTGACTTTTTATCTCACAATTCTGACTTTTTTTATCACAAATTAGGAGTTTATATCTTACAATTCTGACTTTTTTCTCAGAATTGCGAGATGTAAACTCACAATTGTGAGTTATAAAGTCAGAATTGGGAGATATAAAGTCAGAATTGGGAGATATAAAGTCAGAATTGTGTGATAAAGTCAGAATTTGGAGATACAAACTTGCAATTCCGTGTTATAGTGTGCAATTGTGAGGGGAAAAAAAGAATCGCAAGTTTATATCTTATAATTCTGACTTTATAACTCGCCATTCTGTCTTTATATCTCACAATTCTGACTTTATATCATGCAATTCGGACTTTATAACTCACAGTTGCGAGTTTAAATCTTGCAATTCCGAGAAATAAAGTCAGAGTTGTGAGATAAAAGGATGCAATTACCTTTTTTTATTTAGTGGCAGAAACAAGCTTCCATACATGTGGGACACATGGGTTTTAATTCAGAATGCAACTTATTCCAGTGTCACTTCCTACATCTTATCTCTACTTTTCTTACATATAAAATGGCAAAAAGACCAAAACGCCACAGGTGTACACTACCGTTCAAAAGTTTGGTTGTCAGTAATTAAAAAAAAAAAATCCTTTTATTCAGCAAGGATGAATTAAATGTATAGAAAGTGTTTTAATACCTTTATAAAGACTTTTATAATGTTACAAAAGATTTCTATTTCAAATAGAATCCTGAAGAAAAATGTCACGGTTTCCACAAAAATATTAAGCAGCACAACTTTTTTTAAATTGGATAATAATAATAAATGTTTGTTGAGCAGCAAATCTGGAGTAATGGTGCTGAAAATTCAGCTTTGCATCACAGTAATAAATTACATTTGAAAATATATTAAAATCGAAAACAGTTCTTTTAAATTGTAAAAAAAAACTGTTAAAAAAATTGCACAATATTACCATCTTTACCATATTACCAATATTACCATATTACATCTTTTGTTCAAATAAATGCAGTCTTGGTTAGCATAAAAGACTTCTTTCAAAAACCACAAAGTATCACAATGCTTTGTATCTTCATTTTGAACAGTATGTCTATTGTTTGAGCATTTAAACCTATCAAATTACTTTGAATATGAAATGTTGTTTGAAAAGTGTGCATGTGCAATCTTTCTTTGTTATTTTGTTATCTAATGCAATGACATTAGAAAATTAAGCGTGCGGATACTTTTTAACAACACTGTATCATCACCATTATTATTTCTGAGGTTTATAGCATCATTATTTGTTGACAAATCCTTAGGTATGTCAGGAAAGATGGGTGCAACATCAATTAAAATGATGCTGTCTATGGTGATAGCTCTTTTTTTGTCAGCTGATGAATGTGTTTTTAACTCACTGTAATGCTGCCTGCTTCTCATGTGCTGAACAGCATGCGGTGGAAAATGGAGTCAGGCTGATGGTGGACGCCGAACAGACATATTTCCAGCCTGCCATCAGCAGACTCACTGTGGAGATGAAGAGAATCTTCAACAGAGACAAAGCTGTCGTTTTCAACACCTATCAGTGCTACCTCAAAGTGAGCCTTGCACACACACACACGTCTGGCACATATGAAAGGTGTTAACGTGGATCAGATGATGATATTCTGGGCTTTAGCTAGTGAGATTGTTAGATGCTGTGGAGAAAACATGCTGTCATAACAGGATAACATTTAGCCAATGCAACATCAAAACTGACATTTTACACTGTGGTGCTTGAAATTTATGTCTGTGCATCGCCCATTAGTGACGTCATAGCTGTGTTATCCTAGATTTACAATTTTATTTTTTAGAAACCATGGAAACACCAAAGATATGTTATAATTTATAAGACAAGGGAACAACTGTTTAGACACATTTATAGACAGAAAACTAATCATTTTATATAGTTTAACACTGTTAGTCTTATTATTTGAATCTCATTTTCTTGATTTTTCTTAATTACTGCAGAGTGCAACAAGTGTCTCGTAGCAGCCGCCGAGGGAACGCACAGAGTAACGTTAAAACATCATTTTCAACTCACTCAAATGTATCTAATATGATAAACAGCACTGCGTTACCCCACATACGCTTGGCCGGAAGAAGCAGAAGCGGCGACTGTGGCATAATAAAAGCTTTTGTCGCGTTTGTCTCTCATTAGCAATTGCTCCAGCGGCTTCGTTCAGCTCTCACAGCACTCGGGCTGTGATAAATGTTAGTAAACATTTTGTTTTATTTACCGGTATGTTGTACACCACTTTTGTTTCTCTCAACAATGCAATTTTGACCCAGTGCGACCTATAGTCAGGTGGGACTTATTTTCCATAAAATATGATAGATGTCCTCTGGTAATATTGTCAAACCTCTTTATATATTAAATGAGTCTCCATCGCATTAATGTCAATACCATGACAATTTCTAAATTACGCATTTTTGCCATTTTGTGTACAAGGGAGCATCTGCAAATTAGTCCTGTGACGTAGGACTGTGCGCGACTTTCTAGTTCCCACTGGATTTCTTCCTCCACATATAAGTTTAATAAAACCTGAACCTCGTCATTGGTCCATCGTCATATTGTTTTAAACTCCATTATTGATATGAATAGCAAACAACTCTTACTGCACGCACCGCAACAGACTTTTAAAAATGGTGGTTGAAATAAAATGCTGCATGGAGTCAACCAATCAAAATAATGCGTTATCTCAACCAATCAGCATGTTCAGCACCCAGGTCCCACCCCGAAAGTTCCTGAACTTTGAAAAAGCTTTCTGAGGGGGAAATTTTTACCCGGAACTTAATTTAGACCCTGGTCCCTGTAGTCGAAACACACCGAGTACCACCCCATAGTCCTAGTTCCTGGGGAAAGTTTCTGTGGTGGAAACATGGCTTAAGAGTATGTTTACTGTATATGGTATATCAAATTAAAAAGAACAAGGAAGTGAATAAAAGGATAGTTCACCCAAAAATGTAAATTCTGTCATAAATGACTCACCCTCATGTCGTTCTAAACCCATCAGCTTTTCATTAATTTACAAAACACAAATGAAGATATTTTTAATAAAATCTGTGAGATTTCTGTCCCTCCATTGAAAGCCTATTCACCCAAAACTTTGATGGTTCAAAACGTTCATGGTTTAGTCCAAGTCTTCTGAAGAGACACGATCGCTTTATATGATGAACAGATTTAATTTGGATTAAACCTAGATTGAAGATGAGCAAAAGTTTTATGGGTTTGGAACGACATGAGGGTGAGTAATTGATGACAGAATTGTAATTTTTAGGTGAACTATCCCTTTAATTTCCTGAAATGTTGCATTTAAAATAAGGTTATCTGTTGCAAAGTAATGAATTCTCTGTGCTCAGGAGGCATTTAATAATGTGTCCATGGACATTGAGCTATCAAGAAGGGAGGGCTGGTGTTTCGGTGCCAAGTTGGTAAGAGGGGCTTACATGTACCAGGAGAGAAGCCGAGCAGCAGAGATTGGATACGAAGACCCCATCAACCCCGACTATGAATGTACTAACAGAATTTACCACAGGCAAGAAATCTTCCAAATTCTTCCTTGTGAATTTCACACTTGAAAACCCGAAAACTAGTGAGCTGCCTTGTTGTCTACAAAGGCAGCTACTTTCTACGGCAGCATCTGAACTGAAATGGAGTCTTGTAAGTGACTCATCTAAAAGCTCTTCTTGGGCAGCAGCTCCATTAATGGTCACTCACCCACGGAAAACAAATAGAGCTACTCGCAAAAAACACACAAGAGACTCAACTAACACTCACAGCTGATTCCAATAGAGTCTGACGCAGGGCTGCTGGAACAGGGTGGCCATGGACTCCCACTTTCAGCCCAAGTCGTCTCTGTCATCTGATGTTAAAATATATTCTACTTCTCTTAGCTCACATTAAAACCAAATTTCAAATATAAGCTGTAATTAGCCATACATTTAGTTTTTTTGATAGTTTGAATGATTTTATATGCTTGATTTCGAATTGTGCTATAATATTACATTTGTCTGTTTGATCTACAGACTTGATCTCTGGATTAATTAATATTAGACAAAGTAAATGCAAACAACTCTGGAAGGATGTCTCAATGCCAAGACAGCATTGAACAACTTTGGCTCATGATTATTAATTAAGTAGCATGACTGGACAGTCTAGAAGAGCACAATCACCATGAGCTGATTTAATATTCATGAGCTCAGACTTCTCTATAATGACGTCATTACCCAGTAATTTTTGGTCCCCTGAATCTAAAACTCATACATATGTGACCAATGAGTTTACATAAAAAATAAAAATAGGTCATTGCGACTTTTTATCTCACGATTCAGATTTTTTTCTCGCAATTGCGAGTTTACATGTCACAATTCAGTTTTTTTTTAAATTATGTATTTTGTGCTCAGAATTTTGTGATATAAACTTGTGGTTCTGATTTTTTTTTTGCTCAGAATTGCGTGATATAAACTCGCAATTGCAAGTTATGAAGTCAGAATTGCTTGATATAAACTTGATATAAAAAAAAATTGCGCAATTCTGACTTTATTTTTCGCAATTGACCCTTCGCAAAGACCCACCCCCCTTAGTTACTGTTGCTTTGTCCGACAAGCCAAGGCTCTGTCATGCCACACAGAGTGAAAAATACATCGCGGAGCAAAGAGGACACAAGACAGAGCAGGTTACTTATGATACTAAACAAAGTTACAGCTTCCCAATTGTGTAATTTTTTAAAGATATTTGAACAATAAAAAATGTTTTGTGGCTCTTTAATGTGTCGTGACAGATTGCTGTAGTGCCTCAGCTCAAGCAGCTCGTGAAACGATCATCTCTTCCTTCTAGTTAATTCATAGCATCAAATAATAATGAACGAACAAGGAATGTTGTTTCAAACGTGGAAAGACGTCAATACACACCATTTTTCAAGTTTAAGTCCACCGAAGTTAATCTTGTAACTCCTGACTGCTTTGTCAGACAAAATGGCGGATTCGGCGTTATGATTGGTTAGATCGCTTGTCAATCAAACTCCCGGCGAAGGGTCAATTGCGAGTTTATATCCTGCAATTCTGAATCTCACAATTCTGACATTATAACTCACAATTGCGAGTTTATATCTTGCAATTCTGAGAAATAGAAAATTGCAATAAAATAAAAAATAAAATAAAATGGAAATAAAGTTGAAGAGGACAAATTAAAAAAGCAATTATATCAGTTTATTATGTCAGTCATCTTTATTTTTTCTAAAGATATTCAGCTATTTTAAAGCTTGTTTGACCTTATTTTAAAGGATTTTTTTACATCATGTGATCCCCCCCCTAAAGGTTTAATGTGGTCTGCTAGAGAGCCCCGGTCCCCTGGTTGAGAACCACTGGCATATGATGCTTAAAATACTGTCTAGGTGGACAACTTGCTGTTTTGGAACAGAGAATTATGGCCAAATTCTTCATTTAATGAGAAAGTAATGATTCAGGGAATTGGTCAAGTTCACTTCGCCTCTCTTTAGGGAGCAAGTTGACATGGCCAAGTAGTTTCTGAGTTCAGATCAGCAGTCCTAAAATACTTGTAGGTCCTTATCTGAACATCATACTTAGCCTGAACTGTGCTTCATTCAGACAGTCTATGTGCTGACAGAATGTTTCAAAGGCAGGAGAGATTTATCTACACTCTTGGCTTATCTCACCATAGGTAAGCCTCTTATGATTAAGGCACATTTTGACAGCTTTCAAAATAAATCAGATCTTTTCAAAAGCTGTTTGGCGGTCAACAGTCAAGTTAAAATGTTGTCTGAAAGTGCAGACCAAAACTGGGATGATTTATGAGCAGCTGATGTCTTTCAGGTGTTTGGATTACGTGCTGGAGGAGATCGAACAGAATAAGAAAGCAAATGTCATGGTGGCATCACACAATCTAGACACTGTTAAGCATACACTCAGAAGGTAGGACACGTTTTTTGAACTCTCTTTTTAAATTATATACTGTATAAACCACCATGAACAAATGTAATTTCCACCACAACTCAAATATCCATTCATTTTCCGGTGGAAATGATGGTAGTTGAAATTACATTTACATTACATATTTTGGAATAAAATGGCTGACTCCCTTATCTTGTTAAAGGGATAGTTCACCCAAAAATGAAAAGTTGTTGTTAATTTACTCATCCTCAGGCCATCTAAGATGTAGGTGACTGTTTTTCTCCAGTAGAACTGTAGCAGAAGATTTTTAGCTGAAACCGTGGTCCTTGGTGATTCATATAATGGAAGTCAATGGCTACCACCACTTTGAGAGTCAAAAAATCATATACAGGCAAAACAAAATGAATACACGTGGCTCCTTACGATACATTGAGGTCTATGAAGCAAAACGATCAGTCTTTGCAAGAAACTGAACATCATTTACAACATTATTACCTGTAATCCACAGCCTCGGCATGAAGTGAGTGAGTGAATTTACGACCGCAGCGCAAGCTTCCTGTCGCATAATGATGCAGGAGCTCAACATTTTGGGAATCTGTGAAAAGTCAATCTTAAAGTGACGGTAGCCGTTGTCTTGCATTATATGAATCACTGAGGACCATGGTTTATACTGTTCTACTGAAGAAAACGTCACCTGATAATGTATGTAGTGTACATACTGTAAAAGTTAGTATACTTGAAATGCCTGAAATATGACAATTTTACATATTTACGCGCTTTTGTGTGTGTGTGTGTGTGTGTGTGTGTGTGTGTGAAATCTCTCATTTCTTTTTCATCAAGATGGAATTTATTTGATTAAAAATACAGTATACAGTAAAAACAGTCATTTTTGACATATTATTACAATTTAAAATAACTGTTTTCTATTATAATTTATTCCTTTGATGGAAAGCTGAATTTTCAGCATCATTTCTCCAGTCTTCAGTGTCACATGATCCTTCAGAAATCATTCTAATATGCTGATTTGATACTCAAGAAACATTTCTTATTATTATCAATGTTGAAAATCAATGTTATTTTTGTGGAAACCATGATATTTTTTTTTCTGGATTTTTTAATGAATAGGAAGTTTAAAATAACAGCATTTATTTGAAATATACAGTGGGTACGGAAAGTATTCAGACCCCCTTAAATTTTTCACTCTTTGTTATATTGCAGCCATTTGCTAAAATCATTTAAGTTTTTTTTTTTTTTTCTCATTAATGTACACACAGCACCCCATATTGACAGAAAAACACAAAATTGTTGACTTTTTTGCAGGTTTATTAAAAAAGAAAAACTGCAATATCACATGGTCCTAAGTATTCAGACCCTTTGCTCAGTATTTAGTAGAAGCACCCTTTTGATCTAATACAGCCATGAGTCTTTTTGGGAAAGATGCAACAAGTTTTTTACACCTGGATTTGGGGATCCTCTGCCATTCCTCCTTGCAGATCCTCTCCAGTTCTGTCAGGTTGGATGGTAAACGTTGGTGGACAGCCATTTTTAGGTCTCTCCAGAGATGCTCAATTGGGTTTAAGTCAGGGCTCTGGCTGGGCCATTCAAGAACAGTCACCGAGTTGTTGTGAAGCCACTCCTTCGTTATTTTAGCTGTGTGCTTAGGGTCATTGTCTTGTTGGAAGGTAAACCTTCGGCCCAGTCTGAGGTCCTGAGCACTCTGGAGAAGGTTTTCGTCCAGGATATCCCTGTACTTGGCCGCATTTATCTTTCCCTCGATTGCAACCAGTCGTCCTGTCCCTGCAGCTGAAAAACACCCCCACAGCATGATGCTGCCACCACCATGCTTCACTGTTGGGACTGTATTGGACAGGTGATGAGCAGTGCCTGGTTTTCTCCACACATACCACTTAGAATTAAGGCCAAAAAGTCTCATCAGACCAGAGAATCTTATTTCTCACCATCTTGGAGTCCTTCAGGTGTTTTTTTAGCAAACTCCATGCGGGCTTTCATGTGTCTTGCACTGAGGAGAGGCTTCCGTCGGGCCACTCTGCCATAAAGTCCCGACTGGTGGAGGGCTGCAGTGATGGTTGACTTTCTACAACTTTCTCCCATCTCCCGACTGCATCTCTGGAGCTCAGCCACAGTGATCTTTGGGTTCTTCTTTACCTCTCTCACCAAGGCTCTTCTCCCCCGATAGCTCAGTTTGGCCGGACGGCCAGCTCTAGGAAGGGTTCTGGTTGACCCAAACGTCTTCCATTTAAGGATTATGGAGGCCACTGTGCTCTTAGGAACCTTAAGTGCAGCAGAAATTTTTTTGTAACCTTGGCCAGATCTGTGCCTTGCCACAATTCTGTCTCTGAGCTCTTCAGGCAGTTCCTTTGACCTCATGATTCTCATTTGCTCTGACATGCACTGTGAGCTGTAAGGTCTTATATAGACAGGTGTGTGGCTTTCCTAATCAAGTCCAATCAGTATAATCAAACACAGCTGGACTCAAATGAAGGTATAGAACCATCTCAAGGATGATCAGAAGAAATGGACAGCACCTGAGTTAAATATATGAGTGTCACGGCAAAGGGTCTGAATACTTAGGACCATGTGATATTTCAGTTTTTCTTTTTTAATAAATCTGCAAAAATGTCAACAATTCTGTGTTTTTCTGTCAATATGGGGTGCTGTGTGTACATTAATGAGGAAAAAAAATGAACTTAAATGATTTTAGCAAATGTCTGCAATATAACAAAGAGTGAAAAATTTAAGGGGGTCTGAATACTTTCCGTACCCACTGTAAATAGTCTTTACTGTCACTATTCAATTTAATGCATTTTTTGCTGAATAAAAGTATTTATTTCTTTAAAAAAATAAAGAATAAAAAATACTGACCCCAAAACCGAATGGTACAGTGCATCAATAAAATGTATACATAGAACATTTGTTAGAGAGTATAAAAATCAACATCTGGACATAAAGTTGAGAGATGTTAAGCACATTTAGAGTATAATTTAGGTTCTACTCTTTGATTTCAGGTTCTCCTCTGCATCACCAAGAACATTTAGGTCCCTCTGGGAGTAAATTAATTTGTGTAAATTAATAATGTAATGTGCAATCGTTAATTTTATGTAATCACTCCTTAGGGGTGTAACCTCATTTGACAAAGGTGTGCCAATGACTGATGTCATTAACATTCTCTGTCACAATGTCAAAGGGTGTCGCCAGGCCATGATTCGTATGGAAGTACACACTAGTTATCCTCCTTTTACATCATTCACACGTAATATCAGCCTAAGTGTCTCAGAATGTGTCTTGTTCGTGCGTGTAATGGCTATAACCGATAAGACGGTGTAAAACTTTGAGTGAGCAATCACCAGAATGTATCCGGTATTAAATGACCTTGCCAAAGGGGCGTCTCTCATTTTTCACTTTCTGTGACGGCACTGTGTGTTTATGGTCTAACAGGATGAATGAAATGGGTCTGGCACCCACAGATAAGAAGGTGTACTTCGGCCAGCTCCTGGGAATGTGCGACCAAATCAGCTTTCCATTAGGTGAAACACACACACACACACACACACACACACACACACACATACACACACACACACACACACCATTTCAAAACTCACTTCTAAAGTGATCATGTTAGTGAAACCAGTGTTATTTCATTATAACTGAGATACTATTATATTTTTTGCAATATTTTAATTGTTTTTATTTATTTATTCATTTTTATTTTAGTTGAAGTTTTAGTTTTTTGTGTGTTTTAGTCATTTGTTTTTAAAACATTTTCAGTTTATTTTCAAAATGAAAATGAGAATTGTTATTTTTTTTAATATTTTATTTCAGTCAACCTTTATTTTATTTCAAGTATATAAAAAAATCCTTATATAAAAGCCCTTATTATAAATTATAAATATTTGCAATATTTGATTCTGATTGGTCAATTGTGAAATTCTGGATTTTAGTATAATTTACATAATTTAGTATAATTTCCTTCATAGTTGTGCTTGCTTCATGTTTCTTCATCTTTCATTTATCTAAAAATAAACCCCTTAAAAATATATATGTTTGTATGTATGTGTGTATATGTATGTATGTGTATATATATATATATATTATATATATATATATATATATATATGTGTGTGTAATGTCACATATGATAAATATATACAATTATAAATTAAATATATAAAAATGATAAATTAATATATACATTTTCTATTAATTTAGAAAAAAGTATATATTATATATACTTAAGTATATATAAGAATATTTTTATATAATTTATATTAAGTTATATATTTGTCACATTGTGCTATATATATATGGAGATTTTGATTAACATGATTACATTGATTAACATCAATCATTGATTGACATGCATTTAATATATACTTTTAATGAAAGTATACAATATAAAGTGTTACCAAATGTTATAAAATTAATGTCAATCAAAGGGATAAATCATAAAACAAACTTTAAAATACTGGTATTCTTTTCTCGTCTGTTTATATCTCTAGCTCAGGCAGGATTCCCAGTGTACAAGTATGTTCCTTATGGTCCGGTGAATGAGGTGATTCCCTATCTGTCCCGCCGGGCACAGGAGAACCGCGGCATTATGAAAGGAGTGCAGATGGAGAGAGACCTCCTATGGAAAGAGCTCATGCGCCGCCTGAGCAGTGGAGAGGTCTTCTACACACCTGCTGTATAAAACACACTCCACTTCTCACCAGAGACTCCTTACATTTGTTTTTTGCTTGTTCACCCATCCATTCATAAATATTTTTTTCCACTCTCACTGAGGCTGTTCTTTATGATATAGCACACATGGGATCCTTTATGTAAATCAAATACTTGGATTAATCTCAACTCAAACTCAAATCACAAATACAAAAATAAGAAATGGCATTAAAGTATTTTGCATTTAAAAAAAAAAAAAAAGAAGACTAGAAAGACTTTAGAATCAAGTTTTTCCAAATTAAGTTTTTGCATTGCAACATTATTTTCATGACAATTATTCACATCAATTCTCATTGGCAATTCTTGTGTGTCTGACTATTTTATTTTTGGTAACTATGAAAACGACATACACTGCCCGGCTAGAAAAAGTCACTGATTGGATTTTAATAGGCAAATACTTTAGAGTCTATGGATGGATCATTATTACAGTGATTATAATTTTTCTAGCATGATATATGTTTGGCAACGGTTCTTTTAACCCTAAAAGATGGAGTGTGTAGCTTTTCATTTCTTAAACAACCATGTGTTAGGATGTATCATGGCCATATTCCAGGATGACAATGTCAAGATTCTGCAATCAAGTTTTATAATGGCAGTTAACGGGACCAACGAGCTGAAGAAATTGTCTTCATCCACATCCATCATAAACATATTCCACATGGCTCCGGGGGGTTAATAAAGGCCTTCTGAAGTGCAGCGATGCGTTTGTGTAAAAAAAAAAATCCATATTTAACAAGTTATGAAGTAAAAATATCTAGCTTCCGCCAGACCGCCTTCCGTATTCAACTTACGGAAAAAAACGGAACTACCGTTGCGTCAGTTAAGCTTTTTCCGTAAGTTGAATAGGGAAGGCATAGGACGTAGCGTAAGCTTTGTGAACTGTGAGAGTTTTACACTTTCTTCAAAAGTTGAATACGGAAGGCAGTCTGGTGGAAGCTAGATATTTTACTACATAACTTGTTAGCTCATAACCGTTGATCCCGTTCACTGTCATTATGAAGCTCGGAATGCGTCAGGATATTTATTAATATATCTCAGATTGTGTTCATCAGAAAGAAGAAAGTCACATACACCTAGGATGGCTTAAGGGAGAGTAAAGCTTGGGGTAATTTTTATTTGAAAGTGAACTGATCCTTTAATGGGTAAATCTCACAACCTGTGAAAATTATATCTAAATATATAAAAGCAACAAGATTACTTTTGAAAATATAATTTTTTTAAGTAAGGGCAGTCTTTCCGCATTACTGTTCCACATTCCAGTTCAGTTGGTAGCGGTAATGTACCAAAAGCTGGTTTGCCAACCGCCAATAAACAAGAAGAAGAAAAGTTGACATGGTGCTCACAGCATCTCAAACCTCCGGGGAATCACCCATTTAAAAAAAAAAATAATAATATTCGCAGAAAAGAGGAGAGTCTGGGTATCGAGATAATCCCTATCTCTTTTTTCTCTTTTCTTCCACACAGTCACGGAAAGCTGAAGCAAAACTAAAACAATGTTCTTTTGTTTTGTTTTTTAACCACTTGAAGGCCAAAAGTTACATAGTGTACCTTTAAAGGCACAATATGTCATTTTTCGCCACTAGAGGTCACTTACTCAAAACAAAGGTGTAGCTTGATGATGCCTTTGTAGCTTGGTGTAGCTTGATGTCTTCACGTCTACAGCCAGTGAAAAGGAATCCGACTGACTAAGGCAGAAATCATATTCATGGATGAGCTAATGTTAAAGATTTATTAACTTTACTGTAGTATGAAGCAGGGTGTGGCTAAAACGGATCGAAACGAGGTCGCTGGAATGATTGCTAATGAGAGACAAGTGCGAAACACACGGCTCAAGAGCAGTGGAGCTTTTATTATGCCGCAGACGAGCGCTTCCGCTTCTTCTGGCGTACGTAGGGTAACACAGCACTGTTTTATCATATTAGATACATTTGTTTGTTGATAATGCTATTGTTATAAAGTTGTTATAATGCTACGGCTACTATGAAACACTTGTGTTTTTTGGGGTTTTTTTTTGCATTTTGACAAGCATGTTTTTACAGAAATTCCCATTTCTGTAATGTGAAAATAGATATAGGTATTGTACATAATGATATATTTTTACTTTATTAAAATAATTTAAAAAAAATCTCACGAGGATCATGCAAAAAAAAAAAATCGAAAATAAAATAAAACATCCACATGCTTTATGGTAATGAACATTTTGGGGTAAATGTGCTTAACTGTCATGACAATAATATAACAATATACAAAAATCGTAAAGGCCTTAAACATCACTTTAAAACCAACAATATTATAAGAAGATCATCTTCAACTAATCACCATTCAGATTCTTGCATCTGGAGGCAAATGCCAAGTTACAACAGTTTTTTTTATCCTGTAGCAAAAACTGTAGTAAGTTAATGGTATTTTAGCAGAAACTGTGGTTAACTTAGTGCATTTTTGTAAGGGTCAAGAAAGAGTAGTTATACTCTTCCCTTTCCAAATAATCTAATTCATGATTCCCCCGCTCATTTCTCTTTATTCCACTGATGGTCTGGCTTTGCACTCTCTCTTCTCTCATCCATCTCTCCGGCACCTTTATGACTCTGAAAGGGCTCCCTAAAATGTCAGACGCCTGAGTGTGCATGGCTGTTTTATACCCCACCTTTATTCCTTGAGTGGAACACCAATAATGAAAATATGAGCATGATTTAAACACATAAGTATCACTTTCTAGTAATGACAGTTTGAGTTCAAGGATAACAACGCCTGGAGTTTGAGAACTACCGGTATATATTTTATGTATGCGATATTTCGTGCTCTGAGTGAGGAATTGTGGGTACGTTAACAAAGGCAAAGTTGAAGTGCAGTAAATAGTCTATATTTCAGATGTAATATATTCCAAGTGAGTGGTTTGTTTGTGGTCAAGCCAAATATTGTAATTTGTGCAGTGGGTCTCATTGAGAATAATATTAAAAAACATTGTTTTATGGAAGGAGCTGAACTTTATTTTTTTTTGTGATATCTCTCTTGTGCTCAGTGAAGTTTAAAATTTCTGATGAGATGATTTCAACTCCACTTTTCAGCTTAATGAATCTGGTGTTTAGCACATATAGAGCGAGAATTAAATCTACTCTTTTATTATCTGTGTGATGAGGTCTTTTATGCTTAACCAACGGTTTCTCTCACTCTTTTAATATTTTCTTTCCCTCTGTGGAGTATTTGGGGAAGATGAATAAAAAGCCTTAATTAATTGAGCCGAAGTTAATGATTTCTAGACAATTGCTCTTAAGTAAATGGCACAATTCCTCATCCATTTATATCCCATTTTAAATCCATGATGAATTAACAACCCTTTGGGTCTTTTGCTCTCAAAAATAACAGTACAGACCATAATACACCCCACATCCCAGTGTTGTTGAGGCTATGGCTAGAGCCTAATTTGCATATTAGTGTGCAAAGTTAGTATTAGTGCATCCCAAATCACTCAGCTTACAAGGAAAATGGATCAACTTAACCATTAAAGTTGGTCTGTGCAAACATAATATAATAAATTCTACAAACTCAAAACTAATACTGTTTTTTGCTTGTACATCCGAGATCTATAAGCTTGCATTTGACTGATCTTTCCACTATGTTTGTCTATTTTGTTTATTGTTTATTTTGTGAGCAAACCAATGTTTTATAGACATCCAAAACAAGTTGCATTGGAATGGAAGAAACCTCCCAGAAAAGAACACCAATCACACTAATGGTGACTTTAAACATAACTTTTACAGCAAAATATACACTATAACATCTATTCATTCTGAAAAATATTTCTGTCATCATAAGTCCCCCCCCCATGTTGCTGTTTCATTCCAGTTATTTTGTTGCCATCCTGTTTAATCCTTGTATCCCATTTTGTTTGTGTTGCTTGCCTTGTGTGTGCACTCGCCTTCGTTTTATATATTTGTTTCTTTTCCCTTTAATGAAACATCTGTCAAGTTATATTCATATTATATGTTACTAGGCCAGGAAGAAGCAGACAGATAAGAACGTCACGTGACATACATTGCAAAACGCAGGAACTTTCTTTGTATAGTACATTAGGTTAGGGGCGAGTGCCACCCCATGTACTTTTGGTTTTGGCTAGGAAGTGTAGGTTAGTTAGGGCATCTCGGACGCTGAAGACTTTTTCACATTTTCCTTTTTTTGTTAGTCTTAGGGGATATTAATAAGTTAGACTTGTTCGGTTTAGTTGCTTTCTTGTCTTTGGCGCCACCTGCATCCCTTCTTCCCTCCATCTGCGTTTTTCGGGTTGTGGAATGTCCGAGAAGTGACGTACTGTAATCTAGTGATTGTCGTGTTGGTCGGCGTCTATCGGTGTGAATTGGCCTTTTGTTGGACCAATCAGTCGAGTTTGTTTGACAACATGAACAAGTTGGATTTTTGCAGTGACATAAGTTGAAGTGTTTCTAGTTTTAGTAGTTTATAGCTGTGAGATCCTCATTGTTTTTGTTTTAGTTAAACTTAAAAGAGATATTGCGTTCTTAAATAGTTTCTGTGTAGTTCTGTGTACTTTTTTTTTAGTAGCAGTGTGTGGCCAAGAGGGTAGCTCAACAAATTAATTACATTGAAATTAGAAGATTCCCATTGGTTTTAAAATGCATTAACCTAAATGAAATGACACTATAACTCCTTAAAAATCCTAGAAACGGCTGGCTAGGAATAAGCTTGCAAAAATTTACTTTAATCACTTTAAATTCAATTCATTTAAAATCTTACTTTACTAAATGCTATCACTTGCATGTAAACACATGATTAATTTAGTTTAATTGCATTTTCATTATATGGAAAGAAGCAGTTTTGACATTTTTGTTCCAAAGGGGAAATGGTCATGACGAGATAATGTTCAGTTTAAATCAGCTGATATTAATGTGTCATTTCTGTGTAAAATGTATTGAAGTCAGATATTTAATTTTGAATAAAATGTAGCGTCCCATTCATTGACAACTCACATTCACAACGCTATTTTAGGGGGGTGGGTTCATCGATGCATCGCGATTCTGGATCGAAACCACTCAAACCTTCCGTAAAATAATCTTTCATAAAGTTCGGAAAAGTTTAAACGAATTACAAGGACATTCAGGAGCTTCATTGCACAGTATGTGCTGTGAGAGACACGTGCTTTGTTTAATGTTAGCTACGTTTTCCTTTACATTTTCGGTATTTTCCTTACAAATGCTCTACGAAGGCATCATTTATGTCGTTTGGAAGGCAGTGGACTTGTGTATTTAAAATATGAAACTCGCTAACAAAAGGCTGCTTTTAATTTCAAATGCTGACCCGCGCTTCGTTTGTGGAGTGCTCGTGCATGCGGCTGTGCACGACTCCGTGTAAGTGCTTTAATGTACTTGCGTCTCAAAATGGTTTTATAACACAAAATTAATGTAAACACGAAACAGACAGGACGCATTACTTCTTATATTTTAAAAGAGATCCGTGTGTGAATGCAGCTTATTAGAGCTCCCGCTGTCTATGATGTCATAGTAACAATCAATAGTACAATTGTTTAATCAATCAACAAATCAACAATCAATAGTACAATCATAGTAACAGTAAAGATGGGAAAGAAAAATTACTCGCAATAAAAAATCTTAAATACTGAGAGCACTTTGTTTATTGTTAGTAATGTGTTTCTTTGCTCCTCTTTATTATTTGCTACTTGCTTGTATGTTTTGAATTTAGTTTAAATTCTTAACATACAATTGTTTTTTTTTTTTTTCAATTTGTAATTATTTTAAAAAGTACTTATTACTTAAGTAAGGATATGTAAATTTGGTAAAAGTTGGTAAACTAATTAATTATTAATAAAAAATAAAAAAAAAAAGTAAAGTAGATTAAGAATCGTTTTGGAATCGGATCCTGACTCCCAGAATCGAAATTGGATCAGATCGTGAGGTGACTAAAGATTCACCCCTACTATCTATAGTAAGCTTGCTAGACGATTCTAGAATTTCGGTCAAATACATGCTTGTATTTTCGCTGTGTATAAAACATACAATATGTTTCAAATGTATATGATATGCATATGTAAATATGCACTACTTTAATGACAAGATAAAGTGACGAAGCTGTTGTAGGGGGAAAAAAATTAATAAAGAATATCAGTCACAGCAGCAATTGTTCTCCCCTCCGCCATGTTTAACGTTTATGGCACGCCCAACTCGGAAACTCAAGTATCAAAATTAGCTCAAGGGCATTCATTTCCAATTTCCGACTTGGAAACTCGTATTTACGAAAATTCTGTTCACGTGTGAAGGCAGGATTAGTTTTGTATTTTATTAGTTTTGATGTGTGTTGTTATCATTTTAGATTTTTCCTTGTGAAAAAGAAGTGTGCTTTATTGTATTAAATGTTCAAATCTTAAAAGTATATTTAAAAAAAAAAAGTGCTTGTAGGTAATATGAATGAAAAATAAAAGGCTACTGAAGTGTAATTAAAAAGAGTGAATTTTCTTGACTGTTAATGTCAAAAGTTTTACTTTAAAGTCTTTTGTTGTTAAAGAAGTACACTTATTTTGATGTGTTGACTAACATACAAAAGCACATGTAAAGTACTTGATTATTATTATTATTATAACTGTAGTGTGTCACTTGATATTAAGTTGTGTATCAACAAGTTGAGACATTTTACATGTATTAAATTGCTACTGCATCATTACAGATAAAAATTACAAATATATTTAAATACACGGCATTCAAGTTTCAATAGATATTATATTAAAGTATATTTTAGTTTACCATAAATGTTTTTCAATACATTGGACGGTATGCTTAACACAATTCAAAAACAACAGAAGTAATTATGAAATTACATAAAGTCCTGCTTAAGTGGGTCAAGTAAGCAGTCTTAAATGAATCTAACTGCATTTAATATAAATTAAAACTATAATACATTAATTTAACTGTAAATAACATGCAATTAAGTGTCCGAAAACATTCAGTTTGCACTTGCAGGGATAGTTCACCCAAAGTAAGTGATGATAGAATTTTAATTTTTGGGTGAACTATCCCAAAAAGTGCAAACTGAATGTTTTCAGACACTTAATTGCATGTTGTTTACAGTTACAGTGGGGATCAAAAGTTTGGGCACCCCAGGTAAAAATTTGTATTAATGTGCATAAAGAAGCCAAGAAAAAATGGAAATATCTCCAAAAGGCATCAAATCACAGTTTGGACATTCTTATAATATGTCAAAAAAGTTAGATTTTATTTCCATCATTTACACTTTCAAAATAACAGAAAACAAAAAAATGGTGTCTGCAAAGGTTTGGGCACCCTGCAGAGTTAATACCTTGTACGCTTTTTGTAGCCAGCCAAGAGTCTTTCAATTCTTGTATGAGGTATCTTCGCCCATTCTTCCTTACAAAAGTCTTCCAGTTCTTTGAGATTTCTGGGCTGTCTGTCACGCACTGCTCTTTTAAGGTCTATCCATAGATTTTCAATTATGTTGAGGTCAGGAGATTGTGAAGGCCATGGCAAAACCTTCAGTTTACGCCTCTTGATGTAATCCACTGTGGATTTTGAGGTGTGTTTAGGATCATTGTCCATTTGTAGAAGCCATCCTCTCTTTAACTTTTTCACAGATGGCATCAAGCTAGCATCCAAAATTTGCTGAAATTTTATTGAATCCATTATTCCTTCTACTTGTGAAATGTTCCCTGTGCCACTGGCTGCAGTACAACCCTAAAGCATGATTGATCCACCCCCATGCTTAAAAGTTGGACAGAGGTTCTTTTCATTAAATTCTGTGCCCATTCTTCTCCAAACGTACCTTTGCTCATTCCGGCCAAAAAGTTCTATTTTAACCTCATCGGTCCACAGAACTTGTTTCCAAAATGCATCAGGCTTGTCTATATGTTCATTTGCAAACTTCAAACGCTGATTTTTGTGGTGAGGACGTAGAAGAGGTTTTCTTCTGATGACTTTTCCATGAAGACCATATTTTTACAAGTATCTCTTTATAGTGGAATAGTGTACCACAACTCCAGTGTCTGCCTGATCTTTCTGGAGGGATCGTGCAGTCAAACGTGGGTTTTGACTTGCTTTTCTCACAATCCTGCGAGCTGTTCTGTCTGATATTTTTCTTGGTCTTCCAGATCTTGCTTTAACTTCCACTGTTCCTTATGACTGCCATTTCTTAATTACATTCCGAACAGAGGATATTGACATCTGAAAACGCTTTGCTATCTTCTTATAGCCTTCTCCTGCTTTGTGAGCATCAACTATTTTCAGTTTTTAGTTTTCTAGACAACTGCTTAGAAGAACCCATGGTGCTGATTTTAGGGGCAAGGTCAGATGAGTCTGGGCATTTAAAACCTTTGAGACTGACATCACCTGGTCTTTCCAGACGATGACTGAGAACAATCCATGACACTGTTAGGTCTCATCTTTCCAAAGGGGGCGGTGCATGCTATAAACTCTGCAGGGTGCCTAAACTTTTGCAGACGCCATTTTTTTGTTTTCTGTTATTTTGAAAGTGTAAATGATGGAAATAAAATCTAACTTTTTTTTTTTTTTTTTTTTTTTTTTTTTTTTACATATTATAAGAATGTCTAATCTGTAATTTGATGCTTTTTTGGAGATTTTTTCCATCTTTTCTTGGCTTCTTTATGCACATTAATACAATTTTTTACCTGGGGTGCCCAAACTTTCGATCCCCACTGTAAATGAATGTATTATATTTTTAATTTATATTAACCATTTATACTAACCATTTAAGTATATTTGAAATAAATGATATATTATTTCCTTAATGTTTTTGTAAAGGTATGCTAAAGTGTACATCTTTTCCACAAGAGTTAATACAGGCAGCAACTACAGCCAGTTTTAAAGAGAGTTACAGTACAGGCAAAACTGCTGTCAGCATAGATAAGATGGGAATGTTTTGGGATTTAAAGGCACAATATGTAAGTATGTAAATATGTAAGTTTTTTTTTTTTTTTTTAAATATTGCGCAGTGTTATGTATTTCGTTCAATTGTGTACTTTCCTAAATGTTTCCAAGAATTTGTAAATTCAGAGAAATTCACAATTTTAAATAGTGCCTGTCACTTGTCGCCTGTCAATGACATAATACCTGCGTTGTGGTGCATAGTAACCATGGCAACAGACGTGGACAGCTGTGTAACGTCTATTGGTACGCTGTTGTTGTTTCATTCAAACATTATGGACCATGGCAAGCAAACTTTGGGACAAAAGGAGAAATAAAACGAGGATCAACATCAGCGTGGCGTTTTCGAGATGGCAAGAGCATTGTGACAAACTTCAACTTGACAGAGACGACGCTCTTGCACGTTATTAGACAAGTAAGCAAATGTACATAAGACGAATCAATGTTATATAGCTCAACACGATGAAATGTTAGAATATCATCAGTAACGTGAGACCAAGTGAAACAGCGCTGCTTTACCTCACAATTTTAATTCGTCTTGAATAAACTGACCTGTATGAGTGGTATTTCAGCACTTGCGGGTAACGTTAGTTCGGTAGAATGAAATGTCCTCCCATTTCTTTTAACGTTATATCCCCTGGGACTCGCGTGTGGCACTGCATCTGTCTCTCAATCGCGCCCGCGATTCTCGGCCACGCCCTGCTGTGTACCACAGTTATGTTAAAAACATGACTGCATTCACTCATCCATAAAAATTATTAGATCTGTCTGCATTATTAGATCACTGCGTCATCAATCTACACCGTTGTTATTGTTTTGAGGAGGTTAGCGCCCCCTATCTGCGGAAAAAAAATACAGATTGTGCCTTTAAGGATGCCGTTTTGATCATACATATTATGGGTATATTTTGGTCAAAGTTTTTTATAATACATGACATCTTTCAAACAGTGTAATATTTAGGAACCATAACATGTTTGCATCTTCATTTTAACTCTCTACAAAAGCTTGAATCATATTTTACAGAGATATTTCTGTTTCATTTATCAAGCAGAATCATGAGGTTGGTTCCCACGTTGACAGTGTTTGTGTGTCTTATCACATGATAAGACCACTGATGTTAACTTGCGCTCTAAAAAACAAGGTTTATTTTAAGCTTACCCGACAAGTCAGTTTGTATTGTTATGTAACATTATATATAATCAGTTATATGCAATAAAACCCTTTCATTTCAATAAATTATTCATTGCAAACAAATGGAAAATGCATATTGGCCCTTTAAACACAGTCCAGTACACTGTAATTTATAAACTTACAAATAATAAAAGTAAAATGCCAGCTTCTGGATTCAGAATGAGCCAAATCATGGTTTTTCATATTTCACAGAAAAAATGTGAAGCAATAAATATGGGACTCACTTTGTATGTAGATTACAGTTTACAGATGCACACGGTATAAAGAAGGAATGTGAGATAAAATTGTTTGGTTTACCCTATCTGAGGCAATATTTCTTCACTTGTAATCTGTTTATTCACGTTTCGAGGGCTGGAGGTGTGTGTTATTGGTGATATTCAGATACCCCACATTGGTTTGATTCCATCCTTTGTGCAGACATCCCATGCTGCTATCACAGATATGACAATATGGATTGTTTGTTGACAATGATGTGAAATATAATTCAAGGATGTTTCAGCATATCGAGATCACACTCAGACTGTAGCTTGTTGAGGAGTTAAACTACAGTCAAACTATTTAAAAAAATATTTATTTGAATTGCTTTTTACACAACAAGCTGCAATATTTTTGTATTTTGTTATAGTATTTTTTCTATCGTGGTATATTATTTTTACTAATTGGCATAAAACAATGAGGATTTCAAACTTGGTGATAGCATTAAGCTTAATGTATAAAAAAAAAAAAAAAACTGAATCAAAAACATTGTGATGTACATCAAGGGGGTTGAATCAGTTAAAATAAATTTATTTAGCAGATACTTTTATCCAAATCATCAGTTTTGTTGAACCCATGTATTAAAATGAATTTGACTACAGGTGCATCTCAATAAATTAGAATATTATGAAAACGGTTTTTCTTTTTCTTTTTCTTTTTTTTCTTTCTGTAATTTAATTCATAAAAGTAAAACTTAAATATATTCTAGATTTATTAAACATAAAGTAAAATATTTCCAGACTTTTTTGTTTTCATTTTGATGATTACAGCTTGCTGCTCACGGTTGTCCAGAAGACACTCATCAAGACCCTCTACAATGAGGGTAAGCCACAGAGGGTCACTGCTGAAAGAGCTGGCTGTTCGCAGAGTGCTGTGCCAAAGCATATTCATGGAAAGTTGACTGGAAGGAAAAAGTGTTGTAGGAAAAGGGGTACAAGTGAAAGGAATGACCGCAGGCTTGAGAAGATTATCAGGCGAAGCCGATTTAAGAACTTTCAAAAGGAGTGGACTGAAGCTGGAGTCAGTGCATCAAGAGCCACCACACACAGACGTCTTCAGGAAATGGGCTACAACTGTCACATTCCATGTACCAAGCCACTTCTGAGCCAAAGACAATGTCAGAAGCGTCTTACCTGGTCTAAGGAGAAAAAGAACTGGACTGTTGCTCAGTGGTCCAAAGTCCTCTTTTCAGATGAAAGTAAATTTTGCATTTCATTTGGAAATCAAGGTCCCAGAGTCTGGAGGAAGAGTGGAGAGGCACAGAAGCCATGTTGCTTGAAGTCCAGTGTGAAGGTTCCACAGTCAGTGATGATTTGGGCTGCCATGTCATCTGCTGGTGTTGGTCCACTGTGTTTTCTGAAGTCCACAGTCAATGCAGCCATCTACCAGGAAATTTTAGAGCACTTCATGCTTCCTTCTGCTGACAAGCTTTATGGAGATGCTGATTTCATTTTCCAGCAGGATTTGGCACCTGCCCACACTGCCAAAGGTACCAAAAGCTGGTTCAATGACCATGGTGTTACTGTGCTTGAATGGCCAGCAAACTCATTAGACCTGAACCCCATAGAGAATGTATGGGGTATTGACCAGACCCAACAATGCAGATGGACCTGAAGGCTGCTATCAAAGCAACCTGGGCTTCCATTACACCTGAGCAGTGCCACAGGCTGATTGCCTCCATGCCACGCCGCATTGATGCAGTCATTCATGCAAAAGAAGGCCCAACCAAGTACTGAGTGCATAGAAATGAACATACTTTTCAGAAGCCTGACATTTCTGTTTAAAATATTCTTTTTTTTAATTGATCTTATGATCTTAAGTATTCTAATTTTTTGAGATAGTGAATTGGTGGGTTTTTGTTAAATGTGAGCCAAAATCATCACAATTAAAAGAACCAAAGACTTAAAGTACTTCATTCTGTGTGCATTGAATTTATTTAATATACGAGTTCCACAATTTGAGTTGAATTACTGAAATAAAAGAAATTTTCCACGACATTCAAATTTTTTTAGATGCACCTGTAGTCCGAGTAACCCCAGGGTGCACACTTTGAGACACGTGTCGCCCCGCCCATATTTGTTTCCCCCGCCTTTGACATTTTGCTCCAACCCAGCAGGGGGCAGTTTACATTGAAACAAACAGAACAGTGGCAACTGCAGCAGCACAGTAATAATAACCACGTTGATTGCATGAGGTGAGTAAAAGTGGTTGTGTACATTAAGTTAACATTTAACGTGATGTTCGAGAATCGAATGTGGAATAATGGCTTAAGCATATCCCAGTGTCTTTCAGGTGATAAAATTAAACTGTTCTTTGATTTTTCTACTTTAAAAAAATGTGAGATTCTATGTTTTCCAACAAACATGGAGCACCACACCCTCGTAACCAGAGCAGAACATGAGGTTTATATGAAGTCTACTCTTAAACTGTGCCCATTTTGTGACTTTACGAACTCAATTTCGCACATGGTACAGATCCATGTTCATAGACATTTTGAAGCCGCAGTAAAATACAAAGGTTTGTTTTATGATTTGTATGTATTTAATATGAAGGTATGATTTGTATTAAATAATTGCTATAGCTAACATTATATTAAATTAAGTTGGCATGGTAATGTGCTTATTTCATACATTTGAAAAGGAAGAAAGGCTGCATTTTCACTGATGCTTTTGTGAGAAGACTGTTATTAATAGGTCACATATTAACCCACCCTGAGCCTCGTGATGTCAGTGAACCAGGAGTTACTTCAGTCACTACATCCGACAGACATATTAAGAATGTCATGAATAAAGACACCACAGGTAATTGAATCTTGAAGAATTAGACCTAGTTCTGTTAGACAATAGCAATGTCTTTTGTTATCTTAAAGCTATGTTTAAATATTTTGATTAGAGGTTTGAGCAATAAATTGCTGAAATGTAAATGTTTGACTGTTATCAACTGATAATTTCTAAGTAATTTTTATGAATATTTGTTGATTGTGTATCTAGTGGGTCTAAGTGAACAGCAGGAGTAGAGTGTCTACAACTCTGGAGCAAAGAGGTTTGGAGCTGAATCTTGCATTCGGGAGAGCCCTGCATTGAAAGTTGAAAGGATTTGTGACACAACAAAAATACAAGATCCCACATTGACATCTTCAGCTTCTTCAAACAGAGGTCAGACTTCTTGACAAAAATAAAATATCACATATTTGTTTAGCATAATCCTCTGCATGTAGAGTGATCTTTTCTATCTAGTAATTAATTTTAATTGCTTTAAGGGTCTTATCCAAACATGGAGACTGGAAACCTGATGGATGATATGAACAAGCTAGCAGTTACAGCTGAATCAGAACTTCAGTGTGGAAATGTCAAGAGTTCTACATGTAACTGACTTGACTTATACTACTCAGGGTTGCAGTGGTATGAGATTTTCACGGTACAATAACAGTGTGAGAAAATATCATGGTTTAATGGTAAACGATCCTGCACAATAAAATATGGTATTGAGGCATTTTTGGTACATGCACATTTTTCTTAAGGAAAAAAAAAACTATTTCTTGTACTTTCATTGGATAATTTTTTACTCTTACTCCAATATCTATAAAGATTATTACTTTTCCTTGAGTAATTATTTCTGTAAGTACTTGACTTGAGTACAGTTTTTGGATATTCTACGCACCTCTGCTGTCATACCACATTAAAGATAGTCAAAACTGCATTTATTGTTTGAATTTGTGATAAAAATTTACAGAATTTGAGACTTTTTGCTTTTTCAGATTATTGTCCACGTGTTGGTCAAATAGAGACTGATCTTGCAGAAAAAAAAACATTGTGTATGATGGTTGACAAGAAGTGGTTTGGAGAAGCTAGGAAGCACCAGTTAATTAATCTGAAGAAGGAATCTAAGGCCGAAGGAGTTCCATTGTCAGTGTCTGTAGAAATAGGAGACCAACTTAACAAATTGTATGTGTCTGTGTTTGAAAAAGAAATGCTCATATTACAGCAGAATTGGCCGAGTAATGGTCCCCTATGATGTTAAGATAACTCTGTGTTTGGAAACGCTTTGGGGAACGCCTCTGCGTGAACCGGTGTCTGAAAACAATATAAACTCACGACAATCCTATTGGCCGGCGACAGCCTATGACGTCATCATAGCGCGACCCGGAAGTATATAAGTTGCCTAGAGAACCAGTCAGTATCTTTTCGTCTGAAGGGACTGTTCAGCAGGCAGCCCCGATGCATGCCTAGGAAACGCAGAGTCTCGTTCCCTGTTCTCAGGGAACCATGGTTACATAAGTAACCTGAGACGTTCCCTTTCGAAAGGGAACTGAACTCTGCGTTCGGAAATGCTTTGGCGAATGATGTACCCACACGCCATGCTGAGAAAAGTACATGCCAAAGGCTAGACAAACGTCAGAACTAGCAGCTTCAATTGAAGTGCCAGAACCACCCCCCCCTACGGGTCACACACATAGGCTGTCAGTGACAGCATTCCCTATGGCCAACAGCCCAAGCTAAAAAGCATCAAAGAGGTCTTCCGCTCAAAGGCTTCTGGAACCAAACTTCTTTTCAAAGAGGGTACCTTTAAGGGAATGTGGCCAGGGGGCCCGAGGGAACCCCAGCTAGTCACTTGTCAGGGGAATGTACTCGACCCTGATTGCCACCAGGGAGGCCTGACCTGGTATACTTTACAGAAACCTAGTCTTGGCCAACAACCTGTCTGATCACAGAGTCTCCAATCACATTCTTCAGAGAAGATATCCAGTAAGAGTGACTAAGACCGGAGCGTAGAGACGGGCATCCCGGAGAGCAGGACTCAGCTTAGCGCTCTTTACCCTTACCACCGAGGGGAGTAACACTCTGCTCAATCCTAGGATCTACTCAGCACGTGATTATTTGCACTGAGGAGGCTGTGCACTCTAAAGGAACCCAACACAGGGGAGTACATTTACCAGCCTAGGGGCTGATCCTAAAAGGGAGGCCTCAGAGAAGCCGTCGACCACTGACCAGCTTAGGGAGCTAAGTACTATGCAGAACAACCCTCAAACGAGGGGAGTACAGAGCTCAACCTAACAGATAAACGGTACTGTAGGCACAAAATCATGGAGGCCCAAGAGGGGGCCTGCCACATGACACAAATTCTACATGTGTAGAAAAATATCACAGCAGCCTTGCTAAAGGCCAGCATGCACTAGTCTGCTAGAGAACACCCAGAAAGGGGAGGAGGAAGCTTAAAGGGAGGCCTGTGAAGGCCACACATCTGAACAGCTTGCTTGCTGATAAGCAAATCCAGCAGACTAGACTGAGGGTGCCCCCAACACAGTCTATCCAACACAATCCGACGAGCAGTGCGCTCAGTAAAAACACCTTTTACTCTTTAAAGCAAGAGGAGTACCACATACGCCAACATGTCCTGCAGGAGGCCTAAAAAAGGGCCTATGACTTCCAGACATGTGGCATCAGCTCACGGCAGTGTTCTAAGCTCTAAGGAAGTCAAGTAGCGAAACCAAACTTAAACAAGTGAGGCTGACTAGCTTAAATCAATCTGAGCCAACATACCACCAGGTCATGTACTTAGTAAAAGCACCTTACAACTCTTAAAGCAAGAGGAGTAAAAACCTACGCCATCATGCTCTGAAAGAGGTCCAAACGGGGCCTACAACTCAGACTGACATATGGAGTCACTTCTAATGGTAGTGTCTATGCTCTAAGGGAGCCAAATCTGAAAGCCAAACTTTCCAGTGAGGTTGACTAGTTTAGCTCAACCTGAGCTAATCTCATCCACACATACCAACAAGTGGTGTACTCAGTACTCAGCCTGTGACTCCAGAAAGACACGTGGTGTGAGCTAGTGGCAGTGTCTATGCTCTAAGGGAGCCAAATCTGAGAACCAAACTATCCAGTGAGGTAAATTAATCTAGCTCATCCTGAGCACATCCTCCAACCGGCAATGTACTCAGTAAAAACACTTTTTACTCTTTTAGCAAGAGGAGTACAAACGTACACCATCATGCTCTGAAGGAGGTCCAAACAAGACCTGCGACCTCAGAAATACATGGGCGTCAGCCAGTGGCAGTCTAAACTCTAAGGGAACCAAACCTTAGAACCAAACTATACAGTGAGGTTAACTAGTTTAACTCAACCTGAGCTAATTTACTTACACATAACCACAAGCAGTGTACTTAGTAAAAACACCTTTTACTCTTTAAGCAAGAGGAGTACAAACTACCTTAGCTGCTATCTATCTTGCACCTACACCGAAGGGACAATGGGCCTTGGCCTGACAACTCTGATAAGAGGAGGCCAGAACTAGGAAAAACTACACTCACAAAATAAGGGGTAGTATAAAAAGGGTAAAATGCTACTAGCAGCACCTAAACCCTAGTTCTAGCCTAGACCAGCTAAGCTGTGGGCCTATAAGGCCACACATAAGCATAGATCTGTCTGGGGCTAAGATTGACCAGCCTCTACCAACGACTCTCAACTGAGAGGAGGCAAACTCTGAGAATACTTAATTTCTAAGTAAGAGGAGCAAAGCTCAACCCAAGCACAAAATGTCAGGCGGCCTGTAAGGCCGACACTGAACATAGATCTATCTGAAGTTAGTGAAAGCTAATCTCAAAACCCTAGCATTTACCAGAGGAGAAAGCTAATAAACCAAAAGGTGGCTAACAATGCGGCTTAGATAAAGCTGATATCCGAAACATATGAATGGTAGCTTCATTATCAGAAGCCGACACATCCAAAAAAAGGGAACAAACACACGTACTACCCTAATAATATAATGTTACAGCCAACCTAATAGAAATTCAGGGCCCAAGATATGCTTACAAACAGACATTGTTTGTAAGCGATGCCCGCCTGACCCGCTACCGTGTATAGACAGGTCCTTCCATGCCTTCTCAATCTCGGTATGAAGATGAAGAAGGAATGGAAAGCTTACGGTGTCTGGATAATTATGGCAAAAAGGAACCGTTCGACAAACCATCCGCGAGCAGTTTCTTTCTTAACCAGATTATGTTCCATAATCTCACACAGCTGTATATACGCGGGGGCAGGGTGGCTTTGAGGATTCAGGAGGCTTACCATCTTCATCCTCATCAGTCATCTCCTGCTCTCTTGTTTGGCTTAGAAAAAAGAGCAACTGCTGCTGAATCTAACGATGTCTTAAACAACACATCATCACACAGCTCTCTCCCGTCAGCTGTCGAAGGTTGCGGGGAATTTCACCCCACAACTCTCCAACAAGCTACAGCTGAAAACCCCTGATCTATTTTCTATTCTGCCTCAGCAAGAGTAAGACCCAAACCATTAGGTGCAGCTGCCGGTTCTTTTTCCCTCGAGAAAAAGACCAGAAGAGAGTGGAATATTTTGCAAGTAAAACACACTCATAATAACAAACAGACAGATCCCACAAGAACTGCCTGTACATGCTCTTTGTTCTCATAAAAGGCAACGTTATAAGTAATGTATGTGATCAGATGTCAACTCTATGGGACATGGATACACATTCTTCCTGAAACATTTGTCAGACATAAATAACCTTACCTCAATGTCAGTTTGATAGCGTTTCAAACAAAACAGTCCCTGAAGACGAAAAAGATACTGACTGGTTCTCTAGGCGCTCCTTATATACTTCCAGGTCATGCTATGATGACATCATAGGCTGTCGCCGGCCAATAGGATTGTCGTGAGTTGATATTGTTTTCAGACACCGGTTCACGCGGAGGTGTTCCCCAAAGAGTTTCCAAACACAGAGTTGAGTTCCCTTTCGAAAGGGAAACTCCTGGTACTGCCCTTGCTCAATGCCAAGGAAATCTTGTATTCACAAGGCTGTTTCAAAGTGGCATCTCTTTCACTATCACAAAGAGTTGTTCAAGAAGGTGAAAAGTGTGGAGGAAGTTCCTCATGAATCACCTGAAGGAAAAAAAGATGATGACAGCTATCCACCGTCTGACTCAAACATCAAAGAAATGATCCACTACATGATGGCACACAAAAAACTTCCTGGTGAGCTCCCCAAGACCTTACTAGATCATTCCAGAGATGTTAAGTCCAACCAGTCCTTTCCAAGACATCTAGTGCCCACAGAATTGAAATGTACGAAGTGCAGAACCCAAAGCTTATGTGATCCAAGACTCATCACAAAAGATGCCAAGATACTGACGTTTTCTGGTGTGATCCAAGGTATGTATGATTATTGTATATTTTTATTGTATATTTTTCTATTTTTTAACTTGTTTAATTTCAGAATAGTACTGCTATAAATAGGGTATTGGAAATATTACATGCAACTGAAGGTGGGGCTTTCCCTAAACAAGACTACAAGCTTATTTGCACTTTTGAGGCCATGACAGAACTAGACTACAGTTACAATTGTGTTACCTGTGGGCAGTGTAGTCATAATGGATCTGCACAAGAAGGGAGCCTTCGGCATGCCTGGTATGTTTACCTTTTAATTTGAGTTTATACATTATAGTTTAATTGATACATTCAAATGTTTACTTATAACAGTATTTTCTTAGATTTATTTACAAAATATTTTTATCCAATCATGACCACATTGTTATTTTTTATTTTTTTATTTTTTATATTTACATAAACCTTTTTTTTTTCATGGATATAGATTGCATTCATATATATATATTGCAATATAACTTAATCTAATCTAAATGTATCCTACTTTTAAATACTACTTCTATATTTTTATTTTATTGATTGATTGTAGTGAGTGAAATTGACCCCCCCCCCCCCCCCATATTATGATGGCCATGTGGATAGTGAGAAGTTTTGGGAGGCAGTAAGAGTAGAGATGATAAGCTGATGTTTTTATACAAGTAGGCTATGTCTAGCATCACTTTTCAGATATACAGACTTTTACTTGTTTATTTCTTTACTGCAGTTTAGCTTCTTTCCTTTTCATTATTAGGTGGGATAAAGAACCCCTTCATTGTGCACCCAAGCTACAGCTTTTGGGCTCTATGGATTGGTATTCATACTAGGTCATCCAACATGGTTCTCAATGCAGAGTATGCTAAGCTTCATGTTTTTACAAGACTCAACTGAGGATGACATACCACTTACAGAAGAAAGGCTTGCTGATGAGCTGCCAAATATTTAGGTATGGTTTGTTTCATCTCGCTAATATATTAATTTAGATGTTTTGTTCTGACATGTATAATAATTTTGTTGCCATTTTTCTTTTTGTCTAGACTGAGGAAACAAGGGCCCTTTGTAAGGGGTGTGGAATAGATCACAAAGGATCTAAGATGGATTTAATCATCTGACTAAATGAGAGGATGTCAAATAGAGTCACCTACAACAAGGTTTTTGAAAAAGTGTGGGGTGCATCTGGTAAGTCAAACTGTACAGTTATGTATTAGGGTGGCATAAAAGTATTGATATAAATTATTGTTTACATAATTATTTTGCTGTTCAAATTGCTTCAAATTGAGGTGAAGTGATTTTGTCAGTTTTAAGCTGTGGAGTTATAAAAATGTATAGATACAAACATATTGAGTATTCATGGATTTTGAGTTGACATGTGTCTTTCACTTTTCACTGGGCTGTTATAACCTGCCCGTGTGGATTTGTGTACTCTGTGAAATTTAACATCAGAGCAGAAAGCCCTCACGATTATGCTGACCTCCTGCTTTCATGGAAACATGTACCAAATGTTACTGTGTACGACTACCCAAGGGGTCTAGCCTCACATGCAAACCATCGTTCAAAGAAACTGTTTCATCCTTTTGAAGGTCGATTACTGCAGCCATCTGAAGAGAATATTAAGAAGGCATCTGAAATGACTTGGAAGTCATTTTGACATGGCTTATCCACCAAAAAGAACCAGCTGATCAAGATGGTCACCCTGTTACTGGTTCATGTGACCATTATGTTTTATGTGATGTGTTCCATCAGAACAAGTCAAGTCAAGTCAAGTCACCATTATTTATATAGCGCTTTTTACAATGTAGATTGTGTCAAAGCAGCTTTACAGTGATAACTGGTACATTATTTTGGCTGCACAGCAGCTCGTAAGGAATAGTGTCAATGCAGGCAGATCAAAGCACTGTTGAATATCAAATGTCAATTGTCAAGTGTCCCCAACTAAGCAAGCCAAAGGCGACAGCGGCAAGGAACCCAAACTCCAACAGGTGACATCAGGTGGCAAACAGGTGTTAAAATGGAGAAAAAACCTTGGGAGAAACCAGGCTTAGTCGGGGGGCCAGTTCTCCTCTGGCGAACAGTGCTTTGTTACGACTCAGGTTGCTATCATAAGTCAGATATGATCGCAACATTCAATGTGTTTAATTCAGTTCCATCCATTTGAGGATCGTATTCATCACACCGGTATGGACGGTTGTTGAGGAGATGCGCCACTGGTTGTCATGTTGATGAGGCCTTCACAGTGGATGATCTAGTTGACTCAATCTCTGCTGATACTTCAGGGCTGTGTTGTGGTTGTGTCATGGCGCAGGTCCTCGATCTCACCCGGATACGGCCCGGATCCGGCTGACTACAGTAAACCTCGGGATAAACAGAAAGACTAATATTAGCGTAGATGCCATTCTTCTTCTGATGTAACGAGTACATCTGGTGTTATTGGAAGTGTTCCCGGTTCCGGCTGACCTAATTTATGCAGCCTAATAATCCTTTAACGGATTTGAAAAAATAAATTGATAATGTGTTATGTGTATGCCAGGTTAAAGAGATGTGTTTTTAGTTTAGATTTAAACTGACAGAGTGTGTCTGCTTCCCGAACAATGCTAGGAAGATTGTTCCAGAGTTTAGGTGCCAAATAGGAGAAGGATCTACCACCTGCAGTTGATTTTGATATTCTAGGTATTATTAGCTGGCCTGAATTCTGAGATCGTAATAGAACAGTAGTAAGGATCTTAGGGATTCCTTGAGGAAGATTGGCCTTGTCCCGGATAAAATAACTACTTCCTGAACATGATGAAACCATCATCCCACATTTTCCTTGCAAGAAATATTTTGCACCATAAAAATGTTGCACGGAACAATAATGTTGTGAAGCAGTTAAGAAAACTTGCTGATGAGAACACACTGAATTACAGTTTGATTGCAATCGATAATTTTGGGTAATATATTATCACTGTGTGCATGTATATAGTAAAGATATATATGAATGTGTATGTATATGCTTATATGTTTTAGGTGCAGCCATGGCAGAAAGTCCTCAATCCTCCAAAACTATTGAGACTGCTGGAGTACGCAGTCAAATTTCAGGTATGAAGGCACTGTTGTGGTAGGAAGATCAATCATCTTTGAGTGTGTATGTGTGTGTGTGTGTGTATATATATATATATATATATATATATATATATATATATATATGTGTGTGTGTATAAATGTGTTTTTATAAGAGTGAGGATGTGTGTTTTAGGTGCAGCCATGGTTGTGAATCCTCAATCCTCCAACACTATTGATGCTGCTGGAGTATGCAGTCAAATTTCAGCAATGACGGCGCTGTTGTGATAGAAAGTTACATATTTGATTGAGATGAAGTGATAATTCATGTCGTTGTTTTTCCTTTTTTTTTTTTTTTTTTTTTTTTAAATAGCTGCTGTCCAGCCACCATGTAAAGAGCACACATGTCACAGTGTGACGACAAGCCATAAGCCCTTCTGGAATGCAGTGTGGGGCAAACCATTACCAGAACATCTTCCAAAAATGGTAGTGATTTGTTTGTGGCTACAATAAACTTAAACTTAAAACATGATCATAGTTTATGCTCTTTCCTTTTTTGTTAATATTTTTCAGGTTGCACATGTGTTGGACCCCAACGGTGACCTGGAGCAAAACAAATAGTTTCTGTTGCGTTCCAATTTGTTGTCTTTAGGACTGTCAGAAGAAGTTGAAGCAACGGTAAAATATATTTTTATTAGTAAAATGAGATGGAAAAATATCAAAGGAACTCATTTTATTTGTTTTATTTAAAATTATAGATTTTTAACTGTTGCCTAAGAATCATAGAGCACATCGCTTTCCGCATGGTAAAGTAGCAGTCTAAAAGATTTTATTGAAAACGGGATACATTTGTATGTATCTGATAATTGTTTCTTTGTTACAGGATGTCAATGTTTATGTTGCTAATTCCTACATGGTGGTGACCTGGCTTCCGCCACTTTCTTGTTTCCCTGAGTTGTCCCTTCCGGTGAGTTCTGGAATGTTGTATCTTATGAATGATTGTACTATCACTGAATATAAACAACATTATATTTCCTATGCTCTGATATGTTTCTACATATTTTAGCCTAATGTCAGCCAGACAGACCTTGTGGTTCTGCCAGCTTGGGTACCTGGCCACTGGCTACTCTGTGTAAGTAATAGAATTCATATGAGGACTAGGTTTACAGTAAGTTGTAATTTTAGCAATATCCAATACTAAACAATGTGCTGTAGTTTAGTTGCACATTACCATTAATCACATAAACCATTACAGAGACGACTGTGTAGAGCATTGCATGTGCGTTTTACAGATAATGAAACCAAAGACACAAGAAATATATTTTTTCGACTCTATGCAACGAGCAGGATTTGGACCGTACATTGACACATTCAGGTTATAGAAATGTTCAGAATGTGTTCAGAGATTACAGTGGTTCTGTTTTAAACTGAATTTTATTACATTTTATTTTTGTTCATTAACTTTTTTGTTCATTGAAAATTTCAGTTATGTATCAACAAACCACAGATATGACACTTGTTTGAAAATGAGATATAGATACGTTAATTGACATTGAGGACTACTACTAATGTTGGGCATCATTTTTCTTTACAGGAACATTGCAAAACTCATCGACAGCAGAGAGTGGACGGAGAACACTGCCAATACATTTGAAGTGAAACATTTTATTTAAATGCAAACAAAAGTCTGTTTCATTACATAAATTATAACATTTACAATAATTGATGTGATCTGTGAAGGTAAAAGTATGTGCTTGTTTTAATCCAAACCTCACAGGGAATCCCGAAGCAGATGGGTGGGAACAACTGTGAGATTTACATACTGATGGTAGGTAAAATATGAATAGTTATTGTTAATAATTGTAAGTTATAACCTGCTCATTTTCTTGTTCTTGGTGGATTGTAACAGTACACTCTGTACATGGCTTTGGGTCAGTTATTTAAGTTATTTGAACAGACATACATGATTATTGTTATTATTATTATTATTATTTTATTTTTATTTTTTCAGCATGACATGCCTCTGATCAGGAGGTGGTGGTATGCTGTTCTCCTGGACAACTTCACTCCGCAAATGTATGTAGCTTTGAATGTTCCTACATTAAACATTACTCTGTACTATATCTACCTATATCTATGTCATTTGTTCTTAGCACCCAACCACTGAGGGGTGGGGGAGCTTCACCATTCAAAAGGCAATGTCTTCAGGCAGAGTCCAGCGAAGGAGGTTATTTGTGCACATACATTCATTAAGAACTAATAATAACATATGTGTGTACATGCAGAGGTATTTTTTTTTTCTAGTTGTTACAGCTACATAGTTGCTCAGATATTAAATTGAAGGGATTATGTACAAGTACTATATTGGTCAGCGCCGCGGATCATTTCATATATGGCTATCAGTTAACATCAGCATCAAAGACATTTAAAAACATTTCAGCTTAACTCATTTTCTTCTTGCGATCCAGTGTGGATTCTGTTAACCATATGAGACAGAAATATTTATATTCAGTGCAAAAGATCTCCATGTGGATCATAGTGGCTGTTGTCAGACTCTCACTGGATTATTACAATTCATGTCAAAATGAATGTTTGGAAATGTAAACTGAAATTTCCTACTGATACACTACAGCAAAAGATATAAATAACTGGCTTAAAACCATTTTTTTCAGTGTGAAAATACTAACATGCCTAAGACTTCTGCACAGTACTGTATATATATTAATATTTTATTATTAGTATTATAAAATAATATTAATCTTTATTTTTTTTCTTATTCAGAGTATGCAGTTGTGACAACAATCTATCAGGTTTGTCTAAACCAAGGTTGGCTGTAGTCAGTGTTTATATCATGTTTAATAACTTTTATATAAGTATAAACATATGTATGTTTTTGTTTCAACAGCTTCCCCTGGAAATCCTTTCTGAAATATCTCAGTGAAGTTATTTTGTGACTCTGCATATTTGACACTTTCTCTGGTATGCAGATGGATTAGGGATGTGGTCACTCAAGAAGTTTTTCAGTAGTGCAGTTCAGATAACAAATAACAGAAAAAGTTGCAAAAATAACCATGGTTTTATTGTTGTAAAAATATTTGTTGGCATATTGATTACCATGTGTTAACCACACAAACACCATATTAGTAACTATAGTTTTTGTAGCAAAACTATGTTTAAATTTTGTAGGGGTTATGGGACAGTTTGCTACACACACACACACACACACACACACACACACATATATATATATATATATATATATATAATGTGAATATATAAATCAAGGTACATCTACATAACTATACTTTGCATTATATTGCCGTGTCACTTACAAAACCCAGCGAGTAATGCAGACATAGTGTCTAATACAGCTGTTGAGGGAGTAATTGTAAATTAGACCATTTATTTCTATTCTGTTTGTCATAATCCACCACTCTTTGTATTTCTGCTTTCATGGAATGTTGTGGAAACGCAACAATAAACGCAAAAACGCAAAATTTATATTTGCTTTTTAATTTATATTAAACGTTTATTCATCTGAAGCATTCCAAGCCTGCTCACAGCATCATAATTCTGTACACCAATAAGCTGTAAAAGCGTCACACATCTCTACACCAATAAGATCATCTTAATCATAAACCAATAACCGTTGAGCTGGGTGGGGCGACACGTGTCGCTCTGCCCCAACATCCAGGCTGCACTCTGGGGTCTTCATTGTTGATTCAAATAACAAACAACGTTTAGGCTACTGCACGCACCGCATGAGCAGGGACTTTCTGAGGGGGACATTTTTACCCAGAACTTCATTTAGACCCTGGTTTCTGCGGTCAAAACACACAGAGTACCACCCCAAAGTCCCTAGTTCCTGGGGAAAGTTCCTGCCGTGGAAACGTGGCTTTAGAGTACATTGCTACACTAAAAATTTTGCTAATGTTACCACTCCTCAAGAAATTGTTTTGTCATGCTACAACACTACTGTTGTTACTCTACAGAGACGGTTACAAGTAAGCCATTCATATGATAAGATGTGCTTCCATAAGAAGTGTAAGTCACTATCAAAAGCTGCATTAGAAATTGAATAGTAGGTACTCCATTTGGTTTGAAACTTACTTTGCAACAATTAAACAAGTACATCCATTGAATCTGCTCTCCAGAATCTTGATGGAAGTAGTAGGTCTTCTGGATAATTTCACTCAAATACTATGAATCAGACATACTACTTTGGCGTACCATTTTTTTTTCCTGCATGCTATATAGTATGAAAGTAAACATAGGCTGCGTTCAAGTCCAATTTTTTTTATGCTTTTCCCTCGCTAACTTCCCTCCATCTCTTTCACTCAGATGTACGCCATTGCTTACACTGCACGAGTGCCCACTAATGACATAACCCTTACAATGTGTTTAAATGAAACACCCTAACCACTTGATCACTTCGAATCCGCTATGGAGCTGATTTATTATTTACATTTTTTTCTCCTTATGAATTTGTTTTACACACCATTCTATAGGCCTGTATGTATGCTTGGGCTGTTAAAAAAAAAAAAAAAAAAAAAGTAAATTAATATTAAATATGAATATATTAATGTATTTATATTAAATATAAAATATTAAAAATACACAAGAAAATAACAATACAATAAACTATAACTGTTAAAAAAACCAAAAAACAGTCAGCTTAAGGTAGCTACAAGTATTAAATGTGGTTACATGTCAAAATAACTCCAATATCATACACTAGAGTTGTGTGTGGCAGGGGTAAATTAATCTACTGTGACATCACAATCATGGTGCATCGTGGTCTATGGATGTGCCTGAAGGGATTAGTTCACTTCAGAATTAAAAATTCCTTATAATTTACCGCCATGTCATCCAAGATGTTATGTCTTTCTTTTTTCAGTCGAAAAGAAATATGGTTTTTGAGGAAAACGTTCCAGGATTTTTCTCCATATAGTGAACTTAAACAGTTACCAATGGGTTGAAGGTCCAAACTGCAGTTTTAGTGCAGCTTCAAAGGGCAGCTCTACACAATCCCAGCCGTGGAATAAGGGTCTTATCTAGCGAAACAACCTGTCATTTTCAAAAAAAAAAAAAAAAATCATATACTTTTTAACCACAAATGCTTGTCTTGCACTGCTCTTCGATGCGCCACGTATGACGTAATCACGTTGAAAAGGTCACGCGTGACATAGGTGGACGTACCGATACAGTGTCTACAAAGCGAACGTGCAAAGACTAAGTCAAATGGCCTTTACAAAACAAAAAGGTAAAACAACGATGTTGGACGATTTTGAAGTTAGAGGAGAAAATTACCTTTCCAACGTGATTACGTAATGCGTGGCGGATCGCAGAGCTAGTGCAAGATGAGCATTGTGGTTACTCGAGGGGTCAAGGGTCAGTCCAAATAAACTTCCCTCGTCCACTTGACGAAGGTGAACACACTTTAAAATGGAGGTGGGAATTCCCCTGAGGGGAAGTGCTTAGGTAAGTTTGTGAGTGTATGTCTAAAGTTGGAGTCAAATGCAGCCTTGTTCGGATGCAGGTATTGTGTTGCAAAGTGTGAGTTTGAAACAACCAATGGCAGATGGGAGGAGTGTTTGAAAAGTAATTTTTTCAGTAATTTCAATAGGTTCTTTACATTTAAGTTAGCATCGTCACTACTTTTAGTTAATTACTTTTTGAAGTGCTTTTTGAAACACTGACTGGCAGATATGAGTGAAGGTAGTGACTGACTCCGGCGACAATTATCGTTGGCCGTGGGCGTAACATTGACAGAGGGGTTTGAAACCGTGTTTGAGCTTTAACTCTGGAATTAATTACCTTTTTTCTGCTTTGACAGGGGCCTTGCAGTTTTCTCTTAATTTGATTTTACCAGCAGGCACATGAAGGGATTTCTGGAATGCTGAAACAAAGGTGTGTGTTTTCATGAAGGACAATATGTCTTTTCTTTTCTATGCTTGTTTCTCTCTCTCACACACAGTGTGTCTTTCTGCATGTATAATACATTGCAAACAGGGCATTTGTCTACATAATTTGATAGCTGCCCTCTTTCACTTTGAACGAGATGGATCCGGCTCTCTGATGATGATGAAGAAGGATAACAAAACCGTGAGGAAGAGGACATGCGCACGTGCATCGCTATGAGCGAGTCTGTATAATGTTGGTGCACCACATTGTTTTTCGAGGAATCCCTAGAACATAAAAAGGCAGTGTGGATTTTCTCCTGATCAGCAGTCAGAGGTTTGGAGTTAATTAGAGAGGATAGATGCTCAGAATCAGCTGTGGCTAAAAATAAATAAATGGTCTGACCACGGACTCCATTATTTAGCACCCTAATGGTGTCGCCTGAGGTACTGACCTCTTGTTCAGATACAGAATCAATTCATTGTTAAACACCATTTTAAAATGTGCCAATCAGATGTATTTTAATTAATCAATATATAACAAATAATAATATTATGAATACACTCAAGGCTAAAGGGTGCTATAAACCACAAGATGCAACCTTTCCAACTGTGACTATATTTGTCACATCTCAACCAAACTGACAACATTGGTTCAACCTGTTTGACCAACCAATGACAAATGGGGAGAGTGTTCAGGTAACCTGTTTGAAAACAATCATTATTTTTGCAATTCAATTCCATTCACACTTTTAGAGGCAGCTTTAAGGGGATAGTTTACCCAAAAAAATCATTAACTCACCCTCAAGTTGTTCCAAACCTGTATGAATTAATTTCTTCTGCTGAACACAAGAGAAGATATTTTGAAGAATGTTGGTAACCAGACAGTTGATAGTAGCTTTTGACTTCTGTAGTATTTTTTTTCCTACTATGGAAGTCAATGTGTACCCAATGGACAAAATCAAGTCAATTATGAATTTATTCGGGGCATTTATGTGCACTCAGCCCATTAATATGATAATTGACTTGAATGCAATATGAATCCCTATGAGAAAAGTAATGCACCAGCTGAGAAACCGCATCCATGACCATACATTTTATAATTTAGCTGTATAATGCCAAAAATACTGGGTGAGAGGTGATAAGCCAGTATTATTTTATAACTGTCTTGTTTTACCTTAAAAATTGTGAAATTGCTGAATTTCCTATGATGGCTGTTCTCCCCGTTTTTTGTTTTCTTCCATTCAAGTCTGTGCAGATGTATAGAGACTGTGTATCAGTGGTGCACTTTCTCATTTTCACCTGCGGCTTAACGGAAATCCATCATAAAAGCGGCTCTACTGTTTTTATAACATCTTCATTGATTCGTCTCCCTCTCTCTCCATCTCTCCCTCTCTATCTGAGTACTTTGTGTGTCTTCCAAAAGCAGCGAACATCTGCTTTCTCTGTCAGTACACACACCACCCCCTCACTGGCTGAGAGAGTGATTCATATAGCCGAGCCCACACACACACATGCGCGCGCGCATGCAGTCAGACCTCCACAAAATGAAGAGGTGACAGCAGCAGTGCGCACTACCTCAAGCTGCCATTAGGGGGCACTCCTGCATTTCACGCACCGCAGACCGGCAATACAATCCCAATCATGAATGCCTGCAAAAACAAACAGTGCATTTGATACAACTAACATGAATCAAAGAAACACCTGGAGCTGCGACACCTCGGTGGGATCACGCTTCGTATTAACCCACACGCTTTGCTGACAGCCTTGATCCCCAACAAATCCAAAATCTGTCAGATGTTTATATAGTACATAGGCTTAAAGGTGCACTCAGTCATTTTTTTCCTCATTACAAAGTTTTATTCATAAATGAATTAATAATGCTTTTGAAAACGATGTACAGATTCTAGTCACATCAGTAGCCTTATAAAAGCAATTTTATTTGACACAGATCAGGTTGCGGTCATGTTGAGATCACATGGTGAGCCGAAAGCTACTCAGTTTATGATTAGCCGCGTTTCCACGTCGGGCCTAAAGTGGGCATGCTAGTGCGTGCCAGGGCCAGTCGCGTTTCCACTGTCACTTCCGAGGCTTGATAGTGCCTAGTCGGGGCTAACGGCCAGGGTTTTTCAGCCCGCCGAATACCTTGGTTCAAAGCGGGCCAGCTCGGGCTTGAGGGAGTGGTTACGAACAAAGGCGGAGTTTATCTGTGTGTGGAGACGGAGGCGCCATGGATGATTACATGTAGGTTACCAGCTAACATCAGCATTAAAGACTTTTAAAATAATTTTAGCTCAACTCACTTTCAGACACCAGTAAGTGTTTGAAATAACTTCTGTTTGTGATCCGATGTGGATTCTGATCATCAAGACTATGTAAACATGGTAAATAAGACGACTTGAAGAAATCAGACAAATCATATAGGCTACGTAGGCTATCACAATCATGTATTTATTTTATCTGTCAGCACGTCTCGTCTCTTAACGGACTGTCTGATATCCATATTTAGCAACTCCAGTTTTTCGGAATTTCCTCTGTTTCTCAGACTGAAAATATAACTGTTGGGACTGTCACTGGAGAGAGTGCTAAAGCTCCTCATGTCCTATTTTTGGTGGAAAATTTGTAGAAATGATCATTCTTTGTAAATGTGATGTAAACATACTGTCCTATGACTACATATAAACAGAAACAGACGCGTAAATAACAGTAAATACCACTTTATTTCTGTGACTAATGTTTAATCTCGACACAAATGAATTCATTATAATCAATTTGTTTGGTAAAACGCCTGCTTTTATCATGTGCACTTTACGATATCGCTAGTTTCCAGTGATTTCTTTCTGATTATTTGTTTTCTGATAAAACTTCCATTTGTTTGTAAAATGACGGGTTTGTGTGACGTTGTTCCAGAGAGGCGTGTTACGGGCGGGTTTTAGTTAAGTGCTGCGGAGCTTCTGGCCCGATGGTGGAAATGCAGCATGATTTTGCGCTGGGTGCTACAAGTCCGGGGCTATTAGCCTAGCCTGGCCCGCTGAAAGCCCTGGCTCGCACTGGCCCGACAGTGGAAAAGCAGCTATTGTCATCCTCCTATAATTGAATAAGTTCACTCGTGGAATAAATTAGTAATGGATAACCACTAATAGTACATTTACTGTATAGTGGCATCGGTGTTGGGGAAAGTTACTTTTCAAAGTAATGCTTTACAATATTGCGTTAGTCCCTAAAAAAGTAACTAATTTTGTTACTTAGTTACTTTTTATGCAAAGTAACTAAGTTTTTATGTGTTATGTTATTTTTGCATACTTTTTCTCACCATCTACTGTGCTTGCATGTTTGTTTTATAATAACCAAAAAAAAAAGGTGTCAGTCAATAAATGGGAAAACAAAGTAAGATTTTGAAATAGTAAGATGTTCTGATTTACTTAAGAGTAATCTCATCACATAACATGTTACTTGTAATATGTTACCCCAACACTGGGCATCAGTAACTCAAGAATGGAAAAATACTATCTACCTTAAAGCATACTTTTGCAGGATTTTGTTTTGTTTATATTTATATTTCCCTTAAATGTTGTTCCCACATGTGTGAATTTCCATGACTATTCCAGTTATTTTTTTGTTACTGCATACAGATTTTTAAAAATCATTCCAATGCAGACCAATTTATCAACTGCTAAATTGAAAAGAATCTCCAAAAATGATTTGATCTCAAACTATACACACACTTTAATTTTAAGGACACAGTGGTTATAGATTCATTCAAAAGTTTGAGGTCAGTACGATTTTTGTTTAAATTAATATTTTTATTCAGCAAGGACATGTAAAGACAGCAAAGATTTTCATCAAAGAATCCTTAAAAAAGTATTGCGGATTTTGAGAAAAAAATAAATAAATAAATAAATAAATAAAAGCAGTACAACTGTTTTCAACGCTAATAAGAAGAGCAGCAAAGAAGAGCAGTTTCATGAGCAGCAAATCAGTATATTAGAATGATTTCTGAAGGATCATGTGACACTGAAGACTGGAGTAATAAAGCTTTGTCATCCCAGAAATGAATTACATTTAAAAATATATTAAAATAGAAAACAGTTATTGTAATAATATTTCACAATATTACTGTTTTTACTGTATTTTTCGTCAGATAAATGCAGCCTTGGTGAGCAGAAGAGACTTCTTTAAAAAAAAAGAAAAAGAAAAAGAAAGAAATATTACTACCCAAAACTTTTGAACAGTAGTGTATATTAACTTTTTATTAATACTTTTCCAGGCTTTTCTTATCCTGGTTTTCCATGACAGTGGGGTCCTTGATTATATTTATCAGAACATATGAAGACTTCAGATGCAAAAGCCTCTAAGTGCCATCTGAAATTTTCTTCTAAAATGAGCTTTTTTTTTATCAAGCTAGTATGTTTTTTTTTTTCTCTCTCTCTCTCTCTGCACATGCACACAAGCTCCATAACTTGTTTGTGTTTTCTCATCTCCAATCAAGCTTTCTGAGAAAAAGTTATAAAGATAATATTATGGAGTGTAATGGGACAGATGTAAAGCTTAATCCTTTATTGGCTCATACAGAATGAGAATTGTCTTTATTAATAAACAAAGACTCTGCTATCATATAAACACTGGAGATAAATGGAATATATGAAAGGATCACTAATACCCCATCTACGTTTGAGTGATGTGATGCGATAAAACTATAAAGTCCCTGTTAAAGTCTGATTGCATTACTTTATCGCTGGAGGTGGCCAAGTAGCTGAATTGTTGGTTGCGGTTGGATTTCCTGTTGCTGGTTGTTATCAGTGGACGATAGCTGTTGAAAATCCTGTATTGCTGATACTATATGTAATCCTTTTTTGAAAACAAGTTTCTTTTTCTTGTAAATTAACGTAATAAATTAGTCTGGGACTAGGCTTAAGCCTTGTCTATGAACCCAGGCATACCCCGGTTTCAAAGACAAAAATGCATTATTGAGCTGTTTTAACTGAAAGCAACTTTCACTGACATTTTTTAAAAATATGTCAGTGTCATTGTTTTGTCTCAAGATGCACACCAATAACGTTTATAAGGCACGTTTATAAAAGCTACTTAAATGTCTTAATTCCACTAAGGCCTAATCCTGGCTTAATCTAAGCCCTGCCTGTGAAACCAGGCAAGTCAAGTCAAGTCATCTTTATTTATATAGCGCTTTTTACAATGCAGATTGTGTCATAGCAGCTTTACAGTGATAACTAGCAAATAATTTTGTCTACACAGCAGCTTTTAAAGAAAATTGTGTCATTGTCCAGCTTAAATAAATTCAGTATTGATTCATTCTGTTGTAAAAATCAATAGTTATTAATTTAGTTAAGTTATCTATATATCAGCACTGGAGAAAACAGTGATGTCATGGTCCAACTCAGTTCAATTCGCATACAATGGTGTCAATGCAGGCAGATCAAAAACATTGTTGAATATCAAGTGTCAAGTGTCCCCAACTAAGCAAGCCAAAGGCAACAGTGGCAAGGAACCCAAACTTCAACAGGTGACAAACAGGTGATTAAAAATGTATAAAAAAACCTTGGGAGAAACTAGGCTCAGTCGGGGGGCCAGTTCTCCTCTGGCCAACAGCGAACAGTGCATAATTATGATTTAGGCAGCATTACAGGTCATAAATCCAATTGGGATTGCAACAGTCAAAATATTTAATCCAGTTCCATCTAGTTGAAGATCCATTTTAATTTAAGGGCTTGCGCATTTAAAATGGCAGATGACACTGTGGAGAGGTTAATCGCTGAGGTCTAGAAAAAGCCACCACTGTTTGACAAGTCAAACCCCCTTTTCAAGGATACTTTAAAGAAAATGTATATATGGAAAACAATCGGTCATACCCTCGGAATAAATGGTGAGAAGTATAACCGATCGTTATGCCAAGCTAGCAAACAGTGTAACACAAAATTACCTCAGATATCCAGCGCTAGTTTCGACAACATTGTCTTGCCATTCCACTATATATTGATTCCGTCAGCTAAATTCACTGTTAGATTAGATCGATTACACTAGCTATTCACTCGAAACATTGCATGCTGAGGACATCTGCTGGTTAAAGCTGTGTAAATGCAACAGCAAAAACAAGTTGTACACACTTTTAAAATGTAGCTTGTGAGCTTAGAATAAAAAGACTGTTATTGTTTGTTGATGTAGACCCAAATATAGCTATCGTTATAGTTATCTTTACAGTTACCGTTCTTGGTAACTATATATACACAGTATCTCATAGAAGTGAGTACACCCCTCACATTTTTGTCAAATTTTATTATATCTTTTCATGTGACAACACTGAAGAAATTACACTTTGCTACAATGTAAAGTAGTGAGTGTAAAGCTTGTATAACAGTGTAAATTTGCTGTCCAAATGTCCAAATTGGGCCCAATTAGCCATTTTCTCCCCCCCCCCCCAGTGTCATGTGACTCGTTAGTGTTACAAGATCTCAGGTGTGAATGGGGAGCAGGTGTGTAAATTTGGTGTTATCGCTCTCACTCTCTCATACTGGTCACTGGAAGTTCAATGTGGCACCTCATGGCAAAGAACTCTCTGAGGATCTGAAAAAAAATAATTGTTGCTCTACATAAAGATGGCGTAGGCTATAAGAAGATTGCCAAGACCCTGAAACTGAGCTGCAGCACGGTGGCCAAGACCATACAGTGGTTTAACAGGACAGGTTAAAGGTAAAGGTGATAGACTGGCCAAGCATGTCTCCAGACCTAAACCCTATTGAGCGTCTGTGGGGCATCCTCAAACAGAAGGTGGAAGAGTGCAAGGTTTCTAACATCCTACTTTACATTGTAGCAAAGTGTCATTTCTTCAGTGTTGTCACATGAAAAGATATAATAAAATATTAACAAAAATGTGAGGGGTGCACTCACTTTTGTGAGATACTGTGTATATATATATATATATATAAAAGCACACAGTGGTTTCGAGAATCACATTTTGAGGTCTGTGTGTAATTGATGTTTTAGTACAAAGTCTTTTTAAGTTGTGTTAACCACAAACTTTATTTTACTCAAGTCCAAAACCACTACTCTAAAAACATATTAGAAGTTCCTGAGGGAACACATGGTGAACTAGCCTTCCGTGTCTGAACAGCTCTATGCACACAGTGTAATATCCCATCTGCATTGCGAGCAAATAATGTGGCTTGTCCAGACTAGAGCGCTCTGGTTATAATCAACAACAACAAAAAAAAATTCCACTCCAAATGTGTGATTTTACCAGGAATAGTGTAAAAGTCTTTCATAAATGAGGTGTGTTACTGTGAGGATGATGTGTTGCATAAGTAACTTGCCTCAACTCTTTTTCCGTCTGTCAGCCTGTCACTTTCTCTTTCTCTTTCTCCCTTTGAAGAGGGTGTAGAGTTAATTCAGGTGCACAGATGTATAATGCAGATGAGCTGAATTTAGTTGTTTACAGCTGAAAATTTACAGCTGCACATATGATACATCTCTCTGCTTGAATCTTAAAGCCCTATTTACAGGTATGAAGATGGATTTTAGTCACATCACAAGTAGACAAGGGAGACACACTCCTGTTTACACCTGGTATTTTGATACGTCTCTTTTGTCTACTTTCAACTACTTCTAAATATATTTAGGTCTAAATATATGGGCTTTTTCAGATCTTTCATTGTAATGGACGAAATAAGCTTGTGCGATTTACATATGAACAATGGAAAAACATATGGAGAACAGCAGCTTTCCTTTTTGCTCTGATAGCTGCAAGACCACGCCAAACTTAGGTCTTGAGCCATTTAAGTTTAAACCCCGTTATAATGTTTACGCGTTAGGTCAGTAGGCGGAGAGGCGGTCTTTTGTGGCTGTTCGACCACATGTGCGTTTACACTATGAAAGCAATCTGGTCAAATGCGTTTTTGACTACCTCTGGAAGTGGTCAAAAGTGGACAAACTTTTGATTTTTAGATATTTAGCGTCATCCACTTGTGATCCGATCAACTTAATACCAGGTATAAACAGGGCCTCAGAGAACACTTCGAACTCACAAAGGAAAGGACATTGGCTCCATTTTTCCCATAGTCAAACTGTCCCAATTGCATATAGTAGTTCCCTTTCATGGGAACTTCGAGCTGTGTCAAGACGCATTGGGATCACCTCTGCGCGATTACGTCTTGAAGCACTTGTGAAATCGAACCAATGGCGTGACGGAATGTCAGAGTCGGGTGATGTCACAGACCAGGAAACTATAAAGCATACAGAGAATAAAGAATGCCAGCTTCTGTGTCTTCAGCAAGCGCTCTGTTATCGTGTTATCGTGTGTCTTATTTGGTGTTGTCTGTCAGTTATATATACAAAAAATGATCTCTTTGTGTGAGGACAAGAGTATCTTGTTACACCACACACACACACACACACACACACATACACACACACATATATATATATGCTTCCTTCCCGACCTCCACACCGAGGTGTCGAGGTCGTGGCAAAGGCCGGTTCAGTATAGAGTGTTCAGCCCCCAAACCACTACATATTCAAACATTGTGGTGCTGAAACAGCACGGTTATGGGCGATGCCTTGGGTTGAAGAGACGCTTGCAGGCTGGGCCCGTCTCTAACCCCTCTGTCTGCATCGTCCCTCAAATCCCAAACGCTGCCCACCAGACCGCTAAGAACTACATCAGCGCTAATGGGCAAAGCTTATACGGTAGCAGGTCAGGCTGCGGCATGTTTACACACCATGTGAAATAGATGAGAGTGGGGAAGCGAGCTTCGAAGCCATCCAGGCACTTCAGGCCACCGAGTAGAATGCTCAAAAGCTCTGGCTCCTCTGAGACTCCAGGGCATTCGCGTGTTGAATTATATCGACGATTGGTTGATTTTATCTCAATCCGAGCAAACTACCAACTATCTGGGGGTAGTCTGGGATTCCACTACGATGCAGGCACGCCTGTATCCTGCTCATGTAAACTCCATTCTCTCAGCTGTGAATGGGGTGAAACTAGGCCAGTCACTCACTGTAAAACCGTTTCAGAGACTGTTAGGTCTGATGGCAGCTGCGTCCAACGTGATACCTTTTGGCCTGCTGCACATGAGACCCTTACAGTGGTGGCTCAGGACCAAGGGGTTTTTTCCGAGGGGAAATCCTTTTCGCATGATCAAGGTCACGCGGCGATGCTTTCATGCCTTAGTCATGTGGAAGAAGCCTTGGTTCCTGTCCCAGGGACCTGTGTTGGGGGCTCCTTGTCGTCGCGTAATGCTAACGACGGATGCTTCCCTCACAGGTTGGGGGGCGATCATAAGTGGTCGCTCAGCTCAGGGTCTGTGGGAGGACCATTTACTTTCCTGGCACATAAATCGGCTGGCAATGATGGCGGTATTTCAAGCTCTCAAATACTTCCTCCCAGACCTGAGGGGCCATCATGTGTTGGTCCGTACGGACATCATGTCGGACCTGGTGTCTCTCCTCGATGGCTTTCCTATGGATATCCCCATCAGACAGGACCTTCTGTCTCAAGCGGGCGGCATGATACTTCACCCCCGCCCGGAGTTGTGGAAACTGTGGGCCTGGCCTCTGAAGGGGCTAGGCTCATAGAATCCGGTCTCCCAACTGAGGTTGTGGAGACCATACTCCACTCCAGAGCTCCCTCCACAAGAAAGCTGTATGCGTATAAATGGAAGTTGTTCTCTACCTGGTGTAGACAACGTCAGTTGGACCCTGTCCATTCTTCTGTCAGTCTAGTGCTGCAATTTCTCCAAGAAAACTTCTCGGATGGTCTATCTCCTTCTACCTTGAAGGTCTATGTAGCGGCTATTTCCGCCTATCATGCTCCTCTGGTCATACGCTTTTCTTCGTGGTACTCTAAGGCTGAGGCCTTCGCCTTCGCTTCTGCTCCCTTTGAACCATTAGAGGAGGTTTCTGAAAAATTCCTCACTCTAAAAACGATCTTCCTGTTGGCTATTTCATCTCTCAAAAGAATTGGAGATCTTCAAGTACTTTTCGGTTGCTCCCTCATGTCTGGAATTTGCGCCTGGTATGGTCAAGGCTTTTCTTCATGCTAGACCTGGTTATGTACTCAAAGTCCCCACCAATGTCCCAGGGCCGATTGTACTGCAGGCCTTTTGTCCTCCTCCATTTTCCAGTCCAGATCAGGAGAGACTTAATCTGCTTTGCCCAGTCAGGACGCTAGACACTTATGTCAACAGAGCTGCCCTGTGGCGTAACTCTGAACAACTGTTCGTCTTTTACGGGTCTCCTAAGAAAGAAGGCCCAGTGTCTAAGCAGAGAAAGAGCAAGTGGGTGGTCGAGGCTATCTCACTTGCTTATGAGTCTACCGGACAGCCTTCTCCTTTGACTGTCTGGCCTCATTCTACCAGGGGTATGGCTGCCTCAAAGGCTTTAATCTCGGGGGTCCCCTTCCATGATATATGTGATATGGCTGTGTAGTCCTGTGTAGTCCAGTTTTATAACCCTGACTTATGCATGCCTGTGAGTGTCTTGCTTCAGCCAATTAGAAGCTGGTGTTCTTTGTTCTCTGTATGCTTTGTAGTTTTCTGGTCTGTGACGTCACCCGCCTCTGACGTTCCGTCACACCATTGGTTTGATTTCACAAGGCTACCTGTAGTATCTTTTTTAAACTCTTTATATTCACGCTTGATTGTCTCTAAGTTTGCGGCTCACAAATCAAATACATGCTTTTGCGCTGTTTAGTACTATATAGAGTAAGAAAGTTATCCTTCTTAGCCAGGAGAATAATCTTTCTTAAGAGTTGGTAGAAGATTGTACTATCGGTTTGGTGGACAAACAGATCAGGCGATTGCAAAATTATTCTATATACACCGATCAGGCATAACATTATGACCACTGACAGGTGAAGTGAATAACACTGATTATCTCTTCATCACGTCACCTGTTAGTGGGTGGGATATATTAGGCAGCAAGTGAACATTTTGTCCTCAAAGTTGATGTGTTAGAAGCAGGAAACGTCTTTCATAACATGAGATTTTAACCAAATGTTGATTTTGGTAAAAAGTTGCAACAATATGTAAAAAAATTTTTGTAAAAAAATAGTTTTGGACATATAGGGTTTGGACGTTTTTTCCCCTCTACCTGTTTGCATCCCTGAGTTTGACAAGGGCCAAATTGTGATGACTGGGTCAGAGCGTCTCCAAAACTGCAGCTCTACTGGGGTGTTCCCAGTCTGCAGTGGTCAGTATCTATCAAAAGTGGTCCAAGGAAGGAACAGTGTTGAACCGGCAACAGGGTCATGGGCGGCCAAGGCTCACTGATGCACGTGGGGAGCGAAGGCTGGCCTGTGTGGTCTGATCCAATAGATGAGCTACTGTAGCTCAAATTGCTCAAGAAGTTAATGCTGGTTCTGATAGAAAGGTGTCAGAATACACAGTGCATCACAGTTTTTAGTGTATGGGGCTGCATAGCCGCAGACCAGTCAAGGTGCCCATGCTGACCCCTGTCCACCACCAAAACAGCCGACAGTGGGCACGTGAGCATAAGAACTGGACCACGGAACAATGGAAGAAGGTGGCCTGGTCTGATGAATCATGTTTCCTTTTACATCACGCGGATGGCTGGGTGCACTTACCTGGGAAACACATGGCACCAGGATGCACTATGGGAAGAAGGCAAGCCGGCGGAGGCAGTGTGATGCTTTGGGCAATGTTCTGCTGGGAAACCTTGGGTCCTGCCATTCATGTGGATGTTACTTTGACATGTACCACCTACCTAAGCATTGTTGCAGACCATGTACACCCTTTCATGGAAACGATATTCCCTGTTGGCTATGGCCTCGTTTAACCGGATAATGTGCCCTGACGCAAAGCAAAAATGGTTCAGGAATGGTTTGAGGAGCACAACAATGAGTTTGAGGTGTTGACTTGGCTTCCAAATTCCTCAGATCTCAGTCCAATCGAGCGTCTGTGGGATATGCAGTGTAAATTTGCTGTCCCCTCAAAATAACTCAACACACAGCCATTAATGTCTAAACCGCTGGCCACAAAAGTAAGTACACCCCTAAGTGAAAATCAAAATTAGGCCCAAAGTGTCAATATTTTGTGTGGCCACCATTATTTTTCAGCACTGCCTTAACCCTCTTGGGCATGGAGTTCACCAGAGCTTCACAGGTTGCCACTGGAGTCCTCTTCAATAACGACATCACGGAGCTGGTGGATGCCCCACAGATGCTCAATAGAGTTTAGGTCTAGATACATTCTTGGCCAGTCTATCACCTTTACCCTCAGCTTCTTTAGCAAGGCAGTGGTCATCGTGGAGGTGTGTTTAGGGTCGTTACGATGTTGGAATACTGCCCTGCGGCTTCAGTATGTCACAGTACATGTTGGCATTCATGGTTCCCTCAATGAACTGTAGCTCCCCAGTGCCGGCAGAACTCATGCAGCCCCAGACTATGATACTCCCACCACTATGCTTGACTGTAGGCAAGACACTTTCTTTGTACTCCTCACCTGGTTGCCGCCACACACGCTTGACACCACCTGAACCAAATAAGTTTATCTTGGTCTCTTGGTCCATGACCACAGGACATGGTTCCAGTAATCAATGTCCTTAGTCTGCTTGTCTTCAGCAAACTGTTTGCGGGCTTTCTGGTGCATCATCTTTAGAAGAGGCTTCCTTCTGGGATGACAGCCATGCAGACCAATTTGATGCAGTGTGCAGCATATGGTCTGAGCACTGACAGGCTGACCCCCCACCCCATCAACTTCTGCAGCAATGCTGGCAGCATTCATACGTCTATTTCTCAAACACAGCCTCTGGATATGACGCTCAGCACGTGCACTCAAGTTCTTTGGATGACCATGGCGAGGCCTGTTCTGAGTGGAACCTGCCCTGTTAAACTGCTGTATGGTCTTGGCCACCATGCTGCAGCTCAGTTTCAGGGTTTTGGCAATCTTCTCATAGCCTACACCATCTTTGTGTAGAGCAATAATTTTAATCTTTTAATCTAAATCGCTGTTACAACGTGTTTGCACCTCGCTAGCTTGTTAACTTGTCATCAGTCTCTCGCACACTCCTTTTTTCCTTTTTCTACGTGTTCATCAAACAGATGTGGTAAGTCGGATCAGTCTACATTATTTTGGCTGCACAGCAGCTCTTAAAGAATAGTGTCAATGCAGGCAGATCAAAGCACTGTTGAATATCAAATGTCAATTGTCAAGTGTCCCCAACTAAGCAAGCCAAAGGCGACAGCGGCAAGGAACCCAAACTCCAACAGGTGACATCAGGTGGCAAACAGGTGTTAAAATGGAGAAAGAAAAAAAAACTTTGGGAGAAACCAGGCTTAGTCGGGGGGCCAGTTCTCCTCTGGCAAACAGTGCTTTGTTACGACTCAGGTTGCTATCATAAGTCAGATAGGATCGCAACATTCAAAGTATTTAATTCAGTTCCATCCAGCTGAGGATCGTATTCATCACACCGGTATGGACGGTTGTTGAGGAGATGCGCCACTGGTTGTCATGTTGATGAGGCCTTCACAGTGGATGATCTAGTTGACTCAATCTCTGCTGATACTTCAGGGCTGCGTTGTGGTCGTGTCAAGGCGCAGGTCCTTGGTCACACCTGGATGCGGCCCGGATCCGGTTGACTACGGTAAACCTCGGGATAAACAGAAAGACTAATATTAGCGTAGATGCCAGCTGGAAGTCTATTTTCTAGTATTGTCTAAGTCTAACTTCTAGAATACTAGAAGTTTTTTGCATTTCGAGGAGAGAGAGAATGATTGAGTACAGAAAGGCCTTAAAAACGGCTAGATCTGCCTATTTTTCAAAACTTTTAGAAGAAAATAAGTACAACCCTAGGTATTTATTTGATACAGTGGCTAAATTAACAATAAATAAAGCTTTAACTTCTGATGTTTCCAAACAGCACAGCAGTAATGACTTTATGAACTTCTTTACTTGCAAGATTGACAATATTAGAGAGAAAATTATAACCATGCAACTGTCTACTACAGTATCGCGTCAGACAGTGCATTGTAGTGTCCCTGAGGAAAAATTAAATTAATTTACTGCTTTAGGAGAGGAAGAATTGTCTAAACTTGTTAAATCATCAAAATCAACAACATGTATGTTAGACCCTATACCGACTAAGCTATTGAAAGAGATGCTTCCAGAGGTCATAGATCCTCTTCTTAATATCGTTAATTCATCTTTATCACTAGGATATGTACCGAAAACTTTTAAGCTGGCTATTATTAAACCTCTTATTAAAAAACCACAACTTGATCCTAGAGAATTAGTCAATTACAGGCCGATCTCAAATCTCACTTTTCTTTCAAAAATACTAGAAAAGGCAGTATCATCACAACTATGTTCCTTTTTAGAAAGAAATAGTATCTGTGAGGATTTCCAGTCAGGATTTAGACTGTACCATAGTACTGAGACTGCTCTCATTAGAGTTACTAATGATTTGCTCTTATCATCAGATCGGGGTTGTATCTCTCTATTAGTGTTACTGGATCTTAGTGCTGCATTTGACACTATTGATCACAATATTCTTTTAAATAGACTTGAAAATTATGTTGGCATTAGTGGAATGGCACAGTCATGGTTCAAATCATACTTATCTGACCGTTATCAGTTTGTAGTAGTAAACGAAGAGATGTCATAGCGATCACAAGTTCAATATGGAGTACCGCAAGGCTCAGTACTAGGACCGTTGCTGTTCACTCTGTACATGCTACCCTTGGGAGATATCATTAGGAAGCATGGCGTTAGTTTTCACTGTTACGCTGATGATACTCAGCTCTATATTTCTTCGTGCCCTGGCGAAACTTACCAATTTACAAAATTAATGGAATGCATAGCTGATATAAAAAATTGGATGATCAGTAATTTCCTACTACTAAATTCAGAAAAAACAGAGATTCTAATTTTTGGACCAAAAACTTCTTCACGTAATAACCTAGAATACTGTCTAACACTTGATGGCTGCTCTGTTGTTAAGTCTTCGTCATCAGTTAGGAACCTGGGTGTGCTCTTTGATACCAATCTTTCATTTGAAGGCCATGTTTCTAGCATCTGTAAAACCGCATTCTTCCATCTTAAAAATATATCTAAATTACGACATATGCTCTCAATGACAAATGCCTGTTAAACAAACTACAGCTCGTACAAAATGCAGCAGCTAGAGTTCTTACTAGAACTAGAAAGTATGACCATATTAGCTCAGTTCTGTCAACACTGCATTGGCTTCCTGTTAAACATCGTATAGATTTTAAAATCTTGCTAATTACTTACAAAGCACTAAATGGTTTAGATCCCCAGTACCTGAGCGAGCTCTTAATGCATTATAGTCCTTCATGTCTATTGCGATCTCAGAATTCAGGCCAGCTGATAATACCTAGAATATCAAAATCAACTGCAGGCGGTAGATCCTTCTCCTATTTGGCACCTAAACTCTGGAACAATCTTCCTAGCATTGTTCAGGAAGCAGACACACTCTGTCAGTTTAAATCTGGACTAAAAACTCATCTCTTTAACCTGGCATACACATAACACATTATCAATTTATTTTGTCAAATCCGTTAAAGGATTATTAGGCTGCATAAATTAGGTTAGCCGGAATCGGGAACACTTCCTATAACACTAGATGTCCTCATTACATCAGAAGAAGAATGGCATCTACGCTAATATTAGTCTTTCTGTTTATCCCGAGGTTTACCGTAGTCAACCGTATCCGGGCCGTATCCAGGTGAGATTGAGGACCTACGCCTTGACACGACCACAACACACCCCTGAAATATCAGCCGAGATTGAGTCAACTAGATCATCCATTGTGAAGGCCTTATCGACACGACAGCCAGTGGCACAGTTCCTCAACAAACTGTCCATACCGGCGTGATGAATACGATCCTCAACTGGATTGAACTGGAATAAATACTTTGACTGTTGCGATCCTATCGGGCTTATGATAGCTACCTGAATCGTAACAAAGCACTGTTTGCCAGAAGAGAACTGGCCCCCCGACTAAGCCTGGTTTCTCCCAAGGTTTTTTTTCCCTCCATTTTAACACCTATTTGCCCACCTGTTTGCCACCTGATGTCACCTGTTGGAGTTTGGGTTCCTTGCCGTTGTTGCATTTGGCTTGCTTAGTTGGGGACACTTGACAATTGATATTCAACAGTGCTTTGATCTGCCTGCATTAACACCATTTTCTTTAAGAGCTGCTGTGCAGCCAAAATTATATACCAGTTATCACTGTAAAGCTGCTTTGACACAATCTGCATTGTAAAAAGCGTTATATAAATAAAGGTGACTTGACTTGACTTGACTTAATGGCCACATATAAAAAAACTCCTGAATATATTTTAAGATCCCATCCTATGAACTTCACAAACTTTGGCAGATCCAAGGACTTGTTGTTCTCTTCTATGGGTCATCTGACACACGATCTGAGTGGATCCGGTCCGTGCTGCTGAATCATAAATTCCCCGGAGATGCCAAAGTGATGCCAGCTAAAGTTTACTGCTAAATGTAGCAGCAGTGGCACATTTTTAGTCCATTTCACTGACCAGAAGAACTGCAGCTGCATTATGAATTTTACATATATAATTTTGCACTTATACTTTGATGCTATTACAGTTTCTGATAAAGTGTATAGTCATAGCAGCAATTTCTGGTGCTTTAGTACTACTTATATGCTTATTAAAATTATGATTTTGCTTTTATTTTAGAGGTGCTAAAGTTCGTCTGTATCTCTGCTGTGAGTTTTCAGTCCTTGGGTTGAAGAGCACTATACATTCCTAAGCTATGAAACGCTGATCTGCTTGAACAAAACACTGCTTTTTCATTCTGTGACTAAGCTTTATTCCTGATGGGAATCTCTAGGCAGTTTATGTAGCTCTTCAACTATAATAAAAAATATAACCAGGCTTGTTTGTTTTGTCGGATAGGTTCACTAGAGGAGAGACTTGAAATATTAATAACCTGTGCTCTCATGATGTAAATAGAGTTGTACTACTGTATGTTGTGGCAAAGGATTCACAAATGGGCCCACTTGAGAATGAGTAAAATACAGTTCATTAATGTAGATGAGATGTTTATTTTCAAGCGTGTGGTTCTGTTGTACATGCAATGCGTTCTTGCGTTACTGTGGTGGTAATAAATCAGGGATGTGATTTTACCGTATTTATACGGAAAAAAATACAGCTGATTGCATGCCTGTAAATGTGAGTACTCAAGTGGCCACTAGTGTTGCCCTCAAATGCCTGTGCCATTGAACTGAAAGTGGCTGCTAAATATGAACATTTCAGCAATTATTGACTGTTTCATCTGCATAGTATTTTTGAAGAAGACATATATGCTAATTCCTGCTAGACTTACATTATGAATTACGTTCTGACACAATCTGAGACATGATGATGCATGAAATTGAGCTTGCGAGCTAAAATAATTTGTTGTTTACATACTTGTATATATGATTTGAGCCTAAATTTCCAGACGGTAACGGCCCACAACAGCAGACTGCAAAACCTACAGACTGATGCTTAATTAAAGAAGACTGCAATTCATTTTCTTCTATATTTTCTTTTGAGCTGCTACAGATGGTTGTTTGTGCTGTATGAGTTCTCTGGCTTAGTCATCTCTTTCCTGGATTCATAAATTATTGGTGTTTGTTAAAATAACTGGAAATGTCATATGTTGTACCAGCCTATAAAGTTGCTCTGCAAATTTTTGCATGACTCTGCAAAGTCTCTGATATCTTCATGTTATCATGTGTTTGAGTAACCCAGAGTATGGAAGTATATGTAAATATGTCACAATATTTTTCATTACAGTACTGTATGAAGTCTTTCTGATCATTTTATGTATTGCCAAATGTTGAATTGAACATGGACATGTGCGTGGGAAAAAGCTAACCTATGTGAAGTCACATGCAATGAAATGCAATGACAATGTGTATTTATTAATGAAAACTACAACCAAATAATGTGGTGTAAAGCCACAGCTGGCAAAGACTTCCAAAGATAACTAAGGCTTATGTAATTACTGAATTTTCAGATCAAAGGATATCCAATGCTACCCAGAATCTTCTGAAACAATTTGCAAATGTGAGCAGAGTGATGTCTTGCTGGTTTGGCAGAATGTCCATCCTGCTAAAAAGCCAAAGGTTGGTTGTGTAACTTAACCAGCAAGGCCTCCTTGGTCATTAGCATCTTCATCAGCAAGACAATGCTGGTTGAAACAACCTTACTTACTAGATTTTGCTGGTAAACAAACAGCATGTTCACATTTTCACAATCTAGACCAGGGGTGGTGAACGTCAGTCCTGGAGAGCCACAGTTTTTTGCTTCAACACTAATCAAACACACCTGAACAAGCTAATCAAGGTCTGAAGGAAGGTTACTAGGAAGGTTACTAGGAAGCTACAGGCAGGTGAGTTTTTATCAGGGTTGGATCTGAACTCTGCAGGACTGTGGCTCTCCAGGACCGGAGTGCAAAACCCCTGATCTAGACCAACACCAAAAAAGGGCTAATGAATGTGAATTCATGCTGTTTTATTTCAGCAGGGCAGAAGCTGCTGAGCTGCTGGAGTGTGTTAATATTGAAGATGGTCCATGTTGAAGCTCTCTTTAACATATCCCACAAGCCCTTTTTGACCTCTCCCGCTGAACACAGCATGAGAAAAAGGGCAGTCGGACTACTGCTCAGGGACAGCAGAATAGTGATGGTCTCTCTCTTCGATCAGTACGTCATTGATGAATTGACAAAAACGCCTCCGGCGTCTGACAGTGGACAGCTGATCAATACTGAGAATATGTGATGGACAAATGGAAAAGTACAGGAGCAGCTAATAACTGTCACACAGGAGATCTAACTGTAGCTCTTTGCCATCAAGAGCATGTAAATTAACGTCAATAAAGTGATTTTTGTAGGGCTGCATACTTTTTTTCATTCAGATGTACTTATTTTATTTTTTAAACATGGTCATCAATTTCTCTGTTATTAATCTGTTTTGTTTTTTAAATGAGTTTAGTTTAAGTTTTAGTTTTGTTTTTAACAGCACAGCTTTTCTCACTTTAACACAAAATTAAGGATTTTACTCATATTTTACATTTTATAAATCTAATTTATTTAATTTCTGGTAATGTTCACACTGAAGTTACAAATGGCTGTCACTCCTGTATAAATTCTGTTCTGTACAAACTGAGTTTACAGGAGTCCTGCAACATAACTCTCCCAGAAAAATCATGAACCAAATCCGAACAACTATGGAAAGTTGAAGGTATGTTTGTTGACTTACTTAGTTATTCCCACCAGCCCTGTGATTGTTGAGTAACTGAAACATTACAGTCTTTACTCTTGAGAGAATACAGTGTTTAAAAGCCCATTTCCACCTCAGAGGAAAAGAAAATTTACTTTACACTATACTTTACTTTTACAGTTTCTTGTGAGATAGTCAAGAGAGCCACAGTTATAATGTGTTAAGTCACAATTGTAAATTCAATTTTGAAATCACAATTGTAAATTATATATGCTACTTTATTTCTCACAATCTCTCAAAATGGACATAATTATATTTCTCATATGTCTCGTAATTGTGCCTTAATAATCAATAATTATATATTATTTATACACTGCTCAAAAAAATAAAATGAAGCAACACTTTGAAAACACATTAGATCTCAAAAATATCATGCTGGATATCTATACTGATATGGACTGGGTAATGTTAGGAATAAAAGGATGCCACATCGTTTGATGGAAATGAAAATTAACAACCTACAGAGGAATGCATTCAAAGACACCTCAAAAATCAAAGTGGAAAAATGATGCAGCAGGCTAGTCCATTTTGCTGAAATTTCATTGCAGCAATTCAAAATGGTACTCAGTAGTTTGTATGGCCCCCACGTGTTTGTATGCTTGCCTGACAATGTCGGGGCATACACCTAATGAGATGACGGATGGTGTCCTGGGGTATCTCCTCCCAGATCTGGACCAAGGCATCACTGAGCTCCCGGATAGTCTGAAGTGCAACCTGGCGTCGACGGATGGACCGAAACATAATGTCCCAGAGGTGTTCTATTTGATATAGGTCAGGCGAGCGTGGGGGCCATTCAATGGTATCAATTCCTTCACCCAGCATACACTCGCTACATGAGGCCGGGCATTGTCGTGCACCAGGAGGAACCCAGGACCCACTGCACCAGCGTAGGGTCTGACAGTGGGTCCAAGGAATTCATCCTGATACCTAATAGCAGTCAGGGTGCCATTGTCTAGCCTGTAGAGGTCAATGTGTCCCTCCATGGATATGCCTCTCCAGATCACTGACCTACCACCAAACCAGCCATGCTGAATGAGGTTACAGGCAGCATAACGTTCTCCACGGCTTCTCCGGACCTTTTCACGTCTGTCACGTACTCAGGGTGAACCTGCTCTCATCTGTGAAAAGCACAGGGCGCCAGTGGCGGACCTGCCAATTCTGGTGTTCAATGGCAAATGCCAATTGAGCTCCACGGTCCCGGGCAGTGAAGTTTAACTGATGTGATGCTATTCTCTGATTAAAAAGTGTTCCTTTAATTTCTTTGAGCAGTGTATTTACACTACCATTTGAAGTTTGGGGGAAGTATAATGTTTTAAAAGACATGTATACTTTTGTTCAGCAAGGATGCATTAAATTGATCAAAATTGGCAGTAAAGACTTCATTGTTAAAAAAAATTATTGCCATAAAAAATGTATCATGCTTTCCACAAAAATATGGAGCAGCACAACAGTTTTCAACATTGATAATAATAAAAAATGTTTCTTGAGCAGAAAATCAGCATATTAGAATGATTTCTGAAGGATCATTTGACACTGAAGACTGGAGTAATGATGCTGAAAATTCAGCTTTGACATCACAATAATTACTGTAACGTGTTGCTTGCACAGGAACACACAATGAAGAAGGTTAAGTTCAAATAAGTCTTTACTTAGGAAATCCAATAGGTACAGGCAGGAACGCAACGCAACACAACACAACACAACACAACACAACACAACACAACACAAGGCATATGAGACCGGACAATGAACATAGGGAAGACAGGAACGTAAATACACAAATGATTAACTTAAATGACATACGGCTGTGAATGATCTTGTTAGTGTTCATGGTGATAGATTGTGGCGGGAAAACAGAACAAAGGAGCACATGTGACAGATGAAAACAAACTGAATGTGACTGAGACCGTGACAGTACATCCCCCTCTGGCAAGGCGTGTCCTCGCGCTGTCATGGAACATCCTAAGAAGGGGGCCAGAGGGGGTTCTGGAGGTGGATGGAGTGAAAGGGGGACGACCAAATGATGCAGGAGGTGGCTTTGGAGGAGGACGGCCAACTGGGAGGAGTAGCTAGATGGTGGCCCAGGCCATAGCCAGGATGGTGGACCACGGCGGTGGCGCTGGAGGGAGGAGCCATGGTGGTGAAGGCTTCAGTGCCACCTTGGGGACGAGCGAGGGCGACGGCGATGACGGAGGAGGAACCCACGGCGCAGATGGAGGGCTGAAGGAGTGGAGTGATGTCGAAGACCCAGACGACCGCGATGGAGCCGCAGCAACGACCCCCCCGAGATGGATACAGGGATCCGGAGGGCTGAGGTGTAGCTGGAGCAACCGAGAGCGGAGGTGGAGCCTGGGGGAGGGCGGAGCTATCCGGAGCTGTAGGGGTGGAGTCCACGGCAAAGGTGACGCAACGTCTGACCCGGGTGAAGCCGATGGTTCGAGGGAGCTTCGCGAAGCCGAAATCCCAAAGGTCCCAGCAGACGTCGAGGGAGGGAGGGAGGAGCGCAGGTGGAGGAGTCGGGGCAACGGGTCGAGGTGGAGTGACCAGGACAGAAGCCGCAGGCAGAGCCACGGGATCCTCATGCCCAGGAGGAGGTGGCTCACAGTAGGCTTGCGATGAAACCACGTCACTGAGAGGAGATGACAGTGGTGCAGCGGGACTGATGGGGGACAGCTCGGGCAGGACAGCACACGTGGCTGGGGTCTGGGAGGAAGAATGGGACGACGGGCTGTCCAAAACATTTAGAAGAGGAGGTGGGAGAGGGAGGCTGGGTGGGTGGGACCAGTGAATCCAGAATAGAACAGGTAGGTAGATGAAGGGTTGCATCTGTGTTGTAGTCCAGAAACTCACTCTCAGTGACAGGCAGGTGGGCGGGGCTTCTGACCAACCCCTCCACTCCCTTGGCACAGGATGGGACAGCCGACTTAGACCGCTCCTCAGATGGACTCCTCAGGCTTCGGTGTGATGTCATGCTCGGTCGCTCCCCCAAGCGCAGGCTCTAACATTGCGGTGGAGTCGTTCACTCCATCTGCGGTGGGTTGTTGCTGTCTTTCCTCGCCGTCCATGGGTTTCTGGCTGGGCACTGGGCTAGGCAGGGTTCTGGATCGGGGCCGCATGCTCTCCAGACATGTTGGTGTTAATCATCAGCACGGTTTCCGTTCAGTTCAGTCCGTTGGTGTTTGGGAGATTGTTAGGGTGGTGAAAGTTCGCCCCGATCCAGAACAGGGTCTTGAGGGCTTCATCCTCCAGCTGGCTGGTGACGGCAAGATGGCAGAACTCAAGCGTAAAAAAAAAAAAAAAAAAATCATGGCTCTCCTGAACCACTATGATGAATTTTACCCATTCATCCATAGGGTGGTCCGGTATTCTGTAACGCGTTGCTCGCACAGGAACACACAATGAAGAAGGTTAAGTTCAAATAAGTGTTTACTTAGGAAATCCAATAGGTACAGGCAGCAACGCAACACATGTGACAGATGAAAACAAACTGAATGTGACTGAGACCATGACAATTACATTTTAAAATATATTCTAATTATTTTACATTGTAATAATATATCACAATATTGTTTTAGTGTGTTTTCTGTATTTATTAAATAAACACAGCTTGCAAGTATAAGAGATATATTTCAAAAACATTGCCGACCCCAAACTATTGAACAGTAGTGTATTTAAGAAATGAATAGCAATTATGACATATAGGGCCACAATACGAGAAATAATGTGCCAGTTATGAGGTGCAAAATTGCTGTTATGAGAAATAGTGACAACTGTGAGAAATAAAGTTACAACTACTTTTTACTCTTTAAGTTACTTGTTTGTTAATTCTGCTGCAGAAATGCACTAACATAAAAAGCAGAAGCTTAATCACGTGCTTCAGAGTACTAAAATTGCTTTGGTCAAAACTAACTTGAACCCATTAGAGTGCTTACATACTAAATAAATCTCTGATAGATGGGAATGTGTAAGATGCATTTGAAGAGTGCAGTCAGTTTGAAATGGGAAAGTAGCAATTTGGTTTTGCAGAAGTCTGTTGCAGAAGCATTTTCTTACCTTTTGGTTGCATAATCCCCTATGAAAAAGTTGAATTTGCAGCATTCTCTCTGGTGTATATACACCTTTAAATTGTTGCCATTTATGTTTCATATTTAGAGCTGCAAGACACTAAAACGTTTCTATTTTTTATCATGATGTCAACCAGTGTGAGTTCAGGGAATTTGCAGCTTCTCCTTTATTCTGTTCACACATGTAAATAAGGCTTATGGGATTCACTTCAAATTGCATTGTTTTTTTCATAATCTTATTTTATCACTTGCCTAAAAGTATAGTTCACCTAAAAATGTAAATTCTGTCAAAATTCACTCACCCTCAAGTTGTTCCAAACCTGTATGAATTTTTTTCTTCTGCTGAACACAAAAGAAAATATTTTTGAAGAATGTTGGTAACAAAACCAAAGCCCCAATGACTTCCTATGGAATTCAGTTTGGTCCATCAACTGTTTGGTTACCCATATTCTTCAAAATATATTCTTTTATGTTCAGCAGAAGAACTTGAGGGTGAATAAATTATGACAGAATTTTCATTTTTTGGGTGAACTATCCCTTTAAGTGCAAATGCACTCATTCATTCACTCATATGCAATTTATATTTGGGTGTTTTTGGAAGGCTCTGTGTTATAAGCGGGCACTTCCGTGTGGTCGGTTTGGCAGCGCTTAAATTATGTCCCCCAAACCTACACAGTTTAGTTTTATTGTTAAACACAAGTGTTTTGCAAGGTACGCGCAGACACTTCCGAGGGCCTGAAGCCTGAGAGTGGGCGGAACTTTGTATTTCAGGATGAGAACAGGAGGAGTGAGGAGTGAACAGACAAAATTAGAGAAAAGCTGCGGGAACTGCAAAAAATTGCTGAGAGTGTCAACAAAGTCTCTGTGTTCGTAATCATATTTCACAGCATTGGCTAAGTTATTGATGGGAGTAGGAACACACATGCTGTTTACTGGGGGAGGAGAGACGCATCGGATTGCTGGCAGTAAAACTTTTAAAAAACAGAGAAGAGTTATTCAGCCATGCGATCGCATGTGTGGGCTCCTTTTTCTTCCTGAAAGAAACTTCCTCTCTCTCTCTCTCTCTCTCTCTCTCACTCACACACACACAAGATGAAAAATAGAGAGACCGCTGGCATAATAGAGCACATAATTCCATCTGTTAGCATGCACAGCAGTGAAGTTGAGAGCGATTTGGCAACCAGAAACATTTGAATTCTTAAAAAAGATATGTAAACATACCTTGGCAGGCCTTTTTTTCCCTCTCTCCTGCCATTTTGCATGATTGCGTTGCTAAAATTATCTCTGTTAGGACACACCAGCAGTTGGAGGTGTAAAAGCGATGTGAATAAACGTTGGAGGGACTGAGTGTAAATTTATTTACATATGCTAAAATCAGGTGGTGGTAATCATACTCAAACGAGGAAGGTAGATGGAGGAACAGATGCTGCGTATGGAAACGAATCAAAAAGAAAGTAGGATGAAAAAAAGAAATGTCCTTTTTCATCAGTTTAATTTCTTCACTGCTGTATTTTGTACTTTTCTCCTCATGCTTCCAGAACGTGACAGTGCTAATAAACAGCTATCATCATTTTACAAACGGGTGGGGGTGGGGGGGTCTCCTCTTGGGAATGAGACGCTGCATAAAACACGCTAGGGGAATGCCTAGATCCAATCTCGGCAATATCATATTGACCAGCAACAGCTCATGACAACATCACAATGCGACCCGATAGTATATAAGGGGTGCTTAGATAATCTACTTATCGTCTGAAGGGTCTGTAAGCACGCGGGCCCCGATGCATGGCAAAGAGATGCAGCATCTCGTTTCCTGTTCTCAGGGAACCATGGTTACATGCGTAACCTGAGACTTTCCCTTTTGAGAGGGAACTCAATGCTGCGTAAAACACGCTAGGGGAACGATATACCCACGCCACCATGCTGAGGGGAGTGCATGCTCTTACCATACACATGGAATTAGAAAGGGCAAAAGCACTCCTTTTACCATGCACACGGATTTTAGAAAGTCTTCTCCCCGACATTTCATACTTCATACAGAAGGAGTTCCTTTAAGGGAGCGTGGCTAGGGGCCCAGCGGACCCCCAACCAGTCACTTCTCAGGGGACACGGTCACCCTAAATACCACCAGGGAGGCTGACCCAGTTACTAGCTGTACTAGTAACTTAATCTGCCTACCACCTGTCTGTATCTACAGAAACAGAGTCTCCGATGCAGAAGTCACATGAGGGACATCCAGAAAGAGGGACTGCGTAGATCGACTGCTCGATCTACAAAGCACCTATGTTTCAAGGCGCTAAGAAGGTCATGCACTCTAACAAATGGGGACCCCCGTCAGGAGAATGCTCACAGCCTAGGGGCTGATCTAATCGGGAGGCCTCAAGGGAAGCCTTCAACCTATGACCAGCTTAGGGAGCTAAGTACTCAAATCTACTCTCAGAATGAGAGGAGTCCCAAGCTTGACCCATGAGGTCGACCAGGCTATAGGCTAGGGAAAAAAAACGAAGGTGAACAGAATTAGCCAAGTCAGCTACACGTAATAACGTGCAGTCTCAGGAAGGCCAGATTAAAAGGCCAGCCATCACATTGCCAGCAAGCAGAGTACTTCAGTAAAGCACCCTTTTTACAAACATGCGGCAACATACCCTGAGGAGGCCCACTTGGGCCTACTACTCTAGATGAACACGGCCATCAGCTTGTGACACCCACTAACAATAAGATCTTGCTGACCAATACCCAACCACAGGGGACTTGCATCAGGGTGGCCTACAGCAGTCAGCTACTTGGTATCAAGTCTTAACTGGCAGAGAAAATACCTGCATCATGGGAATTTCGGTTCCAGGGGACCCTAAGGTCACCCACCTCAAACACACTGGCTGAAAAAGGTTGATGCTAGCTGCCATGCACAAGTCAAGTCAAGTCACCTTTATTTATATAGCATTTTTAACAATGCAGATTATGTCAAAGCAGCTTTACAGTGATAACTGGTATATAATTTTGGCTGCACAGCAGCTCTTAAAGCAAATTGTGTCATTATCCATCTTACCAATAACCTGATAGCTAGTTGTCTGAGGCCTGCAACCCTGGGGTTCACCCACAGGAAGGCCTGCTAATACACAGGGAAGCCCGCTAGGCTTCTAATAGCAGACTTGCTAGCTGACCAAAGCTGCTTCTTTTTTTCTTTTTCTTTTTTTTTAGCCAGTTACCCACATTGCTGGGGACTCGCCATAGAGAGGCCTGCTAAGGCCTACTATCTGAAAGCAAACCTATGCGCTTCTACCAGAGAACCCATACTGCTGGGAACTAGCCTCCAAGATGGCCTGCTAGGGCCAGGTACCTGGCAGCCAGTTCAACACAGCTAAATGCAGCAAAATTGATAGAGCACATCTCCAGGGAGGCCCGTCTAAGGCCAATGCCCTGATAGCAAGACGTTGCTCTAAATACCCATAGGGGACTCGCCTGCAGGCGCCTGCTGAGGCCACAACCAGCGGCAAGTCTTGCTGCTAGCACACTACTGGGGACTCACTCGCAAGAGGCCTGTTAAGGCCTGCTTGTCTAACAGCAAGTCTGGTTAGTTGCTAAACACTCCCCAAGAGACTGGGGCTATCTAACAGGAAGACCTACCAGGGCCTGACTACCTGCTGAACTGCTGTCGCAAGACCCAAAGTGCTGGTGACAACTCACAAAGAAGGCCTACTAGGGCCAACTATTCTGAGCATGTCTTATTGCTACCACATCCACACTGATGAGGGCTCACCACAGAGAGGCCCGCTAAGGCCTACTATCTGATAAAATACCCCAAAGCTACCAGAAACCCATTTCATGGGGGCTGTACACAGGGAGGCTTGCTCACATTGCTCACAAGCAGTGTACTCAGTAAAAAGCACCTTTCACCCTCTAAGCGAAGGGAGTACAACATACGCCAGATGCCCTGCAGTACTACTCCAACTACTCCAGACGAACACAGGCGTCAGCTCGTGGCAATGCTCGGGCTACAAGGGAGCGTACTAAATTACCAGCCTCCCGAAATGAAGGTCAAATACTGCTCAACCTGAGCCACAACGGTGAAGGGCAGACAAAAACCAGAGCTATAAGCGAAGTACTCATATAAAACCTTGTATTTAACAAGGGAGTATGGTTCGCATGACCCTGAGAATGCTACAGGGTAAAGGCATACCATAGCGACTCCAAACGCGACAGAAACAGTATCTGCGCTCAGCCATAGGGGAATGGGGGCCTGTTTTCTAGAAACGGCCACACAAGATCAACCCAACACTTGAACGTCAGTTCAGCGGGCTTAGAAGAGTCAAGCTAGGGCCTAACAGTAACTAGCTTCTGAAAAGCAGGGCCAAAACAAAGAGCAATTATTTCTATTTGCAAAGAAAAAAGACCTAAACCGCCTATTCTGCCTCTACATCAGCCTGCATTAAAGAACCAGGTAACAATGTCAGGCGGCCCAGAGGGCCGATGCTAGACATTTAATCTATCTGAAGTCAAGCGCTTATCTCAGTATATCTCATGTATCAATCGTGTCTGGTGTCTGGTAGCTGTAAACAGTGAGAGATCTTGAGGCAGGCACGATGCTAGTAGGAGCCACAGGCGTGCTCCATTATGAACAAAAAGAGCGAATAAAATATAAGATAAGATGACAAATAGTGCAATCGTGCTATTATTTATCTATCTGTTTGCTCTCATGTATCAATCAGAGTGTGGTAGCTATGAACAGTGACAGATCTTGAGGCAGGCGCGATGCTAAGCTGTAGCAGGCGCTACGCACTCCATTATGAACAAAAAGAGCGAATAAAATATAAGATAAGATGACAAATAGTGCAATCATGCTATTATTTATCTATCTATAGTTTGGTCTCATGTATCAATCGAAGTGTCTGTTAGCTATAAACTGTGAGAGATCTTGAGGCAGATGCGACGCTAAGCTGTGGCAGGTGTGATGCTAGTAGGAGCCACAAGAAGCGCTCCATTATGAACAAAAAGAGCAAATAAAATATAAGATAAGATGACAAATAGTGCAATCGTGCTATTATTTGTCTATCGGTTTGCTTTCATGTATCAATCGGATTGTCTGGTAGCTATAAACAGTGAGAGATCTTGAGGCAGGCGCGACGCTAGTAGGAGCCACGAGACGCGCTCCATTATGAACAAAAAGAGCAGAAGACAACACATCTTCTCCCAGCAGCTCATTCTCGCGAGCCCCTCTTAAACTGTCCGGCGAGCTCCATCTGGTAGCCCTGTGGTATGAGTCTCCGCCCTGCCTCAGCACGAGCAGGACCGAACCACCAAGCTCAGATGCTGAACTCTAAATAATTAAGTATTAAAAGGATTCAGGGTTTAAATAAAAGTAAAAACGGTAAAATACGTTCTACTCCAGTTAAGTAATCCACTTAAACTATTTGCAAATAATATTTTGTTACTTTTTAAAAATTCAAGCACTCTGTTGCTTGTAATATTTTGCTTTGCTCATTTTATGAAGTGTTTAATTGTCTTGAATACATTTTAAAAATCAAGTAATATTTATTTAACTAAAACATGTTTGAAGGCTACATGCTTTTCAACTCATAATTATTTTGCATTAATATTTCACTTTTTAAATAATTAAAAGAAGTGTAAGGTATCAAGTTAGTTTTTGTTGTCGAATTGAAATAGGTATCAAGAATATCAATTACTGACAATTTGGTACCATCACAACAACAGTACTTGGTGGTTATGAATAATAGTACTAGTGATGTTTGCCTTCGCAAACGCCACTATTAATCTGCTTGTGAAAATGGGAAAGCCCAAATTGCTGGCACAAACTCCCCATTCAATTTGTCTGGCAAAGGAAATGCTGTGACAACACTTCATTTGAAATTGTGTTCTGATATGCTTTGGACCAAAAATAAATCTATTTGTGTTCCCCCATGTTAAGATGGTAAAACAAGATCCTTTGATATTTCTAATCATGTTTTGGTGCATCTCCTGTCATATCTTCTGTCATGTTTCTAATATAACTGTGAGAAAACAACAAACACTGACACAATATAAGCATATTAGCATGTACTGGTAGTGCCTTTAAGTGTCAGAATGAGTCCATGAAAATCTATGGCACAAATCCCATGTTTTTGTTGTGCAAGAACATGAAGATTAGATTCAGTATGTTTGGTAAAGATTAGCTACTTTTCATAATAGGTTATGTCAGATAGTAACACATCAAATGTCTTTTGATGGTCTTGGTATATCAGATAATAGTCCGAAGCTCGTCCAGCCACAGAGTATCAGAGAGAATGAGGTTTCAGGAAATTCACAATATGTATCATTTAGAAAAATGATTTATTGGAATTACTTAAAAAAGCAATGTCAAGTGGTTCCACATAACTTTACTGAGTAATTTGTACAAATAACAATTTAGCTGTATGAACAAAATAAATTATCTAAAGTAATTTCAGGATGTTTCCTGTCATTTTAAATGATCAAAATTCATCTATGACAAAGGGTTCTAAAAATATGGCTTCTTATTTTAAAAAAAAGTGTTTCTGTGGCTCAATTTACCCCAGGTTATGAGTAAGCTGATCCGAGTCAGTGGGTAAGTTGCACCATCTGGGTGTAAACTGACCATCTAACTGAATCTGAATCAAAACCCATGTGAAAAGGTAAAGTTAATTTACCTCTTTTAAAAACTAATTTAATAATCAAATTTCATTTTACAAATGGTCATATTTCTTTTCTTAAAGCTAACTTAAACAATAAAAAAAAACAAATGAAGTTGATTTTTTTTTTTTTATAATTATAAACTAAACCAATTGCATAATATTGTTACAGTACAGAAGGGTCGGAGACAATGGGAAACAGGTAAGTGATGTTTATTGGACAACTAGTGGAGCAAACAGGAATGCAGGTGATTGAATAGCAGAATTGCAGGTTGAATGGTGAATACCGGAGTGATAATGCTGTCCTTTGTGTTGTAGGGTTGGAGATCGTGGATGGCAGATGAATGCCATTCATAGCAGAGCAGAGAAGACACTTGGGAACTCACACAAAGACAGGAACATAGGAGGAGACTTGGAACATGCTGGAGACGAGACGGTAAGTATACTGGAGTCCTTAAGGTAAGCATAGCGGTAAGTCTATGTACAAACGAGACCGGACGCTGACTGGAGTGAGTGAGTGTCCTTTATGCGATGACTGATTGGGGTGCTGATTGAGTGCAGGTGCGTGTGATCAGTACTCTGGTGAGGGAGTGCGCTATGATTGGGTGATGTTGGAGCCTGCCGTGTCTGTGACACTTACCACCCATGGTAAGTGACCGGGTTAATCTGCTTCGTGATGGTGAAGGGGCCAATGAATCTGGGACTTAGCTTTCGGCAAGGCAGACGCAGTCTGATGTCCCGAGTAGGCAGCCAGACCTTCTGTCCCGGTTGGTAGACTGGAGTGTTGGAGCGTCGAAGGTTGTCTGTCATCCTACGTCTGCGCAAGGCCCGTTGAAGCTGGTGGTGTGCAGAGTCCCAGACCCTCTTGCTCTCTCGGAACCAGTAGTCGACAGCTGGTACATTCGACGGTTCCCCTGACCAGGGGAGCAATGGGGGTTGGTAGCCGAACACGCACTGGAAAGGAGTGAGTCCAGTGGTAGGTTGACGCAGGGAGTTCTGTGCGTACTCGGCCCAACCCAGGAACTGGTTTCAAGAGTCCTGGTGGCCATGGCAGAAGGTTTGGAGGAACCGGCCGATCTCCTAGATTTTCCTCTCCGTCTGCCCGTTCGACTGCGGGTGGTATCCAGATGAGAGGCTCACGGTCACACCTAGGAGAGAGAAGAATGCACGCCGTACTCTGGAGATGAACTGAGGTCCTCGGTCCGATACAATATCTTTTGGGATTCCGTAATATCTGAAGATGTGATTGAACATGATCTCAGCCATTTCCATTGCTGTGGGCAGACCTGGAATCAGACGACAAGACTTAGAAAATCTGTCAGTTACCACCAGGATACAGGTGCAAAAACCGACATTCTTGCACATACCTTTTGACGTGCCTTGCCATGTTTGACCACCAAAATATGGCATTATTATACTGTCAAATGTCGAGAGCACATTGTGACGCGAGAGCACATCAATGTAATGCGCGAGCACAAATCTGTCCGCTCACGCACGAATTTCCTTTGCTCTTGCACAAAACTGAATGCGCGCTCTCAAATATACAGTGCGCTCTTATGAACTGCCTCTCCTCTCGCTCAGATATTGCGTGTTTGCGCTCAAACTGTGTCCTGTGCGCTCGCGAATCTCTCCGTGCTCTTGCAGAAATTAATTTACTTCTGGATTAAACGCTGTCAAAAGTTATCAACCAATCAGAAGAGACGACTGATCCATGAAAATGCTATGTGGAATCTTATTGGCTGAGAGTGAACTGCGCCTGGAATTCTTTCGACAAAGATGGATATTTAATTTCTTTACAATTTAATAATATTTAATAATATTAATCAAATGTAGGCCATATCTTTGATGCTTTGATGGTTTCTATATTAATAAGCTGGTTTGTCTAACTGCATCCCATTACAGGTCAAACCCCACTGAACGATTTATCAAAAACCAACATATTAGCCAATATCATGGACCAAAACATTAAATTATACATTCATTTAAAACAAAAGATTAAACAACTAATTACATTTTATAAATCAGTCTATTTAGAAATGTGTAAAATGTTATAAATTAGCCTATTTAAAAAAAAAAAAAGTATTAATTTTAATGATTTCATTACAAAAATCGTTTCGTCCAGTGTTTTTAAACAAATATTTAATGATTCTGATACATCAAATACATTTTAACAGTCACTGGTCACCACCTACTGGCAGAAAAGTGTAATAACATTAGTTTCAAAGGTTATTTACTCGTTTTGATTGCTAAAATCAGCGTATATTCGGACTATAAATTGTTATTGCACTACTCGCGTTATTATTTAATGTTTGCAACACAGAAGTAGCAATAGTGTGTTGTTGAAAACACTTTGTGAAGCTTTTTAAAACATATAGCTTACATAACCACTGCTTTCAGCGACAGTGCAAAAGCAGATTTAAATATTCCTGTATGATCGTAATTTCAAAGGTTTAATAGACACAGCCTAATCGTTGTCATTTAGTAATAAGATCGCGTTCTTTTGATTAATCGTGCATACATAAGAACTTATAGCTAAAGTATTTTTGTATGTTATGTTTTACCAGACCTCAAAAGAAATTCACTATAGGTGATCTCCACATTTTAAGTATTTAGGGAATAGTTAACAAAGATTAATAATTACAGTAATATTGTTAGTTCATAGTACATTATTAATGTTAACAAATAAAAACCTTATTTTAAAATGTTACCTATTTTTTATATAAATTTCAACAAGTACACAAAACGTACAACCACAATAACTTTAAGAAACCTTGTTTGTTTGTTTGTTTGTTTAGATAAATTGGAGTTTGACCTGTAATGTGATGCAGTTAGACAAACAAGCTTATTAATATAGAAACCATCCAAGCGCCCCATTCCGAGCCATTTCTAAGATATGACCCACATTTTGATTAATATTATTAAATTATAAAGAAATTAAATATGCATCTTTGTCGAAAGAATTCCAGGCGCAGTTCACTCTCAGCCAAGAAGAGTCCACATAGCATTTTCATGGATCAGTCGTCTCTTCTGATTGGTTGATAACTTTTGACAGTGTTTAATCCAGAAGTAAGTTAATTTCTGCAAGAGCACAGAGAGATTCGCGAGCGCACAGGACACAGTTTGAGTGCGCAGGACACAGTTTGAGTGCGCAGGACACAGTTTGAGTGCGCAGGACACAGTTTGAGTGCGCAGGACACAGTTTGAGTGCATAGGACACAGTTTGAGTGCATAGGACACAGTTTGAGCACGCAGGACACAGTTTGAGCGTGCACACGCAATATCAGAGCAAGAGGAGAGGCAGTTCATAAGAGAGCACTGTATATTTGAGAGCGCACGTCCAGTTTTGTGCAAAAGCAAAGGAAATCCACACGCGAGCGGACAGATTTGCGCTCGCGCATTACATTGATGTGCTCTCGCGTCACAATAATGTGCTCTCGACATTTGACAGTATAATAACGCCATACCAGAAGCGCTCTTTCAGCAGCAAGAGGGTTTCATTGACCCCGGGGTGGCCAGTGCCCAGCGACGTGTAGGAAAAGTGGATGACTGGAGTTCACCGTGCCCAGGTAATACAGCAAACCTGGTGGACAACCCGGTGGAGTGTTGGTGGAGGCATTGGAGGAGGGAATGGTGGCTTCAGACCAGCTGATGGGACTCACGATAATCCTTTCAGGTAGGATGGATTCAGGCTCTTCAGTGTTCTCTTCAGGATTATAGAGATGGTATAAGGCATCCGCCTTGACATTCTTGGGACCTGGACAATAAGAGATAGTGAAGTCAAAACGGGTGAAGAATAGCACCCAGCACGCCTGTCGAGGATTCAATCTCTTGGCATCTCTGAGATACTCCAGGTTTTTATGATCAGTAGGTACCAAGAAGGGGTGCTGTGCACCCTCCAACCAATGCCTCCACTCCTCCAGGGCCAACTTGATGGCTAGAAGTTCCCTGTTGCCAATGTCGTAGTTTCTTTCTGCCGGGTTGAGTTTGCGTAAGAAGAAGGCACATGGATGGAATCTACTTTGGTTCCCCTGCTGCTGAGAAAGCACCGCTCCCACTCCTGTGGTTGAAGCATCCACCTCGATGATGAAAGGCTTATCTGGATCAGGATGTACGAGATGGGGAGTGGTGATGAAGGCTTCTTTTAGGGTGTTGAAAGCATTGGTGGCAGCTGGTGTCCAGGACAGAGACTTTGGCTTGTTGCGGAGGAGGTTGGTCAAAGGGCTTGTGATGGTACTGTAGTCTTGGATGAATCTGCGGTAGAAATTGGCAAAACCTAGGAATCTTTGGAGTTCTTTGATGGTGGATGGAGTTGGCCAGTTCCTGATGGCTTCTACTTTCCCCTCGTCCATCTAGATGCCACTGCTGTCGATGTTGTAACCAAGGAACTGCACTAAGGGGGTTGATGGAACAAACATTTTTCAGCCTTGAGGAACAGATGGAATTCCCTCAGGCGTTTCAGGACCTCTGCAACGTGGTGGCGATGTTCGGCCAGGCTCCGGGAATATATCAGGATGTCATCAATGTAGACCAGAACGAACTTGTGAAGAAACTCCCGGAGCACCTCGTGGATGAAGTCCTGGAATACGGAGGAGGCGTTGACCAGGCCATACGGCATCACAAGGTACTCATAGTGTCCAGTAGGGGTCACAAAGGCAGTCTTCCACTCGTCCCCCTCACATATCCGGATGAGGTTGTATGCGCTGCGGAGGTCCAACTTGGTGAAGACAGTGGCACCGCGGAGATGTTCCAGAGCCGCTGGGACGAGGGGAAGTGGGTAACGGAACTTTACCGTAATCTTGTTAAGTGCCCCGGTAGTCGATACAAGGCCGCAAGGCTCCGTCCTTTTTTGCCACGAAGAAGAAACTCGAAGCAGCAGGGGAAGTAGACGGGCGGATGTAACCTTGTTCTAGCGCCTCCTTGATGTATTCCTCCATGGTCTTCTCCTCAGGAATAGATAGAGGGTGGATCTTCCCACGGGGCACTGACTCACCCGGAAGCAGATCGATGGCACAGTCCCATGGCCGGTATTTAGGCAGCTTGGAGGCTCTTTTCGGGCAGAAGGGGGCGTAACACGGAGGAATATCCACTGAACGTTTCTCTTGAAATGGATCTGGGGTGCTCATACTGGTGTTCTGCGGTGTAGGTCCGGTCTTCTGTTATAGTACAGAAGGGTCAGAGATGAACTGGTTTAATGAACAACCAGTGGAGCAAACAGGAATGCAGGTGAGTGAATAGCAGAATTACAGGTTGAATGGTGAATACCGGAGTGATAATACTGTCCTTTGTGTTGTAGGGTTAGAGATCGTGGATGGCAGATGAATGGCGTTCCTAGCAGAGCAGAGAAGACACTTGGGAACTCACATGAAGACAGGAACATAGGAGGAGACTTGGAACACACTGGAGATGAGGGAGTAGGTATACTGGAGTCCTTAAGGTAAGCATAGAGGTAAGTCTATGTACAAACGAGACCGGACGCTGACTGGAGTGAGTGTCCTTTATGCGGTGACTGATTGGGGTGCTGACTGAGTGCAGGTGCGTGTGATCAGTACTCTGGTGAGGGAGTGCACTGTGATTGGGTGATGTTGGAGCCTGGCGTGTCTGTGACAAATATTACATTGAAATTTTACCAGTTTATACTTCAGATATTTAACTGAACTACAGTGCCTTATAGTGGGGTAAGTTAAAACACTGGCTCAATTTACCCCACAGCATTTGGCTCACTTTGCCCCATAGCTGCCATTTTGTACAAAACTGGCTAGCTTACCAATTCAGACTAAAATTTAGCTAAATGATTTGTGTGGTTTTATACATTGCTAAATCACCAATATAGAACATAAAGATTTTTAGACCTGGACAAATTTGCTTTGATGTAACAGCCATTACTGTACATTTGTTTTGCAAATAATTTTACTTTGACAAGCCAAAAACAGTATTTAAAGTAAATGGGTGCCTTACACTTCTCCCATGTGCTTCTCCTTTTCACAGTCTGCCAGAAATGATGTCTGGTTCCACAATATATGGTCACAGGACAATAAAAGTGTACAGTTACCAAGATAAAGGGGGTGGGACAACTTACTCACTGGCTCGTCTTACCCCACACTCCCATATATATATTCAGACCCACTCACAGCCAAGTTAATAATGCACTATGTTTCATTTATATGTTGTTTTTCACTCTCTAGTGTACAAACCAGTACTTTGTAAATGACAGAATGTTACTGCAATTGTTTGCAATGTGCATATTATCAGTGTGGATGATATGGCAATTAAAAATGGCACTTCATGTGAAAAGGTTGCATTCTCTAAACTTATCAGAGTAAATATGCTGCATATGAACAACATGAGCGGCCTGCAGTTTTGGGTTTCCCTAAGCAAGCTCCTTTATGCTGTGCACCACACCAGTCGCAGCAGTTCAGGACTGGGGCTAAATTTCACACACCTGGGTTTCTTTACCTAAAAAGAGGGTTAGATGACTGCTGAACACAGCACTGTCATCACGAGGCAACGCCACTCTGAAGAGACTCTCTGAAGAGTCCAGCTTAAAACCTTCTGATGTTGTTTTCAAGAATCTTTCAAATGTAAATTCAAGGTCGCACATTTTTTTCTCTAGCACACCTGTTTCTGGATTTCTCTGAAACTAATGAACCTCATATATTCACAGTGCACTTACTGGAGAACATGATGGGCGGCAGCAGTCACAACACTCTGGGGGTGGGCAGAGTCTTACAGTGATCTTGCAAGACAACTGGTAAATATATTTATGTATATTATTATTTTAATACTTCTGATTACTTTTTCTTTTTAACACAGACATAGACTTAGACGTACAGAGTGCTAGACTCTTGCATTGTCAGTGTGTGTATATATATATATATATATATATATATATATATAAAACAGAGTTTGAATCATATTATTTAAATTCAGCAGTGAACTGAAGTGTGTAACTGTGCCATTTTAGGGCTGGGTTCTTCTTTTTCTATATTTAATTAATACAAAATATGTAAAATGTTGGTCACTTAAGTTCATAGTTTGGCGAGAAATGAGAACAGAGAAAGTGTTTTATTTTCTTTAATGTATGTTTTATTTAGAATTTTTGTCCACTATATGTTTACAATCACTTTGTAAAAATGTGTAATCAGCAGAGTCTCATAGCTCATCCTGCTGGCTTCTCATGCAACATCGATGCACTGTATGCTAATCAGCCTTTTGGTGCTGTTTGTTCCAGTCGTATGTCTTGTCTCAGGCCCAGTAAAGCAACTATGAGTGACCATCTACCTGATCTCATCCTGAATTATTCCATCCAACACACACACAAGGGGGGGTGAGTGTAACGGAGGCCAGCTAGTAGTCGTTGTGCGAGTAAACCTCACTCTTCTGATCTCAAGAGATGCTCTAGCGACTGATGCTAGAGGTTGCAGCCTTTAGCCTCCTTGCTAGAGCGTCCGACTCCCACGCCAGAGACCCAGGTTTGAGGCGAGAAGGACCTGGGTAGAGGGGTTACATACTGTATATGTTACATTCTGTATATATATATTTTCTCCATATTTTGCCACATTAATTCAGAATTCAATTGATGTATGCTCACAGGTGTGCATATATCTGTTATTTTACAGTGGCTTTGAGAGTCTGGAGAATCTGGAGCTGAGCCATAAAGCTGAATCTACATGAATCTAATGCCTTTTGCATCTGACTTCTTGCATGCTGTTCGCTTCTACAGTTTGGGAACAGCGGGCCAAGCGGACCATGAACATCCCATACATCTACATGTCAAAGCTTCAAGCTGCCGAAGCCCTTGGGGAGGATGGATATTTCCGTGTGACGTGCAAGAGAGCGCTCATGTGCAGAGTCACCAAGGCTCCCGCCACGAATGGAGACACACAGGCAGTCAACAATAAACATGTGGGTGTACTGGGAAGTGACAGTGCGACATCCATGCCAGACAGACAGATCGCACCTTTCTAGACATTTTGTGTGTGAGAGAGACAGCCGGAGAAAGGGACGGACTATGGACTAATGATTAATGACATTTAGATTATTATTCAACTTCAGAGATGTCCCACCCCCTCAACACACTCCAGATGCTTAAGGAGAGATAAGGTGAAGATGATTTAACCTGTGTTCTCTGGGATTTTGGCGAATATGATGGATGGCATGGAAGATGCTCAGGGAGAGAGAAATGCATAAATCATACTTTGGCAACAGATTTGACGCCGTTGATTTATTCGTTTCAGAAAGTGTCATTAGGGGAGGAATTTGTTACCTTCTATCTTTAAAGGCATAGTTCACTTTAAAATGGCAATTCTATCATCATGTATTCACCCTCACCCATATGACTTCCTTTCTTCTGTGAGCACTAAAAGAGAGGTTTTGCATGAATATATATACAGTATATATTCACACACATACATATATAAGTGAATAATGTATTTTTCTCCAGGTATTAAAGATTTCTTTGATTGAAGTAACTTTTTTCTTACTCCACTGGCATTTTTGAAGCATAAGTCTAACAAGAATGTGAGGTTTGTCAGTGCCAGTGGGCAAAGAAAAATAAACTTAATTCAAGATTTATTTGCTTTTTAAGAACTGTATCTTGTTTTGAAGATGACTAAATTTATTTACTGGAAGACAAGACCAAATGAAAGCTGCAAGCAACGATGAAAGGGCCCTCGCACCCGGGCTCACCGCCACCTGTCGGCCTTAGGAAAACAGTGGGCGAAATGCATGTAAGTGAGTAAATACAGGAGGATTATGGCAAAGTCATTTCAAAGTGCCATACTTTCTGCTGCCACCAGGTGGCGCTTTGACTGTGACTGAATATTGCCATGTAGATTATTATCAAACGTGAAGTTTGGAGCAAATCTGACATTGTATGCCTGAGTTACAATAACTTCCTGTTTCGTGGCGTTAATCACATACTATAGCACTTACGTTAAATTATGCAACATTTGGTTGTTTCTAGCATGTTTGGTACTTCTTGGCATATATAAATGTGTTTCTGGGAGTGAATTACAGTGCAAAGCATGCTATTTCCTGTTGCCACAGGTGGCGCAATGATTGTAACTGAATATTGGAATGTAGATGTCTTCAGGCCAGGACTCTTATCAAACGTGATATTTTTTTATTTTTTTTGCAGTGTGGATCGGATAATGGATATAAGTACGCTTTCATCTCAGCTGCATGGACAGTCTCACCACTCACTCACTCTCCATCAGTGAGGCATTGGATTGATCAAAAACAGAAAAGGCAGCTGATGCTTCACAGTGTATTGTGAGCCATTTCCATAAGGTAAACATTGATTCATTGATTTAGTACTACTAAAGTCTAGACAAACTAGTAAACATGAGCATTTGTGCAAGCCCAGTCATGCACACCAAAATGCCAATTAGCAGGTTCTCTAGCGAGGCTGTATGTGTAGGTTTGGGTGCAGACGAGGTCTTTTGCTAGTGTTTGAAATCTAGAGATGTTGAGAGGGGAGGGGCCAGAAAGGCACATGCTCACAATTAAAAAATGTCAGCTTTTCCTGAATTCTCGCTTTCAATAAACCCAAATGCACATGTAAATGGTGGAGAGGAGGAAGCCACATTGGATCATTATTTCCCTTCACTATTCCCCTGTCCTTAATTCATTAAGGTATGGAAAAGAGAGCCTGCTGGGACTTCATATAAAGCTGAATTATCACTGATTTCTGTGAGAAGAAAAGTGCATATGTGTGTACATGTGAAAGTGCTATAGCACCTGAAGGTGTGTTGATCCTCCGAGGCTAATTAAAGCCTGGAAACTACGGGAACTCCTGTGGCTTCAGAGAGCAGCTGGCATGAGCGACGACATGTACAAAGGAGATGCATGGGGTTTAAAAGGAGGCGGACTCACAGGGACGAATGAAACAATCATGCATACATGCATGGACATGCAAACAAGAAAAGGGCCCTGTAGTGTCTGTGCAGAGCGATAAACTGGGGGATTGTAGGTGTTCACCTCACATATGCAGGTTGTGGCATCATGGGATTGGAAGGTGATGGAGTCAAAGATGATGAGGGCTGTTTTATAACGAGCCAATGTGCTGATATTAGGGATGGACAGATATTAAAATTTTGGCTGATAATCTGAGTGATAAATAGCTTGATAAAAAAAATTATACCATTTTGTCTAAATAGAGTGCCTGTATTGTGCTTTTTCGGATATTACCTTTCATGTAGTGTGTAATATAGCCCGGTTCTGTCAACACTGCATTGGCTCCCTGTTAAATATTGTATAGATTTTAAAATCTTGCTAAATACTTACAAAGCACTAAATGGTTTAGCTCTCCAGTACCTGAGCGAGCTCTTAACGCATTATAGTCCTTTACGTCTATTGCGATCTCAGAATTCAGGCCAGCTGATAATACCTAGAATATCAAAATCAACCGCAGGCGGTAGATCCTTCTCCTGTTTGGCACCTAAACTCTGGAACAATCTTCCTAGCATTGTTTGGGAAGCAGACACACTCTGTCAGTTTAAATCTAGACTAAAAACTCATCTCTTTACCCTGGCATACACAATACATTATCAATTGATATTTTCGAATCCATTAAAGGATTGTTAGGCTGCATAAATTAGGTCAGCCAGAACCGGGAACACTTCCTATAACACCAGATGTACTCATTACATCAGAAGAAGAATGGCATCTACGCTAATATTAGTCTCTCTGTTTATCCCGAGGTTTACCGCAGTCAGCCGGATCTGGGCCGTATCCAGGTGAGATTGAGGATGTGCGCCTAGACATGACAACGCAGCTCTGAAGTGTCAGCAGAGATTGTGTCAACTAGATCATCCCCTGTGAAGGCCTCACTGACACGACAGCCAGTGGCACAGTTCCTCAACAAACCGTCCATACCGGCGTGATGAATACGATCCTCAGCTAGATGGAACTGGAATAAATACTTTGACTGTTGCGATCCCAATTGGACTTATGATAGCTGCCTGAATCATAATAAAGCACTGTTCGCTGTTGGCCAGAGGAGAACTGGCCCCCGTACTGAGCCTGGTTTCTCCCATGGTTTTTTTTCTCTATTTTAACACCTGTTTGCCACCTGATGTCACCTGTTGGAGTTTGGGTTCCTTGCTGCCGTCGCCTTTGGCTTGCTAAGTTGGGGACACTTCACATTTGATATCCAAGAGTGTTTTGATCTGCCTGCATCGACACCATTGTATGCGAACTGAACTGAGCTGGATGATGACGTTTACTCCAGTGCTATACAACGGAATGAATCAGTACTGAATTTACTTAAGCTGGACAAAGACACCATTTTCTTTAAGAGCTGCAGATTTGGCTGCAGCCAAAAATGATATACCAATAATTATCACTGTAAAGCTGCTTTGACACAATCTGCATTCTAAAAAGCGCTATGTAAATAAAGGTGATTTGACTTGACTTGACTAATATAGCTGTTTGTAAATGTAAAAGCTCTGCAAAGTTTTAAGGATTAAAGTGCACGATAAATGGAGTTCTGAAATGGAGAACCAGTTCTGAACTACCTAAGAAACGAGTTGTCAGTAATTCCAGTTTTACTTCCTGCACAAACCCACATTAGGCTTGTAACAAATTTGCATAATGCCTGCATGTGTTCTTCACTGGCTGCCCGAGAACAGCGACGCCTTCATTACTGTTGGTATCAGTGTGTGTAAAAGTGCTGAGGAAGCTTCTGGAGATGAAATGCACATATGGTAACGAATTATTCGTTTCCGACATATGCTGTAAGTGGTATCTGACCAATCAGAGCAGAGGAAGCTCTCGGAAAAGAGGGGTTTAAAGAGACTGAATACCGTTTCAGACACTGTGAGAAAAACGGTGACTGCAGTATTTTTATGAGAAAATTAAAGTGTTTTTTTGATCTTCGATGCATGTAAACCTGTTTGTCTAAAACAAAATTAGGAACTTTTAAAAAAGCATAAAGAGGTACACTTTAATATAAGCCTATATTTGTATTGATATATCGTGCATCCCTAATATGAGGCAAAATGTGAAGAGTACCATTTCTACACCATTAGCGTCTTAAACACTCCCCATTTTCTTTTTAATCTACATTTTTTTTTCTTCAGTGGTCCGAATGTGTTACATTTGTAAATTACAGGACATTATGAAAGCAGATTGCTTCCAGCCAGCATTTTATAACTACTGTAACATGGCTGCACCTGTAGAATATCAAATTTTTGCCACTTTACTTGTATAATGTGAGAACAGAATGGTGATAGTGCTGGCTAATTTAGTATAATTATATATATAAATATGATTTCATAACTGGGCTATTTTCAGTTCAATTCACATTTATTTGTATAGCGCTTTTCACAATACATATCATTTCAAAGCAGCTTTACAGAGAATGCATGTCAACATTACAATTTAGAAAATGCAATTAGCTAATAATGTAATAATTTAGGCAATTTATTTACAGTCACTGTTAGCAATTTAATTGAAGGTAGAAGCAATGAGCTCCTGGAAAAATGAATTACATATTAACAATAATTAGGATATATAGAAATTTGGGAATGTGCATATTGATCCAGATGTTGCATCTTCTGAAGTCCTCGCAGGAGTTGGCGCCGTCTCTTCAAAGGTGTTGGTCATCTGAGGTCTTCTTAAGAGGCTGGATCCAAACTGAAGCTGATGTACTCTCTAGTCAACGGAAAAACGGAAAAGCAAATGGCAAAGCAAATGCAGAATAATTAGCGTAGCTGCTGTTCATAACATTAAACAAAGATAGTCATGTGCAATTGATCTGATATGAGATGCATTATGTGAATGCTTGGCTAAAGAGACGCGTCTTTAATCTAGATTTAAACTGGGAGATTGAGTCTGAGCCCCGAACATTATCAGGAAGGCTATTCCAGAGTTTAGGAGCCAAATGTGAAAACGCTCTCCCTCCTTTAGAGGACTTAGCTATCCTAGGTACAACCAGAAGTCCAGAGTTTTGGGATCTTAAAGAGCGTGAAGGATTGTAGGGCGATATAAGATCAGTTAAGTACACTGGAGCTAAACCATTTAGAGCCTTATAGGTCATTAGCAGTACTTTATAATCGATACAGAACGTAATAGGTAACCAGTATAGAGATGATAAAATTGGTGTTATATGATCATATTTTCTTGACCTGGTAATAACAGGTCAGATTCTGGAAGATTTCGAAACAAAAATTACATTGTATGAAGCTTGAGGTACTCAGTGTACTGACATTTACAATGTGCCTTTCGGTTTCGGAGTATGTGTGAGTGCGTCAGAGAGAGAGAGAGCATTGCATGCATGACCTACTCTCTTCTGCCTCGGGTGACCCAGTTGGAAAATATATGAAGCATTTACATTCACCCGCGGTGATTACTGGTACTTACACCACAAGCATTGATTCCTGTATACACACACACTCCATAAAACATGCACAGACAGACACATAAACAGCCTAGATCTGCATACAGGCAAAGTTACTGTATGCCTCCATGATTTATTGTTATTTCAATATTTAAATTCACTTATTTATTATTTTACTACTCATTCATTTAGTTTTGTATGAAAACTCCCAACTTAGTTTTGCACAGACTGAAAAATAATCAGGAAAATGGCTTTAAGACATATAGATGTCCATGCATTCTAATAGGCAGGCATGAACACAAATGACTCAAACTGCAGGCACATTATGGAAAATTATGGGTGTTATGGGATATGAAGATGCAGTCTATTATGAGAAACTTCATGATCTCAAAGTGTCGTGGATCCAGATGGGCCAAAACAAGCAGCAGAATGCTCTGTGGCAGATGGTTATGCGGTCAGTTTTCTCCCCGAACACTAAGCAAGAGACAGTGGTGTGATTTACACACTGAACAGTATCAATGAAGTACAAAACAGGAAGTTAGAGAAGGGTGTAAAGATGGAACAATGCTTCCATATCCACATTGACTTAGAAAATGGATTTTGGCTGCTTGGTCAGTTTTGTTAATTAAAAAGAGCTAATTCGTTTCAATTCTTTAAAGTTAATTTTATTCCATGCAATCCGTGTAAATTTAATTATTCCATTAGCATTGGGACTACATGAATAATTTTGTTGGAAATTACTTTGTGGAGGCCAGATATGTTGGAAACTGATATGAGTGGCACATGCTTCAACATAGTGAGCAGTGATGCTTACAGTATGTACACTTTTAGGGGGGAAAAAAAAAAGAAAAATTATTTCTATATAGAACCCTAGGGTTTTTCTCAGTTTTAAACAACACTTTAAGCCAAAAAGTATTATATAAGGAGAAATGTCTTAAATGATTGCATAATACTTTCAGGTTTTATTGGTTATTTACTATTTTCTAGTGATAAAGTATGTTTATGAGCTTTTTAATTCATTGAATTTAATTAAAATTATAATGATTTAAAACAAAATTAAATAATTAAAATGAAATCCATAAAATGACAGAATCCTTAAAGGGTTAGTTCACTTAAAAATGAAAATTCTGTCATTAATTTACCCTCATGTCGTTCCAAACCCTTAACACCTTTGTTCATCTTCAGAACACAAATGAAGGTCTTTTTGATGAAATCTGAAAGCTTTCAGTCCCTCCATTGACAGCTACACAACTACCGCTTGACGCTTCATAAAGAGATTGTAATCCATATGAATTGAGTGGTTTAGTCCAAATTTTCCAGAGACTTTATATAATGCAGATTGAATTTAGGCTTTTATTCACATATAAACATTGATCAGCGAACATAAACAGAAGCTCAACCGTACTTGCTTGATGCGCATGAACAAACCTCATTGGTTCTTGCGGAAGCTCAAACGTGCTGCGTAACACAAGAATGAACCTCGTTGATTCTCGCACATCAAGCAAACATGCTTCAGCTTCCATTTACCACAACTGATGTGTGAGTTGATGAATGTTTATATGTGAATAAAATCCTATAATCTGTAAAAATGGCTCAATTCATATGGATTAGTTTTACGATATCTTTATGAACTTTTTGAAGCATCAAAGTGGTAGTTGCGTAGGTATGGAGGGACAGAAAGCTCTCAGATTTCACCAAAAAGATCATTTGTGTTCTGAGATGAACAAAAGACGAGGGTGAGTAATTAATGACAGAATTTTCATTTTTAGATGAACTAACCCTTTAAGGTTCTATATAGAACCTTTTCTTCTAAGAGTGACAGGTGACTTGTTTGAATCCAGTCTGTCCCCATTCCATTCCCTCTTCGTATTGTTTCCTGTCAATTCTTTACTTTTCTATAACAGCAATAATCCCTCTCCTCCAGCAACCTGTCAATCACATGAGATTGCAGCAATTAGCAAAGGTCCTAATCAATTCTTGATGGACAAAGTCAAGTCCTGCCGTAAATTTTTTCTTGTTTGAAAAAACACCTGAAAAAATATACGTTGTAGACTGAAATTACCTCCCTGCTGTAAAAATAATGACTTGAACAGAATTTATTCTGTTATCATTTACTTATGTCTCATGTTGTTGTTTACCTGCTAAACCTCCATTATGAATGCATTACTGTAAATTGTCTGTTCTGTAAATTTACTGTATTGTCATGCTCTGCTTTACACGACTGTATAGTAGTCTGGGGTCAGTAAGATTTTTTGTAATACTTTTAATCAGCAAAGATGCAATAAATTGATCAAAAGTGACAGTAAAGACATTTTTCACACAAAAAAATTTAGACAAATTCAAATACATTTTGTTCTTTTTTATTTTTTCAAATAGATTTCTATTCATCAAAGAATCTTCATAGTTTAAAAAAAAAAAAGATTTATACAAAAAAATTAAGCAGAACAGCTATTTTCAACATTGATAATAATAAAAAGAAATGTTTGAGCAGCAAATCAGCATATTAGAATGATTTCTGAAGGATCATATGACACTGAAGACTGGAGTAATGATGCTGAAAATTCAGCTTTGATCACAGGAATAAATGGCATTTTAGAATATATATATAAAATAGAAAACATATTAAAGATTGTTATATTATTTCAGAATATTAAATGTTTTTTACTATATATTTCATCAAATAAATGCAGCCTTTGTGAGCATTAGAGACTTCTTTCAAAAACAACAATACTAAATAAAAAAAAAATCTTACCAACCTCAAACTTTTATATAGTGGTATAAATATCTTCCCCTCTGTGGCAACTTTTATTCTATTTCATTCTACATTTTGTATATTCATATTAGCATGTTTCGTTCAGATGACATTAGAATAATTTTGGTATTGGCATTCAGGACACATCAGTAATAATGACCTAAATTTGGGTCTGTGTGTCACACAAATCTATCATATGACTTGAGTTGTATGGACCACTTTTATAGTGTATTTTATGGTGTTTTTATAATTTTATCTCCCCTTATTGCACGTTGAAAGACATATTCATCCTGAAGTGTCCTAATATGCAAAAGAGCTCTGTACAGATTTAAAAAAAAAAAAAAAATTGGGGGTGACCTATTCCTTTAAAATGTTAATTCAGTTGCTTGGGAAAAGTTTTCTTTAAACATTTTCATTTTTGAGTGATTTATATGTTCTATTTTTTGTTGTTGTTCATATTTATTCTCTTATTGTTGTTCTTACATATTCTTTTATTGTCTTCACAGCACATTCAAAACGCCCGTGCACATGTGTTGGGTGAAAATAAAGATGTCGTGAACTCTCTTCAGCAGCTAATGTTAGTCAAACATTTCTGCCCACAAAATGCCACACATCAACGCTCAATAAATTAGCAGCCAGCTGCCTGCAAAGTGCCACAGGAAAGCAAAATCTTCATATCAGCGAATGCTTCTTCGACACGTCTTTGTTACCCGAGAAACTTCAAGAGCAGAAAAGCCTCTCAAAGCAAACCTGACACCTCACCTACCTTCAAAAGGAATATCTAATCAGCGCAGCATGTAGACTACCATTTGCCTTCCATCTTTCCTCCTCACACACCCACTCACGATCCCCCTCCGTTTTAGTGTGTTTCTCTCCATAATTCTTTCTCTTTCCAATCAAACATTTCTTTCTCTCACTCTTTAAATATTTATCACAGAGCCCACAAGGACTGTGTCAGAGGTGTCATTGCACACTCTGGATCAAATCAACATCCATTTTTCATTCAGGCCTGTTGAGAAACACCCTTGCTGGGAGAGAATTGAGGTCCTGCAGAGCCAAGCACGGTGGGAGTCCGTTCGGAGACACACTGGGTATGTGAACGGGTCCCTTGGCTCGACTGCCTGCATGCGCGTCGGCCCTTTAAGAGCCGAACGCTTTGCCATGGCCGCCGTCCCCAGAGATGACGGGCTGTAATCCTGCTAAACAAATAGACTCTGGGAAGAGAGTGAGAGGAAGAGAGGACAGGGCACGGCACATCTGTTGCTGGTCTGTGGCAAATCCCTCACGTTGAGATCCAATGAGGGATCACTGGTTATATAGAGAGATATACAGAATAAGGACAGGGATGTAGAGATGCTGTTTCTGGTTGGCAGTATTTCACTATTTACGATATGCTCTGTGTACTGAGTTCAAACTGGTTCACTGAACGTCTGTTCAACACCATGTCTGTTTCACGACTTCTTTATTTCATGATTTAAATATTTTTTGCTATAGTTTACCCCAAAATGAATGTCCTGTCATTGTTTACTCACCCTCAAACCCTTAAAAAGATGTTTTGCAGTGTCTCAAAGCGGCTCTTTTCGATATAGGCATATAGCTTTAAAAAGCACCAAAAAAAGAAGTCATTCATATACAACACGACAAAAATCTAAATTATTCAACATTTAAAAGGATAGTTCACCCAAAAATGAAAATGATCCCATGATTTACTCACCCTCAAGCCATCCTAGGTGTATATGACTATCTTATTTCAGTTACATTAAAAAAATATCCTGGCTTTTCCAAGCTTTGTAATGGGAGTGAATGGGGCTCAAGATTTTGAAGCTCAAAAAAGTGCATCCATCCATCATAAAAGTAATCCATATGGCTCCAGGGGGTTAATAAAGTCCTTCTGAGGCAAAGCTTTGGGTTTTTGTAAGAAAAATACCTGACCCCTGTCCTCTGACCCGATGTATGACGCAGGATGTAGAAGTACCGTAAGCTTAAATGAGAGTAGACGCCTCTCACGGTTCAAACAAATAGGGCTGGGAAACAAATTCAAGCTTCTCTTATATCGAAATCCTCCAACATTTCTCTTTAAAAATTCTCATTTAAGACTTCTAATTTGTGACTGGTGTTTTGTTTTGCTCTATCCTCTGCGCTTCCGCGTTTGCCAATACATCATGCATCGGGTCAGAGTCTCACGTACACAGCAAAATCAAGTTAAATCAACTTTTCTCAGAGTACATATGGTCCCTCTCTAAATAGTGTTAAAATAACACTGAAGCAGAGTTAGTTAATGAGATAATTAAGCAATTATTTAAGTGATGATTGAGCATTAGTGATGAACACCTGCTGTTAACAAGAATCACTGAAGAACAGAGAAACAAAAGAACTACAACTGATTTCAGCCACAACCTTAGATGAAATCAACTGAAGATAAAAATCATTAAATCTAATCTAACCATCTATTTTTTCCCCCATCTCCCTTTAATATGGAGCCCCTAAGGGAGGCATGGTGATGGGATAAATATGAAATGGGAGAAAAATATATATTTCAATGCTTTTGCATTGTCTTGCAAAAATATTGCGTTGCCCAGAAACTTTACATTCATTTACAAAAGCATTTAAATATTTTGCTAAAAATTTTAAATACATTTTCGTCCCATCTCATAATATTTCCATAACTTACTTTTTCCAAGCAAACACAAAGTTTCTAATCCCATTTAATTTTTTTCCCACCACCATGACCCTTTTGGGGTTCCGTATAGGGTCACCATTTGAACTAATCCTTTAATGTCTATTGACAATCTGTGGCTACAGACAATAAAAATGAACAGGAAAAGTGCAGCTACACACTTACCAGGAATTAAGTGTGAGGCGATTCCTGGAAAAGTGTTTCTGCAAACTGACTTTCAAATTCTTTCTTCCACTAACAAATAAATAATACACCTCAAAAGTCTATGCATAGAATTGGCTCAGTTATCTACCATTGTAAGTAAACATGTTTCCTGTGCGTTCTGTGGTAATCGACAGTATGCCACAGCTGCTCTCCATAGACAACACATTGAAAATTATTTTTCCAATAACAAGCGTGACCTACATCCTATTTCAATCCTTTCTTAAATTACCTGGTATATTACACCCACTGACACCATACGAATGATTGCAATTTACTAGGTGTACCCGATAGTTCATTGATTGTTATGTATGACTACATAAACATGAATATTTGCTTGTGGCAAATCCATAACCTGCCAGCTGATCTGGTACACGTTGCATGCTTATTCTCCTCCCGTTAGCTAAAGGTCAGCAGGGGCTGTCATGCAATTTTTGAAGCATTTTCCATGTGTGTAGAAAAGTGTTACCACATTCATTTATTCATCCAACTAATAATGCAACCAGTTGGCAGAGGCATTTGCTTGGTCTTAAATTCACCATCAAATCAAAATTGACAGTTCTTATTTATTTTTATGGAATATTGGTGCATTTATTAGAAATGATTTATCCGTGTACATCTTCTTTTCTTATTTTCTTTTTTTATTTCATGTGCCCTTATAATCTTTAATGAAAATAACTTCACCTCCCTCTTGCAGCAACACCTCTTCTCTGATGATGTGTTTACTGAAACAAGTGCAGGGCAACCTGTCACTCACATGAGATCCACCAATAACGGACCACCACCATCCAATCAACTCCTAATGAACAAAATCAAGTCCCGCCGTACATTTTTTCTTGAGAAGCTGTTTCTGTCAGATGTACGTCACAATAGGGAAGAAAAGAAAATACTTTAAGCTAGGACAGGTCGTTTTTTGTTATTCTGGTTGAAACACTGTTTACATCTTGATAGCAATCAATAATAGAAGCACTCTATATTTAAAAGCACATATATCGTCTGTGGAAGTCTCAGGAACAAAAAATGTTCGTCCAATCATTGCATTCGGTCTGTTTAAATTTCCATACATCCGCGCACCCTGCTTGTGCAGACACCACATATCATCAGCACGTTCCGTAAGGCAGCCACTGAGCGCCACAAAACAAACAGCAGCTGCCTTTTACAGTTCCTCCTGAACCAAAACAACAAATTTAGAGATGGCAACGTGACGTTCACATTCTCAGACTCGGATTTATGCTTTTCTATTTCAACACTATCAACGCCGAAATTAACTGCAGCAGTCAGCTGGTACAAGAGCTCTGTGAGTTGTTTACGTTCATTATTATTGTAAAAATTCTTGCAGACCTCTAGGACAATGAGTGACACATGCCCACCGATCAGCCTCCGTTAACCTTTGTGACCAAAGATTGAGCCCTTACGCACATGTACCGAGTTTGGTGCAAATATCTAATTTCATTCTTGAGTTATAGCCATTTTAGTAAACGTAGCTCCGCCCTCATCGTACGTTTTGGCACCCCTTGACCGTGAATCAAAATTTCAACTTTTTTTTTGATAATTATTGATATTCAGACTCCAGAGAACATTTCTGCACTGGTTTGGTTCCGGAGATATACGTTTTGTTCGTTTTGATCCAAGGATTACAGTGATATAAGAGTTATGAGCGATTTTGAACTTTTTAATCATGTTTCATAATTTATATTTGCCTATTCAGTTTAACTCCAATGAACAGAATTACTACATACACACAAAAACATAATTTGATTTTACTGAAAGATTCAATTAAAGATCAATTAAAACGGTAAAAGGACCATAACTTCCTATCAGATAAATGTACAGATAAAGTTACACACAACAAAACTTTGATAAAGAGCTTGTGTACAATCAGGGGCTAGTTGCAAAAAGTTAGTCACTGTGTTAAGACTGTACAGTCTTAAGCAGGCCTAGACTAGTTTGACCAACTAGTTAGACAAGAGGTAGCCTAATATGTTACTTTTCTGATTCAAATAAGACCAATCAACATTTTTATGTAACTGACTTGAAGAAAAAATTAGATGACTAACTTTTAAGTCTTGGCAGTTTATGCAATTGTCCACAGGTGCGTAGCAACCATTAGCCTAGGCTATAATCACCATTTGCATTTTTTTTTTTTTGGAAAAAGAAACTTTGGGCAAACAGACAAAGCGATTCCAATCGTTCATGAACTAGGCCTATTTAAGTGGTCTGATACACAGATGTGCGCTAATGTTAGCAATGGCACATTTAAAAAAAAAAAAACCTCACTCAAAAGAATCATCAGGACCAAAGACAAAAGCACCATTAGAAATTTGGAATTATTTTGGATTCACTAAATGTCGCACCGCTGGCCTGCAGTAGAGATGTTCTGTAAGCGAGTGCAACATCAAAACAGGAACGCTCCCATTATAATCAACAAAGAGCAGACATGGTGTAAATAAGAGATGTGTTGCGCAGTAGCAGCTTTGTTGATTACAAGTAGATTGTTTGCATGAGTCCACAACCCTTCTCACATTCACTGAACCGCATGCCTTAAACAGGCACATGTGTAAAATCATAGTGGCAGCTACAGTGATTATAATGGGATGGAAGTGTTCTAGTGTCGGAGCATCACTGGCTTTCTTTGTATAACTTATTCAGAATCAGAATCACAGTTTTGTTTTTCATGCTGCTAAGTTTTTCATGTTGTGAAGTTCAGCCACTTGAAGTTATAGTAACTGATATTTTACTTATGTCTAAAGTGAACTTTATCAAAATAAAGTGTTACTTAAAAGGGTTCTTTAATAAATGAAAAATAAATAAATAAATATACAGTATCTCACAGAAGTAAGTACACCCCTCACATTTTTGTAAAATTTTATTATATCTTTTCATGTGACAACTCGAAGAAATGACACTTTGCTACAATGTAAAGTAGTGAGTGTACAGCTTGTATAACAGTGTAAATTTGCTGTCCCCTCAAAATAACTCAACACACAGCCATTAATGTCTAAACTAGCCACAAAAGTGAGTACACCCCTGAGTAAAAATGTCCAAATTGGGCCCAATTAGCCATTTTCTCTCCCCCCCCCCCCCCCCCCCCCCAGTGTCATGTGACTCGTTAGTGTTACAAAGTCTCAGGTGTGAATGGGGAGCAGGTGTGTTAAATTTGGTGTTATCGCTCTCACTCTCTCATACTGGTCACTGGAAGTTCAACATGGCACCTCATGGCAAAGAATTGTTGCTTTACATAAAGATGGCGTAGGCTATAAGAAGATTTCCAAGACCCTGAAACTGAGCTGCAGCACCATACAATGGTTTAACAGGACAGGTTCCACTCAGAACAGGCCTCCCATGGTCGACCAAAGAAGTTGAGTGCACATGCTCAGCGTCATATCCAGAGGTTGTGATTGGGAAATAGACGTATGAGTGCTGCCAGCATTGCTGCAGAGGTTGAAGGGGTGGGGGGGTCAGCCTGTCAGTGCTCAGACCATACGCCGCACACTGCATCAAATTGGTCTGCATGGCTGTTGTCCCAGAAGGAAGCCTCTCCTAAAGATGATGCACAAGAAAGCCCGCAAACAGTTTGCTGAAGACAAGCAGACTAAGGAACCATATCCTGTGGTCTGATGAGAGCAAGATAAACTTATTTGGTTCAGATGGTGTCAAGCGTGTGTGGCGGCAACCAGGTGAGGAGTACAAAGACAAGTGTGTCTTGCCTACAGTCAAGCATGGTGGTGAGAGTGTCATGGTCTGGGGCTGCATGAGTTCACTGAGGGAACCATGAATGCCAACATGTACTGTGACATACTGAAGCAGAGCATGATCCCCTCCCTTCGGAGACTGGGCCGCAGGGCAGTATTCCAACATAATAACGACCCCAAACACACCTCCAAGACGACCACTGCCTTGCTAAAGAAGCTGAGGGTACCTAAACCCTATTGAGTATCTGTGGGGCATCCTCAAATGGAAGGTTGAGGAGTGCAAGGTTTCTAACATCCACCAGCTCCATGATGTTGTCATGGAGGAGTGGAAGAGGACTATAGTAGCAACCTGTGAAGCTCTGGTGAACTCCATGCCCAAGAGGGTTAAGGTAGTGCTGGAATATCAAAACAAACAGGTTCTGCAATCCTTACAAAGGATAAGGACACAATCAGGGACTTATGGTAAGGACACCTCTGCTGATTTTGGGCACTCGTAGTAAACTGGCACTAGTGAACACTCTAAAGCAAGGCGTTTTACTGTCTACAAATGGATTTATGCAAATTTATGCAAATGAATCAGAGTTCTGGTTCAAACATTTCTCTGTGTGCTTTGCACAAAAGTACACATTTTGTGGAAATTGTCTTTGCTTAATAGTTCTGCTTTAGAAGAACTCTCAACTTGCTGAGACTTTCCCTGAGTTGATTTATGTAAATGAAAAAAGGGTCTTATCTAGATCCATGCCATAGGTGTAGCAACCATTATAACGGTGTACTTTTGATAATACTGAAGTTCATTTACCAATTTTTTAAAAGTCATTATTATTAGGAGCTTTGTTAGATTTAAAGGTAGGGTAGGCAATTTTGGAGCGGCTAGCAATAGCAAGCTAGCTTTAAAAAGTATGAGATCCCACGCTCTCCAAAGTGGCGCTAACGAGTTTTACACCCCTGTTATCACGTGTTTTTTCCACAGATTCACACAATATGCATATAATTTGATGGAATACTGTCAATCAAATCATTCATTAATTATTCGCGAATATGTAAAAAACCTACTTTGGCGAACTAGTCCTAGGTTTTTCGTCCGATCGGAACGAAACCAGTGCAGGACAATTCCTTGGACTCTCTAGATCAATAATTATCAAAAAAGTTGAACTTTACCCTTTGGGTGGCTATAACAGGGTCATTTAGAAAATGGGCGTGGCTAAATATACCCAAAAGCCTATAAAGCCTAAACGAAAACTCAGAACTTCACGAAATTAAGTGAACACAAGTAGCATATGACTATAAAGAAGCATGCCAACTTTTACGGAGATAGGACCATAGGTGGCACTATAACTGTTAAAAAGCGTTAATGTTTTTAATGGTTTTCAGTGAAAATGTATATAATTTTGGTTGTGGTCGACTTATTTTCATGGGAGTCATGTCCTTAGACTCCTGAATCCTTGCCGAGTGAAACGATACTAAATATGGTGAGTTTTGCCTTATGGTTTATGCTATGTTGTGATTTAGCGCTCAAAAAACTTTTGCGAATATCTTAGAAACTATTGGTCCAATCGAAATGAAACCAGCGTAGGAAATACAAAACCTAAGTTGGTTTACTAAAAGTCACAGCCCAAATGTCAAAATTTTGATAGGAAGGGGCAAAAAAATCCAATCAAAGTCACTCATGAGTCATTTTTTATGCTCTCATATATATAAGTGTCTATAACTTCAAAACGAAATGAGATATTTTTACCAAAATTGGCACACATACTCTACCAGTCAAAAGTTTGGAGACATTACTATTTTTAATGTTTTTGAACAAAGTCTCTTATGCTCACTAAGGCTGAATTTATTTCATAATAAATACAGAAAAAAATATTATTACAATTTAAAATCATGGATTTCTGTTTTAATATACTTTAAAATATAATTTATTTCTGTGATGCAAAGCTGAATTTTCAGCATCATTACTCCAGCCTTCAGTGTTCATTTTTTTGGAACCTGTGATACTTTTTTCAGGATTCATTGATGAATAAAAGGTTAAAAAGAACAGCATTCAACAATATACAACATCCGTGCTGAATAAAAGTATTAATTTCTTTCAAAAAAAAAAAAAAAAGAAAGAAAAAAAATGACTGACCCCAAACTTTTGAACGGTAGTGTATATTGTTACAAAAGATTTCTATTTTAAATAAATCAAAGAATCCTGAAAAAGTATTACAGGTTATAAAATAATATTAAGCAGCAAAACTGTTTCCAACATTGATAATAAATCAGCATATTACAATGATTTCTGAAGGATCATGTGACACTGAAGACTGGAGTAATGATGCTGAAAATTCAGAAATAAATTATATTTTAAAGTATATTAAAATAGAAAACCATAATTTTAAATTGTAATAATATTTCACAATATTATAGTTTTCTCTGTATTTATTATGAAATAAATGCAGCCTTAATGAGCATAAGAGACGTTCAAAAACATAACATGGTTAGTAATAAACTATAAACTATAATATTACTATTAAAAAAAAATAGTAATGTTTCCAAACTTTTGACTGGTAGTGTATGTATGAACCCAAAAAAAAGTAGTGGAGATCGGGCAATAGGTGGTGCTATAACTGGTTTTTAAAACCTTTTAAAAACATATTTTTCATTAGTAAATTGCCTGAAACTGTCATTTGGTGCCACCAGACGGCGGTAGAAGGCCATTAATATAGTTCAAGGTTTTGTAATTTAAAATCCCTTTTGAACTATATAAATCCTTATAACATTACTATTCACATTTTGTCAAGGTTTACCACTTCATTTGTTCATTTGATATATGTTTTTGCAATTATATAACATTACAATTACATTGAAACCTGAAAATTATGATTTTTAAAGGGGAAACCTGAAATAAGCATTTTCTAACCTATCATTGATTTCAAATATCCAAATCTGCAACAAAATGTGTGTGTAAGCACGTTTAACTAATGGAGTTAACATGGAAAATGTGCTTCAAACAAAACGGACACTTTTAAAATGAAAGTGAGTCAATGACTGGTCCTCTGCTGCCACCTGCTGTTTACAATAGTAACTTTGTCATACTACTCACTAATATTGTTCTATAATTCACATTTAGACTCAATAAAGTTATCATTTTAATATTTACTATCACTTTTTTTGTCAAAATTCGGTATATTGCCACATGGAAATGTTGGGCATAGCTAACGTTAAGGTAACTAAGCAAGGAGTAAGCATCTAGATAAATTAGCATAAGCCACGTACGGTCCGCCATGCTGGTTTGTTTGCATCTAGATACCATAATTCCTTGCGCTCAGGCAGTTTGGCGTGACTTGCCTGGAACGCTACAAAGTCGTGACTTACTTATCTGTGTGTGATTATAGTCTGCATTTCAGTAGCGTTCCAAATTTGCATAAGGTTACAACTTCTTAAGTCTTAAAGTTTAATATTTAAAGCATTGTGTGTTTCATTAAATGACGAAGAGCATAAAGTTTTGATGACAATTGCATTTATAAATGAGACCCAGATTTAAATGTAAACCAAGTAAATGTGTTGTCTTTTAATAAATTAAATAGTTTTAAACATATTTAATTATTCTCATTAATCAAAGAAATCAATCTGCGAATTCCATTAAATAAATATTCTATGAACATATAAATGGTCACATATTTATATTATGCATTAAGTGTTCAAAAGGCAAGTTTGCTAGAATTTCACTTAATGACATTGGCAATGCATTTAGGGTACCAAATGATGCATCTTTTCTTGTTTGAAGCGCTGCATTTGCATTTCTTTCATTGATGAAAGTGTTTAATGCATCACATATTTAATGCATTGATTTAACTAAGCAATTGAGCTGTGTGCAGAATAATAACAGCAGTGCACCCAGGGGGGGCTGAAGTCTGTTTCTAAAGGACAGATACAACTGCTGGTCAGACCTGAGTGCTTTCTAACTATAGCATTTTATCAGTGCTTTCTTTTCCAGCGAGCACTTGTTTGAGTTTGCTGTTCCCGGCATTGACCATGAGCAATGGACTGCAAAGATCCCATTTTAAAAATAGAGGAAGAAAAAAGGTTTAAATGGAAAAGAAATCATCATTATCAAAAGAAATCTTTGCTGTGTTTGTGCCTTTTCTAGAAGCTTACTGGCTCTTGGAAGAAAAAACAATAAACCTTATTGAAAGAAGAAAAGCCTGGCACCAGGCAGATGTTCACACAATCATGTGTTACTGTATCAAAGAGAAGGAATTCTAGTGTTGTTTTTTAGTCAAACTTGTTTGGGCAAATTGTATATTTTTAAGTTGTGAAAACAAGACAGAAAAAAGGAATTCATGGCCTTTCTGTGCTTCCGTATGTTTGGAAGCCGTTATTGGTTTAGAATGTTGAGAGCTCAAAAGTCTGGGACCACTTTGAAAATCAGGGATTTAAAATCTTATTTAAACCAAATCATTATTAACCTGAAGTTAAACAAAGTAATATTATGACATTGATGGTTAAATAATATTTCAGATACTGCTCTATTTGTTGGGTGAATATTAAAGGCGACCTATTATGCCCCCTTTCACAAGATGTAATATAAGTCTCTGGTGTCCCCAGAATGTGTCTGTGAAGTTTCAGCTCAAAATACCCCACAGATCATTTATTATAGCTTCTCAAATTTGCCCCTATGTGGATGTGAGCAAAAACACGCCATTTTTGTGTGTCCCTTTAAATGCAAATGAGCTGCTGCTCCCGGCCCCTTTTCCAGAAGAGGGTGGAGCTTTAACAGCTCGTGCTTCAGTTGCTCAACAACAACAAAGCTGGAGAATCTCACGCAGCCAAAATGACAATTGTCTGTAATGGTGTTCAGCCTCACATTGTTCAAACTGGAGTCAGACACTGATGGAGAGACTCAGGAAGAAGTTACAACTTATAGAATGAAACTGGACGTTTCTGAATGGTTAGTGGATAAATTTATGTAGTTGCTGTGGAGTTGATTCAACTCATCGACTAGCATGTGCCGTCATGTTAATCTTTTGTGCAAATCCAGTGTTGAATTGACCCTCGTTTGTGAAGCAGTCCGGCGTAAAATGACGGCATGGTAACAACACTCTACTACAACTATTCCTCTTCTCTAAAGCAGCCCAACATGGCCTCACCCCCTTTGTTGCATGTTTATGTAAATTTTGGGGTTTGTGATGTCACTAACCCAGAAAGAAGCTTGTTGTAGTCCCTACCAGCCATTTGTTGTAGTCCTTCAAAAGCGATTTCTGTAAAAGAAAATATCTCCCTTTGCATTGAACTTTGAGTGTTGTAACTTTGCAGATGTTGTTTATGCTCAAACAGCAACATTACACACTAACTAAAATTAAAAACGTGAAATCATAATCAAGCACCCCTTAAAGACATTTTCAAATAATAAAAAAACATTCACTCAAACTGTTAGTCTCATAATATTTTTTTTTATGACAAAAATTGTATTAAGGATATAATAATAATAATAAAAAAGTTGCATTTCCACATTGATCTCAGACTTTTGGACCCTCAGTATCTCTTTACAGCTTTCCATGCAGTTCTGATAATCTGTTGAGACACGGCTGGTAGTTTATGTCTGCTGTGGATTATTTTATTGATAGGCTTATATCTGCAGATAGTGTATGATACTTTTAATCTCTTGAATTGGCTTTCTTTTCTTTGCTGTGTAATACTTTTACTGTTTCCGGTTGACCTAAATGTGCAAGGAGCTAACTGAAAATGAACGTTTTTGAAAATGCTTGAAGAGATTTTAAATCAGTTTACCTCATCAAGCAAAATAAAATGAAAACACAAAAGACAGATATTTCTTTATTTGCAGTAACTGGATTAACTGGAGCACCATGGAAGCAGGATAAATATTTTTGTTTTTGCTAAAATATGAAGAATGTCAATATGCAGACTGTCAGGAACCTTTCCTTTAAACACTTTGTATTGTTTGCAAAATTGGCAGGCTTGTACTTCCTACCCACTGAGGAACAATCTTTCACATATAAACCCCCGTAACATTTGCCTGCTTGGCAAACAGTAATTATTTGCTTGGATTATTTTTAGCGCATATTGTTTTCCAAACCGTTTTGGCCCTCCCTGTCCGGAGAAAGAGGAGCAGCTTTGACTGGCTTTGGCACCAGATAGATCACACTGGGTGACTGAAGGTAAAAGCAGCTTCAAGGAAAGTTCACAATGTTACGGATTATACAGATAATCCTCCGGAATCATCCAAACAGAGAGGCAGATTTGATAAACGAACATCAACCCAGAAAGCACTTAAGGACAACTTTGTCGATCTCACAGTGAATGTGATCCATTATTACACCTCCAACTGTTGGGCCAGTTAGATGTTTTCCAGAAGAGATTAGCTAGACATTTTCCAGGATAGGGATTACGGAATATGGTGTCATTAACACTGAAACAGTGAGACAGATATACAGTTGAACAGTGAGAATCAGTAAATGGCCTTAAACGTAGTGTGACGTCTGTGTGTGAGGTTAAAAGGAAAGCTTGAGGGGGGGAATCACTTTTTTTTCCTTTCAAAAAAGATGAGCTCTGGGCAGTCTTTCATTAGGAACATGGCCGCTGCGTGATTTAATCTGGCTTTAATCTCTGGCGCATATGGTCCCCTCCATCAAGGACAACATGGAGATAGATGGCGGTGCAACCATCAGCATGTGTGAGTCTACTAAAGATGACAAACATGTGTGCGATATTTTGTTTTTATATTCTCTGATACAGCACTGTGCTTAAAGAAAATGCTTTTATGATTTGATAATAAAAATTGGCCACTATTAAAAACTATAAAAAATATTTTGTGATGTATTCAGTACTCACAATCTGCATTGAAAAACTGGTATAGGATTCACAAATCTTTGGATATACAATTGCTAGTAAATTTTACAGAGATATTACAAATAACATGGGCCGGATCCTGTATCAGCATCACATGCATGCCTCGTGCTGCTCACATGTTCAGCTTCAGCCAATAATGAGCCGGCATTCGGACGTAAACAAGAAAGCCTGCACTGAGTTCACTATGTATGACAACGGTTCAAATTGTTGAATAAAGTTGGTATTTTTGTTTTGTTTTTGCGCACAAAAAGTATTCTCGTTGCTTCACAACATTAAGGCTGAACCACTGTAGTCACGTTGACTATTTTAATCATGTTTTTAACTAATCTTCTGGACGTCAAAAGGTACAATGATGTTGCTGCCTATGTGTGGATCAAATACCCTCAGGTTTCATCAAAAATATCTTAATTTCCATAGAATGTGTTATTTCCTTTCTGAATAAGGTATGAAATCAACATTAGAGTAGTTAGCTTTGAGGTAATTTACAGTAGCTCGTGTACCCGATACATTGACAGTTCACATTTACAAATATGCACATTTAAAATGTCCTCTTTCAAAAGGAAATACATAGCAAAGAAAATTGTCCCTGAGAAAAATTGTCCGTCCTTTGTGTTCATTTAGTGAAAAACTATGTGGAAAAATGCCTTGATCATTATTTAAAATGTGCTTAGGTTGGACCAAACAATGTTTCCTCTTAGCAGTTAAGAGCAAATATAATATCAAGACTAAAAGGCTAGAAAATATTGAGATTATTGATAATTTTTTAGATGAACAGCCATATTAAGAGCTGATTGTGCTAGATACTGTATGTGTAATATTAATGACAAGAAAGAATCCGATTTTGTTCTGTTGAGAAACGTTAAATTTCAGATACAGTATTAGAGATAAATTGATCAGGTGAGAAAGTTTAAAGGAGAGACAATAGTGTATGATTTACGTTAAGTCATTTAGCACTGTCTATTTGTATGCAACACTTGTTGCTCAATGACTATTCCACCACATTTACTGGCAGAGAGACAACTGTCATCCATAATAACCAAATAATTCAAATAATTCATGCATTATTGGCTATTGGTCATTTCCTAGATTCCCCTGCCATCACAATGCTTGACAGCACAATCAATAAACTAAATTACCAGGTCAGAAAGACAAAATAGCAGCTTTTGTACCTTTGAAGACACCATAACTTTATACTTCATAAATTTAAACTGCAGTGAAGTTCATTTGATGTGTAATTCGTGGAATCCTGTCATTTGTCAGACTGCTTATGCCAAATCAGCTTGATGTTGTGTCCCGTGGCATTTTATAAAACATGAAGGAGGTTTTCATTACTTTGATGCAATCTGTGATTACTGAAAAAAAACGTATTAGTCTCAGACCGAAACTGTCTGAAGTTGGTGCAAGCAATGAAGCGTGAGCATTAAAGCAGCTTGAAAGTTTGCTTTCAGACTGTTGTATTTGCAGAACTGGCAGTTGTTTTAATGTTCACCAGCACACAACTACAGTGGCAGTAAAAGGGTTGCTGAAAATGTCAAAGGTGGACTGTTGTGCTTTAAAATGAGCGAGATTCAGTTTAGCAGTGCAATCAGCACCTGTAAGGACGTCTGCAAGAGCATCATTGATCCTGTTGTTGCTGAGGCTCCTGTTTCAATTAACTGCCACACATCTAGTTTATTATGTGTTTGTGCCCTGTAAGGACTGTTTCAGTGTACTAGGGTGCCTAGTTACATAACACAAGCATGTAATCATAAAGAGGGTTATCATCTGAAGGAACTTTCCAAAATCCCACCAGTCCACTGGCATTACAGTGCCGATTTTCTTGAATAACTCACAGGCGGTGCACGTCGAAAACAAATTTCTTGGAATCACCAATTCCAAGATGTTTCTCTGTAGCCTCAGAAATGTTTCACGATATTATGATGCATAACTACGGGTGGTCTGGGGCGGGGGGGGTCTTACAGTACTCAATTTTATGTAATGTGAAGTATCAGAGAGAAGTCAGTTTCCAAATTTTCCTATAAACCCAACCAAATACAAAATTCTGCTTATGCACATACTGTTCAACACCACGCAGTGAATGATTAGTGGTGCATCTTAAGGGAAACTTCACAATTACTATTGCTAATACTTTACTAAGCAAACTTAAATTTTTTCCCCCCTAGTGTCTGAAAATACAGAAAAAAAAAAAGAAAAAGAAAAGAAAAAAAAATCCATTAAACTTGTATTATAGGAGGGATCCGAGCCATATTTAGAAACTAGAATGAGACATGAGGATGGGCTCTTGACTTTGGCCAGAATGTGCTAAAACCACTTTAGATCATGGGACTTCAATATTTTGCAGTCCCATTGGTGGACCTCCTTTGACTTACTGTGTAAAACTAAGCGTTCTTTTTTTTTTTTTCAGAATGTGTCTGTGAAGTTTCAGCTCAAAATACCCCACAGATAATTTATTATAGCTTGTCAAATTTGCCCCTATTTGGGTGTAAGTTTTTGTGTGTGTCCCTTTAAATGCAAATGAGCTGCTGCTCCCTGCGCTTTCCAGAAAAGGGCGGAGCTTTAACAGCTCGTGCTTCGGTTGCTTAAGAACAACAAAGCTGGAGAATCTCATGCAGCCAGTGATTGTCAGTAACGGTGTTCAGCCTTACATTGTTCAAACCGGAGTCTTTCCTTCTTTGTTTTAAAAAAATTGCGTCCATACAAGCACGGTTTAAAAAAAATTGTCTGTCCACATGAAAACGCAAATGCGCAAACACAGAAGCCTGGAAAAAAGTTTATTACCGGTTCCGATAGGCTAACAACATTGTCATTTTATTAGGCATTTTATTACTATTACTATTATTAATTCCATAAACCAAAACATTACAATGAGACATATTCATTCAAATTTATTAAAAAAACAAACAAAAAAACAACAACATTGTCATAAACAGTGACCTGCGTAGTACTGCATTCTGACGCCTCTGTTCCGCAATATGATAGGAGAACTGTGCATGTCTGTGCAAGCCTTTGGCTTGCTTAGTTGGGGACACTTGACAATTGACATTTGATATTCAACAGTGCTTTGATCTACCTGCATTGACACTATTCCTTAAGAGCTGCTGTGCAGCCAAAATAATGTACCAGTTATCACTGTAAAGCTGCTTTGACACAATCTACATTGTAAAAAGCGCTATATAAATAATGGTGACATGTATCTGTATACATGTTATAAGCCCTGTTAGCACAGTTATTAGCAGCAATATTTAGGCTGTGTCCCTCATTGGACAGACTCGCCTTACGTAAACGAAGGAGACACAATCTGTAGTCAAACAAAGGAGATAACGGCATGCACTGTTATGGCTAAAATCTCCGGTTTCACCACCTACACGACAACGCTGTAACCGGAGTTTCAAAAAATTTTCACCCTGGCCGGAGTTTTAAAAAAAGTTTGTTTCAGTTATCGGATATTGCGTTTGCGTGTGGACGAATGGCCAAACCACGTAGAAAAAGCTGCGGTTTTGAAAATGCCCGTGTTCGTGTGGACAGGGCCTCAGGAAGGAGTTACAACTTTTAGAATGCAACTGGACGTTTCTGAATGGTTAACGGGTATATTTATGTAGTTGCTGTGGAGTTGATTCAACTCATCGACTAGCATGTGCCGTCATGTTAATCTTTTGTGCAAAACCCGTATGGATGTCCACTATACATAGTGTACCTGTTTGCCAAACAGAGCCATACACACCAGGCTAACATTTATGATTGCTATCAAATGCTGTGAATGGTCTAATATTTTTTCGAAAATATCGCTTCACATGCTTGCAGCGTAAGGCTTGCCAAAACAAAGTTAACTGGATTGTCCTTTTTCACGTTTTCTGGGATGGTAGATGCACTGGGGACCCGATTGTAGCACTTAAACATGAAAAAAGTCAGATTTTCATGATACAGTATGTCCCCTTTAAATAATAGCATACAAATATATGTAGTTTTAATGTTTAAAATGTATGATCCTGATCCTGAAATATATGATATTGAAATGTATGTATGGTATTGATTCTTAAATTCTATGTATCTTTACTGATGAATCATATTTGTGGAGGGTCAATTTAATATTTACCTGAATTTTAGATTCTTATATTCATCTTTGGAGTTAATTTTGTAATTTCACTTCAATTTGTTTGAGATCAAACAACAATTGGCAATGCCACCAAAACAGATTTCCTACTGCATCTTTTTAGTTCTCCTGCCACACACATCCCACTTGTTGTTCTTTATATTTGTATCAGGCTAAATTATATTTTTATTGAAGCACCACCCATCTTGCTCAGAAACGTCCTAAAACTTCAGCATTAACTGACAGTTTGGTTTCCCTCCTCCATTAAGTGTGCCGTGTCACTGATGTCAGAGCTTTCATAACTGCCACCAAACCGCTTGTTTGTTCAGTCAGCTATGATTTCAGACGTTCAGCACGGTCTGTCTGCGATGGTGTTCCTAGACATGTTGACCTTTTTAAATGCTTGTTTGTTTGTTCGACAGGCTTGGTCTAACGATTACGGATCTGGGCTGGTGACAAGAGAAAAAAGGTGCCAATCTTTGAACCAGGTTTGGACGAGCGGCAAGCTGCACAGGTAATGAGGTCTCCATAGATACAACTCAAGGTTTCCTGATATATTTTTTTTTCCAAAAATAGTGAGTGTATATCATATTCTTTTATCACTGTGACAAAGTGATTAAGTTTCTTTGCAAACAAGACATATTTTCTCACTCAAGACTGATTTCTGCTCATTCTTCCATCTCATTTAATGCTTTACCCCCCTCTGCATCAGTAGTTTTTTGAACACTTTTTTGCTGAATAAAGTTAAGTAACCTGTCTGGCTTTTGTAGTTCCTTTATATTGTATTTTCTATTAAAGTCGTCTTGTTTATTAATATAAGCAAATATTGTATTTTTAAATGAAAAAAAAAAACAAACAAAACAAAACAAAAAAAAAAACATTCTGTGTGAATGACTCCTTACCCAAAATTGCTGCTGTTCTAATTTCATGTGAATACTATAACTTTGATAGCTTGTCCAAAAAGATCACTTTGCATATATAAAACTCAACAATAATCAAAAAGGATATTGGATATTTATTTTTTACTAATAAAATGTGAGTCGTACTTGCCCGTGCAAAACTCTTCTAAATGTGTTTTGAATGGTTGCTTGGATACATTTTTTCTTTTTGTACACTTTTTGCTTGTAGGAAATATTAAAGGTGCAGTAAGCGATTTCTGAGAAACACAGTTCATATTTAAAATCAGCCCAAACAAACACACTTTTCCCTTCATTACTCCGCCCCCAAAATGCTCAAACACACAATGCAAGAGTGAATATCTCTTTATTATAGCTGAAACAAAGCAAAATAATGCTTTGCAAAAAAATAAAGTGAAGACAATGAACAAACGACAAGGAAAAACAAAAAAATGAACATACAGTACACAAGAGTATATATAAGCAATAGTTGGTTAGTCGCCAGCAGCACACCAGCTCCAGACAAACAATGATACACAAAACTGTCCTGTTACTATAGCTAACATTACAACAACAGCATATCTTGGTCAGTGGAAAGCATATCAGCGCTGGAAAGCTTTTTCTAAGCTCTCGCAGTTCAAAACGCTTGCACTATGTATTTAACTTATGAAACAAAAGTTGAATTTTTCTTTTCTTAAGTTGAATATGGAAGGCGGCCTGGCGGAAGCTAGTTATTTTACTTTATAACGTGTTAAATATGGATATTTTTCTTACACAAACGCATTGCTTCACTTCAGAAGGCCTTTATTAAAAGATCAGTTCACTTTCAAATGAAAATTAGCCCAAGCTTTACTCACCCTCAAGCCATCCTAGCTGTATATGGCTTTCTTCTTTCTGATGAACATAATTGCAGAAATATTAATAAACGTCCTGATGCATCTGAGCTTTATAATGGCAGTGATAGGGATCAAAGAGTATGAGCTGAAGAAAGTGCTTCCATCCATCATAAATATGTGCTTCACACGGCTCCGGGGGGTTAATACAGGGCTTCTGGAGCGAAGCGATGCGTTTGTGTAAAAAAAAAAAATAATCCATATTGAAACAAGTTATGAAGTAAAATACCTAGCTCCCACCAGACCACCTTCCATGGATGAATGGATGAAAGCACTTTCTTCAGCTCATACTCATTGATCCCGGCTTACTGCCATTATAAAGCTCGGATGCATCAGGATATTTATTATTATTTCTGCGATTATGTTCATCAGTAACAAGAAAGTCATATACATCTAGGATGGCTTGGGGGTGAGTAAAGCTTGGGCTAATTTTCATTTCAAAGTGAGCTAATCCTTTAACCCCCCGGAGCCGCGTGGAGTATGTTTATGATGAATGGATGCACTTTTTTTAAAGACTCATACAGGTGGTTTCTGTGCACTGCCATTATAAAGATTAGGAGCATCAGGGTGATTATAAATATAACATTAATATAGTCTGAAAGAAGAAAGTCATATACACCTAGGATGGCTTGAGGATGAGTAAATCATGGGGTAATTTTAATTTTAACTAAATTGAGGGGTATGGCTCAGTGATTTACAAGAAAATAGCACTTTATATCAAGCAGGTTGTCCACCCCTGGTTTAAAGAAAAGCTTTTAGAAAAGAGGCTTGGAAGTGTACAGTTAAATGCCAGCACAGGTCACTTTCTCCTTGGTTTTGTGTTACACCAATAATTTTTTTTTTTTTTTTTTTTACTTTAGTGAAATACCATAAACCATCCCAGGGCTTCACTGAGCAAATATAGGAGTTTGTATTACATTTCCACTGGGCTTCTTTGTTGTGGTTTGCAAAATGGGAAAAGAATGGGGTTAAGACTGTAATTCTGTTTCTGTCTCATCTCTTGTGCATTAAGAGCACAGCATGTCCGGCTTTATCCGGGTCTGGTATGGTTGTGGCAAGACTGTGCTTAGTGAGTCAGGATGTTTCAGTTCAAGGTTGCTCATTGAAACCAGATACCATTCCAATTTGTTGCATTTTCTGTCCAGAATCCTGAGTAGTTTTCTTATTCTGTTACAGTAGGTGTTCAAGTCACCAGTTTTGCCATAGAGTTTATCTATCTCTTTGCAGCTATTGACTATTTCAGTAACTAGTAAGGGATCTATCTATCTATCTATCTATCTATCTATCTATCTATCTATCTATCTATCTATCTATCTATCTATCTATCTATCTATCTATCTATCTATCTATCTATCTATCTATCTATCTATCTATCTATCTATCATCTCCGACGGCCTGAGTGAAGATATAATATGTGTATGTCTTTTCAGCGCCCCTGTGACGTTTACTCAATTTTTAGAATTTAGTTTCAATTTTTCTTTAGCTGCTCCTTTAATTGGACTCCAATTTCAAATGATTATTACTCTTAGATAGTGTTTCTAATTAGAAATTAATCATTGGTCATGTATTACTTCAGATATTTGATTATTTTGGGTATCCTGTACTTTCAATTATTCGTTCATTATGGACTCTGTATCGCACAGGAAGTTACATCGGCCGAATATGTACTTCCACGATCACACACACGCTAGATCTGATTCTTAGACAGAGGATGCAGGGTGAACATCTACCTTTAAGTCGGTTGCGCTCTGCTCACTCGTAACAAAAAGCATATTTTTTTATATTTACGAAAACTGCAGCTTACTAAGTCAGTGATAGACAGAAATCGAAAAGGTCTCAAATTATGTTCCCCTTGCTCCATTCATTGAGCCTTTCCGTATGACCTATCCTGGACACTGATTTGCGGTAATACCAAACTCGCGATAATCTACTAGAAATAATGATTTAAGGATAATACAGAATAAATCAAAAATAACATTTATATGTCAGGTAAAAATGTATCATGCCAATTACATAGTTAGACAATTAGAAGCCAATTCAAATAATAAACACATAACATTACTTGCTCAAAGATGACTCTAAGACAGGAGTGGGGAACGTTGATCCTGGAGGGCCATTGTCCTACAGAGTTTAGCTCCAACCCTGGAAAAAAAAAACACTCACTTATCTGTAACTTTAGTAATCCTGAAAACCTTGATTAGCTTCAGGTGTGTTTAATTAGGGTCGGAACTAAACTCTGCAGGGCAATGGCCCTCCAGGATCAACGTTCCCCACCCCTGCTCTAAGAGTAAGAAATGCATATACACACAGTGGTGTGTGAGTGTCTTCAGACACTCACCCATCATGGCATGGGGGTTTCTGTAAATATTTATATAGTAAATATTTACTACACCAACACCTGTTTTGGGGGGAGAGGAGTGGGTTATCAGATATCTTGAAAAGACAACACCCAAAAAGGGGAACAGAATTCTCATAAGTTTTCAATCTTTTTCATAACTCAAGTGACTGCTGTATAAATTGAGACCATTTTACCAATCGCACTGAGACATTTAAAATGATAACAAACATGAAAGTTAGATACACAAGATCCATCATACATAGAATATGCATTCTTGGAGAACTTTTAGTGACTTGAAATAAAGGGAAAGGAAGGGAGTAGGAGTTTTATAGCTTGGAGTTTTATGCTGGGTGCTTGATCTCAGCTTTTGTCTTAACAGGAAAATGAAGTCTTACATATCTGTCTGTCTATCTGATATCTATCTATGTCTGTCTGTCTGTCTGGTGTGTGTCTGTCTGTCTGTCTGGTATCTGTCTGTCGGTCAAAGGGCAATCGCTCACATATAGGTGTCTATATATTGTCCTTTTCTGTTCAATAAAGTCTGGAGGATATTATAATTGTCAATAATTGTTAAAATAATCTATATGTATCATACATAATGAAATGAGTTTTTTGTTAATGTCTTTATTTATATTGTTAACATTTATTGTTTTTCAATTTCAGTTAACTCATCCTACACAATTCCAGTGGGGGCTTAGAGACGTGTTCATAGCAGGATGTATTTGTCCTGTTTTATCTCTCCGTTGGTCAGGAAGGCAGCAATTACAGGTTTTTCATATATTGTGTGGGCAGCGCAGACAATCTCTCGTCTCTTCCTCTCAGTAAATGATGTTATCCTGAACCAGCGTAGCACCCCACTGTTCCTGATACGGCCAGTAAATTTCATTAGAAAGCAGAGGAAGGATCAAAACACCTCGGAGTCTGGTTGAAGAACAGGCTAATATCAGACCGAGTGTGTGGACTCATAGCGCCGTGTCCTCAACAGGCTTGATGTGACAAGCAATTTGTCTGTCCACACTGAAAGAGGAATATGGCATCCAACAAAATCACAGCCAATCAGAACAGCCAGTCACTCACAACCCACTGCAGCTGAACAGCATAACTTACATGACTTCAATGAGGATTCTCTATAATTTTTAAAAACGCCTACGCACTAAAGTTGAACTTAGTCCAAAGAGTTTCAGATGTGGGTGGGGCTACTTGGTATGACATTGCATAAATAGAACCTGAAAAACATCAAGCCATAAAAGCTTTCTCTTGATCAGCAGTTGCCAACTGACGAAATGTATCATAGTAGCCAATCAAGAGGGAGCTTTTATCGCTTGATGTTTTTCTTGTTGTACTTGGTTAGAACCAATTTTATCATCCTTCAGGCAAAAATCACAAGTCTGATTACTTGGAAAAGTAATAGCACACCTCTCATCCACAAACATCAGGTGTCGTTCATGTTTGTAGCACAGACAGTGCAGGATGAGTTTCATAATTACACTTAGGGATTTGTTTAAATCCCTACAGCAATAGTGATGCCTAGTGATGGACAGATTGATCTTAAAGTATTGATTCTTTTACTAATGAATCAAGAGGGTCAATCCTCACATAAAAGTATTGATCCAAAGTGTTTTTTTTTTTTTTTTTTTACTAGTGATTTTATTTATTTAGCATTAAAATGAATGCATATATTAAGCTTCAACATAAAAACATGAAGTGCAATTAAGCAGAGAAAGCAAAGAATACATTTCTTCATTTACCTTAATAACACTAGTAAATGTGACATTTTATTTAATGTTTATTTCAGTTTAAAGCTGCTAAAAGATTAATTGTGTTGTGTAATTGTTCTTAATAAATTATAAACAAAAGTCTTATTTAATTTGCATTTTAGGCATATTAAATGTTAAAAATAGCTATAATTATATATTATAATTATATATCATATCACAAAAACATCAAGAGGAAGTGATTATGCAAAGGTTTTTCGCATTTTAAGAATGTCACGTATTGCTGAATTTCACTGCAGCTAAAAGTGACAATTGTGAGATTAACAATGAATAAGCCCATGACAATAAAAAGAATATAAATAACAAAAGCCCAATTTGAATGCAGGCACATTCTGAATCAGCTAAAAACAGCTATTGAGATGCTGTCGCACAGCTTGCTAAGGCCTGCCTAACCTCTATGCAGACAGATAGCATTACTGCACTACAATATCAGGTGTCTGCCCTCCATAATGCCTGTTATGTATTAATCCTTTACATTTTGAGCCTCTCTCATGGACATTTAGAGAGAACGGTATTTGTTACGACACACACTGAAAGCTAACTGGATGTCCGGGGATTAGTGCTAGAGAGGAGGCATGGGAGAGGTCTAGATAACCACAATTTTGGCACATCAGATGATGAGGCTGATGGCACGTTAGCATGATGCTGTGCTCCTCGAGTGTTTACTGAGAATGCAGATTAACCTGCATTTATTTTGTAATTAGATGAAGCAGTCACAATAGAAGGGGATTTATGCAAAGCTGTTCTACTTTGCTTTTGCTAACGTCGGTATGTGGGCTAAGTAAAGTTACGATGAAATCTGAGTTGTGAACGAGAGCCAAGATACAAGCCATAACTGACATTTTGGGTGGCACTAGAAAAAAAAAATCCTACACTAAGCATAAAACGATGGTCTGATTTAGCTTCATAATTTAGTTACAATTTAGTTTACAAAATAAAACGACCAGCTAACATCACAAAAATGCAGAAAATTACCAGCTAATAGTGATGTTCGATTCTTGAACGAATCATTCTTTTGAGCCGGTTCTCAGGAAGTAACCGGTCGAGCCGGTTCACTAATCGAACTGAATCGATCTTTAGTTCCGGGGTATACAAGACGCACAGCCGAAGTAGCACGTCCGACTCAAAAAAGAACCGAATGAGCCGGTTTAACCAACTGTCAACGTTTGCTGCGGATTACCGAGGATAAAAAATGAACCGAATGAGCCGGTCCAACTGACTGTCAAAATTTGCAGAGGATTACCGAAGAGTCTAATGAGTGACGATACAATGCAAGCCTGAGGCACGTACTGGAAATATGCTTATTATGACTACTGTTATTAAATACCATTTTATTAAAACCTGCAAAAACCTTTTTGTCGAGAGATGTAAATAAATTTTACATACATTTATATATTAAAATAAATAATATAATTATAAATACATTTTATATTTTAAGTTGGTAAGCAAAATCAATAAGTTTATAAGACAAGTAGAACATATTCGCGTTTGTGCATCAAATGTGTGCTGTAGTTGCGAATCTTATCTGAGATGTAAGCTAGCCTACTCAATATTGGTCAGTCATATCTGACATAAAGGATCCGCGAATGAAACTGTGACCACAAGCTCCATTAAGTGAATGAAAGGCAGTAATGAGCAATATATGTTCAAATAACTTTTTATGTTAATGTTTCAGTATGCGTTGACGTTGAATGTTTCTTTGATATAACATGGCAGTGAGTTGTTAGAAAAGAAATGCATAGTGACATCATTGCATGATGACGCAGGAACCTATGAATCTGTTGTTTGAACTGGTTCATTGAGCCGAACTGTCCGAAAAGAACCGGTTCGCGGAAATGAATCGGACTTTGCATCTATACCAGCTAACATCATTCCGCTAATCACATCATCAGCACATGGTAAAAGTGTGAACAAGTATTATGTACAAGAGCTCTATCATTTTGATTGGGTTATAAAAGCAGACTGCAGAGCAGAAATGAATAGTCTAAATGAACGGGTTCACTAAATTATAAATCCATGTAACATCACAAAACATTGTACCACACAGAGTTAAATCAACTCTGCTCAGAGTACATATAGTCCCTCTCTATATAGTGTTAAAGTAACACTGAAGCAGAGTTAAAGGTAATGAGATAATTAAGTGATTAATTAAGTAATGATTGAGCATTGTTGATGAACATCTGCTGTTAACAAGCAAAATCATTGAAGGGAAATACAAAAACTACAACTGACTTCCAGCCACAGCCTAAGATTAACTCAACTGAAGATAAAAGATATTCAATTTCTCAAGATCTGATTAAACAACTCCACAAACAGCATATTATCTCAGTAACTTTAACTCTGCTTCAGTGTTATTTTTAACTTTATGTAGAGAGGGACCATATGTTCTCTGAGCAGAGTTGATTTAACTCTGGGGATTTTGCTGTGCACAATGGTTACTGTGATTTTGCCAAGTAAGACATGTTCCTGGATCAACATATTTTGTTGATCCTGGAACAACATTGCTGTCCGAAAACATAGTCCTAACCCTATCCCTACCCCTAAACCTATCCGTATCCATAACTTATCCCTAAAATCAGAGGGAAATGATAGGTGAATAACACTGATTGTATACCTAACCCTGGTTGTAGGCATACAATTGACATAAACTCTGAACTTGTCCCTCGATTCTGATTGGTCGATTGGAATGTTGTTCCAGGATCAACAAAGATCTTGATCCAGGAACATGTTGTACTTGGTGAAATCACATTCACCGTGCTACAATGCTGTATGTTTAAAGTGCAGATGAGAAAATAGAGAATGTGTGAAACTTTTTTCAGCACATCAGTCACAGCCTTTCCTCTTCAAACGTTATGAAATGTGGTTCACAGAAGTTGTGGTGAAAGGACCAACCCACAAATACTCCAGAGTTGATGGTTATGATATAGTTTTCCTCCTAAAGCAGCTGAAATCATTCCCTACTGCCATAAGAGTGTCAAAACAGCAATTCAGTCAGAGCTTTATTTAGTCTGAGAAACATTCAGCATGACAGCCTAGAAAAGAACAATACTTCCTATGCAGATGTTCGATCCTTCATCACCCGCGAGATAGTTCTGACAGCAGCATCTATGGAAGAGCTGCTCTAAACAGCGTGATTACAATAATTACGGTTTAGAGAAACCATTTAATGCTTTAAATGAGTAAAAGAACAAGAATGATAGTGCAAAGACAGAATAAGAGGCGTAACAAGATGCAAACATCACTGTAATCCTCTTTTAACAAGATGAGTGATCAAGTCTTTTGTCAGGTTGTCGAAGGCGGACAATCAATGGCGGTAATTTAGCCCCCCTGCAAGTGCCAGAGGCCCGCATGGCCTCCTCATTTATTACCAGCACAGAGCAGGAGACAGTACCCGTGCCGACAGGCCGAGAGAGAGAGAGAGAGAGAGAGAGAGAGAGGAAAATGAGAAAAGGAGTGTGCAAAGAGAGGACTGTGTTAATGAGGAGAAAGAAACCAGAGGAGAACATGTTTCTGCCATTTTGCCTTGGTCAGATAAATGGCAGAACACTAGTCTTCTCTTTCCAGTTGTGACATATATACGAGTGAAATGGCTTCTGGAACAAGAAAAAATATAGGGCAGGACTTGATTTTGGCCATGGGGAATTGATTGGATGGTTGTGGTTTGCTATTGGTCAATCTCATGTGAGTGACAGGTTCTCCCGCCCTCGTGCCTGTAAACATGTCATCAGAGAAGTCTAAGCAAAAACAAAATATATGAATATCACGATTAAATCTGTTTACAAGATTGTAATCTCATCACTATTAGGTGCTCAGAGGGGTTAGAGATTTGAACAAACCTGTAACCTTAAGCAATAAAAATATGTATGTAACTCTGTGCGAGTTTGCTCCTGTTAAGCAATCAGATTAATGTTTTTCTCCTTATGGAACAGTATGTCATTCTGTAATCTCTGTTCTAAAATCTAGTGAGCTTCCTCACAGTTAGCTGCCTTCTAAGGAAGCATCCTAACTGATATGGAACCTCATAAGTGACAGATTTGGAACACTCTACATAGGCAGCAACTCTACAGGCCACACAAATAGCACACCTCACGGGAGACCCGACTTGCTATTGCCTTAATTATAAAAATCTGACATCAGCACGTGTGATCATATAAGAATAAAAATGCATAGCACGCAGAAATATTGGAGTAAAATAATCACATTTTGATAGCACTGAACTATTAGTATTAATACTTGTAATGAATGATTTTGTTTTGTGTATTTCTCATCACTATTTCTCTCATGTTTTTTGCATCTAGGATTTATTTGCAGTATGCAGGGATTAACATGCCTACTTTTTGGAACAGCCTACTGTATGATAAACATGGCCATAGACTTTTTGACCTGAACCAGTAAGTAACCAGCATGATTTCTGAAGGATCATGTGACACTGAAGTAGCGATACTGAAAATTCAGCTTTGCATCACAGGAATTAATTACATTTTAAAATATATTTAAATCTGTTGTTGTAATATTTTACCATAACATTTAAAAATCTTACCGCCCCCACACTTTTGAATGATAGGTAGTGTATATTCTTCTGTTAATTCTGGAGATAAGCAGAATTGGGATGCTTATTGTGCTGTCGGCTGAAGAATTAATTCAAGACCGTGTGGTTTTGGCAACAAATGTGATCAGAGCAGTTTAATATTGTGCCAAACCACGTGTGACACACTAAAGCAACAAGTGGTAAATCTTATCTCTTCCATGTTAATCTTGAGTTTTTATCCTAACCAGCAGTGACAAGCAATGTGTGAGGACAAGACATTTCAACATGATTTCATTATTGTTCGTAAGTATTCTAATGGATTTCTAGCACACATACTTATAGTATCACGTATGGACAGCATTTAAAACATAAACCTTATGCATATTTACAACTTTAAATCAATGTTTGAATTCCACTTAAAAACCATTAAGATATCATCATAGAGATAAAGTCTCTGAAGTTGTACATACAATATGTATATAAGGGTTTTGTTTTGAAAGATCTGCATTTAACACATTTACATATATTCATTTAGCAAATGCTTTTATCCATATTGACCTAATTGAGGAACATCACAAGGACTTGCTTTGTCGTATTGTACGAATCGGTTTCTAAAGAAGCGTAAAAGTGCATATTTGCATTTTAGGTTGGCATGAAATGAAAATTCACCCTATGTATTTTCTAAATACATGTTATAAAACCGTTCATCCATGCATATGTTTATTTTTTAAAACAAATTTGCCCTCATAATAGTTTCATAAAAATGTCATAACTGGACCTTTCTCAGGTTGCATACCATACCATATTCTTCAATGCCTACAAAATTCTTAAAGATCTTTCACTACTTCAGTTTCATTGTGACTTTAAGTACTACTTAGAACATTTAGCTGGTGGCTTCTTTTTATTTTCAATGCATTGTGATGGCTAGCCCTACCCACATTGAAATCTGATTGGTTTAAAATCATGCTCCAAATGTCTGTATTAAATGTTCCCATTGGCTGAGATTTGGTTGGTTTCAGAGAGGACAAAAAAACTTTTTAGAGACAGTTTAAAGCCAAATAAGATCATACCATGTAATTGAACTGTATAATAGCGAATGAAATAAAGTTGTACACAGTAAATGAGACTCTTAATGTAATGAAGGACTAATTATATTGACCAGTGTCTGGCTTCCCATTAAACAGGGTAAAAATAGCCCAATATTAATTTGCTTCTGTAGACCTGTCAGTTGTTTTGCGGCTTTGATTCATCATCTTTTCAGGTTGACTTTTCAGGTCTTCTCAAAGCCGCCCTTAGCATTAGGATGAGGATCAATCAACTTCCATTGATCCAGAAAGTGACAGGAAGTTCCTATTCATTTTCAGAAAACTGTTTGATCAGTGGCCTCAGAAAACCTTCCATGCAGCGCTTTGGTAAAATGTGCCCTCCTCACCCTTGCTGTCTCTCCGCACTCAAATTTCCCAGCTCGTTCATAATGCCTCATGATTCCTTTGTGTTTCTCTAGCACTGATCTGGGCTTCTATGTAGGTCAGTGAAAAGTTGTCAATGTTGCAGGAAAAGGTAGATTCATGCCCATCCCCTGCCTCCTCCTGTGTCACAAAAAGGGAAACATATGAACATGTTCAAAAAGGCAGTGACTTTTTTTAACTGTCAAAAGATCTTTATTTAAAGGTTAAATTGCTTTTATAATATGTAATATAAGTCTCTGGTGTCCCCGGAATGTGTCTGTGCAGTTTCAGCTCACAGATCAATACCCCACAGATCATTTATTATAGCTTGTCAAATTTGCCCCTATTGGGGTGTAAACAAAAACCCTACTCAAAAATAATGGTTTATGAGAAAAAAAAACAGGTTTTCCAAAACACCCCCTCCACACCATTGGTTGGACAAACATATAGTCCCTCCCCAAATCATGCCATGGTTGAGCCAGCTCATTAACACTTTTTGGGAAATTCATCAGATGAATGGCTTACTTATACTATTAAACTGGAATTTTAACTTGAGAAAACAAAACATCTCAGATTTAATAGCCTTAAAAATAGGCTAAAATTGTTATTTAAGCAAAAGTTTTTGTTTGTGTCCCTTTAAATGCAAATGAGCTGCTGCTCCCAGCTGCTTTCCAGAAGAGGGTGGAGCTTTAACACCTTGCGCTTTGGTTGCTCAACAACAACAAAGCTGGAGAATCTCACGCAGCCGAAATGACAATTGTCAGTCACGGTGTTCAGCCTTACATTGTTCAAACCAGAGTCGGACACTGATGGAGAGACTCAAGAAGAAGTTACAGAAGTTAAAAGAAAATATCTCCCTTTGCATTGAACTTTAAGCGTCATAATTTTGCAGATGTTGTTTATGCTCAAACAGCAACATTACACACTAACTAAAGTTAAAAAAGTGAAATCATAATCAACCACCCCTTTAAAGTCGTGATGAAACAGAAATAGCTAAATATTTTTTTCTTCCATATTGTGATGTATATCTGAGTGAAACAGATTATTGGGGGGGAAAAAAGATATAATGCTAGTTCTATCCATACATTTTTGATTGGATTTTAATTTGAGATTGCGTTCGATTTTAAGAAAGGGTTGGGGTTTAAGCAGATGTCCAGCACAAATCACCAGAGAAAAGTCTGTTGTTTCACTGGAAGATCGTGTTATGACATTTTGATTTAAAATTACAAGGTCAAAAGAAAAATGATACATGCGTGGATGAAGTGTTGCATTTAGAAAATTTCATGCCAACTTAAAAACATAAGCTAAAACAAACAGTAAGTTAAAACAAACAGTGAGAGTTAGTAAAATTGCAGAATAGTTCAAGATGTCATTTTTGCTCAAAAATTATGTTTTCAAACAGGTTTTCCAGAACACTCCCTCCACGCCATTGGTTGGACAAACATATAGTCCCTCTTCAAATCTTGCCATGGTTGAGCCACCTCATTAACACTTTTTGGGAAATTCATCAGATGAATGGCTCACTTATACTATTAAACTGGGATTTTAACATGAGAAAAAACTTCTCAGATTTAATAGTCCTAAGAATAGGCTGAAATTATGTTAATTGAGCAAAAGTTCAGGAAAGTAGGAAAAGGAAAAAAATACAGATAAAATACCGTAGATAAAATACAGGTTACAGGTTTTTTCAAATACAGATAAAATCAACCCGATCTCATGGCAATTCGTGCGTATTTTACAAAGTGACTAATTCAAATGAATTCGTACGAATGACCTACCCCTAACCCCGCCCCTAAACCTACCCATCACTGGGATTTAGACAAATCTTATGAATTCGTACGAATGACCTACCCCTAACCCCGCCCCTAAACCTACCCATCACTGGGGTTTAGACAAATCTTATGAATTCGTACGAATGACCTACCCCTAACCCCGCCCCTAAACCTACCCATCACTGGGGTTTAGACAAATCTTATGAATTTGTGTGAGTGAGGTCGCAAAATGCAAAAACAAATAAATATATATATTTTTTATTTTGGTTGAAATATAACCTGTGATTCACTCTTCTAAGCAAGTGTATGTGTTTGTGAGAGAGTACAAAGAACGAAAAATACTGTATAGATGGATGACACTGGTTCAGTGACAAAGTGAGAAAGGGAGAGATTGAGAATGAAATAGCAAACAGAGATAATGTTTGACCATCCTTCCATTACAGTAGTCTTACTCTCCAGCCAATGCTTCTGTAACCTAATAACAGTGTGGGCATTATTACAACATTAGCACACACACAGTTAAAGATCAGGTTTCTCCTCACCGCCATCAGAGATTCCCAGTCAGTCAGCCGTTATGAAAGCTCTCCACCCCTCAGCCACACTCCCTTAGCTGTCTGTCCATAGCTGTCCATTATCCCATTAAACAGCTGTCTGCTCTTTGCGTCTGCTCCTTAAAGCCAACAGGATTTCCCTGTAAAAGCCAGCCAGCCCAGACATTGTGGGGCGAGCACATAACGCCCCTGTGGAGAACTGATCCATACCCTGAAGGATGAAAATTAAACCAGAGAGTTTCTCAGGGGAGGTTGGTCACCGTATAGAGCTCAAGCAGTTAGTCACATTGCATTACGTCCGTTTGAGACGCGTCTGACAGGCTCGGTTTCTTTGAAATTGAAGTACTAATGCAAGTTAAATCAAACTTTTAACTAAATCCAGTTGCAGTTAAAGTAGCTAATGGCAGCTTTTGCAGGTCTCTGGAAATGCTTGTCATTTGATCTATACTGTCATGCCTCATATTTTTTTGTGAAAGCTCATCACTTGCAGATATAATTTACATGCTGTTTTCAGTACTGCTAGTTTCATGTGACGTCACGCCCTTATAGGAATGATTACCTGGAAGGCAAAACCAGGCTTTCCTCCATTGCCCTCCAGTTATTTTTACCAAGTTTGTACTACTGTAAGTACTAATGTAGTAAGTAGTGTTGTCAATACCAACCGCGATTCCAAGTCGGTACTGAAATTTTAAAAATGTGACGCTTTGAGCGCTGTTGAGCAGATTGGCCTTTGTGTTCACGCGCTCATCAGATATGTCTGCGATTGGCCCATATGAGTATGAAATGGGCTGAAAAACTGGGCCCTACATAGGATAATATCCATGTTTTCACTGTTATATGGTAGGGGGCACTATTACGCATCTCTGGATCAAAACACAGGCAAGAAAGGAGCAGAAACAAATGATAAAAGCAATGGTTATGAACATTGTAGTCTTTGAAGAAGAAAAAACACAATTTTCTCAGCTTTTTGTTCAAAATGTTGCTTTTTTTAATAATTTTTGTGAAAATTATCAAAAACGTTTGCGGTGGCTGGCAACTTCTTCTCAAACTCTAGCGGGGAAAGAGTTAAAAGACCATATTCAATAAGCAACTTATTGATGATGCATACTATGTACAGGCAAGAAGATGAACCCAAAATATAAACAAAACATGGTTTCTCAAAAAACATTTCTCCATAGAAATCCATTATAAAGAAAACGCTTTATTCAGCATGTTGCATTCATATTCAGGGCTCATCTGCTCACCTGTTATATAGTCTAGTGTGCATCATCAATAAAGTATACAGAATTTGATCTTATCACTGTTTTAGGACATTAAGGCACTTTAAGTGTTTTTCACGTTAAGTGTTTTAGAATGTCCTGCTGTTTTTAGTGATTGAAATACTGCAGCAGGTGCTGTGTATGGATCACAAGTGCCCAAAACTTGCATTTTGTTCCCATATTTTTGTTTTTCTTCTTTTGAGAGGTAATCTAAATATCCGTAGCTTGAAACAGATGAAAAATTGACAGGCCTCTGCTGCAGTTCTATGGACGTTTTGCCTTTCAGGTCTTCACGCAGAACTATGAATACCTGGTAAGCATTGACAAACATGATAATAATGAGAATATACACTGTGTGAATCATAATGATTTGTGAGAATGTTTTTCCACAAAATACACTGCAAAAAATACAGTGCTATTGATCTGTTTTGGTCTATTCGGGTTTTGCTAAAAGCACTGTATGTTTTAATGAGTAACAGTAGCCTACGACAGAATGTAGTTGCATTGCATCACTACTCATTTGCATTAAGTTGCTCAAATCTGTCACATTGCCAACTGCCAATACCCAGTTCTTGCCTTTGTAACAGCAGGCAAAAAGTTCCATTGTTTATTGTCAATAGTGTAGCGATGTAGTATAACACAAGAAGTCACTTTAAAACCAAGCAGCTTTCTTTTGTTTAGCCTGGCACATTCAAAATTCCTGATCACTCAGATTCCTTTGAATCCTTCTCACATTTCAATGTACATTACATTTTTTAAAAACGAAAATATAAAAACTTTGCTAGATTTACAATGTAAATAACACATCATAGTCTGTGAAAGGGGTCCACTGGAATGACTGGATTTCACCCACAAAATTTTATAGAGCAAAGGTAAATGTGACCTCACGGATCCTCTCTGCCTGTCGGTCATTTTGCACTTTGTGATTGGTGACACTGGATTGGCTGTCATGTCTGTGGAGGGTGGGGTTTCCAAGAGAGCGCGTGTAATCTACTGAAATCGCTTATGGCACTATTCATGAACAAAATAACGAACATGATAGAATGCTGTAGCTCCTATCACATACACGCGCACTCTTTCTCTTTCACTCACTTACACTTGCTGAATGTCAGAGAGCTGACAGGTGATCAATAACACATGTTCATTGAGAAATGGAAGTAAATGCCATCGTGTAAATTTATCTTTCATCTCTTGTCTCAGGGTTGGACGGTGGTTAGGGAAGAATAGAAATGAGAATTTGGCTTAGGCTGCTGGTGAGCAGAAATTACATTTAACAAAAAGAACCAAATAAATAAATAGGCCTATGTGGACATTAAATGATAATTTGAGGTGAAATAATTTTTTTGATTTACATCTAAAGCATCCACTAATAAAAATAGTCCATTACAATGTACAAAACAGTAGGGATGCAAAATGTCAATTGCGTTTGTATCAAAATAATCCATCAACCCGCATTATTTCAACAAAGTCTGCATGAACTGGAAGTTCCGACTGACTTTACTTCCATAATGTGACGGATTTTCAGAGTGAAATGAAATGTTGAATGAGAAAAATAGTGGATGTGGCTTGTTTTTTCCCCTCTGGGAATAGATTGGATCTCGAATAGTTCCATTCAGTTCGTTCGTTGTCAAAGCTGCTGTCTGTTAGTCATCATGTTAACCTCAGCTAATTCCAGCTGCCGAACTTGGCATCTCTGCCGTGTTTGTGCTTTTTTCGGGATTATTTCATACAATTATCAAATAATTGTACGATGGCTTGCTGTGCGGTTTATGGTCGAGACAGATGTATGTCTGTGTACATGTGTACATGTGCACACGTGCGGAAGATAAACATGTTGTTGGATCGTCTTGGCGTTGGCTAAAAGTTTTGTACATCAGATTTACTAAAATGACAATGGCTGGAGAATATGCCACAAAATCCAACAGCACTGCCTGGATATTATAACAAAAACTGATGCACAATTTCTTGAAGAACGATGGAGAGCAGATCGTTGTGATGCAAACAATAGACAGTATCTCAATATTTCATGGATTTAACGCTTCTGTGGACAAAAAGTGCTGTTGGATGTTTTTCAGTGGTCGCTCATGGACATTTTACCCAAGTGTGATGGATTGGATCCATCTCGCGATTGCGATTTCATTACAAAGATATGAAGTCCCGTTTTGATTTTGCTTGTTGTCATTTACACACCCAACACAAATGACAATATTACTGTTGCTGGAGCATCTATATTGTAAAACAGACTCCATAGATTGACAGTTTTAGATTTTAGATAGCCTCAGCTAACTAGGCGGATGTGGTTTCAACAACCAGGCACCTCAGCTCCACCCATGTCCCACCTCTTTGCCCATTTTCAGTTATCCAGGAGTGACACGCTGTCAAGATGGTGACGGCCCACTTTAGGCTTCAAAAATGCTCTTTAGAAAACTGATGTCACGGACACTACGTCCATATTGTTTTACAGTCTATGGTTCTAACTAAGCCGTCAAACTGACGTCATCAGAGAAGGAAGGCCATTCTACAGCAGAAATACATTTTCAGATGTTACGTAACATTCAGATGAAAAAAAATAAAAAAATTTGGTGGATTAACTTGCACGGATGAATTGTTTACCACGAGACTAGTAATGTGTGCTAATAAAGTAAATCGGGTCAATTTTGATTTCATGCCACCTTTAAATAATTGGTATGGATATGGATATAGATAACAGAGATAGATAATAGATATGGATATAGATAGATAGATAGATAGATAGATAGATAGATAGATAGATAGATAGATAGATAGATAGATAGATAGATAGATAGATAGATAGATAGATTTGTTGTCAACATCTTTATAGTCTGAAATATTAGACTGCTGGATGCTGCAATTGACCAATCAGAACAGAAAACATTTTCATGATGAAAGCCAAGTCATGGTTGAAGGCTGGTAAATGTGTTTTTTAGCACAAAAGCATTCAAAGCCACCATGACTTTTCCACATTTTCCCAAGGTCTATATGACACGATTCAAGCTTGTGTGGCTTTCATGTACAATTGCTTCTTAATTCCTTCTACAAACATGTGAAGCATGTTCCTGGCTGGCGAGGTTAATTGCATTACTTGTTGGGGAAAATGTGATTTTTACACATGTGGTGTAAGAGGACAGAGGTCGGGCAAGATGACAGGTCTCGGAGCTGGTTATAGCTCTGTACATTCAAGCACGCATCAGATGTGAATTAAAACAAGTGGCTTTCAAGAGCAAGTAGCATAAATGGATGTCCTTGATTTAATGTGCAGCATAACAGTAGATGAGCTGACCTGCAAAGACTTAAGAAGATCACCATTTCAGAGTGGCATTAAGGAGGAGATTGTTACGCATAGTAAACAGTAAACAGTACCTTCATGACTATCAAAGGCTTTTTGTGTCCCTTTATATTTTTATCGTAGCATCTGTTTTGATTCACTGGGTAGTGCTCTCAGTGGTGGCTTTTTAAGTGACTGGGTTATGTTCGCATTTGAAAAGAAAATGTATTCTTACTTTTAGTAGATATGTGATGCTGCTACTGAACTTGCAAGCCCATTAAGTCCATGAATTCCCAGTGTCACCAACCTTAAAAGTATCATTATCCTACTCTGACCATGCACTTTGCGACAATTTGTTACTTTGTTGACTTATTGTCAAACTTATTGTAGCACTAAACAAATCAACTGTTCTCATCAGACTTCACAGAAGACTTTGCTTTGACGTCTTTATATGAGTTCTTCTAAATGCAGTAGCTGCTGAAGGAGGAGTAGCGAGTCATCAATATTGCTGATGTTAGAAAGAACTCCCACTCCCGCATTATGGATTGGAGTCATGAATGTAGGCTATTCCAGAAGGTAGGCAGAATAATTATGCCACTTTGTAAGATATCTTATTTCAGACAGATTCTAAGACAGCATAGTATAATCTCTGTTGTGAAAAAACTGATTTTTGTGTGCCATTCTTATTTGATATATTCAGTGTCACATGATCCTTCAGAAATCATTCTAATATGCTGATTTGCTGCTCAATAAACATTTCTTATTAGGGGCCTAACAGCTGCAGAATGATCTAAACTAAATTTATTAAACATAACATGCAGTGCATTTTTATAATAATTCTTCATTTTGAGTTCATTTTCACAAGAACTACTGAACTTCGGCAAGTGTGTGGACACATGTCTGCCTAGTGGCGCAACGAGATGAGTGACAGGCACCTAACCCAGAGATTGTGGGTTCGAATCCCAGGTGGGGTAACTTTATACAATTGTGTGTATTGTCCATTATCCAAGTAAGCATTGTACTAATCTTTATTAGACACAAGTGTTTTTTTATTCATCCTGTGTTCGTTCTCATCTGACTTACTGTTCATTTTGAGTTCATTCTCACTCATACTTTTGAACCAGCTGATCAATTTAATGTGTCCTTCCTGAATAAAAGTATTAAAGTATGAATTAAAATTTTTAATGACCCCAAACTTTTGAATGGTAGTGTATACTAATGGTGCTGAAAATTCAGCATTGCATCACTGGAATAAATTACATTTTCAGATATATTCAAATAAAAATATTTCACGATATTACTGTTTTTACTATATTATAGATCAAATAAATGTAGCCTTGGTGAGCAGAAGAAACTTAGTATTAATGAGTAATCAGTAAAACTTAATATTACTCATCAGGCTCTTACATGTTAAGTGAAAACTTTGCCCCAATGCTAATAAGTCATAAATTGTTTCTATAATAATTCTTAATGTATAATTTTTCTATTTTATTCTACTATATACTATGCTATGCACCAAATGAGCCAGGACCTCTCAATAGATGCTGACATGTGAATGTATGGAGAGCACAGCTGCCACGGATAAGTAGAGAGACTCTCTCCCTCTCTCTTGCTTTTTCAGTCTTTCCTTGCCAAGTGCCCACTAATTAGTTGACAATATTTATAATTACGTATAATGGTAGGTCTGACCTCTGCTGATGTATGCACACGCATAAGTGCACAACTTCAAGGTCCTCACAACGTTGCAGTATTAATCTACTGTTAAAATACTTCAGCATATGCATGAGAGACTTCAGCGAGTGAAGTAAAAGGCTTTCAGCTTATTCATAAAGCATCAGCCATGGGAAAGTGGGATTTGCTAATTGAATGGAAGACTGATACACATAGGCACTTTTCCTGTGATGATGAAGTTTTAGTGAGACGCTCTTTAATCTCTAGAATCTGAATAGCTGATGGCCCTCCTTTAAAACAACTTTAAAGAAACTTTTCCGTGGATTAATGTTTGATTTGTTGTAATCAAATATAGTGACATGAAGAGAAAAGACATTAAAAGACCAGGTTATTATTAGAGATTCACCGATCGATCGGCCAGGGATCGGAATCGGCCGATTTTCCTCATGATTGGCCCGGATCGGTGATCGGCCGATCAGTCTCACTTCTTACCGATTCCGAGCCGATCTGTTCTGTTACCAGCGGCACAGGCATTAACGCCAGCTGCGCGTTCTAGGTGACACACACCCGCGCGGGCGCCTCCTCTCTCTCTCTCTCTCTCACTGGTCTCATTTGCTCCGGTTAAATAGTGCTTGTATTGCGTATAATTTTAGTCATTCCCGTAGGTTTCGCGCTCACACCAAAAGCGCGCGCACCACTGATCTATATTAGTGGAGTGGACAAACAGAGACAGAAGTCAAACAGTCACAACAAGTACTAAAATGAGTGGCTTACTGCGCTTAAATGGTCAAATACATACAAAATTATGTCAAAATGCCCGTCTTGGCGATTATTCAGATAAACACAGTCAGTTTTAGATCGTTAAATAGCTAAGAAAGAGAACGCATGTTGTGTAAAAGTATTTGGTCCGTTCATAAACTCTTAAAGGGACAGCCGTCCAATATTCCAGCTGCTGTCTGTCACCTTATTTAAAAAACAAAAGACAAAGAAAATCACTTTCTGCTCTTGACTGAATACGTTTTATAACTTTAATGGTAAGAATAAATCTGTATTTAATATTTACAATAAAGAATACAGAAATTAAGGTAACCCATGTAAAACAACACTGGATGTGTTCATTTACATTTGATTACTTTAATTTCTGTAGTATTTCTTACCTGAATGAAAACCTACTTAACCTGAAAAACTTTAGTTTTATGGCTCTCTTTATTCTATTGCATTTATTTGTGCTGTTTGCAATTTTTTTTTTTTTTTTTTTTTTTTTTTATTTGTTCTTATATTATTACAGACTTTTTTTTTTATGAAAATAAAACTTTGCGTTGAAGAAAAGTAGATTTTTGTATTATAGTTCTTAGAAAGAAAATCAGAATCTGCAAAAATCGGTATCGGCAGATCACACTAACAAAAAAATCGGAAATCAGAATCGGCCAAGAAAATTGCAATCAGTGCATCTCTAGTTATTATTATCATCCATATATTTGTGTCTGTGTGTGTGTATATATATATATATATATATATATATATATATATATATATATATATAAAGTTATAAAAAATGCCTATATGATGTTATTTATCTTTAATACAATCTATTTACTATAGTGTTAATGACTTGTTTGTGACAAAAAATACTCTTTAACCTATTATGGTACACAGACCATATAATATCACATTTCATGTTTTTAGGTCAATCTGTGACCAGCCAGTATCTTTATTGTATCCACTGCCACACGGCAACAATGCACTGTCACACCACAAGGTGGGCCAAAATCAATATATTGATCAATTTATCCACAGCTAACTCTAAAACACGGACTTCAGAAGTTATATGGTGGTGTTTTTATGTGGTAAACTTGAATAACAGGGTTTATTGTATTTATTTTATTCCTGTGTGAACAGAGAACATTTGTCATCATGTGCACTATACTGCTCAGAATTTCATTACACATGAAATTCGATTACCAACACAAACACATATTTTAAGGAATTCTATTACATGTGAAATAGTATTCGGACACATAAGCCACACTTAAAATGTATGAATATCTTATGAATGTATAACAAAATACCAATCCATTCAGAGATTATTAGGTATGACTTAAATGTTCAAACATTTTCTGGGGTCACTGCTCATTTGACATCCAGAAATACACATACTCCTATGTAATCACAGTAGAACAATATTAATTATTTTTATCATGTATGGAATTATATTCTTATTGACACCGTTATGAGACATTTTATGTGTAATTGGTATTATAAATCAATTGTTAAGAATGACACAAGGTATAAGGAGGATAATGAAATGTATGCTTGAAATTATTTCTGTGGACAATACATACAACATAACCTTGGAGCATGTTCTTCACAAGTATGAGTGAAAACAAAGCATTTTACACCTCCAATGGCGATATGGTAAAAAATAAAAATAGCTTTACATAGATGTCACCTAAAGTAAGAATCTCATTGACAACAATCTGGTTGAATGTCTCAAAAATAAACACTCATGTTTCAGTTCTGGGTGAAGTCGTATCTGTAGCAGACTGAGGTAAATACGGCACATGCTCAGACTTTGCATATTTGACTGTGTTGCAACTCCAGTTCCACAGCTACTAAAATAAAACACGCTTTTCACAAATGTTACAGAACACTCCTGAGGTATGAATACTGGCCTATTTCTTTAAAAAAGTCAGCACATTTTGAGCATTTCAAGCTGAAGTGTGACATTGTTTCCTCCAATGTTAAAACACTTTCCTTCTCTAGCTGAATATGCTGACAACTTTGAGTAAATCATTCATATATATTCTCCTGAAAAGTTTCCAGATTCGGCATTTCAGAATCGCAAAATGAACATTTGAGATACAGTGCGATGATATTCGTTTGATGATACACTATATTGCCAAAAGTTTCGGGTTTAATATGGTTTAATCCGTAGAGTTTAATATGGAGTTGGCCCACCCTTTGCAGCTACAAAAGCCTCAACTCTTCTGGGAAGGCTTTCCACAAAGTGTGTTTATGGGAATTTTTGACCATTTTTCTAGAAGCGCATTTGTGAGGTCAGGCACTGATGTTGGCAAGAAGGCCATGGACCTTGCTTATGGACCTTGCTTTGTGCACTGGTGCGCAGTTATGTTGGAACAGGTAGGGGCCATCCCCAAACTGTTCCCACAAAGTTGGAAATTGTTCAAAATGTCTTGGTATGCTGTAGTATTAAGAGTTCCTTTTCCCTGGAACTAAGGGGCCAAGCCCAACTCCTGAAAAACAACCCCACACCATAATGAGAGCGACCCATTCTTTCACAAATGTTCATAGAAGCAGTCTGCATGCCTAGGTGCTTGATTTTATACACCTGTGGCCATGGAAGTGATTGGAACACCTGAATTCAGTGATTTGGACGAGTGTCCCAATACTTTTGGCAATATAGTGTATTTTATAGGCAAAGGAAAATCAGTGTTATTTTAGTTTTTATTATAGTTTTGAATTAGCTTTTTAGATTTTTATCTCAATTTTCATTAAAAATATGTGGTTCTATGACACTGACACTACTCTGTTTGTTTGAACATCCCAGCCAGGAGGTCGAAGGTCAGGATGGCATCGAGATTAACTGGAATGCTAACAGATGGCTCTCTCTCCTGGCATTATATACCTCCTTGATCCCAACCAGCCAATACACAGCACTGTCTCAACCAATCGGGCAGGACTATCTGCTTGAACGACCAATGACAGACAAAGGGGAATGTTTGGGAAGGTTGAAAACAGTCATTAGGTTTGTTCAACTTACTACTCATCTTACTTAAAATGCATAACGGTTAGAAGGTTAGAGAGTGATTAGAGAACAGTCGGCTGGCGTATTCTGCTGAAATTCAAATGTGATAATGTATGTATCGTTTCTGACATGCGCTGTAAGTGGTAGACCAATCACAATAGACTGAACCATCTGACCAATTAGAGTAGAGTAGGCTTTCAGAAAAGAGGGGTTTAGAGAGACTGAATCTTCGAGCAAACTGTTTTCAGACTCTTTGAGACATTAGGTGATGTGCAATGTATATTATGCGAAAATTGAAGTGTTTTTTGACCTTGGATGCAATTAAACCTATTGTAGGAGACCTCCAAAACAAAATTAGGAATATTTAAAAATAATAGGGGCACTTTTTTAAATGTATTATTCAACAGTTCACAAAGAAAAATGAAATGTTCAAGGTTAAGTAACATCAAACATTTCCCTTCATCACAAGCTTCAGTTTTCATTTCAGCAACATCGGTTAATTAAACTGCTCAGTTCAACCTGTAATCATTAAATACAGTCACATTTATACACTTCAGCCAAACCATATAAGCATTTCAACTGGAGGAGGTGGAGTATAACTGTGTATATTTCCTGTACACATGAAGATGGATCTATAGCGACCGTAAGTATAAAGAGGACATATTCCAACCTGTTAAGCCAATAACCTGCTCATATTTCTGGTGTGGATTTGGCGCCTCAGCAGAAACCGCTCCTAGAGGATGTGAATGTTGACACAGAGAGCCTTTTCTGCAGAACCTGAGCCTGTCTCTCTCATAGGGAGCCGCAAAGGAAAGTGACAATGGATCGATGCATGTGATTAATTAACTTCTAATGAGTTCATCTGAGCGGCAGGGCCCGGGAAAGTTGGACATGTCCTCGGCATCAAGTTTGACCTACCCTACTTACACACCTCAGCATCCATCAGCCCTGTCCCTGTCTCCCGGTCTGTCTCTGTCTGTCTGTCTCCCTCTCTCGCTTTGCAAACTAATCAATGCTCAAAAGCAAACCAGTAGGTCATTGCTTCTTATTTGGTGCCATGTGGGTTTTTCCCTTTGTCTCTGAAGCATGAGCTTGTGGTTACTGTAAATATGTTTTTTTTTTTTCTTCTTAAAGTCAACTTAAAATCAAAATTGACATTTCATTTATTTCTAACACATTTCTGACTTTATTGTGCATGATTTAATAGTAGTAAATGCTGAATCACTAATATGAATTTGAATGAATGAATTATGAATGATTTTATTAATAAGACATTCTAATATTGATCTAGAATACTGAAAAGTGCAACACGTCTCTCATAGCACAGAGTAACGTTATAACGACTTTCAACACACTCAAATGTATTTAGAATGATTATTTTAACCATGTAAAACAGTGCTGCGTTACCCCACATACGCAACGAAAAGAGCAACAGCGGCCGAATGCAGTGTAAGCATAATAAAAGCTACGCTGGACACCCGCGGCTATCGGCCCGCCCTGCCTTATATCACATTAACGTTAATTTAACTTTAGAGGTCCCTAAGTGGTCCCTAGTACTGTATCTGAAGTCTCTTTTCCAAAATTCAGCCTTGGTGCAGAATTTCAGCCACTACGAGCCAGTCCCACAATGAGCTTTCCTTAGGACGTGCCATTTCTGTGTCTGTAGCTTTAAATGCTAATGAGGAGGAGAGAGGCGGGGCAAGGTGGAGGGTGGGTGTGTGGCCTTAACCAGCTTGCGGCCATGGTACCATGCGCTAATGTTGACAGCGGATGTATCGCAATGGCTCGTAGACACATAGTCATTCAAGCTTTTCAGTTTGACCCAGAATCTGATCTGGATGGAGAAGCCAAGGATGAAGAAGGTGCAACTCAACGGCTACAGCAGTACGTCTCCGAATGGTTAGTTTAAAATATTGTGTCTGGATACGGTACTTTAGTTGGTTTGTTTATGTATGCTGTTACAGTTATTATCTTGTAGCTAATGCTAACCTACGTTGTTGGCTTTTCATGTTGCTCTGATTTGCTTCGCTCATTTGCAAGCCATGATGTCTCTCGAGGAAAAAAAAATATTGCGCTCACCTTGCACAGTAGTAGCTCATTTTCTCATGGGCGGGCAAAGAAAAGGGGAGGTAACCTTTCCCCGTATGATGACATATAGGGAAGATTCCAGATTGGGCCATCTGAGCTTTCTTTTTCTCAAAGGCAAAGCAGGATACCCAGGGCTCGGTTTACACCTTTCGCCTTTTCTAGCCACTGGGGGACCATAGGCAGGCTAGGGGAACTCATATTAATGTTAAAAAACCTCCATAAAGTGAAATTTTCATGCCATGGGAACTTTAATACATTAGCTCATCCATGAATATGATTTCTGCCCAAGTCTGTCGGAATCCTATCCATCGCCTGTGGAGGTGAAGATGACAACTCCCATGATTCCATGCTCATTCACGGCATCATCAAGCTACGCCTTTGTTTTGAATAAGTGACCTCTAGTGGTTAAAATGACATATTGTGCCTTTAAAATTCCACTATTATGCTTTTTTCAGATATTACCTTTCATGTACTGTGTAATAGCTGTTTGTGAATGTAAAAGGTCTGCAAAGTTTCAAAGATCAAAGTGCACAACAAAGTTATTGAACTGCCTGAAACAAGTCGTCAGTACTTCAAGTCTTACTTTCTGCACGAACCTACATAGGTCTGTAACAAATTTGCATAATTCCATCCTATATGGGCCTTTTCCCAAATGGAACCCTAAACCCTCGCAATCTTCCTCTGTGTCCACACTTTTGTGACGTAATGCCTCTTTGACTGTCAGGTAGAAATCAGCTGCAGAGCTCGCAGGCTCGGCATAAGTGCAAATCGAGGGCGTTTATTGGCCGCAAAGGGGGCACTCGCGAGAACCCTTCTGAAACATAAATTGAAAAATGGGACACCCTACGGACTTGTGGGGTTAATGGACATGTGCATGCAGTGGCCATTGTAAAGCCCAAAATATACAAAGTTCCGTGATTTTTATCATCAGGAGGGAATGTGGACGTCTGCGTGCAGCCCAATTTTTGTGTCCGCTTGGATGGTGCGTGTACAACAGCGCATGAGCCACTAGATAGCACGTACATGCCGAATGTGTCTTTCCCTCACTCATGGCCAAAAGAGTATACTTTGAAAGGCAGAACGTGGAAGTATACACAGGCCTGAAATCGACAAGACCGCAATGTCTATGACCAGCCTTCAAAACAGTGTAGTTGTAGCTGAGGCCTGGAAGAGTTTGGTTTGTGTTGACATGTTGAGAAGATGCTGTTTTCAGCATTGTAAAAGCAAATCCACTTTGCACACACTTCCAAAGGATGAGGACTTGGGCTCGAATTGATATTGTAAAACCGACGCCATCATTCGTATTACTGCGTATAAAGTACTAAGGAAGCCTCTGGAGCTCAAATTCAGATATGGTAATAGGCGTTTCATTTCCGAAACACACTGTAAGTGGTAGACCAATCACAACAGACTGGGCCATCTGACCAATCAGAGCAGAGTAGGGTCTCGGAAAGGAGGGGTTTAAAGAGATTGAATCATTGATCGAACTGTTTTAGACACTGTGAGAAAAGAGGTGATGCTGCAATGTATGTTATGAGAAAACATTTGACCTTGGATGATTATAAACCTATTGTAAGAGATCTTCTAAACATAAGGAACCATTAAAATAGCATAATAGAGCACTTTAAATATAAGCAAGCTATAAAAATGAGTGACAAATAAATAAAAATTCAAAAGAAAGCTGTTTTTTGATCCAAACTACAAAATAAATGTGAGATTATGTAAAATAAAAATCCAGGCAGCTATTTCTGCTCATATGCTGAACGTTAAAGAGACCAAGAGTGGGTTTTAATTTGTCCTGAGGTGAAATTAATAAATGGCGTACCATCCATCATTGACTCGGGCTATATTGATCCAGTGTGGTCTCTCTTTTAAACTAAATTATATGTGAAAAAAAAAGCCTGCTGAAGTAACTAACACACTCTTGGGCAGAATTAATGGGGACGTCTCATGGAACACAAGTCACAATGATAAACAAAAATCAGGAAGTTCATCATTTTTAAATGTGCAGTGAGATCTTATGTATGATCATTTTCAATCCTGAGTAGAGATAAGGATAAACCTTTACAGTACTGCCAGAGAAAATATTATGCATAAGATGAAATCAGGCAAATTGAGCCACGTTTTGACATCAAAAAGTGTCCTAATTTATCAGAATTAACTGTAGGCTACTCTGTATATTGAAAAATAGGCTAGAGGCCACAAGGCTGCTTTATTTTCAAAGGAGTCAAAATACCTGTTAGATATTATTGTGAATTGCAACCAAAACCCTGTGTGAACAGGCATGCTTTTTTTTTTTTTCTTTCTGTCCTCTGTGACTCACAGCAGAATGCCTGCAAGCCACATCGGTAGTCACATTAGCACTGATTATATTCAGAGCCGTGAAACCTGGCGACATGCAGAGCAAGCTTTACAACACGACGCGGTAAAACGTTCTGATCTCTCCTGAGATTTAAGTGAGAAGAAAGAATGGAAACAGTCGCATTTCAATTATGCAGACCCTCAGTGTGCGACATGCTCCCCATGTGAAATCAAACCCGGACCATGAACGCCAGAATTAGCGTTAAATAAAAGCAATCAAGACGTAAACATGTTTGTTCAGAGTGCCTGTATGACTCACAGATCTGTATGCGGTTCTGTCAGCGGTTCCATTAACACTGACCCATAAAATAGCTCGACCATGAACTATGCATTTTCTGATGGGCACGAGAAGGCTATTCTTACACGCATTGAAAGATTAATGACAGAACACTGCATTTGTACGCCTAAAAAAAAGTTGAAAAGGGGAAAATCTGAGGGTAGTGATGAATGGAGCCTGTGAGATTGCCACAGTATTGGAATATTATATGTGTAACATCAACATTAGTGCACACGTCGGCACACATCAACAACCTCTTCACCTTCCATCACAACCCAATCCTCTCCATAATGGAGTACTTTTAAAAGTATATTTTAAAAGTCTGTTTGTGCTTACAAATACATGAGTAGGTCACCACATCTAAATCAATGAACCCAATAAATACAAAAGCAGCCTATGTCAGAAAACCCATCTCTCTTCCTCCATGGCTTTGTTTCAGCAACCTATTGCTAATAATTTTATTTAAGAGGCAAGTATGTTACCATGTCCTAACAGGCGCAATGCAGGAGCTTTTCTAAAAACAATATAGTCAAATGCTGCTCATTAATATAAATTATCATTTTTAATCTCATTAGTAGTATTTAGTGATCTGATAAAACGCTGTTTAGTGTCCTTATACTTTACTTTAGATCTTCAGTTTATTTGTATTTTTTGTTGTATATATTTGTTGCAGATGGTTATAGGCCTTTGCAATGGGGGGAAAAAAAGAAAAGAAAACATGTTTTATACATATGACTAATTATGTATTTCCTCTGAAATGGTTTTAAAAAGATTTTTTCTATATATTGACTCATTTTTTGTTTTCAGCTGAATGTTTTTTAAGTCTCTTAAGGCTGCATTTATTATCAATGTACAGTAAAAACAGTAAAATTCGGAAATATTATTACAATTTAAAATAACTGTTTTCTATTTTAATATATTTTCCTGTGTATTTTTATTCCTGTGATGCAAAGCTGAATTTTCTTGATTTCTTGAATTTTTTTTTATTAATTTAATGCATCGTTACTGAATAAAAGAGTTAATTTCAGTATGTGCTTTAGTATGTGGAACACATTCACTATGAAAGAATTAGTTCACTTTCAAATGAAAATTACCTCAAGCATTACTCACCCTCAAGCCATCCTAAGTGTATATGACTCCCTTCTTTCTGATGAACACAATCAGAGAAATATTAATAAATATCCTAAGACATCCAGGCTTTATAATGGCAGTGAACAGGACCAAACGGGTATGAGCTGAAGAAAGTGCCTCCATCCATCATAAACATATTCCACATGGCTCCGGGGGGTTAATAAAGACTATCTGAAGCGAAGCGATGCATTTGTGTAAAAAAAAAAAAAAAATCCATATGACCAAAAAATCCACCAGACAGCCTTCCGTATTCAAATTACGAAACAAACAGAACTGCCGTCACGTCAATTAAGTTTTTGCCGTAACTTGGATAGGGAAGGCGTAGGATATAGAGTAAGCATTTTGAACTGTGAGAGTTTTACAGAGTTTTAACTGCGTAAGTACATTATGAAAGGCAGTCTGGCAGAAGCTAGATATTTTACATCATAACTTGTTAAATATGAATTTTCTTTTTATACAAACGCATCGCTTCGCTTCAGAAGGCCTTTATTAACCCGCTGGAGCCATGTGGAATATGTTTATAATGGATGGATGTGGATGGAGGCACTTTCTTCAGCTCATACTCGTTTATTCCCGCTCACTGCCAATATAAAGCTCTGACGTGTCAGGATATTTATTAATAATTCTCCGACTGTGTTCATCAGAAAGAAGAAAATCATATACACCTAGGATGGCTTGAGGGTGAGTAAATCATGGGGTAATTTTAATTTGAAAGTGAACTAATCCTTTAATTACGACTTTTCCCTCAATAAACTCCTAATTTAGTGTTTATTAATAGTTAGTAATGCAGTTGTTAAGTTTAGGTGTTGGGTAGGATTAAGAATATAGAATAAGGTCATGTAGAATAAGGCATTAATATGTGCTTAATAAGCACTAATAAACAGCCAATGTTCTAGTAATGCATGCTAATAAGCAACTAGTTAAAAGGCCCTAAAATAAAGTGTTACCTTAATTTCTTTCAAAAAGAAAATCTTACTGACCCAAAACAGTAGTTATTTTTATTTAAATGCACTGAGAGAACAATGCATAGGACTACATTTTGATATTCAGCTACATATACAGTGGTGGTCAGAATTATTGGCACCCTTGGTAAATATGATCATAGATGACTGTAAAAATAAATCTGCATCGTTTATCCTTTTGATCTTTAATATATAAAATAAGCAAAAATCTAACATTTCATTAAAGGAAAAGAATTGAAAGTTTTAAAAAATCAAATTGTGAAATAAATGTTTTTCTCCAAAACTTTGGCCACAGTAATGGCACCCTTTTATTCAATACTTTTTGCAATCTCCTTTTGCAAAGATAACAGCTTCTTCTATAATGCCTGATGAGTTTGGAGAACACCTGACAAGAGACCATTCCTTCATGCAGAATCTCTCCAGATCCTTCAGATTCCCAGCTCCATGTTGGTGCTTCTTCTCTTCAGTTCACCTCACTCATTTTCTTTAGGACAGCTATAGCAGAAGCTTCACAATTTTGTGTTGGTTTTGATGTTTGTTTTGGATCATTGTCCTGATGGAAGATCCAACCATGGCCCATTATTGGATTTTTAGCAGAAGCGGCCAGGTTTTGATTTTTAGGGCCCGAGCACCAAAGTGCGAGGACCCTGTTGGATTTCCTCCGTTTATTATTATTATTATTATTATTCTCCAAACATTATCGCATTTTTAAGGGCCTAAACATGCTCAAAAACTCACGAAACTTTGCACACGGGTCAGGACTGGCTAAAATTGACATCTGATATAGGTTTCAGAAATGGGTGGGGCAAAATGGCTCGATAGCGCCACCTATAAAACTTCCAACGGTGTGTGCCTCGGACTACGTTCGACGTACATGTACGAAATTCGGTACATACATGTACCGTCCCATTACCTCTTGGAGCCAAGTCCTAAACGCAACAGGAATTTAGCTATTTTGAATTTCCTGTGTGATTTTTGTGCAGTTTTTGCCATTTTCAGGCCTTGTACTTTAACAAACTACTCCTACAGTTTTAATCCGATCATCCTTAAATTTGGTTTGTAAAATCATAAGGCTTGTGCGACGCTAAATTGCAAAGATCTTGAGTTTTCGTAAAAGGGTGTGTCCCTGGTGGCCTGACAAAGTTTGATGTTTCGCCATGAAACAGGAAGTTGCTGTAACTAAGGCAAACACTGTCTGATCTGCCCCAAACTTCACACACTTGATAAAAGTCCTGTCCTGAACACATGTCCATGCCCATATTCAGTGATAGTCATAGCACCACCTGTTGGCAACAGAAAGGGACATGTTTAACACTGTTATGGACTCCTGACAGCATATTAAAATGTGCCAGCAAGTTCTAAACAGACTAGCAACATGCTAGATAAATGTTAGCAAAACACTTAGCTAAGTGTTAAAGCATGCTATTAATATAGTGAAAGAAGAAGTTGCTGTAACTCAGGCATGCAATGTCTAGTCTACCCCAAATGTCACACATTTGATAAGAATCCTGCCCTGAACACATCTACATGACAATATTAGGTTATAGTAATAGTGCCACCTACTAGAAACAGGAAGTGACGTTTTTAACAATATGATGCACTATTAGCAACATACTAAAATATGCAATTGAGTACTAAACATGCTAGAAACATTGCATAAATCATGCAAAACCTAGCTGACTGCTAAAGCATGCTATTATCGTCATGAAACAGGAAGTTGTTGTAACTCAAGCATACAGTGTCTGATCAGCCCCAAACTTCACATATGTGATAAGAGTCCTGGCCTAAAGACATCTATTTGCCAATATTCAGTTAGTCATAGCGCCACCTGCTGGCAACAGGAAATGGCATGCTTTACACTGTAATTCACTCCCTGAAACACATTTCGATATGCCATTGAGTAGCAAACATACTAGAAACATGTTAAAACATGCAACACTTGGCTAAGTGCTAATGTTTGCAATTAACGCCATGAAACAGGAAGTTTGTAACTCAGGCATACGATGTCCGATCTGCTCCAAACTTCACATGTTTGATAATAGTCCTGGCCTGGAGACATCAACATGGCAATATTCAGTTACGCCACCTGTTGGCAGCAGGAAGTCTGGCACTTTGAAATTACTTTCCCATAATTCTCCTGTATTTACTCGCTTACATGCATGTCGTCCAGTGTTCACTGTTTTCCTGAGGCCAACGGGTGGCGGTGAGCCCGGGTGCGAGGGCCCTTTCATCACTGGTTGCAGCTTTAATTTATCTGTTGGTATTTGATAGAATCCATGATACCATGTGTCTGAACAAGATGTCCAGGACCTCCAGCAGAAAAATAGGCCCACAGCATTAAAAATCCAGTGTTATATTTAACCGTGGGAATGGGATACTTTTTATCCTTGTGTGCACCAAACCCATCTGGTGGATTTGCTGCCAAAAAGCTCTTTTTTTAGTTTCATCTGACCATAGAAGCCAGTCCTGTTTGAAGTTCTAGTCTTGTCTGACAAACTGAATATGCTGGAGTTTGTTTCTGGATGAGGGAGAAGGATTTTTCTTGAAACCCTTCCTGTGGCAAGGGGGGCGTGGTTCCGCGAGGTCTGCAGCGGGAGAGAGAGTTGGGAGACGAGCGGTGAGTAAGTGGGTCAAGTTCAAATGACGAACACCTGTGTCTTGTTTCAGTAATTGGCGTGGAGAGACCGCATAAAGCCATCTGGAAGTGAGACGCTGATGGAGAGGGACAGACTGATGACTCGTGTGTGGGAACAGTTGCTCTGGAGAAGCCACAACTTTTGTTGAATGTGTTACACTGTTGCTGAGCGCTGGTAGCACGACTTTCTTTGTTTATTAAGAGAATTCAAATAAAGCACGAGTCTCAGCTAAGCCGACCCAGTTCTCTTCCTTTCTAAAACATTGAACTTGTTACAGTGGTGCCGGAAACCGGGAAAGAAGCAGGAGAGCCGCCGCCATCATGCAAACTCCGTCAAATACGCCATTAGCGGATGTTATCTCATCCCTCGCAGTCCTTCACCAGGAACAACACCAGGCGTTACTGGACCTGCGGAGCGACCAGGAGCGTCGCTTCCAAGCCATTGTGCAGGCGCAACAAGAGGACCGCGAGAGGTTCCAGAGCTGGATGGACCAGGAGGTTTGGGCAGAAGCCGCAGCTCTTCAAGCCACACCCACCCACCTGCCGCTGAACAAAAGTTGTGGCTTCTCCAGAGCAATGGTTCCCACACACGCACACACAAGTCATCAGTCAAGTCAAGTCACCTTTATTTATATAGCGCTTTTTACAATGCAGATTGTGTCAAAGCAGCTTTACAGTGATAACTGGTATATAATTTTGGCTGCACAGCAGCTCTTAAAGAAAATGGTGTCAATGCAGGCAGATCAAAGCACTGTTGAATATCAAATGTCAAGTGTCCAGTGTCCCCAACTAAGCACGCCAAAGGCGACAGCGGCAAGGAACCCAAACTCCAACAGGTGACATCAGGTGACAAACAGGTGTTAAAATGGAGGAAAACAAAAACCTTGGGAGAAACCAGGCTTAGCGGGGGGCCAGTCCTTCTCTGGCAAACAGTGCTTTGTTATGATTCAGGTAGCTATCATAAGTCCGATGGGATCGCAACATTCAAAGTATTTATTCCAGTTCCATCCAGCTGAGGATTGTATTCATCACACCAGTATGGACGGTTTGTTGAGGAACTGTGCCACTGGCTGTTGTGTTGATGAGGCCTTCACAATGGATGATCTAGTTGACTCAATCTCTGCTGACACTTCAGGGCTGCATTGTGGTCGTGTCAAGGCGCAGGTCCTCGATCTCACCTGGATACGGCCCGGATCCGGTTGACTACGGTAAACCTCGGGATAAACAGAGAGACTAATATTAGCGTAGATGCCATTCTTCTTCTGATGTAACGAGTACATCTAGTGTTATAGGAAGTGTTCCCGGTTTTTATGCAGCCTAACAATCCTTTAACGGATTTGAAAATATAAATTGATAATGTGTTATGTGTATGCCAGGTTAAAGAGATGCATTTTTAGTCTAGATTTAGTCACAGAGTGTGTCTGCTTCCCGAACAATGCTAGGAAGATTGTTCCAGAGTTTAGGTGCCAAATAGGAGAAGGATCTACCGCCTGCAGTTGATTTTGATATTCTAGGTACTATCAGCTGGCCTGAATTCTGAGATCGCAGTAGATGTGAAGGACTATAATGCATTAAGAGCTCACTCAGGTACTGGGGAGCTAAACTATTTAGTGCTTTGTAAGTAATTAGCGAGATTTTAAAATATATACGATGTTTAACAGGAAGCCAATGCAGTGTTGACATAACTGAGCTAATATGGTCATACTTCCTAGTTCTAGTAAGAACTCTAGCTGCTGCATTTTGTACGAGCTGTAGTTTATTTATCAAGCGAGCAGGGCAACCACCCAGTGGAGCGTTCCAGTAATCTAGCCTTGAGGTCATGAACGCATGAACGGTTTTGCATTTGTCATTGACAGCATATGTCGTAGTTTAGATATATTTTTAAGATGGAGGAATGCGGTTTTACAGATGCTAGAAACATGGCCTTCAAATGAAAGATTGACTTCATCATCACTTCAACTCATCAAAAGACTGGACATTCAAATGCTAAGTTTACTCCATCTCATTGACTCATTTAAAAGAGACAAAGCTTGCTTTATTCATGTTTATTCATTGTCTTTGTGGCACATGTATATAAGCACTTGTGGGAAAAATAAAATAGGTTTAAAAGAACATTTGTTTTGTGGAGAGGTTTTTATATCAGTACATGTCAAAAATCTGTTGAACCCCTCAGAGTAACATCTAAAAAACAAAGGAGGTGTTACAGATTAGCAACATCTTGATTCTCCGTGTTTTGAAGAAAAACATTTATTTCATAATGTGATTTTTTTTTTCCCCCTAATTTCAATTCTTTGGTTTTACTCATCAGTCTGTCCCTCTCCATCAGCGTCTCACTTCCAGATGGCTTTATGTGGTCTCTCCACGCCACTTACTGAAACAAGACACAGGTGTTCATCATTTGAACTTGACCCACTTACTCACCGCTCGTCTCCCAACTCTCTCCCGCTGCAGACCTCGCGGAACCACGCCCCCCTCACCACACTCCCGAACAACTTGTGGTGATGTAGGTGCTGTTTGATACTTTTTTTTTTTTAGGCTTTCTGAGACTCAAGTCTCAACTAATCTCTGCAATTCTCCAGCTGTGATCCTTGAAGAGTCTTAGGACGATTAAGACACACGTCCTCTTCCAGGCAGATTTGTAACCTCTTTAGTTGATTGGAACTTCTTAATTATTGTCCTGATGGTGGAAATGGGGATATTCAATGCTTTAGCTATTTTCTTACAGCCAATTTCCATTTTGTGAAGCTGAACAATCTTTTGCTGCACATCAGAACTATATTCTTTGGTTTTACTCATTGTGATGAATGATTAAGGGAATTTGGCCTTTGTGTTTCCTCATGTTTATACTCCTGTCATGGCTGGACAATTTCATGTTCATGATCACCCATCCAAAATGTAAATATGAATGGGAATATACTTTAGAGATATTTTACTCATAAAAAATTCTAGGGGTGCCAATAATTGTGGAGAAAAACATTTATTTCATAATGTGATTCCCCGCCACCCACAACCCCCCTCCCCCCAACCAACACACACTCTTTCAATTCTTTTCCTTCAATGAATGTTTAGATTTTTGCTAATTTTATGATTCAAAGGTCAAAAGGATAAACAATGCAGATTTATTTTTACAGTCATCTTTGATCATATTTGCCAAGGGTACCAATAATTCTGACCACCACTGTATATGCATTTTAATATATGAAAAATGCATACTTAGGACTTCTGTGAAAAAATATGTGAACAAGAAACAAATATATTGCGAATAACCAATATAACCTGTAGACATATGTGATAAATGAAAACAGAATACTGTAGTATAGACCAGTAAACGGTGAGTGCAGCTTTTACATTGCGTATTAAAGAAAACAAAAGATGAAAACAGAAATCTTCCTCAGCAGAACTGGCAAGATTGAACCATCAGGTTCTCCATGTCAGATAAACAGCTTCAGAGAGCCATAATTTACTGATCAACAACACTTCAATTCATTTGGCTTCACTGGAGCTAAATTGTGTTGTCGATGTGGTAAACAGTACATCCAAGTGGTTGGATAGAAATGTCAGGGACAATTAGATGAGAATTAGGTAGAGAACACAGCAGTGTTTTGTGTCATGTTGTGAATTATTTGGTCAATTTATTAGAGCTATTCTGGCCGCATCACATTTGTAAGAATAGCACTCAGCAAGGGCGGATGTGTGTTCAGCCCTTCAGAGGACTTTCTCTGCCTCTCGGTTTGAAGTCTGTCAGGCGTACGGCATAAAAATAACACATCTGAAAATCTGAGGAAGCCCTAAAAGGTGTTAAAAACCATCACAATAATCTTAGTGAGGCCAAATTCTTCTTAAAACCTTAAATGTTTGATAGAACATGGACAGACGCATCAGGTTTCAAGTAAATAATGACCATTTTGAATGTGTTCCGTCAAATAAAATGTCAAATTGTGGCGTTTCTAATGTACTTTCAAACTAACAATGTTTATACTCTTTTCTCTGCAACAGCTTGTAACCAGATTGTCTTTTTATCTGCACTAAAGCACAAATTATAAATGTTTAAGGGGCTCCAGAGCAGGTCAGTTTGATTAATAGAGCCAGTTGAGGTGACTGTGGGGTTCTAATGTAACAATCGGACAGTCAAGGCCATATTGAGCAGATGGTAATGAATCATAAGCTAGCATGGGCTAAAATGCAAAAGGATGGTCATCAGGACAGAGAACATACTGTAGGGCTAGAATTTATTTTCCACAATGAGTTTGACACTTCCGTTTAAAGAAATGAAGACTAATGTTCAGTAACAATAAGTTTGACCACATTATGACTGCTGTAATGTGTGAATTATTACATGTTGTTCAGGTCATTGGAAGGACATGCTGAGTGGATTATTTTCACTAGGACTGGTGTGGCTGGGCAAATCATTTCAACCATAATCCGACAGTTGTATGAGTTCATACAGCCACGGATGCACCAATGATTTCCCTCAGCGCCCCCCATTCTGAGCAAAAGAACATCAGTCAGCGCTCAGAACTGCACCCAGCAGATCACAAGGCACTCTTACCGTGCTGAAAGCTGACGCTCTTTGTCTATTATATATGTGTTGACTCTGAAATACTTTACTTGAGCAATGAAGCCAAAAAAAGGGCCTGATATACAAATGTATCAAACTAAGTGCCTGTCAGGAATCCATATTTATATATTCCTTCAATAAATGTGTCCTTTAAGTAAACCAAAAATATTACACCGGGGAGGGAGCGGCGCCAATCGCTGGCACAAACCATTAATTTCCTTTAAACGTGGCCCACAACACGCTCAGAGGAGTGGAGTGACCTTTTCCACGTTCAAGGTAAGTAGAGACGAGAGATACAGACAAATGAGACACTAGAGAGAGAGAGAGTGAGAGAGAGAGACATAAGAACATAGTGTACTACAAACTTTTACAGTTTCTAAACTTCTAAAACACACACTACACTTTATCCTGGGTTAACATCTTTTTAACCCTGGGTTAAGCAACACAATTTCACAATATTACCGTTTTACTGTATTTTTGATCAAATAAAAGCAGCCTCACCAGAATAACTTCTTTCAAAAGGAATAAAAAAAAAATAAAAAAAATAAAATAAAATCACTTGCACCAAAAATAACTATAAAGATAATTATAACGATATCTATATTAGTGTGTCCACAAGATTTTGTTCTGTTTATTATAAATGCGCACTGCAGTTTTGTTGTCTGCCACTTTAAATTATCTAGCTCTTTAAAGCAGGATGTATTCTGATTGGTTGTGTTCATTGTTCTGTCAATGTAATCATACCATGCCATTTGTGCAGAAACAGGATTACTTTAATGATGTCTTTACTATCTTTCTAAGGCTTAAAAGTGGTAGTTGTGTAGGCTGTATGGGTGTAACGGTACACATATTCACACCGAACCCTTTCGGTACAGGACTTCCAGTACGGTGCATGTGTGGACCAAATGCATTACATTGCAACCGTAAGGTCTTCTATTTGGGAACACTTCGTTTCTTGGGGAATTGCGACAACGGACAAATGAAAGCAGTAGGCTACACGATGAATACAGCATTGTAGCCTAACCACCAGTAATGGTAATAAGCTCCACTTTTTGTTACTTTCGATAAGAAACAAAGTGTCATCTTTCAAATTCTGTTTTGACGCTCTTTGATGTGGCGTGACAGATTTCTGTATAGGCGCCTCAGTTCAAGCAGCAGCGTGAGCGTGAGTGAACGCGATTATCTCTTCATGTTTAATACTGGTTACAGAATAAACATGAATGAACATCTGAAGGTTTGTTGAAAGATACAGTACAACTTACTAAAATGTATCTTGTGTAATCCCTCAATCAGTGTTTCAACCGTGGAAAGACATCAGTGAAACAGACTGTAAACAATGTTACGAAGCATTTACCTCAGAAAAGCCATTCAGTGTCCACAGCTTGTTAGTTTGCCAGAGAAATGAACTGTTTTGCTTATATACACTGTATTAACCTATATATTCATTATATTTTACTTAATCTGTTAGTGATGTCTTGATTATTTAATGTATGTTTAAATAAAATGAAAATGACAGGCGCTGTGTTTAATTGATTTTCAACAACGAATTGGAGTAAAAACAATTTTATAATAATTTGATTTAGACATTAATGCAAAAACTGCTTTATGTGCAGCTTACATGTTTGCATAAAATTTATTTGAGTGTTTATTATTATATCTAAAAAAAGGCAATTGAATTTAGAAGTCTATTAATTTATCTGTATGAATTATTTAAAAAAAATGGTTTGAGTGAATGATTCAGTGACTCGCTCATAAATACTTCTTGTGTTTCATTACTGGATGCATCAGTGTTTTTGAATGAATCTCTTGAATGAATGATTCAATGACATATGCATTTTTTAACAGTCACTTGGCGCAACGATGTAATCCATACAATCGTTATGTGAAGCGTCAAGTTACTTTCAAAAAGTGATGCTCTATTTTGATCGCTTCCATAGACATCAGTGTTTATATCCGAACTATAAACTTTTATCTCAGTATTTCTGTCATAATATGAATATTTCTAATACAGAAATGACGATACTGTGTGGCTGAAAAGATTGGTTTCTCTAGGGTCAGCGGCAGCACCAATGCAGATTTCAATGTTTCGGTGTGGTTTTGTGAAATATTTAATAGACACAGGTGAATCGTTGTCATTTAGGAATGAGATTGTGTGGATGTTTGAATTGAGATCTCAATATTTTACTAATTAATCTTGCAGCTCTAAAAAGTACACTAATGATTTTTGCTAATTATTTTATTTTTTTTAGTGTAACTTTCCAGGGTCATGAGTACTATATTCTAGACAATTAGTGTGCACAAACAAATAATAGCAAGTAAGTGTAAGATTTCAAAGCACCACATTGGGCTATACTGAGGTCTGCTGTGGGTCATTCTGCTCTGCCGCAGTGCATCCCTCAAAAAGACCTCTGCCTGCATATTGTCATGTCAGAAGTGCATTTCATGTATGTTTGGTTAACTATATCAAATGACTTCTGAAAGGCACTGCAATTACAGCATTGACTACATACAGAGTCTGCCTTAATTGGGTCTGGGTGTATTGACCGTCGTCCCCTTGCTCTCCCCTCTACCACGGTCGATGCCGCAGCTCACTGTCAAAGACCAGGTTGCCTCTCTAAATCCACACCTTAGCCTCATGGGTCATGCACAAGGCTGCTTTTCATCTGAGATTCATAAGATAAAGACTCTGGAACATGGGTAAAAAAACACACTTGCACTATCATGTGTGTTAGTCGCTCTCCACTGCGTTTACTGGAGTCTCATATGTGTCCTTATCCACTGATGCTACGGTAGCCGTGTTTTGCAATTGTCATGTGCTGTAGCCTATCCGATGTGACCAAAGCCTGTTTTATGTTTCCATGCAGCATCAAGCTCCAGCATTTTAGCACGAAGAGTAGTTTGTTTTTTTATGTTTCTCCTCTTTTATTTGTAGGGGCAGTGAGAAAGAGGACTGATTGGCTAATAGGATCAAGAGGGAAAAAATGCTTTATTTTCAAAGGTCTCTGCTACACTGAAAAAAAAAAAAATCGGTGTAAAAACAATTTTCACTTAGAAATTGCTAGTAAATTTCTTTGGAAGCTTGTTTCCGCCACTGCATAAAAAATAAATAAATAAAAAGGTATAATTGCGACTTTTTAATCTCACGATTCTGACTCTTTTTTTTTTTCAGAATTGTGTGATATAGTCGCAATTCTGACTTTGTAACACAATTGGGAGTTAAGTGAGTTTAAAAAAGTTTATATCTAGAAGTTTATATCTAGCAATTGTGTTCTTATAACTTGCAATTCTGACTTTATAACTCACAATTGTGAGTTCATAACTCTCAATTCTGACTATTTCTCGCAATTGTGAATTTATCTCTCACAATTCTGACATTATAACTCGCAATTCTGAGATATTTCTTGCAGTTGCGAGTTTATTTATTGCAATTCTGAGAAAAGAAGTCAGAATTGTGAGATGTAAACTTGCAATTGTGAGGAAAAAAAGTTAGAATTGTTAGATTAAAGTCACATTTTTTTATTTAGTGATGGAAACAAGCTTTCATAAATTTCACAAATAAATACAAAGTGGCAACATTGAATTAAACGATAAATTTTGCAGAAGAAAGACTTAGTTTCTTGTAAAATGTACTTCGATAGCTTAATCTTTTCTTTATTTACAACTTCAAAAAAAGTTTTTTACAGTGTAGTGGTTGTTAATTGCAATATATATATTTATTTTTATTCAAAATGCTTTCCATAATTTTGGCACATAAAAAAAAATATTATCTGGTCTGTTGTTTCTCCCCTACTTTAGAAACATTCCCACAACAAAACATGCTAATAAAGATTACAAATGAAGAAAATAGCAGAAAATAATTTAAAGTGAAAACAAAGCCGGAGGGAGATGTGAGTGACCATTTGGGGAGAGGAATGGGAGATAGCAAAGAAGTCTGATCTGATATTTTCATTCATTCGTGGCATATATGAAGTTTCATTCCTGCAATATGAAACATGGGCTCTGATTACACATATTTAATTTGAATGCAATGAAACATAATTTTCATTTGGTACAAACAAGGCCAGAAATCAATTATACATGCATATCATGTCTCACATTCACACAAGCAGCCACTTGATAAACCCAGCTGAATATAGGAATTATGTGAATATTTGAAAGTCTTTTCTGTCCATGTGCTCAGTTAATACTGTTTAGTTGCAGATAGTTTCATATTCCTGTTTTAATTTGAACATCAAAGTTGATGCCTTTCTGTCTTTGAAAAATAAAATACAGCTCACATAAACATGATAGATGGCACTTTCCATGAAAATAGTGTTCAGGTACTTTCTTAATACGATAAAAAAATTGTTCTTTGCCATTGAAATTGTGATTTCGGTCAGTGGATCAAGGTTTAGCTTGATGAAGTAAATTCTTGCTAGTAGATGCTATAACTGGTTCTAAAATGCATCTTTCTTAATTGACAGCCATTCAAAATTAGCCCTATATTCTGACAAAATCAAATGTTTTCTAAGCAACACAATTATTACTAATATTTCATTATTTCATTATAATATAGTGGATCTTTGTTAATGTTAGTAAAAATCTGAATTGTTCATCGTTTGTTCATGTTAGTTCATTAACAAGTACAACTGTAGATTTTTAAAAAAAATTAGTAAATGTTGAAATTACCGTTAACTAAGATTAATAAATGCTGTAGAAGTATTGTAACTAATATAGTTACTCAATGTTAAAGGGTGCAGTAAGTGGTTTCTGAGAAATGTTATTAAAAATTGGATCAGACCGAGCACCACAACACTCTTGTAGCCAACCAGCAGTAGGGGCCGTGTCCACTCATGATGGAGGAGGAGAGAGAGTGAGCAAGAGGGAGATTTGAAGAAAGAATGTAGAAAGAGAAATGGCTGAGAGACATTACAAAAGAGAAAAAGTCAGTGGAATATTACTGGAAAAAGAAGGGTTATGATCAGGCAAGAGCTTTAGAACCTGCGTTAATATTAGAAGAGAACTAAGCAGGAAAGCCTGAAAATAAACGCAGAGGTTGTGTTGTTTCTGCTCCATACGTGAGTAACATTGGTTTTGCTGTTTCACAGAACTAAGACATGCTGTTGTTGTAATGTTAGCTATAGTAACAGGACAGTTTTGAGTGTCATTGTTTGTCTGGAGCTGCTGTGCTGCTGGTGACTAACAACCAACTCTTCCTTGTATAAACTCTTGTGTACTGTATGTTCATTTTTTGTTGTTCCTTGTGGTTCGTTCGTCATCTTTGTTTTATTTTTTGCAAAACATTATTTTGCTTCGCTTTGAATAAAAAGACATCAACTCTTGCATTGCGTGTTTGTGCATTTGGGGGCGGAGCAATGAAGGGAAGAGTGTGTATGTTTGGGTTGATTTCACATATCAACAGTGTTTCTCAGAAATCACTTATTGCAACTTTAACTGACATTTTTTTTTTTTTTTTTTAAATATGTGACCCATGCTGGCAAAATGAGTCGCAATGAGCAAATTTTTAAAAATGAGTTATTGTTATTTTCAATCTCTACTAAAAATGATGTATGATTTGTTGGAATCTGACAAAAAAATGACTGAGCTTCACCTGTTTGAAGACAGCAAAGTCAATTTTGAGAAAAATCAAGTTAAAGTTTTCTGAAGGTTCCAAAACTAAATCACCTAGCAACCATACCTTAAAACACCTGTTAATAACATCTCATTTGGCACACACCTCGTCAAAACCAAATATCTATAGGAAAATATTTATACAGTATTTAACTTTATATATATATATATATATATATATATATATATATATATATATATAATGCTATATAATATATATATATATATATATATATATATATATAATGCTTTTTTAAAGCATTAACAGAAAGCTTCATACAATTAAAGTTACTTTTTTTTCTCTTCCCCATAACCCTTTCCACCAAAATAAACATACATAAATTATCACAACAGTAATAATAATAACGATAAAAAAAAAATATATATATATATATTTGTGGTTTATAAATATACAACCATACAACACTCAATCAAATATATTAGAGTCAGATGGCCATTCCAAACCTTTAGTCTTATAATTAGTTTGAAGGTAGGGTCTTCATCTTTTCAAAATATGTAATCATAGGTTTCCAAATTTTATAAAACAGTATTTAACTTTTTTTTTCCAATATTTTGAAGTACTATAATTCTGTTTATATGTGTATATTGGGATCGCGCGCTGTCTGAGGCGTCTTTGCGCGAGTGATTCGGATCTGTCAGTCAGAGCGAGTAAGATCAATTTGTTTACATCAGCATGAGTTTGAAAATCACGTTTCACTGGTTCAGACTCATGCCATCAAAAATTCGCTATAAATATTCACAAAGTTGGAATGCTGTGAAACTTGCCAAACTTATGAAAACGCGAGTGGTGAAGCGAGCAGAGAAAAATGGCATTTTTCATGGACAAAGGAAAGGTACTCCTCTCAGAAAACGTACAAATAAAGATACTTTTAGATGTTTAATTGCTATTTGAAGCATTTGGACCGCTAGATTAGGGCTTAATGAACTCATTTTTGTGAAAAGCTCTAATTCGACCAAAATCAACATTTTTGGCTTGTTTTGACTGTAGCTCTTAATTAGCCCATGTGCATTCCGACTCATTTTGCCAGCACAGGTCACACATTTTTAGCTTGAACAAAACTAATTCAGGGTTTCAAACTGTATGCATGTCACAAATTTTACACGGTTGCAAAATTGCATTCCTAATTTAAAATGAACAGAAAATAAACCCCCTGGTATGAACGAACATCTGAGGGTTAAGTACCTTCTTTCACTGGCCTTTTGTTAAAAAAAACGAATTATTTATTTATTTATTGAGATTTTCAAGCTCTAAAGACTAATTCGCTGCTGGTTCCTTCGAGATTTTCCTATATGGGGTTTTATAATAGGGTTTTCCAATTCATGAAAAACCCCATAAAATAAAGCCTATGGTAAATATAACTTGACAGTACTTTAATGTTTTGTTCTACAATGTACATTGCACACACTCACACCCCTAACTGCCTTATCTAGTTAGTTATTAAAAATGTACATTTTTTCAAAAATGAACATAACTTCTTCAAAACTTGCACTATGGGTGTGTGCAAAGACTATAGATATAGAAAGACAGTCCACTCCTATTACTTGTGAATAGGAGAAACTGCAATGTGCAATATGGTGGAATACATCCCGCCTTCTAGGTAAAAGAGCCAATCACTGATTGATAAAGTCATTGCGTCACTGCAGCTGCCGTTAGAAGCTCCGGTTCCCATAGAAATCTGAGAGTGGCGCTTAGGACTGCACATGCGCATTGGCTCATCTAGCTTGAAAAATACGCTTTTTTTAAACACTATTTGAGCATAAGAAGCAAAATTTATGGGACAGTTCATGTCAGATTTCATTGCTGATTTGAAATATGTTATATAATTGTGGATTCGGCAAGCAGTTTTTGAAATTCCAGGATTCCTCCATTCAAATAGATGGGACCTGGTCTTGGATGCCCGAAATAGCTGCCCGGAGGCGTTGCAAATATGGCTGCAGAGTGGACAGACTTTCCTTGAAAGGGACTTTGGTGTGTGTGATTTGCATTGTAGAAAAAAAACATCAAAGTATCGTCAAGGTATGTTTACCACAGGCTTTATTTTACACATACATCGAAAAACCTCATTATAAACCTCATAGGAAAATCTTGAAGGAAATGACGGCGAATTAGTTTTCCATGTTCGGACGTCATACCTGTACCACTCTATTTTGCGCCCTTTCCATTTAAAGTACCAGGTGCATGTGGCCTCTGGTCCTGCTGGGAATAACTTGCTTTTAGCTCATAAGGTTATGTAACGGGAATACACTGGATACTGACTTCTACCTCAGTCCTCTACAGATGATTCAAAACAGATTCCTGAACTCCAACATGCCTTCATAATAGAACACAGTATTCAATCTCTGTGACCTTTCTGAAGTATACAATAGGTGACTGTTTTTGTTGGTATTTTGTTTTTTTTTTTGTACAACAGCATCTCAGAGCATGATTGCAGGTTTATGGGTCTATCTATCTGGCCGTGATAGTGATAACTATGATAGAGAACACTTCATCTGCTCCAATGTGTAATTTTTCTACTCTTGTCCAGATAGATGGATGTGGTGTGGGTTGTTTGCAATAGTCTATCTGCTTCTTTGCACAATAGGCGTGTGTTTTGCCAATATAGTATTTGTGCCAGGTGAATTTTGTGTTTGCTGATTGTATTCATTTTGTTTCGTTCCTCCATTATTCTCAGTGACCTACAGGATTCATATCTCTGAGAACAGAGTTGCTGTGATGCTGGAGTGGTACTTCAGGTGTGTGCGGGAATATTTTGTGTTATTTAGAATGCTAGTTGCTGAAGACTACACTGGAAAAATTAATTGTTGGTTTAACTTAAAAAGGTAAGTTACCTGGTTGCCTTAATTTTTAGTTAATACAATGAAGGCGATTGGTTTAACCAACAGAAAATCAAGATGTTATGTTATCTGAACCACATTAATTATCTAGTTGATTTGGCAAAAGAAAAAATGTGATAAATCATGAAAATACTTTTTTTTTAATACAGTGTAGTAGTCATTGTTCCACTATAGGGTTTTGTGATGTTGTGATGCCTTTTAAATTCCTGCTGAATTTGAATCAAGGAAATATATAATTATAATTCAGATTTGAACTTGAGGAAACATGTTTGAAATTAGATTAAATTAAATATAACTCTAAAACCAAAACCATAAAAAACATTTTCATTACTTGAAATAAAATGAAGAAAAAAAATACAAATATGCATATTTTATTGCAGCTAGTTGCCAAGTCAAGATTTCCTATTTAAGTTTAGTTTAACCTGATTTACTAAAATAACTAAAAATAAAAACTGGAAGAAAAGTTAACACTAAGGTTTCATTTGTTAACATTGTTTAATGCATTATCTTACATTAACAATTTGCAGTATATATATATATATATATATATATATATATATATATATATATATATATATATATATATATATATATATATATATATATATATATATATATATACATTGCTCAAAAAAATTAAACAAACACTTTGAAAACACATCAGGTCTCAATGGGGAAAAATATCATGCTGAATATCTATACTGATATGGACTTGGTAATGTCTAATGGTAATGTGGAATGAAAGGATGCCACATTGTTTGATGGAAATTAAAATTATCAACCTACAGAGGACTGAATTCAAAGTCACCCCGAAAATCAAAGTGAAAAAATGATCCAGCAGGCTAGTCCATTTTGCTGAAATTTCATTGCAGCAACTCAAAATGGTTCTCAGTAGTTTGTATGGCTCCCATGTGCTTGTATGCATGCCTGACAACGTCGGGGCACACACCTAATGAGACGACGGATGGTGTCCTGGGGTATTTCCTCCCAAATCTGGACCAGGGCATCACTGAGCTCCTGGACAGTCTGAGGTGCAATCTGGCAGCGTCAGATGGACCGAAACATAATGTCCAGAGGTGTTCTATTGGATTTAGGATCTGGCGAGCGTGGGGGCCATTCAATGGTATCAATTCCTTCATCCTCCAGGATCTCTCGCCACATGAGGCTGGGTATTGTCATGCACCAGGAGGAACCCAGGACAGTGACCACAGGGCCCACTAGAGGACGTCGGGCCCTCAGGCCACCCTCATGAAGTCTGTTTCTAATTGTTTGACATTCACACCAGTGGCCTGCTGGAGGTCATTTTGTAGAGCCCTGACAGTGCTCATCCCGTTCCTCCTTGCACAAAGGAGCAGATACCGGTCCTGCTGATAGGTTAAGGACCTTCTACGGCCCTGTCCTGCTCTCCTAGAGTAACTGCCTGTCTCCTGGAATCTCCTCCGTGCTCTTGAGACTGTGCTGGGAGACACAGCAAACCTTCTGGCAATGGCATGTATTGATGTGCCATCCTGGAGGAGTTGGACTGCCTGTGCAACCCCTGTAGGGTCCAGGTATCGCCTCATGCTACCAGTAGTGACATTGACCCTAGCCAAATGCAAAACTAGTGAAAAACAGTCAGAAAAGATGAGTAGGGAAAAAAATGTCAGTGGCCTCCACCTGTATAACCATTCCTGTTTTGGGGGTCGTCTCATTGTTGCCCATCTAGTGCACCTGTTGTTAATTTCATTAACACCAAAGCAGCTGAAACTGATTAACAACCCCCTTTGTATGTATATAAGTAAATGAGTAAATGTTGAAATTAACATACAGACTAATAAATGCTGCAAGAGTGTTCATTGTTAGTTCATGTTAACTGTTAACAAATGAAACCTTATAGTAAATTGTTACCAAAGAAAACTTCATTTCCCAGAATTCTCTATTTTACTTACTAATAATTTAATTAACTATAACTAATAATTTGTATAACAAAAAATCTGTTTTGACGGCTTTGTTAATTGTTTTGACGATATTGAACGTTTAGAGAAATGTATCTCTGTTTCTTGCATATCAGGATTATGAATGTGTCATAAATTAAAAGGCAGCCAATTCTTAAATTCTGAATTTCACCCAACAATCTTGTCCTAAATTAGATTCAGATCACAGTCAGGCTGGAGTCAATCCAGCTGAAGCCGAAAGAACATGATGACAGTATTTACCTTATAACATATTTATGAGTCATAAATCACATCAGAGGAAAATCGCAGTCTAAGTAAACTGCTTTAAATATCTAACTTTTCACCAAAAGTCACAACTCATTAATATTCATGACAGAGGTTTGTTTGGGTAAAAGATGAAACAAATTTGTCCTCTCATAAAAGGGAAATACATTTTAAATGTATTATCAGCAGTCTTTCGGAAAACATTACAGTGAGTCTGCTGTCTGCCGGCACTCATAATCTTATCTTTTTTTTTTTTTTCTATTGCATCATATTACGATGCAGCTTTTCCAACAGAAATAAATAAATAACTGAATAAAGTAGGGTAAAAGAACAGAAACACATGTCTAGGAAAGGACTGCACGACTATAACTGATCTGAAATGTTTGAAGTTTGAAATGTACAAACACAAGGATTTTATTTGGATCTGATACTTGACATGTTGCATAATGTTATCATGCGATGAAAGTTATGTAATTTTTCAGAGATAAGATGCAACAAGGTTTTCTAATCGCTTGTTCAGAACGCTCTTCTGGTTTTGTGCTATAGTTAAGTGCTCCATTAAAAGCTGTTTCAGTGGGATGAGGGACTAATGGCATATGTTTACACCAGATTATTGAGCACATTAACAGACCTACCACACCAAGATTCACGGCTTATACTTTTGCCAACGATTTGAAAAATCCAGGCTTAAAATAAGCTTGACAACTAAAAACTTCAGTCATTTATATATTTTCATTACTGTTTGGTTTCAAAAGCAAAATGATGGGTTTGATTATTTTGTAGGGTTGAGATTGAGCAGCAGACAGGCAAGCTGATGAGTACATGTTGAAATGAAGGCAGAGAAAGCTGTCAGGGGAAATGGTCTGTGGGGGTAATCAAATTGTCTTCAAAACCCATCAGAAATGATTAAACCTCAGATCCAGTGAAATTCATTAGACGTGTTTTTGCATTCCAAAAAGCTATCTTCTCCAAACTATCAATTTAGATCAGTATCAATATTTGTATGCTTGCATTATTTATAGTAAACCAATTATATTCCACATCTTCCACTAGATCTGTGTTTGCAACCTTACCCAACCTCATCAGTTCATCACAGAACAATATACTGTATACAGTTCTCTTAAACCTTTGTGTCTTTAATATTTCTCATTTTGTTCCTTTGAGTTTGCATGTCCCTATACATTTATCTAAAATAATATGAGTGATTAGTTGCACGGCATTTGCGGTTAAGGTGATGAATAAATCAATTCAATTATATATTTTAAAATTTTATTTATTTATTTATTTATTGTTTTGATTTACATACAATTATGCATCACTTGTGATGTAGATGATAAACAAAATAAATAAATAAATATGTGTGATTTGTAGTTTAGGTGATAAATAAATGTAATTATTTATTGTTTTAATTTACATGCAGTTATGCATTATTTGTGGTTTAGTTGATAATTCATTTTATTTGTTTATTTATTTAAATTACATGCAATTATGTGTCATTTGTGGTTTAGGTGATAAACAAACAAACATAAATAAATTTAAGTGAAAAAAAATATATATATTTATTTATTTATTGTTTTAATTTACATGTAATTATGCATCATTTGTGGTTTAGGTGATAAATACATAAAAATGTGTGATTTGTGGTTTATGTAATAAATACACATATTTATTTATTGTTTTATTTTACATGTAATTGTGCATCATATGTGGTTTAGGTGATAGATAAATAAATAAATAATGTGTGATTTGTAGTTAATGTGATAAATACATGTATTTATTTATTGTTTTAATTTACATGCAATTATGTATAATTTGTGGTTTAGTTGATAAACATTTTATTTATTTATTATTTAAATTACATGCAATTGTGTGTCATTTGTGGTTTAGGTGATAAATAAATGTATTTATTTATTTATTGTTTTAATTCACATGGAATTATGCATGATTTGTGGTAGTCATAATATTATTCACAGTAGCGTGTTTACCCACCACGCAGAGCGCGAAATTGCATGGGGCCCCGCGGGCGTGGGGGGACCCCACGGTGGTGTAGTCTACGTGATACGCAGGTATATGCCGTATACCCAGGAAAGGTCAAGGATTTGCATATACCCGCTTTAAAAAGCGCAAGAAAACAGATTTGGCGTGACAGATCGTAACGCCTCAGTTCTAGAGAAGCGGCTGCCTGACGCGCACGTGAACTGATCCTCTTCTCCGCTTTAATACCAGTTACAGCGAGAAATAAACATGAATGAACTAAAGGCATGTTAAAAGATACAGAACAACTTACCAAAATCCATATCATGTCTTGTGTAATCGCCCTCAATCATTGTTTCAACCGCAGAAAGACATTACTATAATATCTTGTAATAAACAAACGTAACACCACATTTACCTCAGAACAAACATATTCATCATGACCATAAACTCGTTAGTCAGCTAGAAAAATTAACTCTAGAGAGGAGCATTTAGCTTAATAGCATATATGCACCATATTACATATTAATTATAATTTGTTCTTTAATGATAATGCATGTTTGAAAAAATCCATCAAGTCGACAGCCACCATTTAAATGTTTATATTTCAATAAATGAATTGGAGTAGGAATAATTTTAAAGTTAGTAGGCCTATTATAACTTTATTTTAAGTGTAATTTAAGTTTGTATACAAATAAGTTATTTTTAACCTACAATATTAATGTAGTACCAACTGATCCGTGTATATTTTACAGCATTAGTTGAGAGATTTTTTTTTCTTGAGAAAATTTGCCATGTACTGTACCTGATATACAGTATATCCAAAATAACTGATGCTGAATCGAATTGCAGGCTTGTGAATCAAAATGCATAACTATGATGACAGACTGGCAGGAAATGATGCAAAACAGAAAACAACGTCCAAACAGGGTGATATAGTGACATACTGATAAGCCTAATATTTCCATTATTGTTAATAATAGTTGCAGTCTGCACTCTTAAATGTGCATTGAAACTTGCCAGTTGATAAACCCCCGGGAACGCGATCACGGGTCCCCCTCCTGGAGATTTGCTTAGGGCCCCCAATAACCTAAACACGCCACTGATTATTCATTTATTTATTGTTTGTTTGTTATTACATGCAATTATGTGTCATTTGCAATTTAGGAATAAATAAATGTATGTATTTATTTATTTAGTTAGTTATTGTTTTAAATTACATGCAATTATGTGTCATTTGCGGTTTAGGTGATTTATTTATTTACTTGCAATTATGCGTCAATGAGACCACAAGTGTGTATTACTATTAAGAAATGAAAACGAGTGCATTTTAATTCCCTATTGAAAGCGAATGGAGAACGTAAAAGCTTTCCTTGAGGTCACAGTGAACAACCTTCATTAAAAAACTGTCTAATGCAGGATTTCAGTCAGTATCCTCCTATTCATGATGTGACGCTCTCTTACCTCAGATTCTGAAGCACTTAGTACAGTCTGCTTCACTCTGGTAAATCACACTGCTAATAGCTTTCACTGGGGTCATTATGTTGAATCTACATATCTAACAGACTGACTGAAATCTAACAGACTGAGTCAAGGACATTTTCATTCACAATAACTTTTGCATTCTGCACCACATCTGTTGTAACACCTGAAACAGTAAGATGCCGCTAATGTTTAGGTAATTATATCTACCTTGTGTTTCTTTGTGTTTGAGTCTAATGCACTAAATCAGTGCAGCCCCTCACAAGGTTTGCTTTGTGTGTACATCTATAGATCATTGTGTACTTTGTGACAGCTGAAATGGAGATTATTGATGAGGTGACCAGGCAGGTAGAAAAGAGCTTTTATTATCTTGACTACTGCAGTACTATGGAGTACTATTATGGGCACCCTCTGAGGGCAACATATGGTATTATGTTTGCATGCAACTTCTGCATATCATTCAAAAATGATATATGATGATCATAAAATATGCATGCTTGTCCCAGACCTTTCCATGGCCCATTTCTTTCATAAAGATATTACAAAACATCAATTATTTTGCAAATTTATTTTGTTTCTATGCTGAACTGTGTGCTATAATGCACTGCAAGTTGCTTTCGATAAAAGTATGTGCCAGATGCGTTATTGTAAATATAAGTTTTGCACATATGTTTTTCAGTCTGGTTCTCATGAGAGCACCTGGAGATTCGGGTTGGTGCTCACACTGCACATAGTGTGAACCATTAAATATAACCAAAAAAATAAAATAATTAATAATAGCATTATTGCACTTTATTTAGTTAGTTTTTTTAAATAAAATAAACAAAATAATAAATCAAGTGTGATGATAATATTATATTTTAAAATAAAAAAATTATTTTAGATGCCGTACACTTAAAAAATACAATGCTAATATTTACTTTTTTTTTTTTATATATATATATGAATTTTCAACATTTTCAAACCTAAAATCAGCCAGCTTTTATTTTGGCGGGTTGTCAGAAAGTAAGGAAGTAAGAATGTTAACTAATGAAACCTTATTGTAAAGTGTTAGCATCATTTCATCAGTGTTGAAAGCTTTAGCCGGGTTTTAGCCAAGCGTGCCGCACAAGTCCTGAAAAGTGAAGCGTCTCAGTCGCCCCCAGGTGGCTGGATGCAGTATAGGTCATAAACCCATAAATTTTAGGCAGTTTTCATCATGCTTATGTTAGTTAAAGTGTTCGTTCTTTAAATAAGTTTGGTTTTAGTCAGTTATTTGACGCTATAAAAAGCACAGGTTTTGACGTCATGATTGACAGCTGAAATTGACAACTTCTCTGAGCGAAGTAGTCACCAATGGACTTTTTTCTGGATCTTCGGGAGGAGATTGGAGCTTTAACTTTAATTTGTACATTTCCAGAACTGTTTATTTCACACCGACATGAGTTGTTCTGCTTTATTAACTGATTGTGGGCGGGATCTTTTTCTTTACCTTTATTTATATAGCGCTTTTTACAATGTAGATTGTGTCAAAGCAGCTTTACAGTGATAACTGGTACATTATTTTGGCTGCACAACAGCTCTTAAGGAATAGTGTCAATGCAGGTAGATCAAAGCACTGTGGAATATCAAATATCAATTGTCAAGTGTCCCCAACTAAGCAAGCCAAAGGCGACAGCGGCAAGGAACTCAAACTCCAACAGGTGACATCAGGTGGCAAACAGGTGTTAAAATGGAGAAAAAACCTTGGGAGAAACCAGGCTTAGTCGGGGGGCCAGTTCTCCTCTGGCAAAAAGTGCTTTGTTACGACTCAGGTTGCTATCATAAGTCAGATAGGATCGCAACATTCAAAGTATTTAATTCAGTTCCATCCAGTTGAGGATCGTATTCATCACACCGGTATGGACGGTTGTTGAGGAGATGTGCCACTGGTTGTCATGTTGATGAGGCCTTCATAGTGGATGATCTAGTTGACTCAATCTCTGCTGATACTTCAGGGCTGCGTTGTGGTCGTGTCAAGGCGCAGGTCCTCGATCTCACCTGGATACGGCCCGGATCCGGCTGACTACGGTAAACCTTGGGATAAACAGAAAGACTAATATTAGCGTAGATGCCATTCTTCTTCTGATGTAACGAGTACATCTTGATATCGCGGCTCCAATTCGTGCTCACTACTGCGCAGACTTGAGACTCAAGATGTCAGCGCCATATTGGCACATTGGTGGATTCACTTACTACAGTGGAAGAGCATGAAGGTGCATCGTCCATCTTTTTTTAAATTTTTTTTTACAGTTTTAGCACTGCAGAGTGAAGCGTCAGTGAATGTCACAGTTTTGCGTTTTGCTCTTAAACCAAAAGATTTCATATGCATTCAGTTCAAATGGAAATCCTATACAGTATTAGAGTTAGTCAATCTAAAATGGTGATTGTGCATTAACAGCTGTCAACCATGTTGGTATGCAAATGAGCATATTTACCCAGCGCATTTTTTATTTTGGTCGCACATGCGCACCACTTATGTGCACCCCTGTATATAAGCAAGGAAGGGCACTAAACCACAAATGTACTTCTGTGTTCAAGGACACATTTTTGAAATTACACTATAGGTCTTGTTTTGTTGATAAGTAAAGCTTTACAATAAGGTTATTGTAAAACCTGCTCCACATGTGAGTAACATTGATTTTGCTGTTTCACAGAACCAAGATATGCTGTTGTTGTAATGTTAGCTATAGTAACATGACAGTTCTGAGTGTCATTTTTGTCTGGAAATGGTGTTCTGCTGACAGCTATGGCCCTGTTTCCACCTGGTGTTAAGATGCGTTTTGGTCGATCGGATCACAAGTGGATGGCACTAAATACAGGTGTAGTCGAAAACGCATTCGACCAAATTGCTTTCATAGTGTAAACACTCATGTGGTTGAATGTGTTCGAACAGCCACTAAAGACCGCCTACTCTCCGCCTACTGACCTAACGCATAAACATTATGGAAAGCGCGTTAGCCAGACGGGATTTAAACTTTGTCGACTGAAGACCCTAGTTTGGTTTGAAGACGAAAAATGCACCAAGCCCAATGTTCTTTCACCATTCCTGATTTCTAACAGCTCACTGTGTTCGCCGTGGCTTTGTGGCTGTCAGAACAGAAAGGAAAGCTGATGCTCCCTGTATGTTTTTCTGTCGTCTCTGGGCGCGTTCATATGTACATTTTGTGAGCTTATTTTGTCCATTAATCTAAAAAAAAAAAAACCCTATACATTTACCCGTCCATAGACCCTCCCCTCGAAGAAATAAGTACAGAAGTAGTTGAAAGTGGACAAAAGAGACAGATTAAAACACCAGGTGTAAACGGGCATGTGTCTCCCTCTTCCACTTATGATCCAATCGACCAAAACGCATCTTAATAACAGGTGTAACCAGGGCCTATAACAACAAACTCTTATACTGTACATACTCTTGTGTATTGTATGATCCTTGTCATTCGTTCACCGTCTTCTCTTTATTTTCTGCAAAACATTATTATGCTTGATAAATAGCTATGATAAAGATACACCAACTCTTTTCATGTTAATGCATTTTGGTGTTTCTCAGAAAACGCTTACTGCAACTTTAAAAGACAAACTTGATTATGAGCTTTTTGTACACTGACTTAATTTAATCAGCCAACACAAAATCAAAATTGGCCCTATTTACAAAATTAATACACATTCCTGATCTTATTATGAATGATTTTTATGTGCATGCCATTTCAAAAGGGAAAAAAGTCTGTCTTCGTAATTGTTTATCAAAAGGTATTTGCTCTGCTTCTATCCAAGTTGTTTTCAATATTCATTGGATATTCATAAGGAACATGCATTCAAATGAACGGTTTAGGTTTTGACTTTATTATTCCGACACTCTCTTCATTTTTACTTATAACTTACTGATCACTCGGCGGTGTGAGCTGCATGGTTTGTGATATTTGCAGTGCGTATGTGATCATAATGTGTTTTATTTATTTACTTATTTTTTAATTCAGATTGCAATTTTTTGATAGAATTCATCTAATAATTGTGACCTGTAGATGACACCTATCATGGATCAGCTCAGGACTTTTACTTCCCACCCAGATGGCCAGAGTAATTTATTAGAATCATATATGAACATCTGCTCAAATATGGCCTGATAGTGCTGAGCTTTACAACACGTAAAATTAAGTTTGTTGATTACTATAATTGATTAGTGATTCACCACATTTTTTTTTTTTTGCATTAAGCAGTTCATCTCAAATGTGAAAATATGTAGTTTAATGTATTCAGATATTTAATTATGGAGTACTATATATTAAGTAGCAAAGTTTTTTTTTTTTTTTTTAGACCATTTCACTCGTAAGTGATTCCTTTTAAAGCTTTACAAGCTTTACAAAAATTGTAAATTACTTTTGTTGAAGTTAATCTGAAAAAAATTTACTACGTTTCTTTTAATTGAATATGATCTTTCTGGAATCATTACAAAATGGGTTGTGAACAAAATTTAATTTTTACTTTAAAGGTGCAATGTGTAGATTTTAGGATGAACTATTGACAGAAATGCAATATAATATACATAACTATGTTTTCAGTGGTGTATAAAGACCTTACATAATGAACTGTTATGTTTTTATTACCATAGAATGAGCCATTTCTATCTCATACACCGCGGGTCCCCTTACATGTTAAGTGACCATTTTGCGCTGGCATGTTTCTGCAGTAGCTCTAAACGGACAAACTGCTCTACAGAGAGTGTTTGCTTGACTGGCTTCTCTCTGCTGTCTCAGACGATGACATCTTTGTCCTGTGTTGGCCACCGTAGCTTCTTTTTTATTGCAATTCCCAACCTCACCGCTAGATGCCGCTAAAATTTTCACACTGCACCTTTAATGGTACTCTATGCAAATTATTTTTGTTCAAAATTAACAACATTTAAACAACAAGTCAATTCTTCTTTCAAAATGTGTTTTTGTCTTACCCTGATTCACTATGGTAAACTATTTTTTTCCTGACAGTATGGTTATTGCTGGAAATTGCGTACATGCGTCACTCGTGTGTCTTGTCATATCCATAAATAGAGAAAAGTTCCTTCGGCTACTTTGACGCGTGTCTGGTGAGGGAGTGGCATAGGTTAGTTGTCACAACAAATGAGAAAGGCTGACATGGAACAGCTAAATCCCCAACTATCTGGGAATCACCCATTTAAAAAAAAAGCTGAACAGAGGAGAGTCTGCTTGCAAAAACAAAACAAGATAGAGCTCGTAATAAAACAAGAATCAACATTGGCGTGGCTTTTTAGAGATTGTAATGTTGTAAAAGCGACGCAAAGATGCCATTTTTATTACTCAACAGATGAGTAAGGTATTTTATTGAACAGATAAATTGCCATATGTAGCTCTTTAATAGAGTTCATTGTAAAGGGTCATTTCATTATAGTTGTTGTAGCGCTGTGCTGGAATTTATTTTCAAGGAAGTACCGTGTCTATTAATGGGTAAAGCTACAGTAACGTCTTCAGCTAGTCAGCTTGAGATCCTTTCCATTTAAACTGGTTATATCTCTTAAGCCTAGTAGTGAATGTTTTATGAGCAGTAGGATAACCATATTCATCCACACCAAAACAATGTTCTTCTGCAAAATGCATGCAGTTGTTTTTTAACCGCTAGAGGGCCAAAAGTTACATAGTGTACCTTTAAGTTCATTAAAACTGATTGGTCTTAAACATTTATTAACCCAAAAAGTTGGCAACCTTACTTTTTATCATAATCCACAGAAAGAATATCCAGCATTATTAGTCTACACTGAGTGTATGTCAGTCAGACAACAAGCAAACAAACAGATTAATATGCAACTGAGCAGAATTTGCATTGCTATCATGCTGTTTACTGTAAATGTTTAAACAGGAAGAGTCTTAAAACACTCAATAAATATTGGGTCCATCATTCATGTTATGCTTCTGTCTTGCAGTGTGACAGATACAATGTTTAACCTGTAAATTTTTCAATACAACCACTGCAGTGACACATATCTGAACGACTCACAGGGCTGCTGCTGGAAAGCTTCTCTGTGTTATTCACCAGTCCATCCAATTACAGGTAGCGTTGCTTTGACACGCAGGGTTACAGAAAGCCCAGGTGCAGATGTGTTCCATTACTTTAAAATGACACTTTTGAATGTCTCATCCTTGCTAGCCTTGAAATAACATTTCCGATCATTGCTGTGAACTTTCACGAATTGTTTTAAAACATACCAGAGGAGGAAAATGAATTGCTTTTCAGTTAGCTCTTCAATGTGTTTTAGTTTCGGAGTGCTGCAGTAATGCTTTGCAACAGAACACTAATTGTTGGTCTTTGTGTTCCTCACATTCATATCTAAACCTTTGGTAAGCACAGAGAGATTAGTTCTGGGTGAGAGGGTCTGGGGAGAGCAGTGATTACTGCAGAAACCTTTACAAACACTCTTCTCAAAATCACTGCATGCTTTTCATGTGTTGTTTACCTTATGATGTGAAACTACATGGTGGATGGAATATTAATGCTCGGTAACTCAATTAAAGGGCTCATATAATGTTATTTTAAAAGTTCATTATTTGTTTATTAGGTGTAATACAATGGGATAACATGCTTTAATGCTCAAAAACACATTATTTTTCACATACTGTACATTTTTGCAGTTCCTCTATTCCCAGTCTGTCTGAAACACCCTGATTTTTATAAGGCTCCTCCTTCTGAAAAGCCCCAGAGTGCTCTGATTGGCCAGCTGACCCAGTGTTTTGTGATTGTCATCTTAAGAGTGTTTGTTGAAAATGTAACGCCTCTTTTCATAATCGTAAACTTAAAGCTTAAAACTTTTCAGTTTTTTCAGTTGAAGGCACAGCCTTGCAAAGTACACTTCACTTGACTCATGTGCAGTTTTGACAACCCATGCAAATATATTTGTATTCTTTCATGCTAAAGTTGTACAAATGAGGGTACTTTCTAACCTCTTCACACAATCTGTCTATATAGGCCTCCATTGTCGCTGTAGCTTGCATGCGTTCCAGTCTGTTCTGTTTATTCAGGTTTTCTTCGACTACCTTGTGAATCGACACCACCATTTATATAAAAAAAATACAACAGTATGTGTACAGAGAGTAATTATACGTATGTGGTAAGGAGAAAAAAAATGTTCAGAAGGGATAAGGTCATTACAAGTAGTCAATAATTTAAAATGAAAATAATAATTTAAATAGTGGATACAAATAGTGGATTGAATATTGCAAAAATTAATTTGTCTGAATTTCCAGACTCAGACTGGATACTTGGGTAGTTCACATATCCATGACATGATGATAATAAATATAAAGAATTTGGCTTACAGTTTCGATGAATGTAATAGGGAATGTTTGTATGTTAGGTGCTGAAACTGGTGGTCACTCTTTCATTTAGGCTAATCATCATGTTTAATTACATTTTTGCCTTTACTAGGTCATTTTAAATGGCCCTGACTCCTGTGGTGTGACAAATGAAGTTTTTAAAAGTATTCCATATAATCTCTCAATAAATAAATAAATATAAAAGAATTAATATTAAAATGTTGTTTAAATTAGTTTTAGATGAAGTACATGGTGTCACATTGCAGAACATTTCAACTTCTCAAAAGTACTTCATGCCAACTACTTATCCATAATGCATTGTAATGCCTTGTAGTGTACTTTATTATCAATTCAATGTTATTATAATTATAACCACAGCTATTATTGCTCTATTTAAACGATAGTTCACCCAAAAATGAAAAGTCTGTCATCATTTACTCACCTTCAAGTTGTTCCAAACCTGTATGATTTTTTTATTTTTATTTTTTTTCAAAATATCTTCTTTTGTGTTCAGCAGAAGAAAGAAATTCATACAGATTTGGAACAACTTGAGGGTTAGTGAATGATGACAGAATTTACATTTTTGGGTGAACTATCCCTTTAAATGTATAATGATTTTAAAATGCATGTTTTACATAATCTATTTTAATGCATTGTACTCTTTAAAGGTGTAAACATGAATAGTCAAGTATAATTTTTATATAAAGCATATATATATATATATATATATATATTCTTGAATATTCAGATATTTTTAGTGGAAAACAAGACAAAACACTGTAAGAAAATAATGGTTGCAGTGTAGCTATAGACCAATAGGCTTCATAATAAGTGTTTTCTTTATTTAATAATCTGACTAAGTAGCATAAATGTTAATTAAATATGCCAAACACACTCTTAAGCGTGATCCTTGTAATTCTTCCTCATAGCAGTTTAACCGTGTTCAGACCCACCACAGACAGGAGAGGGATTATGCCACTTTGAAAGAGGCCTGTCGACTGAAAGCTGTAATTAAGTTCCAAACCTTCATTGATCTTCTTCTCTTTCTCTCCTCCTCCTCCTCTTCAGTGCTAAATAAATAATGTAGCTCCACTGAGCTAGTATTAATTGGACTTCTCTTACGAGTCTATGGGGCTTGGGTTGACCTTTGGAGGAATCTGTATGGATCAGTCCCATGGAGCTCGCTGAGATACACACCCCGGGCAATTAAGCGGGAAGAGGGTTTGACAGGGAGTCTGTGAGGGGTCCAGAAAGACTTTTGCGCTGTTGGTCAGTAAGCACATTCGATATTTGACTATGGCCAGGGCAGGCATGTGTGTACATTGGTTTAACCTTCAGTAAAACTCAAATTTATTGTTATTATTATAATACAAATGTACTATTTTTATGTAGTTTTTCTATTTTTATTTATTATATTTTTCTTATGTTTCTTATATATATATATATATATGTGTGTGTGTGTGTGTGTGTGTGTGTGTACCAGGGATTTTTCAGGCATCTGGCAGATTCAAATATTATTTTTCTTGCGTAAAAAATAAAGTCAAGTAATTTCTTATTATTTAGTAAAATGTTTGTCTATGCCATGATGACTTTTAGATAAGGTTGAAATATCTCCCATGACTGAAGGGTCAAGGGACATGCTTATTGCCATATTTTGAGAACAATGAAGGTCCTAGCTTGTATCCAGAACAGGAAGTGGCAACATAGGACGTTTTCTGCCATGCCGTTGTATTTGCCTGCGCTAAACTGAAAGAGAAATATATGACAGTGGGCAGTGAAGGGCACCGCTGTCACACCCGCGCTCCGTTCATCACTGGCTGCTTAGAGATTAATGGAGGCATCTTAAATGACACTTTAAAGAGGTTATCCTCTGGCAGGTCCATCTTCCTCTGCTGTGAGTCACACACAGAACCGCTCTGTGGGGAAAGCAGTGGAGCGTCTCTGAGCCCTAATGCTGACTGTTGGTGTCAGTTATCTTTGTTTTTTTGGCGTTTTACTATCAGTGGGGTTTAGATTACATGAGTGCAGGGGTACAATTCCTGCAGTCTCACCGTTTAAGTCATTTTTGGGGTTGTAGCTCCCAGATGAGAAAATCCTGGTATATTTATCCTGGGACACTTCAGCTGACCACTATCTTTGTACCCTAGAGTAAGATACGAAATGAAGGGAAGAGTAAAAAAAAATACATTCCCTGAAACTTTTATTAACTCAAACTGAGTGAAACTCTCAAAAAACTTGCTCAGGTCACATTTCATATCAAAGACAAAAACAAAAAAATAAATAAATAAATTAGAAACTGCATGAATAAAATGAAAATTAAGTTTTTTTTTTGTTTTTTTTTTGTATTGTGACTGTATTTTCAAGACAGTTCCCATTGTCATTACCATAATCCATTCAAGAATTATTTTACACTTTGCATAAATTAAATAATAAAAAGATAATTTAATTATGCAAACTTACAGTTAAATATTATTATTATTACTATTACTATTGTTAATAATAATAATTATTATAATTATAATAATATATTTCATATTTTATGTAATATTAACTATTTTTTAATTATTATATTTTTATGCAAAGACTCTTGATGGTCCTAAAATCAAGACAATTTCCCTCATAACCATAATATGCATTCAGACATCATTTTTGATTGTTTTTTTATTTTTTTATTTGAGGTTTACTTCTGAGAATTGTTATAATTCTCAATGATGATTCTCATTCATTTCTCATTACTATAGTATATTTTAAAATTATTATTATCATAAATATAATATATTTCAATGTTATATATATATACTATTTTCATGCCCTAAAATAGGCTTTTCTTTATATAAAATAATAATCTCTCATGGTAAAAAAAAAAAAAAAAAAAAAGTTGTTTAACTTAGTAAGTAAGTTACCTGGTTGCCTTAAAATTTTGAAATTAAAAAGTAAGAAATTAAAATTTGAGTTAATACAATGAACACTATAAAAAATATTGGGTTAAATATAGACAAACCCAGGGATTGGGTTGTTTTCACCCAGCCATTTTTATTTCAACCAATTTTGGGTTTGTTTTAAGCCAGCCATGTAGTAATATAGTAAACGGCATGTTTTTGCTCACCCCCATATTTTTAGCTGAAATTTCACAGACACTTGACCAGACCAGAGACTTATATTACATCTTGTGAAAGAGGGCACAACAGGTGCCCTTTAACCCAACCTGCTGGGTTTGTTCATATTTAACCCAGCTTGGGTTGTTTTTAACCCAGCATTTTTTAGAGTGAAGGTGACTGGTTTAATCAACAGAAACTCAAAATATTATGTTATCTGAACCACATTAATTTAAGTTGATTTGACAAAAGAAAAAACGTGAAAATATTTGCTTTTGATTTTGGTGTGAAATATGGCTTGAACATGTTTTTGACAAGTTTGTGAGATTTGCAAGTAATCATGAAGCAACAGAAAAGTGTATTTCTAATTTTATAATGTATAAAATATGGCCCTTTAATGTTTTTTGTTTGTCAGTTTTGCATTTGTCTTGTGATATTGCTATCAGTGAAAGATATTAGAAAAAGCAGATCAATAGAGGCTGTATGTTTGTATTTCATAATGTTTCATTCATTTAATGCTCGCAATTTAATCAGTTCACTTGCAGAGAGTAACATTTACACACTTTCTGAGTCTTTACTTGTAACAAGTACACTCTTCATCTTCTTTATTTGAGTATATTGTCTTGGAAGACTAAATGTACTTTTGCTACAGCCACAATTGGTACATCTCTCTGGACATTAAACTTTATTGAATTTGCATTGTTGAGCTGCTGCTGAGATGGATATTCAGATATTATTCAGATTTGACACTTCACATTACACTTACATTTTCACTCAGCCATTTGCCTGCTATAAGAGGCTTAGTACAGATTGCACTGTCTCCATGTAAACACAAATGCTGTGTTCTTCAGGTCTCTGCTTGTTGTTCTTAGATGTAATCATACAATCCTTAAGCAATCCCCGCTGACCTCACATCAATGTCTTATGTAAAGCCGGGGAAAGAATAGCAAGAGCTTCTCTGACCCCCAACATCATTTTCATAGAATTCAAATGGGTTTTAGCATGTAAGAATTTCACTTTTAAGTGTCCTAAACATCCGCTTAACACCCCAATTACTGTATATATTCATACACGCTTTGTATTGCATGCTAAGAAGCTGTAGGCTTTAGTGTGAAAAATGAAGCCGGAAAACAAAAGAGTTATATAACAATCAGTAACAGCACAGCACATAACGGAAGTACAGTGCGTGTGTAAATATGATCTTTCACATTGTTCTCTTAAAAAAAACAACAACTGACATTTGGCATGTAAGGATAAACAGGGCATCTTATCTGAAAGATGATTGACTGTCAATAGGATTTCCATGATCTGGAGAGTTAAATTGCAGTTATGGCGAATAAAAACAGCTAAATTATGCAATAATTTTTGAAAGCCCTGCATGTTTGCGCATCAGTGGTTGTCTTTGCTGTTTTTTCGCTGTGGTGATGTGGGAAAGCATTGATTTTACAGGCATACGGCTGGCTGGGTGACCTTTTTTGTGTCATCCTATGAAACATTTACTCATAAACATTTACTGGATTACTAAAGTAATCCACACGGCTCTAGTGGGTTAATAAAGGCCTGATGTGAAGTAGTGGGTTTTTGTAAGATATTCAAAACTTTATGAACTATAATAACTGGTTTCCGGCAACCGCTGTACGTGAGTCTAGTTGAGGCGGAAGAGTGACCTCTGACCTGACTTATGACGCAGGATGTAGGAGTAATGTGAGCTTAAATGAGAGTAGATGCCTCTTGCGGTTCAAACTAATAGGGCTGGGCAACAAAGTCAAGCTCCTTTTTTTTATTTTTTTATATCGAAATCCTCTGACATAAAAATTCTCATTTTAGACTTCTAATTTGTTTTTCTCTATCCTCTGCGCTTTGGCCAATACGTCATGTGTCGGGTCAGAGGTCACTCTTCTACTGGAACTAGACTCGCGTACTGCCTTTGCCGGAAGCCAGTTATTATAGTTTATAAAGTTTTAAATATGGATATTTTTCTTACAAGAACCGCTTGTAAGAAAAATATCCATATTATCCAAGGGTAAATGTTTTCTAAATTTCTGTTTAGCTTTAATTTATATTTATTTCAGTTTTAGTTTTAATAATTTTAATATTTCAACAAACTTATTTTATATCAGTTTGTTTCCATTGCAACATTTCATTTAAGTTTACATTTTTTCCCCCATCTAATTTGTATGTTTTATTTTTCAGCTTTATTTCAATTAACAAAAATTTTAGTTAACAAAAACAGCACTGTTCCACAAAGAAATGTTAAAATGACCAATTTACACAATTAGCTCCTTTACGAGGCAGATATGTTGATTTCTAGCAAGTGATTGAGCTTTACTTATAGAACTGAACTCATCCCCAGTGTCTGAAATGTTCCTTCACTCGATCAGCCCTGTCCAAAGAAAACTGGAGCTTATTTTCTTGTCATGTGTCATTGTGTGTCCAGCAATTAGCAGTGGAGAATAGAACGGAAAACAGAATTATCTGAGCCGGTCAGACACAAGATTGTAGCCAAAGGAAAGCTAGAAAGAACACTTTCCCTAGTGCCAATGAGGAGGAAAGTTCACTGATGTCTTTGGATTGTTTTGCTGCCCCTGGCACTCAATGACGTGAATGTGTGCATGGCATCGTGAAATCAGACAAATACAAAGCCAATTTAGAGCATTAGGTTTGTCATGGGTCACCCAGCAGGACAATGACATAGAAGAATTTAAAAACACAAACGTGCATTTCATGACATAGATAGACTACTTTGGGGGGCAGCAATGAATAAATATCTAAATCCCATAAAAAAGTCAGTAAATATAAAAATAGCAGATTTGATATGCACCTTTCCAATCTCATCATTAGAAGTGTTTGATGGGGGTGACAAATATTAAAGTCTTCAGTGTGAATGACTGCTTTTGAGAATTAATAACACCACTTTTGTCAACTATATATATATTTTTTTGTGTGTGTGTTTTGATAAAATGGTATAGAGAACATAACAGACACACAGTAATACTTTGAAGGTAAAACAAGGTTGCAAATTTAGCCTAAAAGCTGTCAGTCAATAAGGGAAAGCTAATGTTGGTTTGTGGTTATTGATAATATTATATTATTATATTTATATTTCATAATTCTAGAAAAATATTTTTGATAACTTGGGTAAAATTGGACTTAGAATGGAATTAGATTATTTAGTTGGTAGTGTATAGAAAACATTAATATATATATATATATATATATATATATATATATATATATATATATAATTTTAAGGAGTGTTACATATTTTGTAATAGGGAAAAAAATCATATTAGTGTTGCACACAAAATGTAAATGTTATGATTTTGGTAAGGGTTTTGGTAGTTAAGATTAGTTAACAATTCAAATTGTTTAATTATTAATATCAATTTAACAAATAATTGATGTATGATTGCAACTGTTTTATACATTCAAGAAGGTCAAGCCAGGCCAAAATCACATTTTAAGGAGGGAAACAGTAATTTGATGTGTTAAAAACTATAACACTGTTTAATGCTAGGTTAACTGCATGTTAGATAATATTTTATCAAACATTATTCAATGTGTTGACATAATTTCTACTGAAACAGGAAGACAGGGCGGGACATATAGAGCAGCTCCTCCCTTTTTAAAAAAAGAAATAGCCAAAAATATTTTTTTTGTTTTTATCACAGCTCGGCCGGAGCCATTGAGCTTGGCAAAGCTGCATTTGACAGATTATGACAGCCACAGTCTAAAAGATTCCCCTTTTAGATTTAATATGAAACTGTTACTAAAGCAAAACAGTGAAAATTATCATGCTGAGGATGTGTAGTTTGAAAAGAGTGTTTTTTTATGTTGGTGCATGGCACCGGTGTTATCTCTTCTACACGTCAGTGCTGTTTATAATGCAGAGTCATTTGATGTGTTTAAAACTATAGCACTGTTTAATGCTAGGTTAACTTTATATTATATCAAACATATTTAATAGGTCACACAAACAAAAACAATGGAATTTATGCCTCTAATGCTTAAAAAATAAGCAACGAGACACAAAAGTGTATCATTCATAAGACATTAATCACAATGAAGGATACTGTGCGTACATCGTTGTTTCATTCATCTAGTCCTTTATCTAGACCAACAGAAACTCCAAGAAACTCTATCCACAGAAAAATACAATATAAATGAAGAAATATTGGTAGAGCATAAATCACATAATATAAGATATGCAATAGTTTTTGAAACTCTCGAGTTCAGTGTATTTTTTACCCATTTTTTTTTTTTAGAGTAAAAATGGTGACTTTGTGGTGCTTTCATCATTGCTTAGTTTAAGTAAATTAAAGAGATACAGTCAAGGAGGTGTGTAAGACCTGGAGAAAACTATAGAGTGCAACAGTCGGGTTCTGGAAGTAAAAACCTACATTACCCAAGCTGCTGTACAGAAAATTAAACCAATCAGAGAGTCCAAAAAAGCAAAAGATTTTGTTAGCTCCACCCACTCCCATGAATCACTGTGAATGACATAATCGAGTCGACCTCTCTATGCTCTCAAAAATCACAGATAAATATATATATATAGAGAGAAAGAGAGAGATAAATGCCTCATTAGTGGCTATATGGGCCGCTATACATAACTGTAGTTAGACGCTTGCATGAATATCTATATCTGCAATAGACTTAAGCAGATGATTTTGCTAAACTAACACAATACAATAACACAAAGGCGTCAGCTAACACCACATATAAAAGTTACCACAGTAAAAGTTAAAACATTAAAAAGTGCCATAGTAAAAACCTGTAATATTGAGTTAATAGACCGACATATAAAAACACAAACCAACACATTCTCACCTGTGAAAGGCTATCCCATGTCTTTGGGAATTTAAATCTCGTCAGTTTCACAAACAGAATCTGCTAAATGTTGTGGCATCATTGATTCATCTGTGAGTGACGACATGCTGACCGTTCCAAGATGGCGGGTACGCTGATGTGTACGGAGCGATCGAATGTGGAATCTACGTATGCATATCCATGCTCAAAAAACTTAAATGTGTGTATATATATGAGCATATTTTGCAATAAACTTAATTGTTTTTTTATATATAATCAAAATTTGTAAATGAGTAGTTTCATATTTCTCCATTGTTTTTAATTTGATTGTGCTGTTTGCAATGCTTCATGCGATTTTACTTCTTTCCCTCACTGAAGCCGTTAAGTACACAGTCTTGTACCTTTGTATTTTTGTGCCTGAAATCGGGTTTTGTGACCTTTATATGTACATGATTTTGGGGAAATGCATAAAGCTTGGTCTCAGCCTCAGATGTCATGCCCATGGACCGTTGGCTGAACATCTGATGCATATGGCAAACTTATCTGGAAACACTTCAGGAGTTTTGAAGTCATCATCTGGTTGGTTGAATTATACAGGATGTCTGGGAGACACGTGTGTCGCGTTCTTTACCAGTCCGCCTGGAAACAAATGCTGTGAAGCCAAACCCCCTCGTAGAAGAAGAACGCCGTTGTGTTTACAAGCGCTTACCAGGATCAACTAAACTGGATTTTCAAAAGTATGTGAATTTTGTGGCTCCATAGTTGCTGTAAACTTGCACAACGTTCTTTAGTTTTAATTAATTAAACAAATTAATTATTTATAGATGCACGTCGGTCTGTTATTGTAGGGAGATTTTCACGCCCCTAAACATGACGCAGAACAAAACGAACTGTGATTGGTTGCGTTACATGTCAGTCAAACGTCCTCTTGGGCGGTTCTTGGCCAATGAAAGCTTCGATAGAGTCCAGACCAGACCTCATGTAGCCAGTCCAGGTCTGGCTACATGAGACTACATAAAGCTAAACCTGTGAATGCTTTATCTGCTACTAAACACTATAAATACAATAGGCCTATAGGTTGATCTAAATACAGATGTTCACTTATATCATTGTTATATCATCATATCACCCAGCCCTATAGCAATAGGCCTATATAAGGCATTATAGACATAACATGACTTTGTGTTAAGCTGCTTGGAAATAACGTGTATTGTGAAGCTGTAATAAATTGTATTTGACGTTTGGTTGCGGCCGCTCAGTGGGCGTAACTTCAGCATCTCAGTGGGAATTGCTGTTTATGAGACCTGTTTGGAAACGTCATTGTTTTTGTAGCTTTGTTTGTTGCCGCAAAAAATTGCAGACTGCACAAATAAGTGTAATTTTGACAATCAAATATTTGTGATATTTGTGTTTTTGCCCAAAAAGCAATAAATACCGCTCATCGCTTATCCCATGTATCTTATCTTTCATTATCCATGTTTCAGTCTTTTAGTTATTCATATTTGTAGATTTGCCTACTTTGGGTTGTTTGCATTGCTGTGTATTTAGTGATTGCAGGTGAAATCATAATTCCTGTTCTGTGTTGTGGTCTGATGTATAGAGCTATAATTTTCCACCTGCTCCAAGCACAAAGTGTTTCTGTGATGGAAAAGATTTAATAAGCATTTATTTTGCACTTCCACATCAGTGTCACCACATGTTTCGTTGTGACTGAATGTGTGTTGCAGTGCCTTTCGTAGCAGAGGTAGCAGAACAGTGAAAATGAGGGCTTTTTGTGTTAAATTGCTTCTGATGTTGGAAAATCCCTTATTATGGAATTTATGTACGGGTCAGGGGGCATGATTAATTGCGCTATTTTTTTTTATTATTATTATTGTATAATTAATCTCACTAAATTAATGTGTTAAAGTGACAGCCCTAGTAAACATTCAGATTAATCTAATTCTGTTCCTAGAAACAAAGTTTAATCTGATGGATACTAATACTGGAGAACAGTATCTGGGAAGAGATGAGTAAACAAGACAGAAGAAAGGTGAGGAGGGGGCTGTTCTTGTCTTCACTTTATTCTAAGTCCTGAGATGTCAGAATAATCCCAGATGGAAAACTGGACCTTATTTTACCTTAAAAAAAGATTCTTTTCTCTGTCAGGAGATTTATGCACTAATACTAGGAAATCTGTATGCGATACTATTACAGCAAGGCTGTCTTGGCTTGATTTCTTTGACATGCAACAGAAAAAGTAAAAGATTAAAATGAACTTATTACTTGAATATTATAGTTAAGGCCATGACCTTGCTTTTTGGGCACTGCGCAATGGCGAGAAGCTATATTTTTTATTCTCTATTCTCAGAAAAAAAGGAACAAAAGCTGTCACTGGAGTGGTACCCTTTAAAAGGTACACTTTTGTACATTATTCACCCCTTAAAGGGTTAGTTCACCCAAAAATGACATTTCTGTCATTAATTACTCACCCTCATGTCGTTCCACACATGTAAGACCTTTGTTCATCTTCAGAACACAAATTAAGATATTTTTGATGAAATCCGAGGGTATCTGAACCACACACCTTTTGAGGTAGTAGTAAAAACATGGTTAAAATATACAACGCGACTAAAGTGGTTCAACCATTATGTTATGAAGCGATGAGAATACTTTTTGTGCACAAAAACAAAACAAAAATAAATACTTTATTCAACAATTTGAACCGTTGTCATACGTAGTAAACTGTGCAGCGCTTCCTTGTTTACGTCCGAACGCAGACTCATTATTGGCTGGCTGTTGCGTCAGCATCACATGCATGCGTCGTGTTGCTCATGTTGTTTATTTTAACCATGCTTTTGCTTTTCTGGACCTGACGTTGCTGCTTATGTGTGGTTCAGATACCCTAGGATTACATCAAAAATATCTTAATTTGCGTTCCTAAAATGAACGAAGGTCTTACATGTATGGAATGACATGAGGGTGAGTAATAAATTACAGAAATTTTATTTTTGGGTGAACTAACCCTTTAAGGGTGCATATTAAACCTCGTTCAGACTGTCAGTTCAAATACGATTTTTGTGCATATCCGATTGAAATACGATCAGATTTAGCAAGTCTGAACGGCCAAAAACCACATGAAATGCAATTTTTACAAATCTGTTTCAAGCTTCATTCATATGTGATTTGGAATCCTATTCAAATCACATTTTTGGAAATCTGTTTCAGTCTGACCGCTCTGATCGGATTTTACGTGGTTTATGTGACTTTCTCGCGCAACGTAAAACGTAAACATCAGACGTTGTTATAGGAAACATGCTGAAAGTCGCTGCAGAAACAAGGCTGTGTTGTTGCAAAGTGCCGGACGAGCAGAAATTAGCAATAGGCTATAACTGAAACATGTTTTGAGACCAGAGGGAGACGACAGCATGGAATAAAGTGTAATCCAGACTCAAATGAGTTAATTTGCAGTCAGTAGAAAAAAAAATATTTTTGCCATATTTACCCTTCTAGTAAAACATCTCGGTTACGACTGTAACCTTAGTTCCCTGAAGAGGGAACGAGACAGAGGGAATGAGGCGGGTGACGTCACGACCAGAAAACTATAAAGCACACTCAAACAGTGCAACGCTAGCTTTAAAGTGTCTGAAACAGTCGCTGACAGGCATGCCGGAAGTATGGCAGGGCAACGCCCTTTCAAGGGAACTCGTGTTGCGTCAAGAAATGACGCAGTGGGAACATTAATACCCACGCAGCCATAGTGACCAATGTCTGTCTAGTGTGACTCGTCAACGCTAGAAAGAACCCAGGCCCCAGGGGTGGAGCTCAGGTCAAGATCGTAAAACCTCACGAATGTGTGTGGCAAGGACCAGCCTGCCGCATCACAAACATCTTGCAAAGATACTCCTGACAGAAGAGCTTTAGAGGCCGCCATACTTCTAGTAGAGTGGGCTCGAACTGACATAGAGGAAGGTTGTCCGGCCGACTCATTAGCAAGTGAAATAGCCTCAACTATCCACTTACTTATTCTCTGCTTGGATGCTGGGGCTCCTTTGCTAGGAGACCCAAAACAAATGAACAACTGTTCCGACTTACGCCACAGGGCAGCTCTGCGAATGTAAGCATCCAACGCCGAACTGGGCACAGCAGATTATTTCTTTCCTGGTCTGGATCCCCGAAGGGAGGAGGACAGAAGGCTTGCAGCACAATAGATCTAGCCACGTTAGTGGGGACCTTAGGGATGTAAGGCCTCAGCCTCAGGGTGCCACGGAGGACGCAAGTAATAAGAGGATCTCTCCCTAGAGACATACCACCTAAAGGTATGTGGTAAGCCGCTATGGCCACCACATAAACCTTTAAGGTAGAAGGAGATAACCCTGCAGTGAATCGTTCCTGCAGAAACTCCGGTACTGCACCAACAGGACAATTGACAGGGTCTAACTGATGACCACTGCACCATGAGGTGAACAGTCTCCACTTCAGGGCATATAACTTCCTTGTGGAGGGAGCTCTAGAGTGAAGGATGGTACCCACAACCTCAGCTGAGAGACCAGAGTCTATGAACTGGGCCCCCTCAGAGGCCAACCCCACAGGTTCCATAGCTCTGGCGGGATGGGACCTTGAGATGAGCGACCTTCTAGGATCGCCCCCTAACCTGTGAGGGAAGCATCTGTCGTTAGCATCTTGCGACAACAAGGAGCTCCCAGCACAGGCCCTTGGGATAGGAACCAGGGTTTCTTCCACATGGCCAAGGCACGTAAGCATCGCCGTGTGACCTTGATCATGCAAAAAGTATTTCCCCTCGGGGAAAACCCCCTGGTCCTGAGTCACCACTGCAGGGGTCTCATGTACAGCAGGCCAAAAGGTATCACGTTGGACGCTGCTGCCATCAACCCCAACATTCTCTGAAACTGTTACACAGTGAGTGACTGGCCTAGCCGCGCCTGCATTGCAACAGAGTCCCAAACCACACCTAGAAAAGGTGCTGGAGAAAGCACAATCTTTTTGGCGGGGACTCTTATTTTGAAATGCATGTGCTTTTCTTTTGCTGCTTATTCAAGTTCAGATGAGGAAGATAAAAAAAAAAACTATGTTGTTACAAGCGTTACAACGCATTACAATATGAATAATATAAAGTAAACTTTGTCATAATTGATCAGCATTAGTTCTTAAGCAATCGGTCGACTAATGTGCGCTAATCGTTGATTGCGAGCTGCTCTGAAGCACTGCAGCGAGAGCCTGAAAAATGCGCAACAGCAGTATGCAGCGCTCACATTTAATGAAATTAATGTTAATAATCACATTAGGTAGTATCGCGATTTGTTTTTCCATCCACAAAATATAAGACGCCTTAAAATGATCATTAATACTCTTGTTATACCATTTAAGGTACTGAAGACTTTTTATGACCTTAAATTTATCTGATGAGCATGAGCAGAGTGGAATAATGAAAGTGATCAGCATGACTGATATTCAAACGGTAAGCATGTGCTGCATTGTGTGTGTATCTGCAGTCTGCAGAGCAGGTTTCTCCTTTTGAATGACGAATATAGACACATTTATATGAAGAAATAGGCAGTTGTCTCCTTTACGTAGGAGCAGAATGGTGTTCAAATGCAGCTTTTTTGCACCGACGCGAGGCGACAACAAAGTCGGCTTTTATCAATGCTAGTTCTTTGGCGTCTGTTTTGGTATGTGATATTTACCCTACCCATTCATACTTTCACACGCAGCATCTTTTTTTATTACCTCAACACAACAAATTATGTGATAGGCTACTGGTCACAGAACACGCAGATAACATGCACATTTTACAGTCATAATGTGTGAATTTGTGTGGTCGCTAAAGGCGACCTCAGCAAAAATATCACTTGCAAATTAATATTTGAGTATACCGTCATATTTGAGTATACTACAGAAATTAATACAAAGTCTATTTAAATCTTAACTTGTAGTTTATTTTAATTATTGTAATTTCAAACAGAGTTATTACAGCACTCTTCTGATTCTTAATGCTTGTATGTTCGCGGCAGAGCTTTTGTGGTGGAGCAGGACCTGCAAGGCGAGGTGACGGCCGCATTTGTGGAGAAAAAAAGGGAAAAAGAAACCAGCAGGGATTGAACAGCGTGAAGGCGAGTAAATAATGACTGAATTTATATGTTTGGGTGAACTAACCCTTTATGCCCCCAGATAGAAACTGTATGAAATGTATGTATGCATTTGTTATAGTAGTACCTTGAAAAAGTAAACTTTAAGAAATATGCAGCTTTATTGTTTGTGCCCAAGACACTAACAAAAAAGGATTTACAAAAATCACATTTACATTTATTTAGATGCTTTTATCCAATATGACTTACAGTGGAGATGGCTGCAGAGATCGAACCAGCAACCTTCTGCTTACCAGTTCAGTGGTTTATCCCACTACACTACAAAAATAATGAAGCTACAGCAAAAATTAGCATGGAATTGTAAAAATATTAAATGAAATATGGCAAGAAACAGAATGCTGACATGAGTGAATTATAAAACGTTTTAATCAGTTTAAATGTTTTACAGGTAGTCGTGCTCATGGAGAGCAGGTATATGAATGTTTGGCTGCAGCCAGATTGTCCTGCACATCTTCTCCCACTCTTGCTTCAGGGTTGTGGGGTTCAGGGGTCCATTATCATGGTCTTCTTCATCCTCTGGATCAACGATGTCCCCATTGAGAAGAGCAGCACATGATGGACGGCAAAGACAAGCGAAGATGTTCATGGTGGTCAGCTGCTTCATCAAAATAAAGCTGCAGAATTGGCACAGCTGTGTTGGGATGGCAGTAGGACTGTAAATAGGTGATTGTTAGAACAATAAGTTTGAATAAAGCTTTGTTTCATGTGTTGTTGACTTGCGTATGTATTTATTTATTGTGATGTTTACTTTTATTTGTTCTTTTACTCATTTATGTTACCTATTGTTGCATTTGTCTAGTGTGTGTTCATGCATAGCTGTGTCATATGACAAAACAAATTACATTTGCTTGTTTTACTAAAACATCATTTTAAGTAAAAAAAAGTAAGTATTGGTCAGCATTTATCATTATGTTGCGTAAGTGTTGGGGTGTACTAGCAATGCAATTAATTCTGGGGTAATCTTATCTTTTGTAATAATACTTACATTTTCTGAGTACAAAATCAACAGTCTTTTCCAAAGGCGAGATCTTAGAGCAGCTGCCCAACGTCTCCTTTGTGCAGACATTGCAAACGCTGAGGAAAACCGTACTAGGTACGGTTTGTCGAGTTACTGGTGCTATGAGGTTTTATTGCACCTGTCACTCACATATATTTTTATTTTATTATTATTGCAGAACTACAAGATCAGGGTAAATACCATGGTTGTATTTTTATCAATGAACAATCATAATGACAAAAAACAAATATCATGGGTTTATGTACATCATAGTATGAGATTATATACACAAAAAAAGCACAATGACAAGGTTAAATATCTGAATAATTCATCATAAGGCTTCAAAAAAATATATTTTTTAAATTAATTTTTTTATTTATAAGCCTTAACAAGGATTGAAACGAAAGTTAAATTCAACAAAAAAAAAAAAAAAAAAAAAAGAGGAAAACAGGAGATTTAAGCTACTTTTGCTTGTGGATGAAAATGTGTGCATATAAAATAAAGAAATTATCAACATATTCAAGAGATCGCGATTTTGGGTTTTCATAATAAATAATATCTTTAAGTATAAAACTGTGGGTCACATTAGTAGGGTTAAAAAAACCCTACTTAATTAACTCCAAATTTTTTGGTTATGCTACAATCACAAAATAAATGCTGTTTCTTCAACAAGACAACAAAATTAGCAAGTTTAATCAATATCAAGATATTTACAGATAGATGAATTAAACCTGTCACTCATGTCTTTTAAGTTGTTGCACTTGTGATAACGTCATGATATCTGGATCGCATTCATACTTGACGAGATCAGTACCTACTCTTTTAGGCTTGTTAAGTAAGTACTTACTGAAATCAAGTACCTACTCAGTGAGTAGGTGGTTTCAGACGCAGCCCATGTTTTTGTCGAAAACACACTGCAAAAAAGAGATTTGTTGATTGTTATGGAAGTTTTGGCGTGAGACCAGAACTCAGTCACCAATAAGCTCACTCTGTTTGATTGACAGCTCCAGCGATTGCAAAGGGAGCGTTCTTTGATCGCATTCTATTTATGATTTAATCACAGATTATTTTCATCTTACTAAGAGAAACAATGTGAAGTTGACCGTTAAGTCATCACTGTTTTGATTTACTGGCACATAGACAAAGAACATCTGACTGTACATGAATCATTACATATCAGAAATCACTGTTCACAGATCAGGCATTAGAATTAACACGGTTACTTACATGTTGTTGCATTACTGTTGAGTCCATATCGTAAACGTCTGTTTGCAAAGCCTGCGCTTAAATGCGATTGCTTTACCAAAGAATCCACAGTGAAATACTGAATACAAATAAATAAAGCTCAACTGAGACATTCACATTGTTGAAAATAAATAAAATAACCACATTCCTAGCATTTGGAAGGTGTTATTTTTAGTCCAGTGAGTGATCCTGTGCTTTTCTCTCTTCCTCATCTCACTAACGCCAGTGGGCGGGGCTAAAGTTGCAATGGTGAAGTATTACCATTGCAACTATCACCTATCTGTTACGTCATAAATAGGCACATTCCAGGATAAATCGTTCGCCGGGCTTGGTAAAATTAAAAGCTGTTTTTGGACTAACAAGGAAGCTTTCAGTTCTGAAACTTGCAGGATATTTCTATAGTATGATAACCTCTTATAAAACTCAAGTAAAATTTGATTTCTCAGTTCATGACCCTTTGATGGTGCAATACAAATATATGTCAACTAGTCACAACTAGTCTAAGTTATAACTTAGGCACAGCTGGTGCAACCGTCCCCTGGAGTATATAGTGTGTATATGTAGGATACAAAGTGTCTGATACTAGAACTTTTGAAGCATGCAGTGGACGAAGGCAGGCCATTTTTCTCAAGGTAAGCTAATTTATACAGCAGCAATTGAAAATCTAATTAAAAAGACAAAATTAAAAGGAGAGAAAGGGAGCGAGCGTGGAAGACAGGGGCGGTGTAATTTCAACTTAATGTGAACAAGACTACATTGTCTTTATTTCAATGTGTTAATGAGTTTTGGACAGCAACACGGGGCAGTTCCATCATGGATATTGTCTTTCTAGGCCGCTGAGGAGAATGAGCTGTCACAGGCTTTTAACGGTAACAGTGTCACTGTGCAGGAGGATGTATATCTGGGCATGGACTTGGTGCAGAGGTCACAGTGCACAGTAAGCCACGACAGTGGAGCTTTGCGCGGCGGATCTGCGACATGTCGACAAACAACGGGGGATGGGATTGTCTCGTCTGATTGTGTGTGAATGCTTGTTAAACAAAAAGGATTGCAGTGGAGGAACAGAGCCTGTAATTATTGCAGAAACGCTCAAGATTGATCCTGCATATCCTGTCGTAAGAGCTTTATGTCATATGAGTGTTATTGGAAGAGCTTTTTAAAGGACGGTGGAAAGAGCTTAAAATATGGGAGTCAGCATGTCAGAATTTGAGGTATTACTGAAAGCTGCCTGAATGGCCAACAAAACAACAATAAAACACAATCTGCCTATCCTGTCAATCCATCCATTCATCTATCTATCTATCTATCTATCTATCTGTCTGTCTGTCTGTCTGTCTGTCTGTCGTTCGTTCAGTCTATCTCTCTGTCTGTCGTTCGTTTGTTCATTTGTTCTACCTATCATTCTGTCTATCTATCTATCTATCTATCTATGTCTATCGTTCATTTGTTCTGTCTATCTGTCTTTCATTCATTTATTCTATCTATCTATCTATCTATCTATCTATCTATCTATCTATCTATCTATCTATCTATCTGTCTGTCTGTCTGTCTGTCTGTCTGTCTATAGATAACTATTTAGTTTGTTCGTTCATTTGTTAGGTCTGTCTGTTGTTCGTTTTGTCTATATCATTCTATCTGTCTATTTGTCTGTTTGTCTTTCGTGCGTTCGTTCTATTTGTCTTTCATTCATTTGTTCTATCTATCTGTCTGTAGGTAGTTCTTTCGTTTGTTCATTCGGTCTGTCTCGTTTATTCTGTCTTTCTATCATTCTGTCTGTCTATCTGTTTGTCATTCGTTTGTTACTATGTCTATTTCTCTTGATCATTTGTTCTATCTATCTGTCTATCTATCTATCTATCTATCTGTCTGTCTGTCTGTCTGTCGTTCGGTTTATCTCTCTGTCTGTCTGTCGTTCGTTTGTTCATTTGTTCTATCTATCATTCTGTCTATCTATCTATCTATCTATCTATGTCTATCGTTCATTTGTTCTGTCTATCTGTCTTTCATTAATTTTTTCTATCTATCTATCTATCTATCTGTCTGTCTGTCTTTCTATAGATAACTATTTAGTTTGTTCGTTCATTTGTTAGGTCTGTCTGTTGTTCGTTTTGTCTATATCATTCTATCTGTCTATTTGTCTGTTTGTCTTTCGTGCGTTCGTTCTATTTGTCTTTCATTCATTTGTTCTATCTATCTGTCTGTAGGTAGTTCTTTCGTTTGTTCATTCGGTCTGTCTCGTTTATTCTGTCTTTCTATCATTCTGTCTGTCTATCTATCTATCTATCTATCTGTCTGTCTGTCTGTCTGTCTGTCGTTCGGTCTATCTCTCTGTCTGTCTGTCGTTCGTTTGTTCATTTGTTCTATCTATCATTCTGTCTATCTATCTATCTATCTATGTCTATCGTTCATTTGTTCTGTCTATCTGTCTTTCATTCATTTGTTCTATCTATTTATCTGTCTGTCTGTCTGTCTGTCTGTCTATAGATAACTATTTAGTTTGTTCGTTCATTTGTTAGGTCTGTCTGTTGTTCGTTTTGTCTATATCATTCTATCTGTCTATTTGTCTGTTTGTCTTTCGTGCGTTTGTTCTATTTGTCTTTCATTCATTTATTCTATCTATCTATCTGTCTATCTATCTATCTATCTATCTATCTGTCTGTAGGTAGTTCTTTCGTTTGTTCATTCGGTCTGTCTCGTTTATTCTGTCTTTCTATTATTCTGTCTGTCTGTCTATCTGTTTGTCATTCGTTTACTATGTCTATTTCTCTTGTTCATTTGTTCTATCTATCTGTCTATCTATCTATCTATCTGTCTTGTCTGTATGTCTGTCTGTAGGTAGTATTTTCGTTTGTTTGTTCGGTCTGTCTGTCGTTCATTCTGTTTATCTCTCTGTCTGTCTGTCGTCCGTTTGTTTGTTACTATCTCTTGTTCATTTGTTCTGTCTATCATTCTGTCTGTCTTTCTATCTATTGTTCTATCTATCCATCCACTGTTTTCATCTGTCTGTCTGTGATTGGACAAATGGAGCTCACTTGAAGAATTTGCAGTTGGACGAGAGCTTCAGAAGCACTATAAACACATGATTCACAGAGCATATATTGACCAACCCTGATTTCTTCACATGTCACCATGCAGGAAGATCCCTAACTAATACAATTTGATTTGTGATTCGACATAAAAAATAAAAAAATAAAAAAACAGCCTGCAAGAAGTTCTTGAAGTGGCTGATGGAAATGGTTAAAAACAGCTCCCAGCATGAAAGCTCTCTCTCTGTCATTTTAAAACCATTTCATCACTTCAACTCTTTAAGACTTGAGAAGGGATTAGTTTGAAATTGTGGCCATCATAAATAATTTATGTTTGCGTTTAAAACAATCTTTAAGAAGTCATTTAGCATGCGGTGCATATTTGATGCTCTTTTCTAAATCCTTTCTGCAGTATGAGAAATTATTTCTCTCAAGGGGAGACCTGGCTTGTCACAATAGGACATTGTCACAAAGGTTATAATCAACTCTTATTTCATTTTTTCTTTTTTCCCCCTTTTTGGTGAATTCCATGCCCAAATTAAAATATATTAATATCATGGAAATGACTAAAAATAGTATTGTGATTAGTGAACATAACAAAGACACAAGGACATACATATAGGAAAGGGTCAAATAAATAATTGAAGTAGACTGTAACAGAGTTTGAACTTTGTTCTTTGTTCTCAGAACAAGGTGTATAAATATTTAAATATTTTTCATAAATATGAAATTGCGCTTTATATGTTGCAATTTTATGATTTATTAAGTGCAGTTTGATATTTTTGTATATTACTTTTTCATTGTTTATAATTGTTTTCTTCTGCTTAAATATATAGCTAAAAAGTAATTTAATCACCCATAATTTTAAATACAGAAATGTTGAAAGATGACATTTCAAGGCAATATTTCATATTTCAAAGGCATCCCTTTTAAAGCTGTGTCATTATAGTGTGACAATATGCCCTACTACAGGACATATATTATTACACACAATAAGTGAGAGAGAATCAGCATCCAAAACTCACTTCTCCATTTTCTTTGGTCACTGGGGGGCGTCTTCTGCCTAAAACAATATTCCTGATTACTTTTTTTTTTTTTTTTTTTTTTTTTTTTTGTGAATTAACGTGCTAATTTCATCCACTGTTCAAGTTTACATACTGTATTGCATCCACGATCTGGTACCGCTCATTACACTCCAGCACTAATTTGTTAGTGCAAAATGTGTTTGGTAGCCACAGGCTCAATTATTGCTCAGTATTAAAGGCTATCTCAAATACAGCACAAACAACACATTCGGAGAATCCTCAAGGTAACGTGTATAGATAAAATTAGTTGGATTCTGCGTTATTGCATGATGGGAGCCACATATAAATGAATGCATATAGATGTTAAACAACTGGAAATTGAATGCAACTGTTTGTGCACTGTTAAAGGAAACATTCACCAGAAATGAAAGTACATTCCTTCTCATGCCATTTCAAGTCTTTCTGGTGGGGAACACTAAAGGAGACATTTGGAGAAAGTCTGAGCTCCTCTTTTCATTATTAAGATGTCAGTGTTTACTATTTATTTTTAATGTAGGGCCTATTAAATCTAGTATTTTTGTTGTAATACATTATGAAACAAATGCATATATAAACATATATAAGCTGTATGTTTACAGTGCTTTGGCGATACTTTACCCCAACAGAAATGCAAGTGAAAGTGAACTGATCAGCCTGATTTAGCAATAGTTTTTGTTCTTTTGCACCTCTTGCATGTTGATTTTCTTTTGCTGTGCTCATTGGAGATGTCCAATCAGTGGATAATTCATATTATTAGTCTGTGAGGTGAGGAAACAGATCTATGGATAGCCAAAAATCTTTTTGTATGACTGTAACATGAGAGGCCTTCAAAGTCATTAAACTCAAATGTCATCTTTCTGGTTCAAACATCTCATATTTCACATCTGTACATTTTTCCAACAGAGACAGACGATTTATGGAGCAGTGTGTTAAATGAAGGCAAAGGAATTTAATGTTATATTTGTTTTTATTTGTTATTTAGCTGTTATTATGGTGTTTAAAACCAATCAGTCAAAGATGTTCAGGTCAAATGAATGCAGAGGCAATTTCTAAAAGTTTACATGTCCTCAGGCATCTGTGTTTATAATTCTGTGTATATATGTGCAGAAATGCCTTCGTTTTATACAAATGGATTCTCTGCACGTCAAAGCATCTGAAATCTATTAAAGATTCATTAGTGCTCTATTCCTGCTCCTGTGCTATAAAACATTCATCTCTCTCTCTCTCTCTCTCTCTCCATCTTTCACTAAGAAACCCCACAATACCCTCTCATAGTCGCAGCCTCAGACGTCACAGCCACGGACCACTGGCTGAACGTATGATGCAGATGGCACACAAAATTGGAAACACTTAAGGAGTTTCAAAGTCGTCATCTGATTGGTTGAATTCTACAGGATTTCTGGGAGATGTGTGTGTTGCGTTCTTTCACAGTCCACCTGGAAACAAAGATGCTGTGATGCCAAACCCCCTCATGGAAGAAGAAAGCCGTCGTGTTTACAACTGTGACAATAAACGCTTATCAGGATCAACTAAATGTTGGATTTTCAAAAGCAGCCTATGTGAAGCATGTAAAGTTCACGCATAGACTCTTTAAAATACGTCCGTTTTACACACCGGTCTGTTATTGTATGGACATTGGCATTACATTTTCATGCCCTAAATATGACGCGGAACGAAACGAACTGTGATTGGTTGCTTTACATGTCAGTCATACGGCCTCTGGGCAATTCTTGGCCAATAAACTACTATTGGAGTACAGCATTGTGAAATTACATTTTAAGATAAGTCAAGTATTATATTAAAAATGTATAGAAAACAACAATACTAGATGGATAATTAAAAAAAAAAGAAAAAGAAAAAAGATACAGCAAGTGAAAGTTATGTCCTGATGTCATTATTTAGCATTTATTTATTAAATATTTCTGCAGAAAGGGGAAATATGGTTTAAAAAGTTTGACCCAAAATGGAGGCACAAAAAAAAATTTTTTTTCGTCAAAATTTTAGCTAATTTTTGCTGATGTGTTTAAAAAATGTCTGGAAAAATGACCCGTATTTATCTCTAAGCCGCCCCACCAAACCTCTCTCTCTCTCTCTCTCTCTCTCTCTCTCTCTCTTTCCACACACACATACACACAGGCACCTCACTCTCTCTCTCACACACACACGCACGGCGCCACAGCCTCTTTCGGTTCTTCCCGCGTGGCTGCACTCGGACACTCGGATCGTTGGAATACTTCTGCTTTCACCGGAAATGTGGCATACAGCGTATTTGGATTCATCCCGACAGTAGTTTATCCCTTCTTCCAGTGTGACTTTCGCCAGGTCTCGGCATTCCTCTGGGCTGGTCCGCTTCGGCAGAAGCAGATATTTGAGTTTGGATATTACTGTGATTTTGTCTCTGCCCAAATGACTGAGAGAGGAACCACCGGGAGACGCTGCTCTCCGTCCCGCGCCTGTACGGCGACCGTCGGGTAAAGTTTGAACGGCAGGGATGATGGTGGTTCATCTTCCGTGAGGTTTGCAAATTGTTAAAAATTACCACAGCGAGGAAAACACCGTCTTCTCCATTCCAACGAGGACCTCTTTCTGGGATTACTCATTTACTGGATTTATTCATAAAACATGAAGACTTTAATTGTTGAGGGTAAGTCACGGAAATTATTTAAAAAAAGTTATATTTGTTGAATTCGTTATTGTTTATTTCATATACATAGTTTAATTGTCGCATTTATAAGCCTCGCGCATCCCCAACTGTCTGTCACGGACGAGAAGGGTGTTATATGCTTGTATCCCGGTACATATTGTAAATATTGAATCGGTTTGGTCAGAACTCTCCATAGAAAACGATAATTTTCTACTGCCGTATACTTCGAGAGACACGACGCGACGCTTCGCATCCTAGTTTGACGCGTCAGTGTGTCCCACTGAAAACAGTCTGTCAGGAAGAATCACAATTGCTTTGGCTTGCCAAAAGCTGCTATCTCGTCCAGTTATGAATGTTTCTCAACTCGATAATGCGCGTTCATGAAGGGATGCGCGAGCTTGGCGTCCGGGGGCATCTGAATAGGTTTATGCAGGGTAGTTTGCCCATGGTCGAGGTTGGTTAGTAGTTCCTACCGTTGTTGGTGCAGTGAGAAAATTGAAGTAAATTATTTTCGGTTTTATTTATTTATTTTTATTTTAAAATGTTTTACATTTTAGGGAGTAGTAAAGGGGTTTAACATATACGCACTGTCAATCTGAGTTGCGGTCCCATCTGCTTATTTGCATATGGTGTTTGGGGGAGTGGCCATTGGCTTTTACACCTGAATATTTAATTACGTATAGGCCTGGATAATAAATGGGAGCAAGTAGTTGTTGTTGGTAATTGATAGTTGCGCATACAGTTCTGTTGACGCTGTTTTGCGTTCAGTTTTTGATCTACAGTATTATAATAGTTATCAAATGTGCAATAGGTATTTGAGCACATTCAGTACAAGTAGCTGAAGAAACTAAGAAATCATGTAAAATCAGGTTGGAGTTTGGGTTTATATAAAAAATATTATTTGACAGTCTTGTGTGTGCATTTTTATAAAGTAGAATTAGCATGATGTGGATGGATATGCTGACTTTAGTCATTAGAAATGAGCTTATATAACTAAAACTTAGTATGCTCAGCTCAATATATCTGGTATATATAGATAAATCAATTTAATTCACTTATTACAAAAAAGTAAAATCAAAAAGTGTAATATTCTGTATTTTTCCATTCTATTCATTGACAAATAAGTCAAGGGGATCACACATAAACATGTACTGACTAAATTTGTTCTATCAAGTTTGATCAGTATAAAGTCTTACATTTTGTCTACATTCTACATCAGACATTAATTCAGAAAGACGCTGTCCGTGGTCCTGAAATCAACAACATAAAGACTTGAGCTGTTTTGCTGTTTTCAACCCAAAGAGGACAGCAGAGCTTTATTAGGGCACTGTAGAAAATGGTTGAAACACTTTTGTTCTGCATTATCCATGGTCTAATTAGGATTTAACAAAGAACTTGACAGTGTTTGTTGTTGTTTTTGCACCTGTGAGTTTGAGAGAAGATCTAACTAAAGATCACATCACAAGATCACAAGAAGCTCTCTGAGGTGGTGAAAAGCAGCAGTGCTCCACCCTATACAGCAGTGACTAAATCCGTAAAGCTCAAAGGATGGAAGCAGCTCACTGCACAACTCTCGTCCAGCAAGCGCAATGCTTCATGATTCATTCTTTGCCACAATGCAAAAGGTACTGCATTAATTAAAGTAAAAAAAAAAAAAAAAAAAAAGGTTATTCAGTGCTTCACGCATGACCATCTTGTGTGTTTCCTCACGGTGTGCTTTCTCACAGGAGTTGTGATGTTGTTTAGCATGCCAGATGGACACATACTTCTCACTGTTTAGACCCATTGGGTATCCGCGGCCCCTCCCGTCTCGCTGAGCTAACCTGATTGAATTGAAAACACATTAAATATTCCATCATTGAGAGACGGAGAGCGTTAAGGATGAGAAAGAGGGGTAGTCTAGTCGCACAGATGGTTTTTCTGGGGTAGGGAGAGGGAAAAGGAGAGGAAAATGAATAAGATGTCTTCATTTCCGTACTGTATTGTGTGAAGGTATTGATATTTGGATGATGAATGATGTATGTTTTTGTTTTTGCTGTGAATCCTGTAATTAAAGCAAGAGCAATAATGTGTTGTGGTGACAGCTGACTCAAAAAGCTTTTTCTCTTTGTTTGTCTGATTTTTAACTCTTCTAAGCAGTAGTCAACTATACAATAATTAATTTCATTTATGAGTGAACAATGGTATGTTTAAATGTTCTCTATCTTGCTTAAGGGGGAAATTTGTATTATTATTATTATTATACTTTATTATTTACTCACCCTCATGTCATGCTGATATCTTTTCAGTAGAAAAAAAAATTGTTTATACTTTATGAATGTTGTCCAGCTCATAATTTAGTGATTAAAATTGTTCTGCCTTGAAACGGTGGACAAAATATATATTTATTGTATGATTTTATATTGTAATGTGCATTGTAGCTAGATCTATAATGTGCGCATCTATCTTTTAATTTTTATAGACTTCAGTTTGCACATTGGTGTTGTACATCGGCAGAATATTAAATTATATATTTAATTAATATATAGTGCCGTTGCACTTCGGACGACCCGAGTTCGAGTCCCAGTTCGTGGACCTTTTTCCGATCCCGCCCCCCTCTCTCTCTCCCACTTCGCTTCCTGTCTGCTTACTGTCCTATAATAATAAATGCAAAAAAACACCAAAAATAAATTTGAATAAAAAAATATACAGGAAATATAAAAAAATAAATAAAATAAAAATTATATATTTAATTAAAAATACAGGTTTTTTTTTTATCTGATTAGTCAAAGAAATAATTGATAATTTAATCAATTATTAAAATAGTCATTAGTTGATGCCCAAGTTCATGATGGCATGACTGTCAAGTTCCAAAACAAAGACAAAAAACACCATGAAGTCATAAACAGACCAAAAAAACAAAAAAAAAAAAATGTCCCCTGAAAATCTTCCCATCTGCTAAAACTCACAAATTCAATTTGTCCTTGCTTTCGAATTCAAATATGGGACATTTTGATACCACCCACCAGGTTTGATATCATTAACACCAATGCCATTGATTCTCGCCTAAAGAAGAATTGAGATTTGAGAGCTGCAGGATTGGGGAAGATTTTCATGTAGGTTTGGATGAGGGTGAGTTCATAATGACAGAACTTTACATTTTTAAGCAAGTTTTAAGAATGTGCATCTATTTGTGTTGTAATCTTTCTGCAAAGTAGGTGGCAAATTATACAAATCAACACCAAAGACAAAAGCAGAAACCTGATGAACATAGTTCTCTAAAGAAAGGGCAGTGAGTTTAGATGAACTTCAGTCAGTAGGCATGGTTAACAGAGACGTGTGTGTTTTAAGCTTGTAGCCAGTGGGTCTGCAGTCCTGCTTGTGTTTTGAGCCAATATCTGAATAGTGTTTTTCTTCAAGAGGTTTTTGCTTCAGCTTCAGAAAGGCAGTTGTAAACATTCCATTCCCTCCGAGTCAGTCGAAAAACGTATTTAAAGTGCGGAAAGCATTCGCGCCTGCAGCTCTCCAGCAGAAACGGGGAAAGATAATTCATTGTGGTGAGCTTTTAGAAGAAGGCTTTGTCTTATAACTTTCCTTCAGACTGTCACTCTCAACAAGACCCATTTATATTTACACAGACAGCATGCAAGTCATTTCCACTCCAGTCTCCTATTATCCAACCAAATGATGAGGATGATCAGAATACATGGCAGACTCTCAGAGAGTGCTCTGTTGGAGGGAGGCTTATTCTGCTGAGAGGTCTCTCTGATACAGAGCTTCATCTGCTGCTCGCAGGTGTGAAAAAAGACTATCAGCTGTTATGAAGTCGCATTGGGTTGACGTAGGATGAATCAGGCTAGCTGTGGTCTGGATAGTGCTGGGACTTTAAACATTACGGTAGGGCTTTTTTCAATTGTGTGCAATGACGTGTGCACTCTGTTTGTTGAGAGGTTTCATTTTGAAAGCATCGCTGTCAACCAATCAACCAATTCCTGGTATTTCACTGGATTTTCAACTGCCATTTATACTGTGTAGTTTGAATCAGTTATATATATATATATATATATATATATATATATTTTTTTTTTTTTAAATATAATATACCAGTTGTTTTCAAGAGTGTTTGGAAGGCAAAACATTGGTTCTTGCACAGAAAACAGCTTAATGCTCCTGCTGTGTATTTTAGTGTTATCAGGGTCAGTGGTCTTTCCATGTTTCTGTCAAATAGCATTCTGAGTAATGGCTGACCTCAAACTGGCAGCTAAATATTGCATTTAACATGTAGAAACAACAAAAGCAATAAGCTGTTGCAAGGTATAATCAATATTATTTCACAATATCATTATTCAGTTTACTTTGGATCATGTAAACAAAAAACAAATCAACCTTTTGGCTTTTGACAGCAATAAAAAGCAGGCTAATTATTATCACTCTTTAAGTGTAAACTTGGTTTACTCAAGATTAATTTGTTTGGCAGCATTATCAACCATCAACAAAAGGAGAAAGGAAAACCCCACCTAGATGGGAAACATGAATGATTTATTAGGACTTTTCACACTGTGCTAAACCTCGGGTTATCGTCGTTCTAAACACCGCTTTTGCTGTGCAATGCTGGAGCTAGCTAGCCTATGTAAACAGTGCTGCGTTTATACAATCAATGACACTAACACCACAAAAATGCAAATAAGAATGTTAACCCAGGGTTTAGGAATGTACAATGCGAAACATCAGCTTATGAATACCCAGGTTTAATTGTTAACCCCGGATAAATTATGAGCGGTGTGAAACGTGAAGCCGGATAACCCTGGATTCCGTTTACCTAGGGTTTAGGCCCCGTTTGCACTAGTGTGTTTTCATTTAAAACGCATAACTTTTGCTAAGGTTATGCCTGCACTGTGAAAAATGAATGTGACTTTAACGGTAAAATATTGTAAAAACACTGAAAAAAAACTGTAAATAGGTTAACAGTAAGTTCCCTTTCATGGGAACTACCGCTGTGTCAAACGCGGTGGGAACGCCCTGCGCCATGAAGCACGTGTAAACTGTCCAATAGCGTGACGGAACGTCATAGGTGAGTGAGTCACTGACCAGGAAACTATAAAGCATACCCGAAAACAGAGAACACCAGCTTCTGTTGTCTTCAGCAAGCACTCTGTGTATCTGTCTGTCATATTTATTGTTGTCTGTCCCGATATATTATCAGAAAGTAAAAAAAATATGACTGAAATGGCAAATAAGCAATTCAGACCGTGTGCTTCTCCGTGCCCTCGCTTTATTATGAGTGGGGATTCACACGAGCTCTGTGTAATGTGCTTGGGAGTGGAGCATGCCCAGGCAGCCCTCGAGGGGGTTGCTTGCGAGCATTGCGACAAGCTGAACGTTAGAACATTCTGCTCCCGCCGGGCGCTCTTTGAGGAGGGCGCTTCGGCTCGCGTTCCTCCACCAAGATGTCGAGGTCGTGGAACAAACCTGCATCTTATCGTGTGTTTAGTCCTGTTACATCCAACTACAGTAATATCTTAGGACTTAAACATCATGGCTATGCGGTGATGCCCAAAGTTGAAGAGACACTTGCGAGCTATCTCTCTCCTGAGGCAGCATCGTCGCTTAAATCCCCGACATTGCCCACCAAGCCATTAAAGACAACATCAGCACTGGAGGGCAAGGCATACTCGGCAGAGGGTCAAGCCGCAGCATGCCTGCATACTATGTCTATCATGCAGGCTTATCAGGCTGATCTATTAAAGGAGATTGATGAGGGGTGCACTACGTGAACTGCGTCGGGCCACAGACCTGTCTCTCAGGGCCACGAAGGAGATGGCCAGTGGCATCAGGCTTCTGAGGGTGGTCCCCTCTGGGGAGAAACGGAGTTCACCTCATTACACGGTGCCCGTCTCTCCTCAGTGCCCTCAGGAGGGCGCTCTGCTAACCCTGCCACCTGCTCCAAGGAGGATCGTGGAGCGTTCAGTTCAGTCGCTTCCTGCCGGTTCGCCTTTTCAGGGCACTGGACTGATCGCACTCGAGAGACTAGTTCCCTTAGTAGATTTTCTGGCAGAATGGAAATGTCTGCCCAACATATCTCAATGGGTGCTGTGCATGGTAGAAGTGGGTTACAGAATACAGTTCAGGCTGAGGCCGCCCAGCTTCAACGGGGTGCTATTTACAGTAGTCAACCCAGTGCAGTCTCTGGTTATGGAACAAGAAGTTATGACTCTCTTGCAAAAAGGGGCTATAGAATGGGTGTCTTCGACCAGCAGGCAGTCAGGGTTTTACAGCCGATACTTCTTAGTTCCAAAGAAGGATGGAGGATTGCGCCCTTTTTTAGATCTGCGTGTTCTGAATCGCACAGTGCAGAAACTAAAGTTCAAAATGCTTACACTCAAACAGATTGTTTCGCAAATCCAGTCCAAGGATTGGTTTGTGACAATCGATCTGAAGGACGCTTACTTCCATGTGTCTATCCATCCTCAACACAGGAAGTTCCTGAGGTTCGCTTTCAGGGGCGAAACGTACCAGTACCGGGTTCTTCCTTTTGGCCTAGGGTTATCTCCCCGCACCTTCACGAAGTGTGTGGATGCAGCACTGGCCCCTCTAAGACTCCAGGGCATTCGCATACTAAATTATATCGACGATTAGTTGATCCTTGCTCGATCAGAGAGCATGGCGGCTCTACATAGAGATGTAGTCCTCGCTCATGTGAGAAGGTTGGGGTTCAGGCTCAACGCCAAAAAGAGTGTGCTCGTTCCATCTCAGACGACCACTTTTCTAGGCGTGGTATGGGACTCGAAGACAGTGCAAGCTCATCTTTCACCTGCTCGTATTGTTTCAGTTCTCTCAGCTGTGAATGCGATAAAACTAGGCCAGTCACTCACTGTGAAACAGTTTCAGGGACTGTTAGGTCTCATGGCAGCAGTGTCCAACGTGATAACTTTTGGCCTACTGTACATGAGACCTTTGCAGTGGTGACTAAGGACCAAGGGGTTCTCCCCGAGGGAAAACCCTTTTCGCACGATCAAGATTACGCGGCAATGCCTTCGTGCCTTGGTCATGTGGAAAAAGCCTTGGTTCCTGTCCCAAGGGCCCGTGCTGGGAGTTCCTTGTTATCGCATAATGCAAATGACGGATGCTTCCCTCACGGGTTGGGGAGCGATCATGAGTGGTCGCTCAGCCCGGGGTCTGTGGGAGGACCATCTACTTTCCTGGCACATAAATCGGCTGGAAATGATGGCGGTGTTTCGAGCTCTCAAACACTTCCTCCCAGACTTAAGGGGCCAACACGTGTTGGTCCGTACGGACAACACGTCAGTGGTCTCTTATATAAATCATCAGGGGGGTCTGAGGTCACTTTATGCAAGCTGGCCCATCGGATCCTCCTTTGGGCTCAGGGGGAGCTGCTCTTACTGAGGGTAGCTTACATTCCTGGGTCCCAGAATCAGGGAACAGACATCCTGTCGAGGCAGGGGCCGAGGCCTGGGGAGTGGAGACTTCACCCCGAGGTGGTGGAGCCTCTTTTGGCAAAGATTCGGTCATGCAGAAGTAGACCTATTTGCATCTCAGGAGACGACTCATTGTCAGTTATGGTTCAGTTTTGGACCTAGTGTCCCTATTAGACGGTCCCCCTATGGAGATCCCTGTCAGACAAGACCTCCTGTCACAGGCAGGAGGCACGATATTTCACCCTCATCCGGAGTTATGGAACCTGTGGGAGTGGCCCCTGAGGGGGCTCACCTCATAGATTCAGGTCTCTCCACCGAGGTGGTTGAGACCATCCTCCAGTCCAGAGCTCCTTCCACGAGAAGACTGTATACCATTAAGTGGAGAATTTTTTCTTCTTGGTGTAAAGAAAATAATTTGTACCCAGCTAGTTGTGCTGTGGGTTCTATTCTCGAGTTCTTGCAAGAACGTTTCTCCGCCTGGATTATCCCCATCTACTTTGAAAGTTTATGTACAGCTATCTCTGCATATCATCTACCCATTGAGGGTACTACAGTGGGGAGAAATACCTTGGTTTCTTGATTTCTTGGCCTGCTCAGTGCACAAGAACACCGGCTTGGGACCTGGCAATTGTGCTAGAGGGTCTTACCCTTCATCCTTTTGAACCATTGGAAGAAGTTCACGAAAAGTTTCTTACTCTAAAGACTATCTTTCTGCTGGCCATTTCGCCTCTCAAAAGAATTGGAGACTTACAGGCTCTCTCAGTTGCTCCATCATGTCTGGATTTTGCTCCAGGCATGGTCAAAGCTTTTCTTCACCCGAGACCCGGTTATGTGCCTAAGGTCCCTACTAATATTGCAGGGCCTATCATGCTGCAGGCCTTTTGTCCTCCACCCTTTACTAACCCTGATCAGGAACAACTTAATCTTCTCTACCCACTTAGGGCTTTAGATGCGTATGTCCACAGAGCTGCCCTGTGGCATAAATCAGACCAACTGTTCGTTTGTTATTGGTCAGCTAGGAAAGGTTACCCTGCATCTAAGCAGAGAATGAGCAAGTGGGTGGTTGAGGCTATGTCACTTGCCTATGAGTCTGCCGGGCAGCCATCTCCTTTGGCTGTCTGGGCTCATTCTACTAGGAGTATGGCTGCTTCCAAAGCATTGATCTCAGGAGTTTCCCTGCATGATATTTGCAATGCAGCAGGGTGGTCTTCTCATCATACATTCATTATGTTCTATAACCTAGATCTTGACTCCACTCCAGGGGTCTTCTGTTCTCTCGTCTTGATACACTCAGGCATTTGAGACTATGGCGTAGTGGGTATAGCATTCCCATGAAAGGGAACGTCTCGGGTTACGTATGTAACCCTGGTTCCCTGAATAGGGAATGAGACGCTGCGTCTCTCTGCCATACTCCCAGCATGCCTGAGAGTGCCTTGCTTCATCCAATCAGAAGTTGCCGTTCTCTGTTTTTGGGTATGCTTTATAGTTTCCTGGTCAGTGACGCCACCCGCCTATGACGTTCCGTCACGCTATTGGACAGTTTACACATGTGCTTCACGATGCAATCACGCAGAGGCGTTCCCACCGCATTTGACGCAGCGCCTTGTTCCCTATTCAGGGAACCAGGGTTACATACGTAGCCCGAGACGTTCCCGTACTATATACAGGGAAAAACTGTAAAAGCTCTTACCAGACATTTATTCATTTTCACAGTAAAATGCTGTAAATTTTACAATTTTTATAAGTAAAAAAGACAAAAACAATGTATAATTTACAGTCAAAAACTGTAAACTGATATTCCCACAATTCCCTGTGTGATACTCCAGATTTGAAAGTATTTTGTTTAAATAATCATGTTTCTTAATAGTTTTTATCAGTTATGTACATTAGGGGTTTATGTTACATCTTCTGTTGTTTAATGAATGTTTATTGCATTATGTAAGTGTTGTGGATTACCATGATGGTGTTTTGTTTTTGCACAAATGACTCTGTGCACCTTCTTTATATTAGTATATACTTCAACTCATGGAAAAGCTACTTGTGATGAACTCTGATTCTTCATGTGGTTTTCTCTTTTACCACCTGCATTATTATGGTGGTTGTCAGTATATGTTAAAGGTACAAAACAGATTTTAATAGTAGTGTGCATTGTTGAATTTATTGGTTTACATTCAAATTTTTCTTGTTTGTAAATTACAGTTTTATACTGTAAAATTTACAGTTTTTAATGTGTTTTTTTACAAAATTATTCTGGCAACCACAGCTGCCATAATTATTTTGTAAAAACTACGTTTTTTTTTTTTTTTTTTTTTTTTTTTACAGTGTGTCGTTTACACTACTCCTGTGTTTTCGACCTTGAAAACACTGCAGAGCCCGTTTTAGTTTAAAAACGCTGGGGTTGCGTTTCAGTGAAATGGACCAAAACAAAGACTTTTGAAAACGATGCCGTGGCTGCCCACGTTTGCTCTGCATATCCTTGACAACCGTGTAAACAATGACATGGAGACTGAACTGCAATCTTTGCTGGCTTTGTTGTAATTTTTAGCAGCCATTGTGCAGTTAAACTCTGCATTTTTTAATACTGCAGCTACCTGTGCAAGAGGCAATATTTACACTTGTACGTGCATGCCCAGAGTGCATAAACGGTCATGTGACATGCGTTTTCGGTCGTGTAGTGTAGACGGAGATTGTTTCTGAAATGCTGTGGAAACGCCAGTGTGGACAAGGACCGTTTTTGTTTTAAAACAACGTTTTACACACTAGTGTAAACGGGGCTTAAGAACAGGGCCTATCACCAAATATAAAACCAATATGTCTTTCAGTTTGGTGATTTCCTAAAGGAAATAAAAATCTTCTCTCAAAAGTAAGTTAAAATACACATTTGCTCCTGTGTCTCAGATTTTTTTCCTGAGAAAAAGACCCCAGCAATCTCACATGTGTGAGTTTCTGAAGTGATCTCACTATCTCAAAATGAGATCTGATTTAAATGATACTTCAACACGAACTCAACTTGCAACTTTGATTTTATTGGTCTATGCTCTATATTCATACTGTGTGTTAACAATTGACCCGTGTGTCTTTTTTAAATTTCATTTTATGATTTTTTTAAGAAACATCGTTGATACTTAATGGAATTCTCAAAATATGTTTAACTTAAGTCTCATGAGCTATGAAAGAGCAACCTTAGAGCAATTTTCGTGTGGGTTTGTCCTTGACACTGACACATTATGTAATTGTATGGATTCCAGGTTGATGGAAACACATTGAAGAATATAATAAGAATACTGAAAATACCAGCTTCCTGTATCTTGTGGGCCTCAAACTGTCAAAACTGTATGTGGCTGATGCTGCGTTATGCAACATTTGTGGAATCAATTTTGCCCTCAAAAATTAATAAATAATTCTATCGTGTATAGTGGGAAAAGTATTGCAGGCGTGGTGAGAGACTCAATATGCGCTTATCAAATCCCTCTAAATGAACTGAATCCACTGCAATAGCTTCATTTATTCAGGTAATCTCACATACAATTGCATCAGCCAAGCTCTGTGTTCAACTGAATGACCAAACCGCATCTATCGAGTGACCTTTATAATGCAGTTTAATGATGCTTTGCAGTCTTTCATCAACACGGGATGTCCTGTGTATGACGAAATTAAGATATTGTTAAATTTGAAGTTATTCTTAGCTAAATAAGCTGAACAGTTATAGTTGAAGGTGTGAAATTGTGTTACCAGCTGCTATAACTTCTTGTCTTTGGCAGCGTTTGACTATTAAAATGCTTGGGATGAAACTGGAACAACTTTTGCATGATTTCAATTTGAAATTGGGGAGAAATTAAGTCTTTGAGTATCGTCATAATGGTTTTGGATCATTATGACCGACCATTATGACACCATTTTATGTCAATCCATTGTGCAGTTTTTAATATCAGAGTTCCAAACATTATTATTCTGTGCAAAAATGGATTTTATATTTCCTGCATTATGAGGCAGTATGATCAAAATCACAGTATGTGTAATTTTATTCCATTTTATACTAGAATTGTGAGATGTAAACTCGCAATGGCAAGAAAAAAGTCAGAATTGTGAGATAAAAAGTTTATTTTTTATTCAGTGGCGGAAACGAACTTCCATAAAAACTACATGCAATATTTGCGCTGGGTCCCGCGGGATCCCAATCCCAATGTAGCCCTCTACCGCCCTATAAATTAGACAGCGAAACTAATTTGTTAGTTCTCACTGTAACTTCTAGTTTGAGTGAAAAACTATTGTAAACATGGTCTTCCTCATCCTTTGTCCTCCTTTTTGTGCATTTCTACATGTACCTCACAGTCATTTGTAAATAACATAAAGCATATGCCTGCATACTGATAACCACATAAATATATCTACCACATTATAAATGGTCAAAATTGGCACATTTCCTCCATTACATGCTTTATAAAACATTAACGTTGATTCAACCAAACTCGAATATGAATGCTACAGCTAGCAACCATTTTTAGCTGAACACACGCCCATGGTAATGAAACATTTATCCTTTAATCTGGAGAGGAGAGGCCTCTGTAAGAAGCTGAATAGAGCTCATGATGGATGAGCTGGTAAATAGTTAATTAGACAGAGCACAGGACGACCTTAAATTAGGTGCATGACTGGAGCCTTTGTCTGGACAATAAGTCAGTGTCGTCCCTCCTTCTCTCGCCAGTCTCACCGTTTTTCTCTTTGTTTGGTCTTCTCCAACCACCTTTACACTCTGTTTCTCTCTGCTCGCTGTCACTTTTTCTCTTCATCACTCTGGCAACCATGATTTTTTTTTTTTTCAGACCTTTAACACCAAAGATCCATTAGTGACAATCTTTTAGCATGTCTTTTAGAAATCAGCACAATTAGAGTGTGAGAGCCACAAGGCTTTGGATTCAGACTCTGACAGAAAGTCGTTATGATATAGATTTATTCTTCTTGTTTTGAGCATTGTCGTTAAATCAAATACAATTAGAGAACCACAGTTTGTGTATCATTTATATTTTTCTAATCAAAACAAAACTGACTTTGGGAAATGACCCACTAAATCAGTGGTCGGAAACCTATGGCTCGTGAGCCACACCTGGCTCTTTGACAAAAATAATGTGGCTTGCCAGGTCTCTCACCCTTTCCCAACAAATGATTGATAACAAATTCGACATCGCTAAAGATCAGTGTTGTAGAGCCTACCGAAGTTTATTAAAAGTTTATAATAATAATATATTTAAAGTTGTACCGGCCAAAGTGCGTGTTCAGTGACGTTCGCGACATGGTGAGTGTCACGACAGCAATTAACAACAAACCACTTAGGTTTCTATTAGGGCTGTGAATCTTTGGGTAGACAGCGAATCGATTCGATTCACAATTCATAGGTGTTCAATTTAATTCAAGAACGATTTTTGCAAATTCAGAATGATTTGATTCGAGACGATTCACATTAAAATTCGATTAATTCGATTTGATTCTGCATTTTTATATGCAGAGTTATTAAAATGCTTCCCCCATTGTGTCTTAGTCAGGGTGCGAATTACACAGCGGCCCTCAATAGGTCAGAGAGTAAGGGCAAAAAACAACCTTTTGTCTAACAACAAATTTAAATTTCATTTATCGTTCATTGGAACTATGCTTATTCATTTAGACACTTACATTATGCTCCGTCCATGCATTAAATGCGCGCCCTTGAATAAGCGGGGTTTTACTTCAACTGCTCAGGTAATGTCAATGGTATGACCCATTTCCGTAAAATTCCAGTATTTTATCTCATATATGTTATCTTAAAACGCTTTCATATATATATTTCAACAGTAGTGACCATGCAATGACTCAGAACTATTGCCGTTTCGATAGAGAGCTATATCTGAGAACATCTGCTCATGTGAACAGCAGTGGCCGTCCTGAGGAGCTCAAACGTGCGGAGCGCGAGCGCGAGCGCAATCCAGTCCAGTGAGAGGCGGTAAAGAGAGAGCGAATGATGGCGCACAACGTCTCCATCAACTCGCGCATGTAGTAATTTAATGTTTATGTATTTTAAAGCACTGAATCACTATAGAATCGCGATTAATCCGATTCTTAGCAATTTACATCGATTATCGGACAAAATTAACGATTCACAATTCAAAAAACATGTTTCATGATCAATGCATATGCATCGTCAGGATTTGTAATCGATGCATCGAGAAAACGAGTAAATCGTTACACCCCTAGTTTCTTTGGTAACATGGGCAAACATGGACAAGCATAGTAGCCTTGGTCTTCGGTTGCGCGTCTAAACGGTCAAATACACACACTGTCAAAATGCCCGCATTGGTGAGTATTCACATATACGCAGTTGATGTCATCACTGTGCGTGGCCGTTGTTTTTCACTTGTTTCTCCTCTCTCTCTCTCTCTCTCTCTCTCTCTCTCTCTCTCTCTCTCACACACACACACACACACATACACACACACACAGAGAGAGAGAACTCTGAAGAGAATTTATGCTCCTCAGGTGGTAAATCAACCTCATATGAAAGCCCAGCACAATGAATTGTATATTGAAACTTATTTATTGTTTGTTGCATATTTTTGTATTTTAGTTGTATATGGACTTAATAAAGTTACTATTATTAAAACGTTATTGAAAAAAAAAAAAAAAACTTAAAAAAAAAATTACACTACATTATTTTCCTACTTTGGCTCTTTAAGAAAAATTTACTAACAAAAAATGAAAAATTGGCTCTTTGGTCAAAAAAATTTTCCCAACCCCTGCACTAGATAATGGGTACAATGGAAACCGTTTTGAATATGTTTTACAAACTTCTCAAGAATATGTCTGGATTATATACGGTATCACATTAAAATGACAAGAAAAAAATAAGAAAATATTTATTTATTTTAAAGGCACAGTATGTAAGTTTTACCACTAGAGGTTGCTTATTCAAAACAATAGCTGCATCTCATTTCGGAGGCTGTGTCCCCCGGAGGTTGCATTTGAAGGCTGCGTACGTCATCAAGGATGTCTTATTTAAGAAAAGTAACCGTAATAAAATGTACTGTTATTCCTCGTGATGTTAAAATACTGTAATTTTGTTCTTACTTTGCAATCTCATGGTTACATTTCTTAAATGAGACCGTCTCGATTACGTATGTAGCCTTCAAATGCGACCTCCGAAGGAAGCCACCTTTGAAATGAGACACAGCTTTATAAGACATAACTTGATGACCCCGTGAATGAATGAGTGAATGAAACATGGGAGTTGTCGTCTTCACCTCCACAGAAGATGGAAAACAATCTGACGGGACTAAGGCAGAAATCATGTTCATGAGCTAATGTATTAAAGTTTCATTAATGTTATTGTGGTATAAAGCAGGGTGGGGCCAAGAGCGGAACAAGGCCGGTGGAGCGAATGCTAAAGAGAGTCCCATGGAGTAGCTCCGGAAGGATATAAGAAGGAACGGTGGCAGTGAAGGGTGAGAGAGGACCAGGCCTGGGACATTTTACGTTGTTGTTTTTATTATGCTTATATGCCGCAGTCGGCCACTGCTGCTCCTTTCGTTATTGTTTATTTCTATTACAAAAAAAAGTTAAGTTTAACGTTTGCTGGTTCCTGCCCCCTCCTTCCCTGAACATTGTTACAGTTAAAGTTATGTTAAAGTTAGGCTGGTATAAGACACTTGTTGCACATTGCAGTAAGCTAGATCAATATAAGAATATCATATTAATAAAAGCTGGATGACCTATGTTGCTAAATGGCATGCAGTTAATTTTAAAATATATTGTATGGTGGAGAAAATGCTGTATTACTGTTACTACAAATAAAGCTCTTTCTGATATTGCTATGTTATCCACTTGACAGAATAGTAATCCGATGGATGGTGCAAACATGTAAATCAAGAAAACAAGAGATTCAAACAATAAGACTAATGGTGTGAGCTATATAACAGTGATTCGTTTTCTGTCAATAAAGGTATTCAAACAGTTGCTCACCTGTCTAATAAAAACACATAATATATTAAATAGGGCTGGGACGATACATCGATTCTCGATTGATACAATAAATCCGGATCAATCCTGATTTTTTCTCTCTCAATCGATTCTGAGCTTAGTTTTAACAGCAGATGGTGCTCAAGGCTAGTTTTTAACCACACACTCTCAAACGCTCATGAAGAAGACTGCTGAACAGCACTCGTGCGTTCGGCTGAGTCATGTAAGTGGTTAAATATACTTACTACTTATTCTTATACTAAGAATGCTTTTATGATGCTAGATTTGTAATTCGCTTCAACCTTTTCAAACTTTATGAATGATTATTTTAGCTTTAAGTGGTGTTTGTAAAGGAAGTGGAAGCAGGCAGTGTACAAGTGTTTCTAAAGCACGTATAGTAGTGCCATTTGCTGTTTAAAAACTAAGCTCAGTATCGATTCAAGAGACAATCGCGATACATCAGAAAATTATTCGTATCGTGAATCGAGATTCAATGTATTGTCCCAGCCCTAATATTGAAGTGTTTTTGGTGTTTCCATGTTTTTTTTATGGAAGTAAAACTGAAAATTGCGAGTAATATGACGTCATTGACAGACGACGCAATGAAACGGGCCATTACACTGGTAAAAATGGCTAATTTCCCTGGATTTAAACATTGTTGGAAACATTTGGGATAATGTAAGTTCACAACTGAACAAAATATATAACACTGTGCTAGTTTTGGGATATTTTAATGCACAAAATCGTACATATTGTGCCTTTAATATGTTATAATATTAATAAAAAAAAAAAAAAAAAAATATAATAAACCTTTATAACCTTTGGATAAAAAATGATCAGATAATTATATTATAGTACTGTGAATCTGAGAATCACTATTTGGTTTTTGTTTTTTTGTTTTTTTGCTTTTGTTAGTTTTTTTTTTATTTAAAATCTTTATCTGGTTGTATTGCAATATTCACAATTTGTGGGGGAAATTATCCATGTTTAATTGTCATGAAAAAATTTAATCATCCAAAAAATCCTAATGGACCTAAATAGGCTTAATTTTCTTTATGTAAAATATAATTTCTTATTTGTTGTCTTTTGGTTTTGGTGATGTTTTTTTTTTTTTTTCAATGAGATTCACCCATATACAAAGTTCTGTCATGAATCTCTAGATGGCGCAGGCTGATCCTGGTCCTTAACTCAATCTGCTTGCAATCACATCGTTCTCTACAGGGCGTAGCTGATTGCTTCTTTCTATATCAGTAGCCAATGAGCTCGCTGCTCAACCTTCAAATACCTGGTTAGCATTTGCTCTAGCAGTCACAGCGTGCTTTCAGAAACCTCCACCTTCCCCAGCTCCACCTGTATAGATCTGCTATGGGTAATTCATTTATGCTATATTGTACAGCAGCAGCATGTCTTACTTGTTCACAGCAGTTTGTCGTGTATGTATTGGCTGTAGCAAGTCCTGTACTTGCTCTGCAGCAGCGTAGCAGATCTATTCCGCCAAGACCAAACATATCAACATTGTCATATCTTTTACCATTCCAAACACTCCAAGAGTTGTCATGACAGAAATATATTAATCTGGACCTCATAGGTGCGAGGGAGATAAGGCACAGCCGAACACAGTATCATTTTACATGAGACTATTGTTGCTAACAAATTGGCTCTTGTTTGGATCTGAGACTAGCATATGTTTCAAATTTATAGCTAAACAAACTCACTTGAGATATCACATAAAACCTTAGCGTATCACACTGATATTGATTCTTTCTGTGTTAACTGATACTGTTGAATAACATTGAGAATTTAATCAAATATGAACAAAGGGTACATTTAAGAATCCTTTTTGCTTCTTTATTCTGTCTTTAAATAAGTATATCTCTTTAGTTGGGGAACAAAACATTCTCCAAAGCTTTGTTGAAGAAACAGCCCTTATAAACAGAATTTTTATCCAGAACAACAACAAACTACTGATTCCTTTTACACTGCTTCTTTATAAAATTCAGAAGTGCAAGTATTGCTCATCTTAAACATTTTTTTTTTCCTTTGAGGAAAGAAAAATCAATGAGTAAGATGGAGAAAGAATCACAGACGGATCTACAGAGATAAAGACAGACGGATGGCTAGACAGAGAAACAAAGGCACAAAGTGAATAGTTGATATACCCATCTGAGAAAAAAAAACACTAATAAAATGACAAAAAAGTGTGAAACAGAATAGAAGACAAAAGATCTTGTATTTCATCATAAGTATAGTTTGAAACAAGCAATGTATCTACATTAGGAGTCAGGCCTGCGTGGAAAAAGATTCGTCTAGTTGGAGGGGACCGAAGTGTGGCAGATGAGAAGGCAACGTCTGACAGTGAGAAACAACATGGATATTTCACTGGATCCAAACAAATGACTTACACATGATTATGGAGATAACCACGTTGATAGAACAAAGAACATCATTGTTATGGGTGATTTTTCATACACTGTTCACATAGTGAAGGGTGCTTATGAGGAGTGAATGAGATTAACTCAATCCAGATATTCTGGAACATGGTAATCGAGTTTTCTGGCCAATTTCAAATCTATCAGTCCAGACATAAGATTGAATTAAAAACAACTCTAAAAGTCAAAACAATTCCAAGTTTCTGATAAAAACAAAAGTTTTCTTTCTTGGACCCCTGCCAAACAAACACAATTCTACAGTGTTTTGGGAGATCGTTATTGCTGCTGTGCTGTTGCTAGGGTGTTCTGGGTGGTTGCTAGGTAGTGGTTAGGGTATCCTGGGTGGTTGTTAGCACTGCTATGCTGTTGCTAGGTTGTTTTGAGTGGTTGCTAGGGCTGATTGGTTATTTAGAGCCAATAGAACCAACCCAGTGGATGAAAATTCTGCACAAAACAGTCGACTAGAATTCTATCTTTCATTAAATAGAGAATGCACAGAAGCTGCTGTCACCAGCCTTGAACCAAGAAAAGCCTTGACAGTGTACAGACTCTACCAACATGGCCTTGGCGCAGAGACAGACAGGTACAGACAGACACAGACAGGCTGTGCTCTTTACTGCACACAAAATAAGGTAGAAACAGAACTAGACTTTCTGACCTTATGCCCTAACCACACACAAATTAAAAGCACATTGTTTCCCAGTTTGTCTCAGAATCTCATATGTCTGCTGCTTGAATGCGAGGTTCGAATGTGAAGAACCATTGAGACACAAATGTCAAGCTGAAAGTGACCTGCTTATTAGATAAAATACACTTTGACCTGGTTTGAAAAATAAACTACAATATTAACAGGTACACTATACTTTATGTAGCTGCAATATAATATTCATATAGTGTTTGCATGTGTCTCGACAGAGTCTATTAGGCAGCGCTGGGAGATACAGAGAGATTGTGCCTGAAATAGTATGAATGTAATGTAATTTAACAGCGGTAATATATATATATATATATATATATATATATATATATATGAAGATTTTTAATGGCAATTTAATTGGCAATTGCCTATTAATTGGCAATTAATAGGTCCTTTTCATTGCCATTAGAGTGAAATTACTGACCCTAAGCATACAAGCTTGATAAAAATGCTAATTTTAGAAGAAAATTTCAGATGGCACTTCATATATATATATATATATATATAAAATGCAATGTTTTGTTGTACATTAATTGTTATATTTTCATTTGATTAAATTTTAAAAGCTTGATTAAATTGTTAAAGTTTATATAAATTTGTATGAAATCATAAAACACAGAATCCCCAAACAGAATTTAGGGAAAAATAAAAAGGATTTCACGGGGCACTAGTTGTCACTTCTTGTTTGAGAGAGTCACTCTGCGCTGCACAAATGTGTGTCAACCGTGTGCTGCGTGTTTTCATGTGTGCTTTCGGTAACTTACAGTGACGGAGATATGAGCTGTGTGTCATCTGAAGGTTTTGGATCCAGTCACTGTTCTCCACCGGAGCTGCTCCCATCAGTTTTGTGTTCTACATGCGACTCAAATGCTTCGCTCTCCATCCAGATATAAAAGCTGCTGTCGGTTAATGAAGATTTGAGGCCTGACTTTTCAGTTTTATGAATGTCGCCATCTTTGATATTATTTTTGTCACTGTCGCTGTGGTTACTGGTAAGAATATTGGCTTGGCTCCCATTGCCCATTCATACAGACAGTATTCAAGACGCTACTGTAAGTTGCTGTGTGTGAACGGGATCTTTCGCAGACTTTGGCATCTTGGCAAACCTGAGCACAGTGTGAGACCTGCAGATCTTTTCTAAAACTCTTGTGAGGAGACACTTGTGAGGTTACTGTTTTTTCCTCAGAAGAACATTTAATCTGATTTCTATTTAGGAGAAACATTTGATATATTCAGGAGATCTCATCTGTGGTTTTCTTGGTGCTAGAATCTTAAGACGGAGTAAAAGACAGCTCATTTACAAAAGTACCATTAAGCCGGAGATAAACATGACAAATATCTAATAAATGAAACACTGGCATGTTTTATTCCATTAACGAACCCTCTGAACTCACCATCAGATGCTACTTCATAAGTCCTTTTTAATGAAACACACACATACATACTTACAGCCAGATAATTGCAGTGTTGAAAAACATCACGTAGACTTCCAGTAATTAGGAGATTATATCCACATAGCCAGAGAGGGGAGGTGAAATTGCTCAGCTCTTCTCAAACCTCTAATGGGGTCAGAAACAGCTCGATAAATCCAGTGCTTGGCTTTCGGGGTGAAAGGGAGAGATGTAGGGGCAGGTGAAGTAGTCGATGTAAAAGTCAACAAGAAATCAAAATTGACCACATTGACTTTCTTATTACATGTTCCTGATGGTGTTTTTTGAATCTTTCATCATTTCAATGAATGTGATCTTGATTTATTACAGAAAAATGTGCGACTAATTATATCAATTGATAGCACTTAATGCTTATATATGCACACACAACAAATATACATATATTTAAAAAATATTTTATTATTTTATATTTCATTTTTAAGACCTTTTAAAGAAATATATATATATATATATATATATATATATATATATATATATATATATATATATATATATATATATATATATATATATGAATACAGTATATAAAAATATTTAAATTGTATTAGTCTATATTTAGTATTTTCATGAATATTAATATACTTGTATTTTAGTATTATATATTACTATTGTATATCTCACCATTTTATATTACATATTTAATAATAATATTTTATTTATTAGTATTTAAATAATAAAATAAAATAAATAAAATAATTAATATTATATAACATTATATAACAATATTTAGCTGTGTGCCATTCTTTTTCTAAAAAAAAAAAAAAAAAAAAAAAAATCTGTCCTACATATTTTTCTTCTTGAATATCCAGTTTCAGTCATCACATTATGGAAGTATGGGTTGCAAATTTTTAATGCTGACTTGAAGGTCTTGTGTATGTGTGTGTGTGTGTGTGTGTGTGTGTGTGTGTGTGTGTGTGTGTGTGTGTGTGTGTGTGTGTGTGTGTGACCGTATCCCAGACAGTAATTGACAGGTCTGGGTGTGGTTTGTGCAGATTATTATTGTATATATATCATAACATGGCAAATTAAATGTGACCATACTCTCCCTAGTGGAATGTCTATGATAATGTTATCGCCAATGGCAGGACAGGATATAGATCTGTCTCTAAAAACTTGACATTGGTACAGTTTTATGGATTTTCCAACAGTGAATGACGTTGTTTGTCCACACATCACAAAAGGAAGCTGGTCAAATCGTGTGAGCTTTAGAGTATGATTTTGTTTGTTTGTTTGTTAATTCAGTTTGTGTTTTTAAGCTTGAAGGTCATCCATTCTTCTAAATGTACTGACGAAAAGAAAGGTATGCTGCCGGCATTTCTCTTTCTGTATAATTGTCTGTTCAAGTTTCCAAGAAACATAATTATTTCGATAATCAACATCAGAGAACAAGAGACATGTCCACTGTCAACACAGTGTGAACAATCTGCCATTGTTATTCAAAGTAGAATTATTCTAGAATGAATCCATTTAATTCTCATCATGTCTAAACAGCTTTGTGGACAGATTTTATATATATATTTATTTGTTTTTTTTTAAATAGCCAGAATGGTTCCTCAGGCAGCTATTATTATTTACCAGCTTCAGCCTGGGCCAATACATAAAGTACCACCTTCCATAGTTGTTGTTGTATTTCTGTGCCTTCTGTGATACCTGCTATATCTTAGAAGTCTAAACCTTTACCGTATATATAATACTGATTTTAAGTCTCAGATTGTCTGAATGCACGGGAATGTTTCTGCAATGTACAGTAGAGTACAAGTAGTCTAGAGAGCATTTGCTGTGATACTGAACTGTGATCAGGCAAGATATTTGAGTAAAAAAAAAAAAAAAACGTCTTTTGTCACTTCTGGGATGTTTATGCTTCAGTCACTTCATGCATCTTGATCAATCAAATCTGATTAGATATGCATAAATACTTGGCAACACTGGCCAGATTTGCTATGTGACTTGAATGCGTCTTGGACTTGATATTTTCAGAACTGGATAATTGTTTTTGAAGTCTACACTCTTAGAAAAAGTTTAAATGGGGTTCTATATAGAACCCTAGGGTTCTTAAATCAATTTTAAAGAATGCTTCATGCCAAAAAGGTTCTTTGATTGCATAATACTTTCATGTTTAACATGTTATTTACATTAATGTTTAAGAGATAGCATGTTATTACAATAAAAATGAATTGAAACAAAATCAGTTAATTAAAATTAAATCCATAAAATGATTCCATGATGGGAAGCCATAAAAGGTTATAAATATGTTACATAATCATATGTTACATAATCAATATTCAAGAGCCAGATTTTATAGATTTCATAATCTGTTCCTCAAATTCTGTTCCCACTAATAAAATTATTTGTGTGCATGAACCTGTGCACCTTCTATATACTAGTATTTACCTCAGTTTGTGGAAAAGCTACTTGTGATTAATTTTGATACTCTTTAGCATACGCTGAGTTCGGTTGATTGGTAACAGTCATTTTAACTGAAGGCTAGGTAACACTTCAGTATAGGGAACATGTATTCATTATTAGCTACAACTTTTGCCTCAATTACCTCCTAATGTACTGCTTATTAATAGGTAGTAAGTTAGTTTTTGTTGCGTTTAAATTTAGGTATTGGGATGTAGAATAAGGTCATGCTAAATAAAGCATTAATATGTGCTTTATAAGTACTAATAAACAACCAATATACTAGTAATATGCAAGCTAATAAGCAACTAGTTAAAAGTGAGAATTGAACCCTAAAATAAAGTGTTATGAAAGGCTAAAAATTATATGTTTTGTAAAATTTTGGATGGATTCCAACAACCAACTGCATGCAAAATCTTGATGGTTCTGCATGAATTGCCTTTTTTATAGTGGATGTCAGTATAAGTTAAAATTTCAAAACAGATTTAGGTAGCAACGTGGCCTTGCTAATTCAGCAGAAAAGGGCTGTTGTTTTTTTTTTTTTTTTTTACAGTGCATGCTATGAAAGTAAGACCTTTTTTTCCCCCATAAATTGTTTCCACAATATCAAGGAAAGTTACAAAAGCACAATTTCTCACTTCAGAGGTCAATATAGAATCACACACACTGTTATGCACAAGTACACATGGAAACACAAATCCCACACACCAGCGGCATGCATGTTGGCATGAACACACACACTCTCCCCCCTCATTTCCTCTGAAGCACACTAGACTGAGGGTGTAATCGCCAGTTAATTACTCTGCTCTTGACCTGTGAGCGAAATGAGTCGCTTTGGTGCTGCTATCTGTATAAAATGCATTAGTTCAAGCTTTCTCTAATTGCTTTAATTAGTCATGAAGGAAGGCCTGATCTGCTGCTAATTGATAACGATTTAAATAGAACGGCAAATGGTTTGATAATAATGAGATTTCCTAACGAATTTGGTGAAGTACCGCAAATTACTTGGAAGTTTTGTCTGTCTGTCTGTCTATCTATTTATCATCTGTCTGTCATCTATCTATCTAGAAAAAAGGTGTTGTTGATTTTTTTTTTTTTACACAGCTCATATCAGGATGAACAGCTGAAAAAAAAAACTGCAGAGAACAAGGGAGCCTGGAAAAAAGGAAATGTGTGATGACTAAGAACATCTGAGCTTCACAGTCGTAGGTGTTCTTGTTTGCATATGCAATATTTCTCACCTCATTTTCTACTCGCATCTCTCTCTCTCCCTTTTTCTCTGTAGCAAGGTCTCTAGGGAGAGTGTGTGTGTGTGTGTATGTAACTGTGGGTGTATGTTCACCTGTCTGATGTGGGCCAGGTGTTCACTGGCCTCATGTGTTTGTGGCTCTCAGTCTGCTAAAAACGCAGTGGGATGCAGCTCTGCTGTGCTGCTCAAATTCAATTTGCTTAAACCTTTTTTTTTTTGCTGGAAGATATCAGACACAGCAAGCCAAAAAACACAAAACCTGTCAATTAAACATCACACTGCTATAATTAAATATTAACTTTAATTGGCAGAACTCATTCGAGACTGAACAATCAAAAGACATTATTTAAACTTTGCTACAGATGTCTGTATATTGCTTGTTTTTAAACGGTTAGATCTTTCGAAAATGAAAATTCTGTCATTAATTACTCACCCTCTTGTCGTTCCAGACCTGTAAGACTTTCGTTCATCTTTGGAACACAAATGAAGATCTTTTTGATGAAATCTGAGAGCTTTCTGTCCCTCCAGACAGCCTATGCAACTACCACTTTGGCGCTTCAAAAAGTTCATAAAGAGATCGTAAAACTAATCCATATGAAATGAGTGGTTTTGTCAAAATTTTCTGAAGAGACTCAATCATTTTATATGATGAACAGATTGAATTTAGGCTTTTATTCACATATAAACATTGATCTGCGAACATAAACAGAAGCTCAACCGAAACTGCTTGACGTGCGAGAACAAACCTCATTGGTTCTTGCAGAAGCTCAAACATACTGCGTAACACAAGAATTAACCTCATTGGTTCTCGCACACGTCAATCAGACACGCTTGAGCTTCCATTTATCACAACTGATGTGTGAGTTGATGAAAGTTTATATGTGAATAAAAGCCTAAATTCAATCTGTTCATCATATAAAGCGATCGAGTCTTCAGAAAATTTGGACTAAACCACTTTAGTTTAGTTTTTTGGATTAGTTTTACGATCTCTTTATGTATTTTTTTAAGTGTCAAAGTGGTAGTTATAGCTGTCTATGGAGGAACAGAAAGCTCTCAGATGTCTTCAGAAAGATTTTCAGAAGATGAATGAAAGTTGTATGAATTAACCCTAACCCTAACATGACAAAGTCTAACAAAAAACTTGGGTGTAAAGGGTGTAAAAAAACTGAGGAACAGATTATGAAATTTATAAAATTTGGCTCATGAATATTGATTATGTAACATTTACCAAAAAAATCTCAAAAGGCAGGTCAAATGGGTGCTAGCAACAGCAGCATTCAGTTCAAGGGGCCTTTTAAAAAATATCTTTGAAAAGTATGTGGGCGAGAAAGTCATTTTTAATGGTTTTGCTATTTATCCTGATTTATATGAAGTCAATTTATGAGTAATGATTGTACGATACTAGAAATATTGTCCATGAAATTCTAAATTAAAAGTAAAAATGATCAAATTAGATGAAGTACCTTTATTTCTGAATATCTTTCTGAGGTCCTCTAAAAAAAAAAAAGAAAAAAAATTATATATATATATATATATATATATATATATATATATACACACACACACACACACATTACTAAAGGTCTATTTAATGTACAGTATAAATATTTTTTTTTTATTAAATTATCAGCACAAATAACTATATCATTGTGATATTGTCACGCTGGGTTGCAGGAAGGCAGACACAAAGAATAAATCCAAAATACAGGTTTAATGAACAATCCAACAGGCAGGCAGTCAGGTGCAACACAACATACACGGACGGTGATCGGAACAAAGACTGAGTGAACGGAAGGAACTTAAGTAGTAAACATAACAAGGATGTTAATTAATTAATGAGACACAGCTGACATAAATGAACTAATTATGACGGTAACCAAGGATACAGATGAGTGGCGGGAAACTGAACAAAGGAACATGTGACAATAGAAAACAAACAGAAAGTTTGGAAACTGAAACTAACGGACTAACAGATATACAGTATATGCCATGATATAAAGTCACTCGCAGTGTGATTGAGGTCATACCACCCATCCCTGTACCAACCAGTCTAAAATACTTAAATGGCACTAATTATAGCCACTCTCAAGATAAGTATAAGACTGAATGTGTGAATCCCAGGGAGGGCTGAATTCATCTCATGTCTTAGAAATAGATTGTCAATTATTGATGCCGCCCATGCTTTAGTCATGTTAAATGTAAAAAGCTGTATACCGTGCTCTGACATGTTGAGGTTTTCTTCTGGGGCTTCTCGTCTCACGTTGATCTCCTTGTGTCAGGCTGTTCATCAGGATGGAGCGGATAACAGATCTGATAAGACAAGATTAGTAAACGCAGGCAGAAGCTCTTTTCTAACGCTTGAGATCTGCCTATCTAGACAGCATTTTTAGGCATGCTTCTGACATGAAGGCTGTTTCGAATGATAGATACTGTACCTGGTTCATGCAAAATTCAGAATTGAAGAACTGGCTGCTGTTCATTAAATGAGTGTGAATTTGAATTGAATTGACAACACCCACAGAAAATTGAACTGGATTTTGAATTGGAATGACTAGACGAGGAATTGCAATTCAAAGAAATTAGCACAGGTAATGCATTCTGGGAAATTAAGTGTTCTTCCACCCTGTTCCACAAAAGTTAATGTATTAAATATGGAGTGGGGAAAAAAAGAAATAAATACATTTTGTAGGTGTCATTTTTTTTAAATATCTATCTATCTTGACCAAATTTGCTTTTCTAGTTGAATTTCAGCATCCTGTTTGATACTTCAGTTGAAATTGAAATCAGAATCGGGAATTGAATTGAAAGGGTACATTTACACAAAAACAATGGAAATGTTTTTCCTTTGTGTTTTGGAAAAGTTTTGCATATAGCGAAAACACTTCAATCCCTGTTCACACGGATCCACAAAAACAACAAATAACTCTGTAATATGCATGCCAGACCAGTAGTTGGCGATGTCACTTTGTAAAGAAACACCACACACCTATAAAATGAACACATAATACGCATGTGCAAGATATCATCGTTTTCACAAATTCGCATTTTTGTAGTTTACACAGAGGTGATAACGTTCTTCTTCTTCTTTATTTATTTATTTATATAACACTGTATGAATACAACCAAAGTGCTTTACAAGGTGAACACAGAAAATAATACATCAGCATGATAATAATAAATAACATTTAAAACTAATACAATCATAGGCCATTAGCCATTATTAAAAAGCCATAGAAAATAAGTGAATTTTTAACTTAGATTTAAAATTAGCCAGAGTCGGTAAGTGCATCCGTCACCAGCAGCATCCTCACATGCCATATTGTTTTCAAAAACTTTTACTTTGAAACCATTTTCAGGCCCCCAAAACGCTGTTGTCTGAATCAACGGCCAAAATGCATTAAAAAATTTCCATTTTCACTTGAAAATGGTGTTGTGTAAATGCCCCCTATGGCATTATTGCATGTTTACTTTATGTAGAACAGGATTCCGGCGAGTTGATGAAAATATAATAATTCATTCAAAAATAAAACACTTTAAAGTATTAAATATATTTAAAGTTGCAGTCCATACGTTTTGCCTCTTTGTCGCCATCTCTGTTTGAAACCCGCAATTGCAGTTATTTGTGGAATTATCATCTTTACGTGGGTTGTGCATCGGCACGGCTCCTCAGCGCGGATGAATCTAATGTTTTGAGGAGAATGTGTGGCTGTCAGTCACCGCACTGGATACTGTACAAGTACTTTGGAATCACAGATTGTAGTGTTGGAAGTATGACCAAAATAAGAATCTTCAATGGAAATGTCATCTGAACAAGTAAGTAACAAATCTGTCACTTTTGCTCTGATCAACTGAGAAAAAAGCATTACAATAAATTGCGCTACCAATGGTGATTTAAATCTAACGATCGCTTAGCTCACATCACATCAAACATGCAAATTATTATTATTGTTATAAATCGTTATTGTTAACAACATTGTTAACAGCATTGCGTGACTGTGTATTTAGTGTGTATTAGCGTTACCTGTAGATTTCAATTTATGTACAGTCTAATCTCTTACATTATTTTGTCATACCATACTGCCATCAAAATGATACGTTTAATTATTCCAGCTGCTGTGAGAAAAGGCTATAAATTATCCATCACTTGCAGCATCCTCACATGTCATATAGCCTACTAACTGGGACTCCTTCTTTATGTAAACAGACGTGATGTAATGACACAAAGACGAATGGCGGCAAGTTGAATTTCCTGCGGAAACCCACCAGTACCACTCAAATTAGAAAACATGATTACAAGCTTATCGTTGTGAATCGGGCTAAGGTAAGGAGATAGTTTTGAACACTGGCTGGTTATGTACTTGCTCAAAAATAGATTTTGGATATTGTTTAACCAAAAAAGTTACAGACTGCAGCTTTAATAAAATATTTTATTTGTTAAAATAAACATTGGGATTATTATGCTTATTAGACATTCGCATTGCTAGTTTAGTAACATGCCAAGATCAATTTTGAGCCGAGTCTCCTGTGGGCATCGCGTCAAAAGGAGTATATATGTGCCATGCTGAGTCGCTGCCTAGAGCGTTTCAAATCAGTCACTTATGAGGTTCCATTTCAGTTAGGATGCAGACAGCTCACAAATTTTGGAATAGATCAAGAGTGTCAGAAGGAGAGATAGAGAAGAAATGAGCGATTGTGTGTTTGAGATGGATAGAAAGAAAGGGTGGAGGAGAATTTCATGTCAGGAATCTGATCAGAGAGCGTAGCAGTGTGAATATTCATGCATGTCTTGTTAAAGTCCAGTATGCGTTGGCCTATTTACCAGAGAAGTGCAGAGATCTGGCTCCAGGGTTTATTTTCAAATATCTCATGGCCATTAAGAAGTAATGGGGCTTAAGACGGTAAACCATCACATCGCACACCGACACGCAAGTGACACGCAAGGACAAGGAAGATCTACGAAACGAAGCAGGCAGGCAGAAAGAGAGGCACCTTTGTAGAAAAGTCGAGGTAATTCGGCACAAGGGTAAATAAATAAAGGAGGAGAATAGCCACATGATGGATGGAGGGAGAGAGGGGCTGGTTTCATGTTCGCGTCTTGACGCAGCTGACGAGGCAGGATCGCCTCATTCGGTATTCCACTCAGGAGGAGAAAAGCCAGGGATTCTACGGCCAACTCGACTCATCTTCAAAGAGATATTAACATAGCACTGGGTCTCTTTTATCTCTTCTCTAATTTCAAGGATGCCAGCTGAAATTAAAGCACTGCGCGATTAAAACAAGACTAAAAATATACAAAGAGAGAGTAGGAAAACAGGTCGAGGACAGGCAGCCCATGGTGCACAGGAAGCAAACGTACTCTTAATGAGATCTGCTTTATTATGACCCCCGCCACAGTCAGAGTGGAAGCAGAAGGTGGGATTCGGCATTAGCGGGATCGTGGTTCGCGCCCGATGGAGATTATGATCATTAAGAGTTCAGATCGCAGGAGTGACTCAGTCCTTAACTCTGCCTAGGAAAGAGTAAAGTAAAATGCCTGAAGAAGAAATGACATGACAATATTCAGCTTCAGACGGGATGCCTACAGTTCATGTCATGTATATAGAGTGCAACAGTTAATGTTTGGAAGTAAAAATTCCTATTTGTTTCCTCCATGGAGACATTGGTTTTTAACAATTCTGTAGAAACGGTTACAGGTTCTGTACCGCAAGCTCTTCAGTTGTTAGTTGATGGTACAGGCTTCAGTTAAAAACATTAGTAATAATTTTCAAATGCTTTTGAAAGAAGTATCTTATTTATTTGCATTTATTTGACAAAAATACAGTAAAAACAGTAATACTGTGAAATAACTGTTTTCTATTTTAATATATTTTCATATGTAATTTATTCCTGTGATGCAAAGCTGAATTTTCAGCATCTACACTTCAGTCTTCAGTGTCACATGATCCTTTAGAAATCATTCTAATATGCTGATTTTTTATTTATTTATTTTTTCATTCATTCACAATGCTTCATGGGCTGTTTTCCTGAATTATTGTGAATGGCATAATCAGTGTTGGGGGTAACGCATTACAAGTAACGGGGGTTTCATAATAAGATTACTTTTTTCAAGTAACTAGTAAAGTAACGGATCAGATTTACAACTGATTTTTTTTCAAAAAAGTAACCCAAGTTACTTTATTTTACAGACTAACACCTCTTCTGTCCCCATGTTGAAAGAAATTGAAAGTAAGGTTGCACTTCCTTAAGCCTGAGGCTTATTAATTCACTTTTGGTGTAAAAGGGTCTTTACATTTGCCAAAAATACAATTTTTTTTTTTTTTTAAATCAAACAAGCAGGCTCAGCACAGGTGAGAAAAAGTAAAGCAAAAGTAACGCAATGCATTTCTTTCCATAAAAAAGTAACTAAGTAACGCAGTTAGTTACTTTTTCAGGGAGTAACGCAATATCGTAACACATTACTTTTAAAAGTAACTTTTCCCAACACTGGGCATAATGAATGAGTTCATTCCCTCATAAAATACATTAAAGTACCTCTATTATGCCATTTGAAAGGTTCCTATTTTTGTGTGTAACAGGGTTATAAAGGTGTTTCCACTTGCTACACATTTTCATGTATGGCCCCTTTAATTGCACTCAACCTGCACACTCCACCCATAGAATGAACTGTTTCCGTTAGGGTCATTTAGATTCGTGCCAGCCGAGAGAGTGAATGGCTGCGGTGAATTGGGATTTATTTTACAAACGACTTGTTTAATTGAGTCTTACTTTTGAGAGACAATAACTTTATATACGGTGCACTTTCAGATTTTAAACTTTGCATAATGTTTTCTTTCACTTAGAGCTATGTTACACACTACATGAAAGGTCATTTTCAAAAATCCATAATAGGGGCACAGCCTTGAACATTTCTCATTTTCCCAGGTTTTCATATACCTTTTTTTTTTTTTTGCTTCAAATTAAAGTTTGCAAATGTTGTGATTCATCTCAGAACCGGTTGGTTTGGTTCATGACTTAGTAATTTATTCAGTTTTTTTTTTTGAAAATGAAAATGGGAAAAATGCTTTGAGGAAATACCAAGAACGCTGAAAAAAATCACTGTTGTGCTCTATTGCCTAACAATTGGCAAGCACAAGCTGAAATTGCCAACTTTTGAGCACATATGAGACCTGCCTAGTTACTGGATTTGGCAAAGTTTGTGATATCAAATCTTTTGAAAGAAAGAGTTTTGTTTGAGGTACTACTTGGAGCTTGTTAAATAGATGTGCATGAGCAGAACTGTTTGTAGAAAGTGTGTATGATCAGAATTTCCTTGTAGATTATTTTGGTTATGGATGCAGGTTATATAGCGTTTTACTAGTGGATATCTTTTACTTGATACTAATTGATTCTAAGTAGAAAACTTAAAGGGATAGATCACCCAAAAAATGAAAATTGGAAAATGAAATGAAAATGAATATGTTGGTAACCAGACAGTTGACAGTAGCCAATGACGTCCATAGTAGGGAAGGAAAAAATACTGTCTGGTTACCAACATTCTTCAAAATATCTTCTTTTGTGTTCAGCAGAAGAAAGAAATTCCTACAGGTTTGGAACAACTTGAGGGTGAGTCATGACAACATTTTCACTTTTGGGTGAACTATCAATTTAATTGATTAGCGTTCTAGTTTTGTCGTGTTGCTAACTTTCAGTGTAGACTTTGTTTTAGAGATAAATAATATTCTATTTTAGTGAAGTCTATGTGTATGCCGCACACGGTTGTGTAACAGCCACAACATAACCCAAATACCAGCTGCACTCAGAGACGGCTTGCATTTTCAAACACGCATTTATATTTTATAGCATCTTTTCTTTTAAATTAGACTGTTGTATTAGACTGTTTTTGACCTTTGACTGGCTCTTTCTTTGACACTGCATGCATGTACATGTACATCTAGTGCACTTGTAAACATCTATGGATTTTTATTGTATAATTTTGGCTCTGCACACTAGACATCTTTTGGCATTTATATTTTAGTGAAGATAATGGCCTATTTATTTTTGCAGCAAAGACTAATCCAAATGTTACAAATTGCATTTATGTAAATCGTGATTATTAAATAATTAAACAAATATCCTTGATTGACAATAGAGCAGAGCAGTGACTTATTTATTATTATTCAAAATACCTTAAAAAAATACAGCGGCAGTACCATGGTAAAGTGATAGTTATACAATTGTTCTTTGATATTGTGGAGCTCACACTGACAATTATAATGTAGAAGTCTGAAAATACCATAGTATTATCATGGTAAATGGTAAATTATTTAGGACATTTACCATGATAATACTATGGTATTTTCAGACTTCTACATTATAATTGTCAGATGCTATTATAAACATTTACTATAGCAATAATATTGCACTATTGCTATAGTAAATGTTTATAATAGCATTGGTTCTTTAATGTGCTTAAAATAATGTGGTATTATTATAGCAAGTTCAAAGGTAAATAATATGATTTTACCATAGTAGCTGTCAAAATAGCCAAGATACTTCAAATAATACCATGTTATTATTATGGTAAATGTCTAAAAACATGGTTCTTCAAGGTATTTCAAATAATGCCAAATAAAACCATAGTATTATCGAAGTAAATGTGCAAAGAACAATAATACTGTGGATTTACTATAGTAAACGTTCAAAATAACATTGTTTTTAAGGTAAAATATCATCATGAATTTACCATGGTAACTGTCAAAATAGCCTTCTTATTCACAGGAACTTCAAATAACACCATAGTAATATTGTGGTAAATGTTCCCCCCAAAAAACCCTGATTCTTCAAGGTACTTAAAATAATACTTTGATTTTACAATACAATTAACATTGTTTTTAAGGTACTTCAAGTAATGTACTACTTTACTATGGTAACTGTCAAAATAACTTTCATATTCCAAGATACTTCATATAAAACCATGGTATTATCATGGTAAATGCACAGAAAACCATAATTGAAAGTAATTGAAAGATGCAAAGATTGTGAACAGTACTGAAATGAGAGAGAGAGAGAGAGAGAGAGAGAGAAACAAACACCAGTTCACTTCTACAGTTATCTGGGCATCGACATCAGCGCTTTGGGAAGCTTCGGTCTGGCTGTCAAAACACTGAGCTAAAAGGCTCGGAGGGCTTTTTATGCTATAAAGTCACGATGCGGTTACTCAAAATTACCCATTAAACCTTGGATAAAATGATATAATTCAATAATAAAACCAATTCTTTTATATGGATGTGAAATTTGGGGACCAGTACAAAATTTTAGAAATTAGGATAAAACTACAATTGGAAATTGGCAAAAACATTTTAGGGGTTCACAGAAACACATCCAACGACGCCTGCAGGGCTGAATTAGGTTTGTACCCGCTGGACATTGAGATCCGGAAGAGATGTGTTCAGTTCTGGCATCACCTCCATCAGTCTGATCCTGATTCAGTATAATATAAAGCCCTCCTCGCCAATGAAACCTCAGCACAATCCCATCCTCTAAACACACTCGCTCTTCAACTTGTCCATCGAACTCAATACCCAATTGACCACAGCTACAACCCCAAAACTATTATTAAAGAAATTGACAAAAATCTAAAAGATACTCATGATGAATCACTAAAAGCACATTTTGAACTCCAAAATAAACTCCAATGTTACTTGACCCTTAATAGAACCACTAAATTGGCAAATTATCTATTAATGAAACAATTTCAAGAAAGACAAATCCTCTCCAAATACAGATTAAGTGACCATGATCTAGAAATAGAGAGAGGAAGACATAGACAAACATGGACAGTGAGAGAGCAGAGGATCTGTAGACACTGTGATCTACAGCAAATAGAGGATGAGAAACACTTTCTACTCATCTGTCCTAAATATCACAATATAAGAGAAACATTTCTCCCCAGATTTGAAACACTCATTCCATCATTCATTGAACTGAGTGATACTGAGAAAATGCCCTTCATACTTGGTGAAGATGATAGCAGCGCTACACTAGCTGCAAAATATGTGTTAGCCATTCACAATATTAGAGACGGATAACTCTTTAGAGAGACCTGCTTTATTTATTCATTTACTTAGATGGATTTATTTACTATGCTACATATGACATGATGTATACATATATGTTTTGTTTGTTTCTTTGTTTTATTATTCATATATGATATGTTAATGCTTTGGCAACATTGTGATTCACAGTCATGCTAATAAAGCTCAATTGAATTTGAATTTGAATTTGAGAGAGAGAACAAGAACGAGAATGAGCAGGTGTGTGCTCAGGTCCAAAGGGAAATTTTTAACAGAGGATTCTCTAGAGCCCATTGAATATTGATGTTCCACTCCTTCATGCAACACTCTGCTTTTATCTCTCCCTCTCTCCTTGTACACCACCTTTAAAAGTCTTATCCATCTATTGATACCATGCAGTCTAAACCACCATTACAGCTCACATTCACTGCGCAGCACTGCGGCGAACATATAGAGAAAGCCGTTCTCCGGCTAATTACTGATCTATTTAGCCTGTAACACTGAAAGGGACCATTAAATGCACAGAAAATGCAACTGAGGATGCAGCATTCATTTATCAGAGGCACACACACATTCACACATAGTCAAGTCTTTTATCAGGGCTCTAAGAGTTTATTTGTTGTTCTTCGATGCAACAATCCCAGTTAAAGCTGTAATACAGCTCTGGATTAATTAGAAATTCCTTGAGAGTGTCCTTGCATAATAAATGTTGTCAATGCATGAGCACAGAACCCATTGTTTATCCATCAAGCAGCAGAATTATTAAAGGGGAAAAAACAGCCTCATAGAAGGCGAAAGTATTCAGAGGCAGCAGTTTCACTTACTAAAGAGAGCAGAGTTGAAGTTTAAGCTTACTACAATAAAACACCCCAGTACATTAGATAAACGTCAGGAGTCAGAGATGCTGGAAGCTTCAGGATATTCACCATTAGCCGAGACTGCGCATTTCCTCACTGTTTGGGCTGATGCACTTCACTGACGCCATTATAATGGGTGAATCTCTTCCATTGTAACATAAAATTCACCAGATTGAATTCTGAGTGTTTTTAATTGAGTTGTGAGGACCTGATGTTGTGGACTGGTCTTTCTTCGGTGTGTTGGTTTAATGTGAAGGTAATGATCTGGTGGTGAATAGAGCTTGATGATTAAGAACAGATTGCCTGGCTGGAGATCACAGTGTCTAAGTGTTGTGTATTTCAAGGCTGTGTTGTGTATTTCTGGGTTGTGTTTTTCACGGTGTTGTGTATTTCAAGGTAGGTGTGAAGTATCTCTAATGCTGCTAGCAATGCCAAAGTTGTGGATTTGATTCCGAGGGAACAGACATATTGATAAAATTAAGCATCTGCTAAATGCAAAAACATACTTCATTATATATTTGGTCAAATATCTGCTCATACAATTCAGATAGCAGGAGTACAGTTCATACAGTTCACACAGTTTCTTTATTCGTTTGTTTAAAGGAAAAAAATGCATGTTCTTGGACATGACAGTAGTTTAATTCAGTTCAGTTCACATTTATTTGTATAGCGCTTTTCACGATACATATCGTTTCAAAGCAGCTTTACAACATTACAATTTAGAGAATGTAGTTAGCTAACAATGTAATAATTTAGGCAATTTAATTTATAATCACTGTTAGCAGTTTAATTGAAGGTAGAAGCAATGAGCTCCTGGAAATAATGAATTACATATTAACAATAATTAGGATATATAGAAAATTGGGAATGTGCATATTGATCCAGATGTTGAGTCATCTGAAGTCCTCGCAGGAGTTGGCGCCGTCTCTTCAAAGGTGTTGGTCATCTGAGGTCTTCTTAAGAGGCTGGATCCAAACTGAAGCTGATGTACTCTCTAGTCACCTCGGGACGGGCGTCCTGAGGTAAAACATAAAAGCAAATGGAGAATAATTAGCGTAGCTGCTGTTCATAACATTAAGCAAAGATAGTCATGTGCTATTGATCTGATATGAGATGCATTATGTGAATGCTTGGCTAAAGAGACGCGTCTTTAATCTAGTTTTAAACAATAGTGCAAACTTTTAGTTTTTCAATGCAACATACAGTGCATTCAGAATATGAATGAGCAGAATACACTACCGGTCAAAAGTTTGGAATAATTATAGGTGATGATACATGGGGCAATTTTTTGAGCAATGTTGCTGGGCAATGCATTTTCCTATTGAGAATGAGCAACAAATTTCTATCTGGTTACTTTAGATCAGTTGTGGGCAATGTTTTGAGATCCTCCAATCAGAATGCTAAGAGCTGATCACGTGACCGGCTTGGAGATTTCAGAGAAAAATACAAACAAGAAGATGGCGGCCTCTCAGCAGCAGTGGAGCGAAGAAAAGGAGCATGAACTTATATCTTTTTATGCTGGTAAGTTGTCATCTGTCAACCCAAAACAGGGAATTTACCTCATTTAATGCTTAAAATACCAAACAGATATCCAATTTAATGTACCAAAGCTATAATTCAACCATCGAATATTTTTAGTTACATGCTAAAAAGATGTGCGCACTGCAGAACATCTGCAGTGACGTAGGCCATAGGGAGTATGACGTGATGAGAGTAGCTTTTTTATATCGATCAACCCGGGTTCGAAACCACTTTTTGCCGAACACGCTCTTCTCCCTTTCCCATAACAAATCAGATCGGAAAAGCATTTATATTTAATAAAAATGAAGAAAATATTTGAAAAGTTGAAATAAAGTGCCTAACAAGTCTTTCATAATAAAGTATTTATTGGGTTGGTAATAGATTTGCTCCTCTCTGATTAGTGGCTGCCAACTGTTCGTTGCCTTAATTAGTTGCCCTGTGCCTCACTAGGTTGCCCGTTGACAGCAACATTGCCCAGCAACACTGCTCACAAAATTGCCCCGTGTATCATCACCTTAAGAGTTTAAAATGTTTTTGAAAGAAGTCTCTTATGCTCACCAAGCCTGCATTAATTTGATGACGAATACAGTAAAATAGTAATATTTTGAAATATTATTACAAAACTGTTTGCTGTTTGAATATATTATATAAATGTAATTTATTCCTGTGATGCAAAGCTGAATTTTCAGCATCATTATTGTTACATGATCCTTCAGAAATCATTCTAATATCATATGCTGAACAGTTGTGCTGTTTTATATTTTTAAAAATTTTGAAAAAAAAAAAAAACATTATAAATGTAAATATAAAGTCAAAAATGAGATCATGATATTGAGCGAATGCTCTCCACACATAGTATATGTTCATCAAATACTTGCACTTCAAATCCACTAAATCCCAGCATCAGCCCATTCAGAAATACTGGTTCGTTGACATTTCCCTTTGTCAGCAAAAGCCTCTAAGTCCACAGAAGAACCAATCAGAAGACACAAATATGACTTCAAGATGAATGGCGGTGTGCAACTGAGCCGGCTTTCAATTGCAGAGCTACAAGTTTTTATCATGTTTCATCCATCATTACAGTGGCAATGACAGGATTTCACAAGTAGCAAGTAAACACAACAGTGTTCCCTTTGCTGCTGTAAAACTGTCAGAAACTTACGTTTTACTATGTCTTGCTGTCCAAAGAGGTGGACTTAGAGGTTTTTACAAAAAAAAAAAGCACACATGGACTTCGCTGGTTTTGCAGACAGTCAAATTTATTAAATACCAATGAATTGACTAAAGTGACATTTTTGATGTTTTAACTGACTAATATTGACTTTTTCAAAGTCATTAAAGCGAAATTACTGAACCTAAACATAGGAGCCTGGTAAAAAAAAAAACATGTCAGACGGACTTAGAGGTTTTTGCATCTAAACTCTTCAATGTAGTATGTTATATTAACCCATGTAGTATATAGTATATTATGATAGTAACCCATGGCTTTAGTGTTGTTAACATCATGCTTTATCAGTTGAGCTACAAGAGCTATCCCTCATGAGAAGCTGTAAAGTATTACAGGCCACTCTAACAGGCGAAATGTAGTTAAACTCATCTACCAGTACCAAAATTAATTCCCTCTAGGACAAAAATCTCAATTTGGCCAGGATCAATGTGACAGAGTCTGCCTATGGAGAACCACTGCTTTGTGATTTCTACAATTCTTCAATTAGAGATCTTTAATTGCTAACTGACTTTCCTTGTGTCGCTCTCTATCCATTCCTATCAAAGCTTCCAGGCACGTACTGCACTCACTCTGACTTTGCTGTGTCTATGGATGGTCTTATCTCGCCCTCCCATGCGAAATTTGTCTTTTTTCTGCGAAAGTGTGAAGAGTTTGCAAGAAATAGATGTGCATTATTGATCCCTGATGGGAAATTCAGAGCAAAATAGCGGAAACATCAAATGTAAAACACACAGCTCCGTCTTTTTTTCTTGTGCAAGACATCACAGAGTGAGATAAAAGAGACACGTGCAATGTTACTCCAGGCCCGGTTGACAGCTCAAAGTAATGTGAGGGCGGGCACAACTGGGAGATAAGTAAGTGCTGTATCGTCTGATGGCAACGGGCAGAAAAGTTCCCCAGTAGTGCTTTTTATTTTTTATAACACTGTTGTCGAACAAGCCAGTGGCTAAAATCCTCCAGGACGGAGCACTGTGGGTAGGACGTTGAGAATTGTCCAGGATGGACTCTAATTTCACCAGCATCATCTTCTGTGCCATTGCTTCCGGAGAGCCCAGGTGAGGTCTGATAACACAGCCGGCCTTCTTCATCACTTTGTTCGGATTCTCGACTGAACTGTTGTTGCTCCCTCTGCACTATATAAAGTACGCTGGCTCTTACAAACCGATAGAACATCTCTAACAGGCTGCTGCACACATTAAATGACCCGAGTCTTCTCAGGCAGTAGAGTCTGTTCAGCTCTTTCCTCTATAGAAAACTAAAGAGCAGCAGCAAGTGGATATTTAATTGCTTTTAAGCAACAGAGATGATTTTGCTTCAAATAATTTTGCTTCAGTATAGTAGCAAAAACTGTTTGTACAAAAAATGTCCACAATCAGACATTCAATATATTTACATAAATTGCATAGACACACCAATATGCTGAATAATTAACATGACAATTTTATTTATAAATATCTATTGAACTTTCATTTTCATGGTCTTGGCAGGCAGAAATTCACTGCGCAAAATAAATTGTGGTCAACACAAACTAATTTTGTCCTCATATTTAATTTAGGCTGAGTTTTCTTTTACCTTGCATATTATTGACTCCATTATGTTTTCAAGGTTACACAACCTGAATCTGGTCATGTTGGCATCCATTTTGTTTAGTAAATTTGCACTAATTTACAACAAAAGAGGTGAAGTGTTTTCTCCATTCTAGAAGCTGATAAGTTTTGGGTCAGTAAGATTTTGTTTTTGAAAGCAGCCTCTTATGCTCTTATTTATTTGATCAAAAATACAGTAAGAGCAGCAATATTCTGAATCCATCCATCCATCCATCCATCCATCCATCCATCCATCCATCCACGTCCCTATTAGAACCCACTTTACCTGTTTTTTGAGACATGACCCATGAAGAAATGAGTAATTTTCTTATGAATGTTCACTCTTACAGTGATTTAATTATTTGCTACTAAGTATTTCTACTTTTATAAATGTCATGTTGACTGGTGGTGGATCAGGCGAGCTCATTTGCATAAAGTTAAATTCATCTCATCTTTGGCACGTCGCCAGCACTTATTGTTGCTCATGTCTCCTTGAATCTCCTTCAACATTCATTGAAAATGAATGACAACCATTTGCTCCGTTATATTGTTTTTCAGGTATGCAAAAAACGGGGCTGGACACACCTCCTTCCTTTAGTCTTCAGAGGGATGATTTATACACTTAAGGTGGGGATGATAAGGAGGGTTTAACCACTGATAGCATCTCAACCATTTAAAGAGGGTTTGTTCTGCCCCAAAGCTCTGATGTTACAGACTCCTGAAAATCTCACACAAACAGGATCTCAATTTGTTTACAACACAGAAATAGCATAGGCAACAACGTTAAAACAATTATATCTCAGTATTTTTAGCCCTTTGACAATGTTCAGTAAGTATCTTAAAGGGAACCCCTGGTGTTAAGACTTGATTGGCTTAATATAATGTAAATTATGTCTCTTACTGATATATGTAGTAGAAAACCCATGAAAGATTTACATTATTTAAAAAAATCCATAACATATTTGGACAATGGGTGGCGCCATTTTGTTTGCATTCTATGTCGATGACGTCAAATGGTTGCACTCTCTCAGCTACTTACATTACTCTATGGCTATTTTTACCGCAACACAACTCGGAATATATTATAGGATGCCACATTGTGCAGCTTTTGGTTGTAATTTTCAGTTGATGAGCCACAAGAGAAGTGATGTAAGTCGTTACTGCTTTACTACTGATAAGAAGAGGAGAAAAGAATAGGAAGTCGTGAAAAATGTGGACGAATAAAACTTCCTAAAGATCGGCGTCTTTGCCCTGATGCCTTTGAGTCTTTTAGTAGACCACAGCTGAAAGAGCTTACAGTTGCCGATGGATATAAGTGTATGTTTTAACCAAATGCTGCGCCTGTCGTGGAGACATCAGTAATTAAATTAGTCTCATTACTTTTAATGAAAGATGATTGTGTTTTGAACGCCTGCGACTTACTTTCAGTTTGATTTGCGGCAGTTTGCACGTTGTCTTGCTGAATAGAAAATCAGCTGCTCATCTGCGGTGATGCGTGCTGCAGTAGCGCTGTCATATCTGGCTATAACATTATTTAACCTATAACACGCTCTCACACATTTATTTTTTAGTATTTTTGGGAGGAGTTAAATTTACATATGTGGTTTTAACAACCAGATGCATTTAGACCTGTTCAGTTTTGACCACCAAGTGGTTTGCGTGACTGCATTTATATCAGTCTCGAATGCGTTTCGGGGGGCATTTAGACCTGGTGTTTTCACGATCGGATAGCTATTCGATCAGAGAAAACGCATGAAGTGACCAAGTGTAAACAGGCCTAAAGACGCGGTACTTTAGGAAGTTTTATTCGTCCACATTCTTCACAACTTCCCATTCTTTTCTCCTCTTCTTATCGCTAGTAAAGCAGTAAAGACTTACATTGCTTCTCTTGTGGCTCATCGACTGAAAATTACAACAAAAAGCTGCACAATGTGGCATCATATATTATATTTTGAGTTGTGTTGTGGTAAAAATAGCCATAGAGTAATGTGAGTAGCTGACAGAGTGCAACCATTTGACGTCATCGACATAGAACAACAAAATGTTGTCCAAAAATTGTCTAAATATGTTATGGATTTTTTTTAAAACGTAAATCTTTCATGGGGTTTTCACTACATATTTCAGTAAGAGACATCATTTACGTTATATTAAGCCATACAAGTCTTAACACCAGGGGTTCCCTTTAATATTTAATTGTTTGTTCTGTAATGACTTGAAAGAGTGATTTGTTTTTCCAGTTAGAGGATCTACTATTTCATCCATTATTGATCAGTAGATATATAATGTAAGAAGTAAAACAGTAAGAATATTGTTAAAATAATCAAGGCATGTTTTTAATGTTCTTTATTGAAATAAAATTATATAATTTCTATTTATACACACTGAAATTATATTCTGATTCTCGAATCTGATTGGCTGAGAGGTCTTTCCAGCCATGTGATATTCTACCAGTATTGCCACAGGAACCATTTCCCCGTTTGAATCACTCCGCTGTCAGCATTCTCACAGCGAATGTCATGGCGGACGAGAAAACCCACAATATTTTTATAGATACTACTGTTATTTTGTAACGTAATGTAGTTTTAAAGAGTTTTTTAGGTGAGAATATAGTTGTTAAGACCTCAGATATGTGATTTATATGTAAACAGTGCCTATTTTACAGTGCTTCAGGCCGTCAGTGACCGTTCAGCGCTCAGGTACCCGCAGAGAACAGCTTCATCTTGGCCAGTCCCTCGGGAATTTGCCGCTGGCTCTTATGTAGATAGTGTTTAAACATGAGGTATAATTCGTTTTGGGTATATCAAATGGGCAATCTTTGGTCTTATTAATCTATTACTTGTTCCAGAGCTTATAGATTTGGCTTAAGGGCTATTTTAAGTTTCATAACTTTATATTTACATTTAAATTAAATCCTGTACTAACTAGAGTGCTGCTTTTGTATGTTTGACTGAACTGCGGTCTCATGCCTACAGCCGAATCATATATATTGCTCAGGGCATATTAATCATGTATATATTATTTTTACTGTTTATTGTTTACTGTATCTTAAAATTATTTTTTTGTTTGAATACTTTTATACGAATAGCAAGACAAGGAAAATTTGTCTTTAGAAAAATAAAAACTGATTAAAATCATCACAATATTCATGATGTTGCTTAATTTTATTTTGCTAGTAAAATCATTATGAATATATCATATTTACTAAGCGTTGCTCTCTACAATTTTTTTTTCTATCCATCTATCTCTGGTCCACCTGGTGTCTTTGCAAAATACATCGACCACAATGATGCAAATCCCTTGTCGCACACACTCGTGCACCTGCAGCAGGGCAAACAAATAGGTCTGTTTATCTTCCTGCTGCACTTTCATAAATCATGCAATTGTTGTCTGGATTATCAGGTTCGCTCCTCTCTTTTCCGATGTGCATGTGTGAAGTGGATTAGTTGCGCTCAGGCATGAATCATAACTTGACCTAATAGCCTAATTAGCCTTCTGAAATCTGTGAAAGGGCAGGTAATCACGTTAATTTTGTGAACTGGATTTAGTTCCCATTCAAACAGAAGGCAAGTCTAGTGTGAAAGCGGCTTGAGCCTTCGTGTATGAGATTAATTAAAGTGCTTCTTTCAGGATGGACTGTATTAGGGCTTTTTTTTTTTTTTTTTCTCAGATCAATGTCAGTGTTCTGCAGTAGCGCGGCATACATTTAGCATAAAAGAAAAGTAAAGGCTATAGTGTGCCTTTCAATAGTCTCTGATTTTGCCATTCAGGTTTATCAAATGGGATTGATAGTGATTTGCATGATATCTTCGGATTAAAGAACCGTTGAATAAAACAAACATTTTAAACCGAAGTTTGCTAAAGCCTTGTTGACCAGATGCACTTTATTTGATGCTTATTCCTACACTATAGCCTTTCTGGAATATTTTCTCTTCCTTTTTCAGCTGAACCAATTTGTCACGGCAGAGATGCTGAGATAATAGGTTTAGGTATCATGAAGGGAATCTCAGCCTTTGTTTGCTATGCTTTATTGAATCATAATGAGAAGAAGAGGATGAGGGCTAGATGAGAACGATGGCTGAGCGCCCATTAATAACCACTGATCAAAAATCACTCACTTCCTGGGGGAGGAGAATCAAAAACAGCCAAGTTTGGCAAGTATTTCCCTTGATATCTAATTATAGACCTAACCCTAATACTATCCGAGCATCTCAGACCCGAAAAAGTCATAAATTTTCACTTTGCACATCACGATCAGAGAGAATGAGAACTGGAATCTCCTATGGTAAATAAATAGTTCAGAAAAGACCAGCTTGACAATTTAACTGTTTCAGAAAGTGCACAAATCAATCAGGTTTGCAGGGTACCAGGTGCATATGAGTGCTTCTGAGGGTAAAATAATCATTAGATTTTCCAAACTTTTGCAGGTTATTAGCATTAAATCTCTGAATTGTTTTTCATATTTGATTAAACCAAGTTGTAGCAGTATAGTTGGCAAGTAAACAAAAGAGAGAGAGAGAGAGAGAGAGAGAGAGAGAGAGAGAGAGAGAGAGAGAGAGAGAGAGAGAGAGAGAGAGAGAGAGATAGTCTGTCAGTCACAGGTGATCCACACTCCAATCCATAAGGGGGCGTATGCAGTAATGCAACACTGATTGCCACAACAGGAAAAAGCGCAGAAGAAGAAGAACAGACAGTCTATACACAGATATGTTTATGTGTAATCTTTCAACCAGTGTTTCAACCGTGGATAATCATCAATAAAATGGCTTTAGAATAATATCTCATGTAGCATTACATTTACATCAGGCAAGTCATTTAGTATCCACAGCATGTTTGTTCACTAGAGAAATTAACTTTAGAGGGGAGGATTTCACTAAATATATGCACTATATTATCTTATATATATTCATGAAATTGACTTTCCGTGTTAATAATGTCTTAATTATTTAATATATATTTAAATAAATGTGTCATGAAAACAAGTTATGACAGTAAATGTGTAAATGATTATATTTCAAAAATTAATTTGAGCAAATATAATTCATAATTGGATTTAGAAGTTAATGCAAAACCTGCCTTTACATGTTTTATTTATTTTTTTATATTTTATTTGAGTGCTGATTATTAAATCTAAAAATAAATAGCAATTGAATGTAATAGTTTGGGCTCTGTTGTTAATTGTAACCTTTAGTTTTATAGTAATGTGCGAGAAAGGGCTCCCTGTATATAGTTTATAGCAATTTGTTCAATAAATCTCTGTTTAATAAAGAAGAAGAAAAAAATAAGCTATTTTATGTTTAGTTTCCTCCCCCCTGCTGTACTGAACCGTGACTTTAATACCAAGGTACGTACAGAACCATAATGTTTGTGTAGTGTTACACCCCTAATAGATACATTATTGTTGTGTAATCTACAGTATTTTGATTTGTCGAACCCCAAAATGGCACATAAAAACAAATTGAACTGTCCTTGTACCTGTTGGTCAGTTGGTCTCTTTTTGTGTACTGTAAGTGGGTGACAATGTAATAATATGTGATATATGTTTTTAATTCTTCAGAAATTACTTTTGAGATGAATGGGTTACGTGTTATGAGTTTCCCCTGTCCTGCTTGTGGGGTTCTGAGTGTCTTTCCATAGGGACGGTAGATCTGTTTCTCCACTTAGGAAAAACAACAGTGGAACAGATGAAGCTGTCGTAATCAAAAGATATCCCACTGTTCAAAACACAATTACGGACAAAATTTTTCCAGGGACATTCATATTCATAGTACCGGTTGAGGTTTTCAAGACTGATTCACAAAGAAATTATGAACTATTGACTGAGAACATTTGCTAGGTGATATACAACTCCACTGAAGCGCAGAGGCTCAGTACCCCATTATTTAAAACAAGTGCTCATCCCCCAATATATCTCTTCAGAAATTTAAAACAGTTTATAATAGAATTCATTTTCTTGCATTTGAGGCATAACTTTTTGATTCCTTTATTATATTAGGATACAAGGATCCACAAAGGAAATTAAGAGCTAGCCACATTCATCTCCTTATTACAAAGACTTTTGACAGCTTGAAGAGTCAGCCACGGTGAAATTGCCTGCTAAAATTCAGTCCAGCGAGCTAAAAGTGGAGTTTTTGCTTCATTTTAGCTTGTGAAACTTCCTATTAGTTATAGAATTAATGCTTTGTGGCCATATTCTTCTGAGAAATGTGATGATTGATCACATCGTATTTTGTTTACCAGCATATTGATTTTGTTAAGCATCGATTGACACCTCTTTGTAAGGTCAAGAAAAGCTCTTTTTATGTAGACAAGTCTGGATTACATGTTTGTCTATTGGCATGCGAGATTAAGGTTGTTACGGGTCTTTAAGCACAGACAAAACAACTGATACGCAACACTGGACACTTTCTCTATTGCGCACACCCCTTTCTGACTGACCCAACCACTGACCCACAAGTTGTCCTGGACGTGAGGCCTCGCTACAATGAATAAACCATAAAGAAGGTGTTTATTACCTCTAGATCTAAGCCAGTGGCAGGGTATAATGATGAATGGGCGAGGGAAGTCAGTGGATGTGCTTGGCGTGGCCCTCCTTGGTAAAAACGACACCAGTCATTAGTTAGATGGCTACAGCACAGAGACTGCTCCTAAAGCATGCAAGACAGGCATTAGTGGGCTTTGAAGCTTTTGTTTTTTAAGCATAACTCAGGGCATGACTCTGTGATAGATTCATCATTATAATTAGCATAGCAGGAATGGGGCTGCATCTTTCACACTACGCAGAAGGATTGCTGTATCACACTTTTGATGAGTAACCGCTAGTTTAGTCTCACATAGCCACATTTTTGACTAACAATAACGCTTATCACTTAGACAGGAAAAGACCACCTGACTGACATTTAAAGGGGACCTATAATTAGGGCACCTAGGACCTAACCCCTTTTAGAAGATGTAATATAAGTCTCTGGTTTCCCCAGAATGTGTCTGTGAAGTTTCACCTCAAAATACCCCACAGATCATTTATTATAGCTTGTCAAATTTGCCTCTATTTGGGTGTGAGCAAAAACACGCCGTTTTTGTGTGTGTCTTAAAAGGCAAATGAGCTGCTGCTACCGGCCTCCTTTCCAAAACAGGGCGGAGCTTTAACAGCTCGCGCTTCGGTTGCTCAACAACAACAAAGCTGGAGAATCTCACGCTGCCAAAATGACAATTGTTCAGCTTTACATTGACACTGATGGAGAGACTCAGAAAGAAGTTACAACAAAAGTGGGCGGATTCATCTGAAATCATTGATGCCACATTATATAATAGGTCATGATCTCATTCAAATCATTTTTGCATAATTTGGTTTGCAATCAAATATATACAGAAAATTGTTGTTTTTTATCTCAGTCTTTGTCTCTCTGAAGGTAATATATACACTACTATTCAACCATTTTTTTTTTTTTTTTTTTTAAAGAAATGTATATTTTTATTCAGCAAGGATGTCTTAAATTAAACAAAAGTGACTATTTCAAATACATTTCTTTTTCACTTTCTATTCATCAAAGAATCCTCAACAATGTTTCCGCAAAAATGTTAAGCAGTACAACTGTTTTCAACACTGATAATAAATGTTTCTTGAGCAGCAAATGAGCATATTACAGTGATTTCTGAAGGATCATGTAACACTGAAGACTGGAGTAATGATGCTGAAAATTCAGCTTTGAATCACAGGAATAAATTACATTAGGCGTATCATGTTTTCATGTGCTGGTAAATATTGTGATGTTCCATGCTGTAGTCATGGCTGAAATCTTTGGACATAGGCCTACAGTTTGAATACTGTATGAATACTTACAGCATTTCTGTCACCAGTTTTGACATTATCGTTGTGTCGCATTAAGAGTGACGCTCTGACTGCTCAAATTTAAAATCCAATTTGAGCAGCCAGAGCGTTTTTATCTGTAAAAATCTGATTGGAATCGCATTTCAAACCATCTCCAAATGTGGTTTAAATCAGATTTTTTTTAAAAATCAGTAGGCAGCCATTTTTGCTGCAGCACCTGGGAAGCGATTGAGGGGTTTGGTGCCTTGCTCAGGGGCACCTCAGTTGGGGGTAATGAGAGCGGAAATGAGCGCTGTTCATTGAATCACCCCACCTACGTTTCCTGCCGGTACTGAGACTCGAACCTGCAACCTTCAGGCAACAAATCCGACTGTCTAACCAACTGCCCCAACTGAAATCCCTTTGTCTGAGCAAGGACTTGAACCATGGACCCTCAGCTTAAAAGACTGATGCTGTCCAGGCTCTGAACATAGCCTTGCCTTAAACAAAACTCTTTTCAAACACTTGATGCCACTAACCTGGTAAACTTTGGTAAAATTCAGTGATTAGTTATTCCTCAAACTCAGTAACTTGTAAGAATTACGTAATTTTTAAGTGGATTGGTTCATCCCCAACTCCCAGAAGTTGTTTAGCACCAGCCAGTCAGATAGGAGCTATTGATTTTTTTTCCATTTTTGCCATTTTTGTGTGCAAAATGCATCAGACGGTCAGTGAATGGATTGAGGTCTTAGAATACCCCTAGTTAGACTCTGAACCTGACAGTCACAAGCATTGAGAATATCTATGTAAAGAAATTTTAACGTTTGCACCAGGCTGAAGAAGTCACTAATAAGCAGCTACGGGCGAGTCAGAAATGGGCCCGTCATCCACCGCAGGCCATTTTGCTTCCCTTGACACCATCTTGCCAATAGAAAAACAGAGGAAGTGCAGATAAAATCCATAAGCTTCAGCTCACACTGCAGAATGTGTCAGAACTGTGATGGGAGTGATTTTCACACTGCATCTAATTGCGTCAAGATATGAACAGAGCACATCTTAAATATGTGAATGTTAGGTCTGCAATGTGATGTGTTGTCGGTTGTCTTCTGCTGTCGAATATAAATACAGGTAGGTAGGTAGGTAGGTAGGTAGGTAGATAGATAGATAGATAGATAGATAGATAGATAGATAGTACCTTTAACATGCATGTGTGCAACGGCGAGTTTCAATTTTATTTGTGCCATATATTTTTTTGCTAATGCTAATAAGATTCTAAATGTGAAAAATAGTTAATGTAGTGCCTAACATGAACTAACAATGAACAATACTTTTACAGCATGGTTAATGTTAATTTCTACATATACTAATACTTTTTTAAATATTAAGTTGTGTAAGTTGTGTATTATGAAAGAACATGAATTAACAGTAAACCATTTAAAAAAAATTTTTTTTAGCATTTTTAATCAATTCTATAAAAAATGTCATTGTTAGGTCATAATACAGTACCTAATGCTTTAACTTTTTTTTGCAGTATTATGAGGCCTACTGTGGTTAAGGTGTGATAAATGTTAAAAGCAGGAAGAGATATTAAGTCAAACATTGTACGAATCAGATATAAGCTGAACAGGTATGAGTCTGTCATTCTTTGCATATTAACTCTTGTCCATGTGTCACTAGACATATAAAAGCAAGTTTTCCTCAAGCAACGTTTTGCATTAAGTGGCTTAGATTCTGCTGATGTAAAGGGATAGAGTGACTGCATATTAAACCACTAACTCACCAACTCAAAGGTATTACATAATTCATAGGCACAAAATCATATGATCAGGCGTGTTGAGCAGAGGGAAAGTTATCTGCAGGATATTGCAGTGCGGGGGAAGGGGGTCATTTATATTTGAACTGAAGTCCTCTGGGGAATAGCGTGAACACTAGGGGGCAAACTTGAGCTTCATGCACACAATTAGAATGGCAGCATAAAGAAATGGAGAAGCCACTTACAGAACATCTCTCACACACTGTCTGTCCTTTGTCTGTCTCTTTCTGTGTTCTGCTTCTTTTGGTCTTCCTTGTATTCTCAGTAGTAGACTTTCTCAACAGTATGTGTGTGTAACGCTCCGGGAGAAGTCACTTGGATTTCCCTCCTGCTGCATTATAGATGCATGACGGTTGAAGCCTGACTGAGAGGTCTGCGTTTGCACTGCCTGATTTCATTTGCATTCATCTTGGATGTGCAATGTCAGCTCAGGGCTCTGATCAAAACCTCAACAGACCTTGTCTACTGCACTCTCTGTTTAAAGGTTAAGTGTGTCATTTCTATGCCACTGGTGTCGCCAAACGGATTTGCAAAAAAAGAAAAATATTGTTTTCAAAAAGGTTTTCCAAGCACTTTTGCCAAACTAATAGATCCTGTCCCAAACTAATTGGTCGAGTCAATAGCTATGTTTTCATCCAAAGTTGCGAATTTAACTTGTGTGCAAAATTGGAATATTGCATAAAACTTTTGCGAATTAAGCACAGTTTCCTTCCCATGTGTTGAAGAGAACAAAATCATCACTTCCTGGGATATTAGCGCAAAATATCTGTAATAAAAATGGGAGTGGCTGGAATTGGGGAAGCCACTGTGACTCTTTTATCCTACATCATAAATGACTTGCTTCTCAGAGCTCGCAGACGAAACACAATAAACGCTGTCATGTTATCTTGTGTTCAAATGCTGGTGTTTGGGAATGCAGACACTTTTGGGGGGAATTAAACCAAATAATTTTGATGGCAGACTGGGTCAGGCATTGCAGAATGATCAAACCAACATTTGACATGCTGTGCAATTAAACTGATCCGCTGGTTAGTCCAGTTATCCAATCACATCCACTGTTGAGGCAAAGTAACGCAAGTTTTATGAGCATCAAGGGATTTATTTTGTCAATGTGTTTCCATCATATATGCACATGCTGATGCACGTTTTTAGAATTAAAAAAAAAAAAAAAATGTATGCGATATCTCAAAATGCACTCTTAAAATAGGTGGATGGAAACAACTAATGTTGGTGTTTCAGGGTGGCTGAGGCACCTAATGACTTTATTAAATTTAATATTAAACTTAGAAAGAAGAAAGTATTTAAAATCTAAAAAAAAAAACCTCAACTCATAACTTATACCTGTGCAACTCACCTATGGCCCATGATTCTTGGCACATGCAGCAGAGTGTATGTAACCGTGTATGCAGACGTGACTATATTCACAAAATAACATGGATATACTCTATAATAATATATAACATGAATTCTTTATTGATTTCATACATCTGTTACCTCATAATGAAAATGGTAAAGAGGTAAATATTAAGAATATTATATCGCTATATTGTGTAGAGATTATATATGGGTCAATTACGTGACGGGTCTTTTTTTTTTTTTTTTTGTCCAAAGGCCTTGATAATAATAAAAAAACAAAGGTATGACATCCAAAGTATGTAAGGTAGTGCAACTAGATCTCTTTTATTGAATCCAAAAGGTTTTAATTATATTTTGCTTCATATAAAGGTATTTTAAAGATTTTGAAGTGTCAAAAGGTTATTTGGTTTAACCGTCCAAAGGCCAATACAGCCATTTCATTTGTGATTAAAATATCTTAAAATGTAATAAATGTATATATTTTTTATTCTGGCATGATTTTATAACATCATATATCAACATAGTGCAAAATGGTATTAAAATTATCTGTAGAAGTCGTTGCTTTGTTATGAGAAAGAATGTCCGCAAAAATGAATTTCATTGATGTCATTCGGACTGACCAGTATAAAGGGACCATTCTGGATCAAGTCATGCAGTCAATGCATCATGTGACAGGATGTGACATCAGCAAGCTAATTAGCTAGCTAGCTAGATATTAGCCTGTTAGCATTGTTTGAAAATATCCAGTATAACCAAAAGTGTCATTCAGTAAAACCAAAATATGGTTAAACCGAATGACTTTTTTGTAATCTTGTAAAAAATGAAAAAAAAAAAAAAAAAAAAAATGACAAAAGCAGTGTTAATTGATTATAAAAAACACAATCTCATTGTTAACACTTAATAAAACTTCAAAATTAATTATATCTCCATAATGTTTTTTGTTTTGTTTGTTTGTTTTCGTCAATGACCCATATACATTACCATTCAAAAGTTTGGGGTCAAGTAAGATTTTTTTAAAGAAATTATTACTTTTATTCAGCAAGGATAAATTAAATTGATCAAAAGTGACAGCAAAGACATTTTTAATGTTACAAAAGATTTGTTTCAAATAAATGATGTTCTTTTGAACTATCTATTCATCAAATAATTCCTGAAAAAATTCATCATGGTTTCCACTAAAATATCAAGCAACACAATATTAGTTATGTTTCCATCCAAAGTTGCGCATTTAACTAATGTGCAAAATTGGAATATTGCATAAAACATTTGCAAAAAAAGCAGTGTTTCCATCCCATGTGTTCAAGAGAACAAGATCATAATTTCCTGGGATATTGGCACAACATATCTGTAATAAAAATGGGAGGGGAAACCACTGTGACTCTTTTATCCTATATCATAAATGACTTGCATCTTAGAGTGAGCAGATGAAATACAATAAACGCTGTCATGCTATCTTTGGCTCAGGCATTTCAGAATGATCAAACCAAATTTTTAGATGCTGTCCAATGAAATTGGTCCATTGTTTAGTCCAGTTATCTAATCACATCCACTGTTGAGGCAAAATCACATGAGTGTTTTGTTGTGCATTGAGAGACTTATTCAGTTAAAAGTGTTTCCATCGTAGTTTATGCGCATGTCTTTTTATCATGTATCCACCTCAGTTGAGTGCAAACGTTTTTATGTTCATTTTTAGAATGTATGCACATTACATAAAAATGGGTTGATGTAAACATAGCTATTGATAATAAGAAATGTTTCTGTTTTGTTTTTTGTTTTTATCAAATAATTGCAGCCTTGGTGAGCATAAGTGCTTTCTTACCTTAACTCATATACAGTTGAGCTCAAAAGTTTACACACCCCTTGCAAAAAAATGTGAATCATTTTAACAAAATAAGAAGGATCATGACAATTGCATGTTATTTTTATTTAGTACTGTCCTTAATAAACTATTTCACATAACAGTTGTTTACATAAAGTCCACAAGACAAAAAATAGCTCAATTTATAAAAATGACCCCGTTCAAAAGTTTACACCCCCTTGGTTCTTAATACTGTGTGTGGTTACCTGGATGATCCACGACTATTTTTTTGTTGTGTGATGGTTGTTCATGAGTCCCTTGTTTGTTCTGAGCAGTTAAACTGAGCTCTGTTCTTCAGAAAAATCCTTCAGGTCCTGCAGATTCTTTGGTTTTCCAGCATCTTTTGCATATTTGAACCCTTTTCAGCAGTGACTGTATGATTCTGAGATCCATCTTTTCACACCGAGGACAACTGAGGGACTCAAACACTATTATTAAACAAGGTTCAAACATTCACTGATGCTTCAGAAGGAAACACGACACATTAAGAGTTGGGGATGTAAGCTTTTTGAATTGGATGTACAAAATAAATTGTACTTTTTTTGTCTTCTGGGAAACATGTAAGTATTTTTTGTAGCTTCCAAAGGGCAGAACTAAATGAAAAAAATATGTTCTTTAAACAAAATTAAAAAAAAAACTTGCACATCAACTTCTTGTTCAAAAGTTTTCACCCCTGACTCTTAATCTTGTTTCCTTCTGGAGCATCAGTGAATGTCTGCAGCTTTTGTAATAGTTTTGAGTCCCTCAGTTGTTCTCAGTGTGAAAAGATGGATCTCAAAATCATACAGTCACTGCTGGAAAGTGTTCAAATGTGCAGAAGATGCTGGGAAACTGAAGAATCTGCAGAACCTGAAGAATTTTTCTGAAGTTTAACTCAGTTTAACTGTTTAGAACAAACAAGGGACTCATGAACAACCATCAGAAAAAAAAAAAAAAAAAAAACAGCCATGGTAATCACACAGTATTAAGAATCAAGGGGGTGTAAACTTTTGAACGGGGTCATTTTTATAAATTCTGCTATTTTTTTTTTCTTGAGGACTTTATGTAAACAACTGTTATGTGAAATAGTTTATTAAGGACAGTACTAAATAAAAAATAACATGCAAATTTCATGATCCTTCTTATTTTGTTCAAATGATTCACATTTTTCTAGATTCTGCAAGGGGTATGTAAACTTTTGAGCTCAACTGTAAATACTTTTCACCACGCAGAGAAGGTTGTTTAGTTTTGTAAATTGCTTACAGGATAATTAAACATGTTGTGACTGATATTTTAGCTAAGATGGTTAGTCTGGCCTGGCTGGGTATGATTTCACAGTTTAATTGCAGAGAAATGCAAACTTTAAAGCAAATACACCTAATTAAATCACCCCGAGTGTTCCACAGCATTGAACGCAGGGGAAGCTTGACTACATTTTAATGGCTCAAAAGATTCGGGGAACTGCTCCCAATGCAAAATAACAAAACGATTACTTAACCTTTCCACTAATCTTCGAATTAATTTACCTATGAATAACAGTATGCAATATTTAAATTAAACCTTAGTCATCCTTGTCTTTATCTGTGGCTTGGTTTCTTTCACTGTAGCTGGTCTAAATGACAAGAAGAAGCTAAAGTGGTTAAAGTTAAAGTGGTAATGTCTTTTTACAGTGCTTTTTGTCATATTGGAGTTTGCTCGCCCCATTGACTTTCATTATATTGAAAAGAGACAACAGAATATTCTTCAAAAATTCACATTTTGTGTTTCACTAATGAAAGAAGGTTTGGAGAGACATGAGGATGAGTAAACAATGGTAGAATTTTCATTTTTTTTTTTTTTTTTTAGGTGGACTATCCCTTTAAGAGTACTGTTTTGTTTGTTTGTAGCCTAAAGTGTGTGCTCTTGCATGGTGCAATTAAAGACATGGTCGAGAATGTTTGCCAACCTTATGTTCAACCACAGGCGTATTCTAGTTACACTCCAAAAAAATAAAGGTTATCAAAATAAAGGTTAAGGTTCAGCAAAACACCAAAGATCTTCAACGAAGGCAATTTTTCACACTGCCTGATAGTAAATCTACTGTAGCTTAAGATGTTTTGTAATGTGGTAGCTAGTTTCTTGCTGGTCATTAGCTGGTGAAAGCTGCTAGACCGTCTTGGACAAATACTGGACAAATCTGTTATGTAAGACAGGACTGTGCAGCAAATTGACTTTCCACTATCAAATTCTAGGTCGAACAAGCGTCCATATTAGTTAGCATAAATCAAACCTAGCCTGCACTTTCCACTGATGCTCATTGCTATTAGAAGCTACACTACACCTAACAGCACTCAGTGGAGCAGTGCATGCTAATGCGAGCTGCAAAAAGCGGACAGTGTCTGCCTTTTTAGTGCTGATTTGCATGTCTTTTTAATTCCATGATGCGGCAGGCTCATTAGAATTAGCTAGTGAAAAGAAGTTTGAGTGTACAGCACTGTACCTTAGAGCACACACCTTTCCCAAGAGAGGAAACTGCTTGGAGATGCTGGATAAAACATGGCAGATTGTTGTTCTCGTGGGCTGAGCTACTCATTAGCGAGACATTAGGGCAGAAAACCTCAGTCATGTGGGTCATTACGAAAACAGGTACTGCATAAACACATGGAAGAGTGACAAGGCAAGAAAAGGAATAAACCATTCCTGACAGAGTGAAAGTAGGTCCTGTCCACATGCCCTCAGTCTTATTTGAAATATGCAGGTAAACAGTTGCTTGTTGTATTTGGATGAGTACTATGATTAGTGCTGGGCGGTATACCGGTTCATATGGTATACCGGTTTTAATTTCAAGACCGATATATATATTTTCCAAAAACCGCCATACTGGTGCGTAGCTGAAACAGCTGCTGTCTCTATTCAATGGCCATGAAGCGCAATGTAGAGCGTATAGAGAGCGGACTTCTATTAACTTCATACCCTTCTTACACTTATGGAAACAACTTTATTACACAACAATATATAACTCACAAACTAACTCTCTTTAATACTGCGCATGTAGAGCCATATGACTTCCGCGATGAAATCACAGAATCTAGTCACAAATAGAACTTACTGTATAAAGCTGAACGTCACAGAATTTGGCAATTTGTGGATGAATAAAGCAAAAGTAGGGCTGTACAATGACTCAGATATCGATACGGACTAGTGTCTGTGAATATTAAAGCTTAAAATGACTGCTATTTAAATCTGAAGTCTGTATGAATTAGCGCCGCATTTTCGTCTACTACACATACTGAAGCACGCGTGACGCTCGCGATGATTTCAGTGTCTGCTGTCTCACTCACACTATACATGAACTTCATCTGCAGAGCTGCTCAGAGTCACTTTATGAACATTTCACCATTTAATTTAATAAAACTATCGACATTTGTCATATCATATACAGAGGAAGTCAAACGTCTTCACAACCCTGTCAAAATAAAAGTTCGGTATAACTTGAAATAACAGAAATATACTATTGTACAATCGAGTGTACTTCGATTAATAATAATGATAATAATAACACTGTTTATTAAAACACAAACTCAAAGGTCTTCATTGAAATGGCACAGTAAAAATGTAGCCTAGTTATTAATATTATTCATTTAATTAAGTAATTAAATTAATTTGATTACATTTTAAACTAAATTGTTAACTTTATGAACTGATTTGATTACATTTTTAAAAACATTTTTATTTGTCCAATGTTTATATAATATATTCCCTGTACTCCTGACAGTAAAATATGCCAAAATAAAAAAAAAGAAAAAACCTTGACATACCGTGAAACCGCCAGAATCTTAAAAAAACCTGTGATACAGAATCTTGGTCATACCGCCCAGCACTAACCGTGTTGATAACCATAGTTTCTGTCAAAGAAGCCGTTGTTTCTAGACTTATTTTTTACTACAATACACTGTGGTGTTAGTCACTACTGTAAAAGAAAATATAGATAATTAAACTTTATAAACCTGAACAAAATGACAGAAAGATGGAAAAACAGAAGGAAAAAAAAAGAGATTTTGCACCAGTGACATTATTTTAAATTACAATTAAACATTAAGGAATATATATATATATATATATATATATATATATATACACACACACACATATATTACAACCATATTAAATATATATTTTATTGTACTGACTGTATTATTATTATTATTATTATTTATTTTTTTTTTTTTTTTTTTTTGGGTGATTTGTTTAATTGTCCTAACGAATAAGGTTTTAAAAATTGTAAAAAAAAAACATAATGGAGATATAATTAATTTTGATGCTTTATTCATTGATTAAGTTTTATTATTATAATAGTGTTAAGAATGAGATTATGTGTTTTTTATAATCAATTAACACTGTTTTTGTCATTTTTTTACAAGAGGGACAAAATTTGTCACCAAAAAAGTCATTCGGTTGAACCAAAATTTCGGTTTTACCGAATGACTATATTTTCGAACAATGCTAACAGGCTGATTATCTAGCTAACTAGCAAGCAAAGGAACGATTTAACATTTTATATTTAATACAAGTGTTTAAAATATTACAACATTTTCCATCTTTTATAGCGGTTGTACAAAATGACCTGACATTTCGGGACATGCATATGAGCAAGTGAAAACATGAATTTTACAAATAGTTAAAAGAGAGTTAGTTACTTTGCTTCATTGCCATGTGGTCCTTTGCAGGTGTCTAAATGATGTCACATCCTGTCACATGATACTGACCACATGACTTGATCCAAAATGGTCCTTTTATATTGGTTACTCCGAATGACATCAATGAAATAAATTTTTCTGGACATTCTTTCTCATAACAAAGCAACGACTTCTACACATAATTTTAATACCATTTTGCACTATGTTTATATATATGATGTTATAAAATTTTGACTGTAAAATGTGTCCCAAGCTTTGTGAGACTTTCCCTTTTCATATTAATGCATTTTGGCTTTGTAACAATAACTGCTGTAATTTATTTTATTTTGGCAGAAAATATAGTTACCACGGTACATTTTTATAGGCCAATTTTACAATCTATGATATTGTTTAGCTGGCAAATACTTTGCTCTGCAAATGATTCAAAATGTTGAGGTGAAAACACAATGGGAACGCTAGCAGGATAGTTTACTTGCTTTGTTGAGTAAATACTCAATTAGCAATGAATATTAATAAGACATTGAAATGTTCAGCTTTATTTTCACTGCTCTCAGATGAACTAAAATTGCTGCTGCTGCCTGACAAGTGATAACAAGCTGTTTTGGGATTTAAAAACCACATTTAACTTATGAACACAGCTGAGGGCAGAATGATTGTACATGCTGAGCCGCAGGGAGCTGAAGTCCATGCTAGTGGAGCCAAACAGTGTGAGGTGAGTGCTGAAATCATGACTGGACAGCGAGACTGTTGCACCACCTTGGCATTGCTCACCTTTTTTTTTCTGTATTGTTTTTCTTTATTGGACAGATAAAGTGGAATTAGAATCAACATTCGGTTACACTTTATTTCGATGGCCCATTTTAGGCATTCTACTAACTTTGCAACTACATGTCAACTAACATTAGAGATTTAGTACAGTTAGGTTAGGGTTAGGTGTTAGGGTTCAGGTAAGTAGAATAAGTTGACATGTAGTTGCAAAGTAGTTACAGTACTTAATAGTCAGTAGAATGTCTTTTGAGGGAGCATCAAAATAAAGTGTTAGCAGATATTAGTTAGCAGACAGGTTAGTTTACCCAAAAATGAAAATTCTGTCATTAATTACTCACCCTCATGTCGTTCCACAACCGTAAGACCTTCGTTCATCTTCGGAACACAAATTTAGATATCTTTGATAAAATCCGATGGCTCAGTGAGGCCTCCATTGACAGCAAGATAATTAATACTTTCAAACGCCCAGAAAAAGTTCTATATCTAGCGATGGGCAATTTCAAAACACTGCTTCATGAAGCTTCGAAGCTTAACAAATCTTTTGTTTCGAATCAGTGGTTCAGAGCGTGTATCAAACTGCCAAAGTCATGTAATTGCAGGAAAAAAGGCTTGGTTACATCATAAGTGTTTCGAAACGTTTTAAAATTTCAGTGGTTCATGTGACAAAAAGATTCCTAAAGCTTTGAAGCTATAGCCTATTCGTTCAGTCAGATTTTGCACTGCAAGCATCCATGAATGCTTTTAACTTATCCATGCTGGCAAATAATCATGGCCTCTGATGTGAATTATAAAATAATTTTAGTACGACCATTCAAAACCCGAGGTTCAACCATTTTGCATTGGAAAGCGATCACCAACATAATAGTTTTGGGTGGGGATTAATGTAAACACAGATATTGGATACTAGTTGTGTCTAAAGTGAATGTAAACAGGCGGGACAAAAAATTGGATATTGTCAAAAGATCAGATCTAAGGCTTGCAGGGTAAATGCAGCCAAAGTGTCACCCAAAATTCGGTTTAGCATTAGCAGTTAAACCTACAAGGAATTTGACTCTCATAGCAATTCCTGGTCTTTTTCTTCTCACATTATAAGATCATTTTACCTCAAATCAATATTTCTTGTCCATGTTATTTATTTATTTTCTTGGCAAGTAGTGGTGTAATAATTGGAAAAATGTGCAGTCATCTGGTCAGTATCATTAAACAAAGCTCTTCGGGATGATACAGTACAACTCTAAAATCTTTATTTCCTAATAAAGATTTTCATTTTTTAGTGAATTTTTGGTGCATGCAGCAGGATATGGCTGCCATCTTTCTTGTTTCTTAGTTTTGTATGATTTGATCAAAAATGCAGTAAAAACAGTAATATTCTGAAATATTATTACAATATAACTGTTTTCTATTTTGAGTATATCTTAAAATTTAATTTATTCCTGTGATGTCAAAGCTGAATTTTCAGCATCATTACTCCAGTCTTCAGTGTCACATGATCCTTCAGTAATCATTCTAATATGCTGATTTGCTGCTCAAGAAACATTTCTTATTATTATCTATGTTGAAAACAGTTGTGCTGCTTAATGTTTTTTTGGGGAAACCATAATACATATTTTTTTCAGGATTCTCAGATGCATGAGCACCACAGCTCATGTCTGCAGCACATGTGCTAACCGTTATACCACATATCTGGATGGCTTTTCTTTTTTCCACTTGCTTTGGAAATGCCACAGACAGAGTGCAGATAATCAAGCAAGCCGCTATCATCCCCAAATGCTTATATCCCAAACCGATCTGTCTCGCCAGCGTATCGTGCTGCTTATCTGATGGCCACCCCGTAACGCAGTCCCTCTCGATCGTGCTCATCCCTCACAGCATGGACCTATCAGACAGCACATCTGCCTCCACCTCTGTGTCACTGTCACAGCTAAGACAAACACACAGCTTATCAGCTTTCCACGCTGCAGATATGACCTTTAAGAGAAAAGGGTGTGTGATCCATTGAGAGGACTGATAGAGGACGACCACTTCATCAGGGAAAAAGAGAGACAAAGAGAGGAGGAGGAAATATGTTTGGGAGAAGGGCACTACATTCAGAAACAAGTGCAAGCTGAGATTGTTTAGCTGGAGATTCAAGAGACAGATGTGAAGGAGAGTGGAGAGAGATCAGCAGCACTTTAAGGAGGAGACGGGCCACTCGTAGAGAAATGAATGGGAGGAATTGCAATGCAACTGGCATGATGAGATGTATCGATGGTAAAAAAATATGTCAGTGTAATTTGGCAAGGAATCCGTTTTCTTGATGCTAAATTTTAAAGTAATAGTCCTTTTCCAAAGTTAAGCTCAATCTATAGCACTCAGCCCAATTAACACAACAGATTATTTCAACTTGTCTACTGTTTTGTTTTATTTTATTGTGTTTTTTAAATATAAAGCAAAAAATTCTGGGTTACAGTGAGGCACTTACAGTGAAGGTGAATGGGGTCAATTCGTAAACTTTAAAATACTATTTTGATAGTATACCCACAAGACGAAAACCATACCATATACTATTACTACCGTGTAGCCTAATAATACAATATATTGTATTATTATTATTATAACTGTACGTTGTCATTTTTTGCCATGACAACGTAGTTATAAATGTTAAAACTGTGTAAAAATGACAACAACAACTTTAAAGCACTAATACAAAAATTTTAACAGAACAATTGAAGTATTTTTTTTTTTTATAAAATCATAAGCTTTAAATTGGATTATTTACATTTTATTCATTTAGTAGATGCTTTTATCCAAAATAACAATTTCTGCTTTTAAATCTTTCAAAAATCCTTCCTATTCACTTCCATTGTAAGTTTCTCACTGCAATCTCAATTTTTTTTAATAAGCATGAGGTGCGAGCCCAGTTTCTGTGTGCGTGTGTGTGTTAATCAACATTATGCCACAAATTCTGCTGCTTAAGCTTAAAGGCACAGTATGTAATTTTAGCCACTAGAGGTCGCATTCAAAACAAAGGTGTAGCTTGATGACGCCGTGAATGAATGTGGAATCATAGGAGTTGTCGTATTTATATCCACAGCTGATGGAAAGGAATCTGACGGACTCGGGCAGAAATCATGCTCATGGATGAGCTAATGTATTAAAGTTTTATTAATATTATAGTGGCATGAAGTAGGGATGCGCAATTTATTGTGATTAAATCGCACACGAGTTGGCAAATGCTGCGATTATGTAATGCGCAGCTTGTTAGAGCTGTATGGCTCTGTGATCGGTAGTAAATCCATCTGAAAGCCAGAGGGCGCTCTTGTGTAGAAACTCCAAATATGCCTTGCCGCAGAAGAAGATAACACGCATCATATCGCTTTAGCTGAATAAACAGAAGATTGAAACTCTTTGATTAAACATGACTAATAAACACACGACTGCCTTATTCTGTGTAAGAAGCCACATCATCTCACAGAAGGATGTTCAGCTGTCGTTATGAAGTGAGTTTGGAGTAAAAACATGTTATTAAATGTTGTCTTTTGTTGGACAAGATGTTAATAAATGCATGTCTGGAAAGATGTTTGACGCGTGTTGCTTTTTCAAATGTACATTATAAGCGACTCAAACTCGCAGTGATTTCAGATGGATTAGCATTTGGAGCCATACTTCATTGACAAGCTGTGCATAAAAAAGTAATGGCAGCCTTTGTGATTTCATAATCGCATTAAGAACTGCGTTTAAGTTCAATGTAATTTTTCGTATTGTGCGATAAATCGTGCAGCCCTAGTATGAAGCAGGACAATAGTCGCTGGAGCGAATGCTAATGAAAGACACCTGCAATACACACCGATCTCGAGTCCAGCGGAGCTTTTAATTTTGCTTATGCTGCAGTCGGCTGCTTCCGCTCTTTTCGTTGTGTATTTGGGGTAACGCAGCGCTGTTTTACATGGTTAAAACAATCATACTAAATACATTTGAGTGCGTTGAAATTTATGTTATAACGTTACTCTGTGTGTTCACTCTGTGGTTGCTTTGAGACACTTGTTGCGCTTTGCATTAATCTAGATTGACTGGAAATCAAGGGTAGCGCTGATACGAGGTCATTGACAGGTGACGCAATGACACAGTCCGTGTCCTGGTTAAAACTGCTGATTTGTCTGGATTAAAACATTGTTAGACACATTTGGAATAATGTAAGTACACAAGTCAACAAAATATATAACATTGTTCTAGTGGTTTTTGGAATATTTAATCTAAAAATCTTACATACTGTGCCTTTAACTTGTATTGAAATTTCCCTTTTAACATTCTACAGGTGAAAGTACTCGTAGTTAAATTGCAGCAGTGCATAATGTATCACATCATGATTAAGATGAACGATTATCAATGCATGAATCAAAGTCACTCCAGAATGACGATGACGATTTTTTAATTATGTATCTGGGCAGAGACAAATCATATAGAACAGTAAAGATGATTACAGTAGCATTAACATCTTGCCTGCATTTCAGCTCACAGCAGATGAATCATGTGAGACAAGTCACTCTTATTTGCATAAAGTTAGCACTTGAAACTTTGTCAAGCTGCCAACACCCCCTGTCGCACTTGTTGAAAATGAATTACTTCAAGTTTTGCTGTCGGTGTGAACAGAGCTTTTTTGTTAAAGACACGGTTGGTCTTGCAAACTGCGCCTAAAAAGATTCTCACACCCCATTTACACCATCAACGACTTTGTCACTGCATGTCGTTAGACTGGGAAGTCGCTTGTGGGCATTCCTAGTGCTGTCAATTTTTGTTTGATTTCATCTGTGTTTTGACATGATATTGCTATATTGACACTGTAACACTATAGATTAGGTCCAATTCTCACTATTAACTAGTTGCTTATTAGCATGCATATTTCTAGAATATTGGCTGTTTATTAGTACTTATAAAGCACATATTAATGCCTTAACCTGTTAGCATTCAACTGTACTGCCTTCAGTACACATACCTTTCAAAAGAAACCAAAACCATGCATATACTCCAAATAGTTCAAGAACAGCATGCAGTTTACTTTGGGTATGCCTTTTTAGCCATTTTAGGCTAATTTTACAGGAATGCTAAGGGGTTATTCTGCATGAACATATTCTGCATCCCTTAATCCTACATCAAACTTAACAACTACCTTACTAACTATTAATAAGCAGTAATTAGGAGTTTATTGAGGCAAAAGTTGTAGTTAATAGTGAGAATTGGACCCTAAAGTGTGTCCATTGATACAGAACTTGGCAAGGAGTTTTGGGCGATTTTGTTCTTTTAACCACAATAACTGTACTTGCATGACTTAAAGGGGTTATATGTAAGAATTTTAATATACGAATCACTTTTTTTTATTGCCAATGTGTAAACAGCTTGTAGCAAAACTTAAAAAATGAGACCTTCCCTGATTTCCTAGGATGCCTGTATACGAAAGCCTGTATACTTATTTTTATGTGAAGGATTTAGGATGTTTTTGCTGGGAAAATCGAAAGGATGTGACGTTTAAAGGATTAGTTCACTTCAGAATTAAAATTTCATGATAATTTACTCACCCCCATGTCATCCAAGATGTCTTTCTTTCTTCATTTGAAAAGGAATTAAGGTTTTTGAGGAAAACATTCCAGGATTTGTCTCCATGTAGTGGACTTAAACGGCTACCAACGGGTTGAAGGTCCAAATTGCAGTTTCAGTGGCGCTTCAAAGGGCTCTACACAATCCCAGCTGAGGAATAAGGCTCTTATCTAGCAAAACGGTCAGTCGTTTTCAAAAAAAATTGATATACTTTTTAGCCACAAATGCTCGTCTTGCATTAGCTCTGTGATGCACCACACATTACGTAATCACGTTGGAAAGGTCACGCGTGACGTAGGTGGAAGTACCAACATCGTTTTTACTTTTTTTTTTTTGTAAAGGCTATTTGTCTTAGTCTTTGCACATTTACTTTGTAAACACTTGCTCGGTGCTTCCGCCTATGTCACGCATGACCTTTCCAACATGATTACATAATGCTTGGCTCATCGCAGAGCTAGTGCAAGACGAGCATTCATGTAGCCCTTTTAAAATAGCATGCAACATGGAGGCAAAGTGGACTGACTTGCATTAAAAATGACATTAGAATGAAACAAGAGCTCAGAAGAGGCCTTGCTCAAGCCTTATCTCTTTCTCATCACACTCAGTTCTCTGTTGTTGGTTTTGAGCTTTGTCTGAGAGGTGAAGAGCAGAGGAACGCAGGCAGGTAGTGAATAATGCATATGTTTTATTTTTTGTTTGTTTGTTTTTTTTTAGCAAAGGCGTTCACACGCTCAGCCTCTACACAGCCTCTCTGAAGTGCCCTTATTACAAAAAGTGCAAATTTCTGTCCTTCTTTTCATGGGGTTTAGTCAGAAACACATCCCATCTAAAAAAAAACAAACAAAAAAACACTATCCCAAGAGATGGGACTGTGCTCTGAATGACGAGAAAGGAAAGAAACACAGACACTCAAGTCGCCGTATTTCACGCTTGTTTTGGTCTGAACCAGAGTTCTGTTCCTTCCTTTGCCCCCACAGGACCTTTTTCACATTGTACATTTGCGTCCAAACCACAGTACTTTGCATCGTCAACGTGAGTACCACCCCAAGTACTAGCGACAGCTGTTTACCACTGTAGCTAGGTCACGAGCCAGGAGAAGATGCCATTTTCACTCTGTTATTCAAGTATATTCCCTTTGGATTTGCAACCTGAACTTTGCACAGAAAGGAAAGACATTTGCAGATGCATTGCATGAGATGTGAAGAATATGAGCTGCTCTCAGAAGGTAATTTATTAGGAGACAAACAGCTATGAGAAATGCATTATCCCATAATAAGTGTGACTGGAAGCATGCGAAGATGCAAATGGTATGTGATCAGTAGCAGCTCACTTCCATAAGCCAGATTGCTTTCATAATACAATCCGCTCCTAAGTTCTGCAAACAGGTTGAGTTAAATACAGAAGTTTTCTTGACAGGATTTCTTAACTCAAAAGTGTGTTCTACTGAATGGTTGAGAGGCCTGTTAAAGGGATAAGAGAAGGGTGGGGGCGGCTTGTCCATGTTCCTATGTCGGCCCAGGCCAGCTTGCTGCTTTGCCTTGTAATTGCTGACTTACAGCGTGGACGGCAGAAACATCAGAGCAGAGACAGATGGTTGTGCCTCTCACATCCTTCTCTGGAAGGGATTCAGCGCGCAGGCTGATTGAATTCAAGTGTTGGGACTCTAAGCCTGCCTGCTGCCTCCATACCATATTCCAGCAGAGGAAGGAGGGTATTTTCACACGGCCATTTGTTTCTCCCATCCTCTCACTGTTCCCCTCGTTCTCCTTCACCTTCTTACTGTATGGCCTTTGTGCTCTTTATCGTTGTCGTATCCTAGTTTCCACCATTTCTGCCCTCTCTCCACTCCATTACAACCACTTTTTTTCCTTTCCATTGATCATAATAATGGTCATTAAACAAACGATGCCCACCCTGCTTTCTCAACTTTGGTGTCCCTGCGGAACTGAAGCAGGGTGGGCATTGTTTGTTGAACGATGCAACTACATAAAATATGTCAGTGCCATTGTTTTGTCTCAAGATGAACACCAGTCATGTTTTTTTCTAAGGCAGGTTTGTAAATGCTACTTAAATGTCCTAATCGAACTAAGGCTTAATCCAAGCTTAATCTAAGCCCTCTCTGTGAAACCAGGCCAAATTGTTACAAAAAAGTTGTTCTAAGTTGTTCTAGGTAGTTGCCAGGTTAATGTTATGTGGCTGCTAAGGTGTTCTGGGTGGTTGCCTGCATGTTGCTAGGATGTTCAGGGTGGTTGCTGTTTTTACTTGCTGGCTCAAGTCAAAAAGAGTCCAGCCTCACGTTTCTATGAAATTCTGGTCCTAGTTTGATCATCTGTCAAAGACAAATCGTAACTTTGATTGCTTAGAAAAATAACATCAGACGTCATCTCAACAAGCTGCATGATTTGAGGAGTCATTTGCATCTGTTGCACAAATGGTTTGCCAAAGTTTGATACTTAAACTTTAAAGGGTTAGTTCACCTAAACATGTGTCTTGTGTCAAAAATTCTGTCATTAATTACTCACCCTCATACTGTTCCAAACCTGTAAGACTTTCGTTCATCTTCGGAACATAAATGAAATCTGAGAGCTTTCTGTCCCTCCATTGGTAGCTACACAACTTCACTGTAAAAAAAAGAATTGTTGGTTTAACTTAAAAAAAGTAAGTTAACTGGTTGCCTTAAATTCAAAATTTGAGTTAATACAATGAAGGCGATTGGTTTAATCAACAGAAACTAAATCATTAAAGTTGATTTGACAAAAGAAAAAAATTTAAAATAATGAAAATAATTTTTTACAGTGTACCACTTCAAAAAGTTTATAAAGAGATCGTAAAACTAATCCATATGAATTGAGCGGTTTAGTCCAAATTTTCTGACTCACTCACTTTATATAATGGACAGATTGAATTTAGGCTTTATTCACATAAACATTCATCAACTCACACATCAGCTGTGGTAAATGGAAGCTCAAGCATGTTTGCTTGATGTGCGAGAACCAATGAGGCTCATTCTCGTGTTACACAGCACGTTTGAGCTTCTGCAAGAACCAATGAGTTTGTTCTCTCGCATCACACAGGTTCGGTTGAGCTTCTGTTTATGTTCGCTGATCAGTGTTTATATGTGAATAAAAGCCTCAATCTGTTCATCTTAAAAGGCTATAATGTCTCTTTAGAAAATCTGGACTAAACCACTCAATATGGATTAGTTTTACGATCTCTTTATGAACTTTTTGAAGTGTCAAAGTGTCAGTTGTGTAGCTGTCTATGGAGGGACAGAAATCTCTCAGATTTTATCAAAAAGATCTTCATTTGTGTTCTGAAAATGAACAAAAGTCTTAAGGGTTGGGAACAACATGAGGGTGAGTGATGCTTTTTGGGTGAACTATCCCTTTAATGTTTTGCCATAGCAAACACCATAATGATCCCAGTGTGCAGACAAATGCATTTGAAATATCCAATTGTAACAATTCAAACTTGGGGCACTGCAACTGCGGCAAAATAGTGCGGAAAAGCACGACCTAGACTTAATGCACCCTGCAGCCTGTGCAGAAAACTGAGAAGAGATGAAAGGAGTTTGCTTTTTTCAGGTCAATTTGCCTCCAGGGTGTTTACGCCTGGTAAAGTGAAATAGATCAGTGAGGGCTGAGCTAGACTCTACGGATGATAACAGTGTTTGGCTTATCTGTGCATCGGTGCTAGCAATTCAACATCCTCAACTGCTCAACCAGGGGATCTCTTGACTACTAACACAGATCACTATTACTAGCTGTGATTCACAACTGTTGCCTTTCTTACACCTTGTCCTAGCCAGGCATGATGCTGTAAAGTGACAAGCAATAAATCTCTCGCATGCCGATTTAGTTTTTGCTCTAATCAGACAAGTTTTATAGGTCACTTGGTGTCTATTTCTGTTGCACTGTGCTGTGGAGTCCCGCCCAAAATGTCACTGGTTCAGAATCAAACTGTATTTCGGTTTTATTTTAAACATCACATTTGTTATGATTGGCTTTGATTTGATTTGGCGCTGATGCATTTCACAGAAACACTACTGAAACAATTTGCAAGGTTAGAAAACATTGTTAGAATGCCCACATCTCCCTCTTTTATATACTTGTTGTATTTTATTTTGGACATGCATCTGAATATTTGACCAAACCTCAGAATCATTTATTTAACAGCTGAGTAAAACCCATTCTACCAGGAGAAAGTGTTTTGTTGAATTTTGATTGATCTTATTTCAATTTCCTCTGAATCTGAGCATATTTGAGCCAAATTCATCATCAGATGTAGTCTGAGAAACCTGATCGATCAAAACTCTATTTTTTTGTTGTAGGGCAGTGTTGTGTGCCTTTAATTTTAAATATGGCTTACTTGGTCGCCTGGATAACTTGGCATGAGAGTGAGAAATATGCTGGAATAGTTAGCCTGCCATTTAGCAGTTTTGACAAGTTGAAATTGTACCTTTATTTAAAGGTGCAGTGTATAAATTTTAGGAGGATCTATTGACAGAAATGCAATATAATATACATAACTATGTTTTCAGTGGTGTATAAAGAATTTATTACCTTAGAATGAGCCATTTCTATCTACATATACTGCGGGTCCCCTTACATGTTAGGTCGCCATTTTGCACTGGCATGTTTCTACAGTAGCCCTAAATAGACAAACTACAGAGCGCTTTTCATCACTATGTTGTTGCTGTTCTTCTTTGTTGGTGTTTTTAGAGGCAGCTTGCATCGTCACTACGTTAAATACACACGAACAAGAAGAAGAAGAAGAAGAAGAAGTAGTAGTAGTTGTCTGGTTTATTAGAAGCAGAGACCATTCTTTGTTAGAAGTAAGAAGAAACCTCATTGCTTGACTGGCTATGTGCTCCATGTGCTTCAAAAGGGAGGGGTGAGCGGTGGGCTGAGTAATTCTGAACCTCACCGCTAGATGCCTCTTAAATTTACACACTGCACCTTTAAACAGTAAGGAACTGAAGAATGGGAATATCTAATTTTTGCCATAAAAAAATCTCAAATGAGATCTCTTGAACATCTCAGTTGTTACTACTTTTGTCAGACGTTGTCAAACAGGAAATATTCCGAGATGACAAAGTGATTTCAATATGAACTCGCACAGCTCTTACTAGCTGGCCTCCATTACACCCAAGGCCTAATTTTTAATTCGGAAAGTATGAGTAATGCATTCTACGGAGACTTATAGATAGTGAGGAGAGATGACTGACAGGACGATGTCGGAGGATTTGGTGCGCAACAGATCCTGAGCATCATTAACAAATATCTTATCTTGTAAAATGTATGGTCAGTACCGCTGCTTCCTATACACAGAGTATTTGTTATCACGAATTCAAAAGTGAAAGCGAAAAGCAAGCACACATTCAAAAGCACTTCGATATCCCCCATATTGATAATTAGCCAACTATACAATTACCAGAGAATGCAAAAGCTTTGAAATTTATATCTTCCTCCCATCTCATATTTTTTCCATGACCACGTCCCTTTAGGGGCATTTACTTACCGAACATAATATTCGGCTTTGGGTACATCACTAATGACAGTCCATGGATGGAAACAGCAAGATAAATTATAAAAAATTATGTTTTATTAACAAAGTTTGGGAGGAGCAAGTTCAGATAATTAACCTAATTAGCACAGGTGGAGAGCATTCAGTTAATCAACCAGTGTCAAGAGGTATAAATTCAGCAGTCTTACCTCTGTTCATCTGAGAGTTTATCAGCATCCCTCCTCCACCCCATCTCCTCACTTCTAGTTCTATCTATTTTTACCACACCGGGGGGAGTACTCTGGATTCGGGCCAAAATTCAGAGCTCGGAGCCCTCTCCCTGGACAGCACGCCAAATACGCATAACTTTACTCTATTTAATTATATGGATATGTGAACTCGTGAAATGTGCATAAAAAGCATATGCGCTCAATTGAGCTGGATAACTTTTGTATTCCGATAAGAAGCCGTTCATAAACTACAGTGGAAACAGATTTACTGAATAAATTCCTCGATGCCATACAAAAAACTAATTTGCTTGAACAAAGTATTTGACTGGATAACTGGACTAACCAGCGGACCAATTTCATAGCACAACATCTCAAATATTGATTTGGTCATTCTGAAATGCAAGGAGTAAATAATTTATGATGTACGAAAAAGAGCCACAGTGGCTTCCTCGACTGCTGCAACTTCCATTTTTATTACAGATATTTTGCACCAGGAAGTGGAGATTTTGTTTTCTTGAACACATCAGATGGAAACGCTGCTTTATTCGCAAAGTTTTGATGCAGTATTTAAATTTTGCACATAAGTTAAATCCACAACTTTGGATGAAAACATAGCTAGTGCTAGTTTTATTCCTCCTAAGGCACCAAAGATAATGTCGAAACTTAAAAAGAAACATAATTGTGAAATGAAACAATAACCAAAATTAAATTCCCTGTATGATAATTAGAGGTCTCCGGCTTGATTTATAAGAAAGCTGATACCATGTTGCTAAAGGCCGTGTGTCATGCTGTTCTGGTGTTGCTCATGGTTCCTCTCATCATAATTATGTGTACCAATTGGAAGGAGGAAGCTTAATCTAGATTTTAGGCAAAAAGGAGTTTTTCGTACCAGATGTGTTGATGGAGAACACGACTTCTAACACATGCTCCGCTCAAGGGCATCTGAGTCAGCCGTGTGGCGTCTGTGCAGTTCTGCTCTAGATCATATTTCAACATGAGCAATGCGATTTGTGTTTTCATCTGAATTTGTTCATATCCAAAGAGAGATGTTTGTATTTGAGTTATTATGTCCAAAGTCACCCTGCAGAAAGTCCACGAATCAAACTTTCTAATATACTAATATAACTGAGATTTGAGACATTTTCTTCTGAACCTTTACTCCATAGTCCAAACAAACATATTGATGTGAAAAACCTCAAAGGAGGATTGGTAAAAAATGAGAGTGAACAGAACAATTTTTGGAGAGATGACTGCAAGTGAAGCATATGGACAGTGTGGGCATGTTTACTTCTGGAACAGAGTTATTAATGGATGCTTGTGGGGATGAATCAACCGCCCACAATTTGGATTCTCATGTAGTTGAGGACATTTGAAAGGCAGCAGGAAAAAGCATTGTTAAAATATTTAGCATTTGTAATGTGCCATATTTTGAATATTTAGGAGGAAATAATTTGGGTTGGGGCTTTATTTTATCCATTAGGATTTAATTGGATTGCTGATTATATTTAGCTATTTTTTCTTAAAGGGTTAGTTCACCCAAAAATGACATTTCTATCAGTAATTACTCACCCTCATGTCATTTCAAACCCTTAAGACTTTCGTTTATCTTGGGAACCCAAATGAAGATTTTTTTTTGATGAAATCCAAGAGCTTTCAGTCCCTTCATTGGGAGCAAATCAAAATAATATTTTCCAAAGCGTGTTCACCGAACAACTTGGGTCTTGAGTGAACACAACATGCATGCATCGTAGTTCTCCCCCTACTGGATTTCAGGTCAATATTTTTGTAAATAAAGTGGTAAAACTCGTGTCTCTTCCTGGTTACTATTCTGGACCTTGAATGTGTAAATTGCATTGCTCCCAATGAAGGGACTGAAAGCTCTCAGATTTCATCAAAAATATCTTTATTTGTGTTCATTAGATGAATGAAGGTCTTAAAGGTTTGGAACGACATGAGGGTTAGTGATTAATGATATAATTTTCATTTTTGGTTGAACTAACCCTTTAAGACCAAAAAAAAAAAATGGGGGACATTATTGATTATTTTCATATTATTTTTGCTATTGATTAAAATTTTCATCCCCACAGTAAACTGTAAAAAATATATAAATTTTTTTTGAAGTTTTAAATAAAACAAAGATTATAGGAATAAGTATTTCACATGTAACTGTTTAATTGCTATTTGCTGTTGTTTTGCATGTGAAATTTACGTGCAGTTTCTGAGTGAAATTAGTTTCAAAGTAAATTCCACACCATCTTTTTTCCTGTGTAGTATTAACTACATAATATGGTTTCATTACATTTTTATTAAACATTATGGACAATATTTCTTTAGAATCGTGTGCATGAATGAACTGAATACAAAACATCCACGTACAACGTTTCAATTTTGGTTTCAGGTTGTGTACAGGCTTGAAAACATGATTTGAGTAAACATAGTGCCAACACGAACTTGACTCTGCAGGCTGGCCTTAATGTTCCCTGGACACACACATACTCGCACACAGAAAAACACAATCTCTCTATCCCTCTATCTCTCTACATACACTACCTTTGTCTCATTACTGAGATCACACTTCATTAGAGTGTTTTAGGGCAGGGTCCAGCATTACTCAGCTGTTTGTAGATGACACATTTTTGCTGCAGGTCTGCTTCATCAGCACACTGCATTATAGAGCACTTAATAATTATTTATAATAAAAAAATATTTCAAAAAAAAAAAAAAAAGACCAACCACAAACTTTTTAATGAAAGTGTTAATTTTTAAATTTTTTCAGCTTTAGAATATTTAATCGGCTAGATATTGCTCTTTGTGAGTGCTTGCTCCAGCATGATAAGAACGTTTAATCTGTCTGTTAAGGGGCCATTGATGCAGATGTTTGTACACTAACAAGTGTAATCAGTGTAATCATCTAAATCTAGTCATTCAAAAGATTGGTACTGGTGTATAAACGGAAGTCTGGCCGGCAAGCTCTATAAAATTATTTGTAAAAAGCCCTTATCCGCTAATCATTTGCAACTAAAAAGATCATTGAAATGCATGGAAGCAAGTCATGGAAATACAGTGGTCAAAAGTGTGGAAAGCCCTGTACTACTAGCTCAGAAATGAGGGGGCATGTTTGTGCTGAATCCACAATGGCTGCAACGTGGTTTATGTTTGCTAACTAAATCAAGACAATAGGTTTTCAATACCCGTGTCACATAGGCCTTCAAGTAATTGTGTCAGCTCCTTCACAACTTTGTGTCCTAACTTTATATACACTCAAGCCATTAACAGAACGGCTTCATTTACTGGCTGCATCGATGCAGAACATTGGCAGAACTGATAAAAACCTGTTAAAGAAGGATAAAGACAATATCTTGCAAAGCATTTTAAGAACAGTGAGTGCTGGATATAATAAAATGGCATATGAAACACACAGAACTTAACTCTTGAAGCCACTGGCTCATGTTTTGGCCTGGTCAGAATCCAGATTTGAACCTTATAGTGAATATCTGGTCTCACTTTAAATTGAAATGAACTGGGAGACATGTTTCAACTACTCATGAACAGTTTAAAGACATTAACATTGAGTGGAACAGCACTGTCTCTTCTTCCTGTAAAAAGCTGTCTGCAAGTTTACCTACACTGATTCAAATTTTAAAGTCCCCCTGTAGTCAAAAATGTTATCACTTGACCTTCTACTGCATACATGTTGATGGCACATGAAAAAATGGTTAATTTGGGAACATATTATTGATAAAAAACATTTTTATTGTATGTTACAATTTTTTCACATCACTTTGGGTGTTCCCGTGCACCCAGGAACCCTGCATCTTCCCTTCTTATAATACATTACGGCTAATGTGAGGTATTGTCAAAAACATCCTCAAAAAGTACCCCTTATCGCACAACGTTGCCCTGAGGCAATGAAAAGAAAAAACTGAATTTCTGATCATGCAAAATAAAAAAAAACTCCATAAAACCTGACAAAAGGTTCTCTACACCTTCATACACACACACACACATACACACACACACATATTTTTTATGTACAGTTCATGTCATTTTAAATAAGATTACTAAAGCAAATAATCTTGCCTTCTTCTCACACCATGTGCTCCTGTGACCATGTGTCAGAACAGGACATCCCACCTTTAAATGGTGCTTGATAGTGACTCCCACACCTTACTCGACTGTTCTTTGGTACTTTCTCGACCTTTCTAATTGGTTGTAATCATTTAATGAAAAATTTACTAAACATAGGGCTTAAGAAAACTTTCCATTGCCTGAGGGCAACGCTGCGCTGTAGAGAACTCATCTTTGATCACAAAAATGACATATTTAAGCATTTTTTAAGCAAAAAAAAAAAAAAAAAATTCTTCTTGCCTTAAAATAGCTTGAATGTAACTCTACACCCTTGCTCAATTTAGTATACATGGGCCCATGAATATGCAAATTAGCCCCGCCTCCACTCACACCAGCTCAGAGATTCACTCAGTCAACTATACTGTAATACTGTAATAGTGGAAATACTGGTTTAATTCAACCATATATGTTTGAACCAGAAACTGATTCAGAAGAAGAGGAAGAGTGAATTATACAGGGTCATCTACAAAGTCGATGTATCAGAATGATAATGTGTTTTATGTGTCGCTCACTACAACATCGGACACACAAAGTCCTGGGTATATTTCATTTTTCTGTCAAAAGCATAGTCTTGCAAAGAAACTTCACTTGACTCGTACACGTACACAGGCGTTCAACGCATGTGCAGTTTTGAACAATCTCTCGCCACGAGTCCCCATGTAAATATATTTCTGTCAGGACCACTATCGTCTGTCAGGACCACAAATATGATCGATAATAGCATAGAGTTTGTATTGGCGATATGGTTCTGTTCTGGGCAAGAACTCCCTGCGCATCCATGCAGCCTAGCATGGATAAGAGCAATGAGAGCAGCAATAACCCCCCTTAGGGTAACAGAACAGAACCAACATATGCAGATATCATTAATGTCAATAATTTAACATGTACACATATTTAAAAAATTAGTCTGATTCAGGGGAATCAGAAGGCCAAATCCTGACTGACGAGAGGAGGAGCTGGGGATGGAGGAGGGTAATTAGCTCCTGAGAATGCTTGATTTGTATTTTTTAATGCTAGAGTTGTACAAATGAGAGTACTTTCTAACCTCTTCACACAATCTGTCGTCTATATAGAATCAGAATCAGAATGAGCTTTATTTGCCAGGTGTGCACAAACACACAAGGAATTTGTTGTGGGTTTCTACAGGAGCTCTTGGTAGCACACATACATATGACATGAGAACAGAAAGAACATTTAAATAGGTAAACTAAGAAAATGACAATAAATAAGTAAAATAAAATAATAATAATAATAGGCTTTCATTGTAACTGTAGCTTGCATGCGTTCCGGTGTGTTCTGTTTATGCAGGTTTTCTACGACTACCTCGTGAATCGACATCCCCAGGGCACGGTTGCCACCTTGTGGATAAACTAATTACTGCAAAAAAATTAAATGTGTATGTGCGAACTGCGCATAAGTATTCATGGTTACAAAAATCCGGCGGTGCGAATACAGTACACGGGTATTCTTCTGATGCCGAAATTTGCATGACGCGCACTGTATGCTGACCCTTGCGTACGTGTAAAAAGTGAAGTATACTTTGGGCTTGACTCTAATTAATATGATTAGCCTTTTGCTTGACTACGTTTGGAGTGTATATTACATTCTGTATTTTACATTACCACTGTAAAATTACAATACTAATATTATGACTATCTTACTTTCTTCATTTTCTAATATTAAACCATCAAACTTTTTTTCAAAAATGCAGGGAGCCCTTAAAGCTTCTCTTTTGTTGATAAACGCTTCTCTTTACAAGTATGAGATGTTACATTCCCAAATGCAAATTAAAACAACCCAAACTCAGAGCAGACTGAGGTGTTTTTGGTAATATTTCACCTGGTCAGATTAGTAGATGCCCTTGCTGACCAGCTTAAACTAGACGTTTATTGTAAATGTTAAAACAGAAGAGCAAAACCCATGTTCGACTTGGTCCCTACTGTAGTTGGTAACCAGTTAATCTTCCTGAAACACAGACACACATACTTTAATTTGTTCTGCTCAGTCATCTGCGCTCTCATTTCATAGATATACGCGCATTCACGCACTTCCACCAACAGGACGATACTGTATAGCATCAGGCTAATAATTCAGCAGTGATGATGGAAAGCCTCTTGGATTGTATGCAGCTGAATCATTAGCTCCCACTTTCCCTCAGTCTGGGGTAATGCATTTTTCCCCCCTTAGGCTGGCAACCTGGAAACGCAAAATTGAATTTTATTGCTAATAAAAGCTCTGGGAAAAAGGGGGAAGACAGTTAGTCAATGTGAGGGAAAAAAAGAACATAATTTTAATGGCGTTGTGATGGCTCATTTGCCGTATAATTAAGGGAGGATCTCACAGAGAGCCTTCAATCAGATTGAATACACAAAGGAAGGGCTTTAGGCGAAGACAGGTGGCATTTTTGCATCTTTGAAGGGCATTCGTAGGGTTTTCCCAAACATGCAGCAGGAACTTCGAGGATCTAATTTGTGATACTGTACTGTGAGCTGTGAGACTCTACTTTGTGATTTATTATACTGTATAACTTTTATCTTAAAACCCTCCATTGCTTTTATACACCCTCGAAATATTTGATATATTATACTTATTCCGCCATATTGCTACACACGTTGCACTTTCTCCCATTCTCCAAGTATCATGAGTGTGCCGTCTATCTATATCTAAAGTCTTTAGCATTACTTCCGGTTTGTTTGTTACACTGGAAGTGGAAGGTCAAGTCATGTGCATTGCAGTGTGCTCTGTTGTATACTGCGCATTATAGCAAATGTAGGCATTTCGTGCATGCTGTGCACAGTATATATGTACAATATACTGCAGAAATAGAAAGAATAGTATGGTAGTATGCGATAAAATTCTTGAATTTTTTTGTAAATTCATTGCATTTAAAGCCCTCCAAACAAAGAATTAAATGATCAAAGTACTTGAATGAAAAACTCTTAAAGCTGGCAAATATGGAGTTAGAGCCAGCTACAAATCCTTAGAGCGTGTCATCACAAGGGATCGAAATGTTAAACTGATGAGACAGTTCCTGACAAGTCAATGTCTGACTATGAAATATTTAGTAGTGGTGTGCAACCGCAGGTCTTAAGTCATCCAAACTCATGTTTTGAGAGACACACGATGAATACACTCTTCTGGTTCTGGTTAATGATGATGAACATATGCGATGAATGCATTTTATTCACTCCTAATTCTCTGAATATGTGATAAATGGGCCCTACTTACTGTATACTCTTCTGACTTTTCCGGATATTTCGTGTCAGATATTTTGTGTCCTGACACGATGTTTTGTGTAAGGATATTTCATGCTTGTTGAAGAGTAAACACATATATACAATTTGAAGTATGTGAAATAGATTCTGGTATATTTACACAGGACAAGTATAGCATCCCATATGGCATTTTCATATACAGTAGTGGTATGCCCAGAGGTGACAGTGTTTTTTATTACCCTAAAAGTTCAGTAAAAAAAAAAAAAAAAAAGATCAAAATATGAGGAAAGTATTTTTATATATATATATATATATATATATATATATATATATATTTTAAATATGTAGGAAAAGCAAAAAACTAAACTTGGTTAAGGTATTTATCCGACAAAATTATTTGGCAACTAAGGCAAACTACAGCAACAGGTTTTATTTTACTATGCAAAAAAATGCATAGAAAAACAAAAAGCTCACAGGAAAAAGCATACATTGACTACAGCATAATCAGTTATTAATATTTGTTGGTTCTCTCGTTTTTGCATGCGTTCATAACTTCTTTGTATGATAGCCTGGCCAAAAATTTTGCCTGGTACAGACGTCTCGGTTCAGTGCAGTCAGACACAGGCGATCCACGCTCCCGTCCAGAAGGGGGTGCACGTGGTAATGCAACGCTGTTTGCTAACCGCCACAACAGGAAAAAGCACAAAAGAAGAAAAACAGAAGATCTGTTTATGTGTAATCTCTCAACCAGTGTTTCAACCGCGGAAAGGAGCCTAGTCTCATTAGAAAAACGTACCTGTGGGAACGTTTTCGCGAGTCGCAAAATACGTACATATCACTACAGTTTCAATGTGAAATGTCCACTGAGTGGCGCTAAAAGCGTGTTCATTTTTTTTCCGGAGCAGATAAACGTGAATTTGGTATGTTTTTTATTACATTGGTACGAAATACGAATCACCGCAGTTCTGATTTGAAATTTTGTCCAGTGAGTGGCACTAAAAGTGTAATGCTTCATTATTATAATATACGTCCCACCAACACTACACCTAAACCTACCTGGTAGTGTTAACAAAAGCAAATGTGACATAAAAAGCATCCATAATTGTGCCGTTTAAGCTTGTTTTGATCTCTCATCTTTGAGCTCTTTTACCGAGACTCGATTTTTCCCCGGATTCATACCCAAGGCTTCCTCGTCCTAAGTCCAACTCCGTATCAGCTGAGCTACCAAGCAAACTTGTTACGTCAGCTAAACATAATGGAGCTGGTTAACCGATGCAAAGACCAAAATATATTTGTTTACAAATAATGTAACAGTTAGTAATTATTTAATATATGTTTAAATAAATTTGTCATGAAAACAAGTTGACACCCCCTTTGAAAAGTAACATTTTAAACAAAAACACAAAAACAATTTCCAAAATGTTGACAAGTTATCTAAAGAAGTAGAAAGCCAAGCTGGGGTGACAATTTCCCGTGACACAATACGGCGTACACTGCAGAGGAATGGCATGCATGGGTGACGTCCACGAAAGAAGCCTCTCCTAAAGCCCAGGCACAAAAAAGCCCACCTAGAGTTTGCCAGGGCCCATGCTGACAAAGATGAAGACTACTGGGACTTTATACTCTGGAGTGATGAGACCAAGATAAATGTTTTTTGGAACTGATGGCTTCAAAACTGTATGGCATCGCAAAGGTGAGGAATACAAAGTAAAATGCATGGTGCCTACAGTGAAACATGGTGGTGGCAGTGTCCTTATGTGGGGCTGTATGAGTGCTGCTGCATTTCATTGATGGCATCATGAAATCACAGATGTACTGCTCTATACTGAAAGAGAAGATGCTACCATCACTGCGTGCTCTTGGTCGTCGTGCACTTTTCCAACATGACAATGATCCTAAACACACATCTAAGGCTTCTGAAGAAGAACAGGGTGAAAGTGATTCAGTGACTCCTGATCTGAACCCAATCGAACACCTATGGGAGTTGAAAAAAAGCTGAGCATCACTCTCCATCCAGCATCCAGTCTCTAAAAGTGGTCATTTTCGAAGAATGGGAAAAGATAGATGTTGCAAAATGTCGCCAACTTGTTCATTCCATGCCTAGAAGACTGGGTGCTGTCATTAAAAATCATGGAGGCCAAAGTACTAGATGTAGTAGTTTTTATTGTGGGGTGTACTCATTTTTGCAATCCTAATTTGAATAAAAACTGAAAAAATGTTATATTTTAATAAAAGTTATATTATTAACCTTACTTTCATGTTATAAGTTAAACAGATGTTATATTAAACAACTTTTGTAAATTGTTTTTGTGTTCATTGAGATATTGTTTAAAATGTTACTTTTCAAAAGGGGTGAACTAATTTACGCTGAGCACTGTATATATACAGTACAGTACATATATATATATATATATATATATATATATATATATATATGACACGTATGTGTGTGTTCATAAATTTATATATTGTTAAAATAAATAAATATATGGTTGAGTTGGTTAGGTTTTATGATTGAGTTTGATCTTTTATATCATTTTTAGCTGGTCTTTTGAAATACAGGCTGAGCTGTGACACTTGACATATGCCAGCAAGACGTGTCATTCTGAGCAAAGTCATGCAAAAGTCATGCACTCCACCTCCTCCTACAGAGACCAGAGAAACTGGGTCTCTGCTGGCAGAATATGGATTATCTAGTCGCACGAGTTACATAATGTATGCACCATGTTAAAAACTGACAGAATGATAAAATGCCAGCACGCCTTTAAGAAAAGCCTTTGTTGTTTGTGTATTTTAGTTTGCCTGTGATGCAGGCTATTTTTAAAATGCCAGAGAAATGTAGAACTGCTTTGGTCACAAGTTTACATGGTGTGGTTGATTTTGAGCATGTAGAACAAGGGACAAATCCATTGTTTTATCCCAAGGACAGAAAATAAACTGTCAGGTTTTAAAGCACCACAACTACACACACACAAAAAACAGCATTTATTACAGTGCCAAAACACAAGAGTGTGTTCTGAAGAGACCCTTAGATCTCCAGAACAGATGGTTTTCACTAAACTAGAAAGAAAGCTTGTGCTGCACATCTTTACGGTGTTGTGTCTGTGAAGAATCTGAGCCATATCATCTGACCTACAGCTGACCACAGAGCGAGACAGCGAGACGCTGCTGTTCAAACACTTAATCACAGAAGCTCAATATTGACAGTTGACAGCTCCACAGTGCCATTCAGCTATTTTTATCTAGAGTTCATCGAAATTTGAGAGGTCGTTGAGTTTTTTGTTAGTCTGACTGCTACAGGTGGATACAGCGAGTGAAATCTTATCACTGCGTTCATTAACGGTCCAGTACAGCTTGAAAAGAAGGTTAAAAAGTTCATGTGAAATATGATTTATATAGTATATGTGTGAGCAAGCACAGTAGCTTTGCTTCATCCAATGAAAGAGCATGTAATGGTTTGGAAATTTTTAATAGGGACGAATAATGGAAAACAGGATTTGCGCTTTTGAAATAGAGTTTGAAGTCCTATTTAAACACAACACTCCTCCAATAGCTGCAGAAATTAATATTAGTTCAGAAATAGTCATGATATTGATGTCACATTAAAGTAAACATTATATATTTATAATGTGACATATGTACAAGTAAAATGTATGGAAGCTTATTTCCACACAATGGAATAAAGACATAAGTTTTTAAAAACTCAAAATTCTGAGAAAAAAAAAAAGTCAGAATAACTCACACTTGTAAGATATAAACTCACCTCATTATTCATATATTTTTATTTTGTGGCAGAAATATGCTTCCATAGAAATGGGATATTCAAAAAGGAATTAAAAAGTGTATTGTGGGACTTTTTTTGTCATCAGTAATTGATTGGAGTGTGAAAAAAAGTCTATATGGCAGGTGGTTGGAGGGGAAGGATTAACATTGTTGCTTATTTCACATGCAAAAAGTTTCTCCAGTCACAACAGAGGTCATTTACATAATGAGTCTTTGAAGGTACAATAGGCATATTTAATTTCAAGAGTAAAAATGCACATGAAAATTAAAAATTTGACTGTGTTTGGTGCAAGAAACTATCTTGACTATCATTAAAAATTGAATATAAGGGAGTGTTCACACTTGGCATGTCTGGTTCAATTAAAACTAACCCGGGTGCGATTGCTCTGTTAGTGTGGTTCATTTGAATAAGTATGAACGCTGCCATCCGAACCCTGGTGCGCACCAAACGAGCAGACAGAGAGCCCTGAAAAGATGAGTCTCGCTTCGCTTCCCAACAAACTTTTGTGCGGTTCAGCTGAAATATGAATGCAACACAGACCAAAGACATGTAAACGAACCAAAAACAGGACATGATGTCACAATATGGGACCCTAAAAAGGACAGAATGCTCAAGCATACCGGCGTTCAGCTTACCAGTCATAGCCGCGATGTTGCCCATCACAGTTCGGTACAGAACCACGTCTCCTCGCAGCAGATCTTCGTTTGTATGTGTGACGGAGGGATTCCTGCCGCTGTTTTGACTCCTTTACACATTTTAAGCTCTTCATGAGTTCCCAGCTGGTCAAAATAACATCATATGTACGCGCAAACAAGGAGCGCATTTAGCCTAGCACAGCATTTTTTTTTTTTTATGTTTGTCTGTAAGTTTTGTCTCAAAATACCAATCACATTGTGAACATATCCCTATGCCTTTAGGCTTGGTATCTTTAGGTTTGGTGTTAAAAATGCCAATGTGAACACTAAGCGGACCAGGACTAAGTGTTTTTTGATTTGTTTTGTTTTTTTTGGTCCAGACCAAACGATCCAAGCGAACTGAACAACAAGTGCGAACACACCCTAAGAGATAAAAATGCTTTAAAAAGGGCCTTTTTAATAGATTTGACTGGTCACCACAGGGCCTGTTACTATCTGAACTGTGGGTTATGATCTTGCATAATAAATGTTCTAACAAGAAATACTCAGTGATTACATCAACATGAGAGATGAGGAAATGAATTATTGATGACTACAGAATAAAATGTACATGGATATTTATTAAAATGAGACTAGCAAGCAAGCTATTTATTCTAATTTCACTGTCCTGTCCTCCGGTTGCAGCTAGAGCCACTTTTCAGCCATTTATTTGGATAAAAGTGTTATTTGTGTACTCAAGATAATGGCCAGTTGATGACCCTCTTTAGATGACAGCCCATCCTCAGTTATCAAGATTAAATGCTCAGAGAAAACTGCTTTCTAGGAGTGTTGACTTGTGTTGCACTGAAATTTTCCATTGTAATGAAAGGTGTGGAAATACAGTTCCAGCACAAACATGTGTGTGTTTATATATTAGGCGAGAAAAGCCTGAATGAATGACAGCGCTTTGTGTGCCAAGCCAATTTTCAATTTGCTTCCAACGTGCAACTATTTAAACTCGCAGATGTTTTTACTCTAGACTGCATTTCGAATCACTTTGCCACCCAAAACTGAATTAGAATGTTTATCCACCAGTCCAGGATCTCATTAAGTTAGGCACCTAAAAGATGCCACTGTCAGTCTCGGTGAAGTTGGGGGATTTCCAGCTCACATCTCGACTCACAGAAAATAAATTGTTTACATTGTGATGAAAGCAACGTGTTTGGCACGCCGCTGAATTTATTTTTTCATGGGAACGGAGGCGTAGAGGAACCTTTTTTATTTTGACAGATCTGTCCACAGGGTTAGCTATCTGAAACTAAATGTGTCTTTGTAGTGAGTAAATATGCTGGATCCATGGTACCTGAAAGGTATGGTGTGGTTTATGTACTGATGTAGCATGACGTTAGAGATACTGATTTCTAAAATCATCCTTAGCATGGAAACATATGAGCAGGTCCAGACAGAAACTGCTACTTGCTTAGTATTTTCAGTGCCGATTTGAGGAGAAAATATGTGGACTTTTGCATTATGGATTTAAAGATGATCAAATATGTTGAACAGAGTTGAGAATATTACATTATCATTGATATCTGAAAGCATAATCAAATGTTTTAATAATTTAATTTAAAAAATAATAATAAACATTTCAACACCATATATAAAATATCATCCCCATTGATATGCTAGTGCAGTGTTAATCTATATACATATATATATATATATATATATATATATATATATATATATATTGTATATATATCTATTTGTATATATATCTGTGTGTACATACTGTATATATATATATATATATATATATATATATATAAAACGGTTAGTTCCTGTCCTTGACACGGCTATGACTGCTTCACTCAACGGTTCTGTGTATCACTACACAACACCCTTAGCAATCACTCTTAGCAATGTAAACTGTATGTCCTATTGATATTGTTCATTGATATTGTTCATAAGCTTAAGGCCGATTTATACTTCTGCGTCGAGTGTATGCCATAGCTATGGTGTAGGCTGTTTGTACCACGCATAGCCTACGACGTAACCTGACGTGCACCTCTTAAAAAAAGTAACAGTAAAGGAAAAAGTCAAAAGTAACGCGCCAATTCTACGTGGACCGCAAGCGCTGTGATTGGTCTGCTAGAATCACTCCCACGGCTCAAAAAATTGGTGCGGAGCAATAGGAGAAGAGCGAGCGTTTTCAACTTCCATAGGAATGAAAAACACTCTGTTTCAGGGGACACATGCAGTCAAACTGCAACAAAAGTCGTTACCTATTTGCTGCTTCTCTGCCGCTTCTATTTGTAAGCTTCTCTGACAACGTACATGACAAGCTGCTTCTTCTTTGGCTTTTGCCTTGATACTCAACATGACTACAGACACTGTCTACTAGTGGTCTGCATGCACGTCGACGCGGACAACGACAAAGACGTATAAATGAAAACAGACGCATAGCCTACGGCGCAGAGGCTCCGGCATAGGTCTGACGCAGAAGTATAAATCAGCCTTTACTGTATTATGTAGAAGAGTATTGTGAGAAAAAGATTGAGTGAGCAAGTTTATTACCTGCATTCAGATTGAGCATTTTCCTTCAGGTCAGTCCTATGTTCATAATAAATAATCTGTTTAAATGTCCGATGTATTATCTTGTCCTTTTAACAGTTAAGGGGTTTTCCCGTGACTGACAGCGCTAGTCAAAGCATGGTTCACAGCTGTGATGTAAAAACGAAAAGCTATTGGCTTGTTTTTCCTTCCCAAATGTCCTATTTTAACAGGAATGAGAGCTTTACAAGTCATGTTATTGGGTCTGTAAGTGGTGGTGCATTTGTTGTGCTTTGTGAATTATGGGTGTTCTAATTCTGTGGAGATGTATATTGCATGTATTATAGGCTCTGTTAATACTAGCCTCTGAGTACTGAAACTATTAGTTATGACTATGCTGACTTAAGATTAAGCTTTGGGAATAGTTATGAATATAATATGATTATATTTTTGTTTGTGTTTATTTTGGCTCATAATTCAGGTGGAGCATGTGGGCTTGTGACAAATGGGCTGGGAATTCATAATTGTTAGCAAGAGAAGTGGATTGCATGGGTGGGAGGAGGAGGGAAATTCAGAGTTGGAATGGAAATTGTTTGGAGAGAGAACTGGAAAGTGCTATTAGAAGTACTCAAAATATTAATAGTTTTTGGACCTGAAACCTCACCTCCCAATGTCTTATATTATTAACCACTCACTGTAAAGTTTAGTATTTATGGTGTCTTCATTGAAAATCCATAATCAATTTAAATGCAGCCGTCTCAGCCCTGAAACACGATGTACAATCTTACACTGGTACATGAACAGATGCTTTTAGCTACTGAGCTCAATTTCGTGTCTATTGGTTCCTAAATGTGTCAGAATGCTGTAGAAATGAATACTTTTATTCAGCAAGAATGCATTAAATTGAGCAAAAGTGACAGTAAAGACATATATAATCTTACAAAAGATTTCTATTTTAAAAAAATACTATTTTGAACTTACTATTCATCAAAGAATCCTCATTTTTTTTTTTTTAAATCCACAAAAATATTAAGCAGCACAACTGTTTTCAACATTGATAAGAAAAAAATTATTATAATAAGACCCCAAACTTTTGAACGATAGTCTACGTTCAGTTTTCAGATTAACTTCTGTGATGGTGGAGAATCAGTTTTAAAAAGAATATTGTCAAGTAAGTTAGATCTTTTAAACAATTTTTAAAGGTGACCTATTATGCCCCTTTTGACAAGACGTAATATAATTCTCTGGTGTCCCCAGAATGTGTCTGTGAAGTTTCAGCTAAAAATATCCCACAGATCATTTGTTATAGCTTGTCAAATTTGCCCAAATTTGGGTGTGAGCAAAATCAAGCCATTTTTGTAGGTGGGTTGCTTTAAATGCAAATGAGCTTGTGCTCCCTGCCCCCAAGCTCGCTTGTCATTCCAAAAACACTGAGGCATACATAATACAGAAGCTCACACAGCAAATATGACTCACAAAATGGATCATTAAACTGTTCTTGATGCAGCATATAACATGTTTTGTGGATGTTTGCTAAAATTTTTGTTTGCACGGCTAACGTGGCTAAAGCTACACATTGTTGGAGAGACTCAATAAGAATGAAGATGCATTTATGAATTATACAGACTACACACAACTCACCTTCCTTCACGTAGCTTTAGTAATCCTGAAGACATTAAAGTGTGTTTGATCAGGGTTGTAAGCTAAACTGCAGGACAGCTGCTGCACTCCAGGACCAGTGTTACTCGTCGCTTGCGAAAACAATGGCAGCGCCGTGGGTAGAAACATACAGATTCAGGGGGCGGTAATATTATAATATTATAATTCCTACATCACAAGGGGAGCGAAATCAGAACGGCTCGATTTTTCACATGCTTGTAGAATAAGGCTTACCAAAACAAAGTTTCTGAGTTGCCCTGGTAAATGCACTAGAGACCTGATTATAGCACTTAAACATGGAAAAAGTCTTCAAAGAAAAAGATTTTTTATGATATGACCCCATAGAATTCAGAAACCCTTGTTATCAGCGACACCGGTGGCAATTAAATGAACTGCAGCCAGCAACTTCTTGCTTGTGCTCACACATGATTCAGTGCCTCAATATACTGGTGAAGTTTGTTTCTGTTCTTTGCTTAGAAGAACATCCAGACGCTGTCCACACTGTTGAGAGCGACGTTTAGATTAATATGTGCTGCATGCTTTCTCCTCAATAACAGAATAAACACACAACAAAAATGATAGCGGTGAGAAAGCAGCCATTAAGAAAGCATCTGATCATAACGACATGGATATGTTTGCACCAGCTCTGTGAATCACTGCAACTATGTCGACAGATGAGGTATTTAAAAGTATAGACCAGGGCTGCACGGTGATTACGGGAATTGTTGATTAGTCCCTTGAAATTGTAATTGCGATTATTAATTACGATTATCACAATTTACATTGAATGTTGTTTTGAATCGCTTTATACCATTGTTTGAAGCAATTGCATGCCATATTTTTATATAATAATAAAAAGCTGAAAACACGCTTCCTGGTTTATTTTTATTGCTTTTCTATAGCATTAAGCCTTAAATGTCAACTGTACATTGATTTGGTTTCTTCTTTAAATAATAATTTTAAAAAAGTAAACATATGCATGGTTTAATAATAAGGGCTTTTGCACCTTGTTGTTTTAGGAACGTAGTTATAGGGACTAGCCACCAGAGTGGTTCCTGGAGAACTAATGTTCCCCTAGTGCCATTTTCCTGGTTGCATTTGCACCGGTAGTAGGAACTCTGAAGTGACCTAAACTGCGCTTGTTCTTGTGACTTTTATTTCAACAGAGCTGAGAACAGCTCAGCCAGAGCCTGAGCACACAGTGCTCGTATTCTCCGTCTTCGGAGATCTGTTTAACAGTCCTGTCTAATAGTTATTAGATAGAACTGATATACAAAGAAAGTAGACAGTATATGAAAAAGTATTAGCTTTTGACGTGTGGTTGATACCCAGTGTCGCTAACTGAGCAGAAATACATAATCATGTTTCGCTTGGTCCGCTAAAAGTTGTGCTGGATTTTCTCCTTTTAGCATTACAGTACTGAGTAGCTCTTTTGGCATTATCCTAAACATTGTATAAGCATTCATATCATGTGTCATAGAACAGAAGAGAAGCTCTTAGGAGCGTGCGTAAACGTCACATCCTTTTAATTTTCCCGGCAAAACATCACAAATATTTCACTTAAAATCAGTCTACAGGCTTTCATAGACAATCTAGGAAGTCATGGAAGGTCTCGTTTTTTTTTAGTTTTGTTACAAGCTGTTCACACATCGGCAATAAAAAGCGATTCATAAATACAAATCGTACAAATAGCCCCTTTAAGACTGTATATGTTGCCTAAACAACACTTCTGATTTAATGGCAAATGGTAACACAAGTGCCCCCTTGAGGTTTAGTACAGTCACAGTAATGCAAAAAGAAAGTGAAGTGTGTAATTCCTGCTCCACTAGAGGCACAAAATAAAAAAAATAAAAAATGATGGTCAGAAATAGCTGTATACGAAACTGGAAAATTGGAGAATTCTACCTAAAATGGCTTACTTGCAGTTCTCTATCCACATTAAGCTGCTTTTAGAAAAAGTATTTTTAATTTTGTATACTGGGAATGTGTTGGCCAGGCATTTATTTGCATTTGTGAACTTGCATAAAGTGTGTTTCTGGCCTCAGTAGTAAACCAAAGTGTCTGTGTGCGTTTCTTTATTTATTTTTCCTGCAACCTGCTCGATTCTCTGTTATTCATGAACCATCTGGCAAACTTCGAGCATGTGGTACAGAAGGCAGACACAAATAAGTCCTGATCTGCTTCGCTTTGCTCTAGCATCAATAAAATCATCTGCATTCCACAGCTCATACTTAATTTTACTGCAGAAACCTCAGGCATCTGTTCTCCTTGAGCATTCATCTTTACGTTTCTGTCCCAACACCTTTCGTCTTTGTCACCTTTCCTGTTGCCTTTTTACTCTCATCCAATATCTCTTCTAAATGTCCCTCTATTCTGCCCTTTACCTTTTCCTGGTGTCCTTATCCTTTATGTCCACAGGACATAAATATGTCTACATGTTAAAGGGGTCAGGGACGTTGTTTATTTGTTTTTGTTTTGTTTTGTTTTGTTTTCTGTCCTGGTGTAATAAGATATGGCTAGAGAAAGAAAACATTTTTTAGCTTGGCAGTTCTGAAGTGAACAATTTTATATTCTAGTGGTACAATTAAATTTTTTTTAATACTTTGTAAAGCAAAGATGCATCCTCAAAGCAAAATAGCTGAAGCGAAGCAAAATAATGCCTTGCGAAAAATAAGGCAAAGATGACAAACAAATGACAAGGAAAAAATAAACATACAGCACACAAGAATATATACAAGCACAAGTTATGAAAAAAAAAAAAAAACCCTCCAATTTTACTCACATATGGAGCAGAATCAATGCAACCTTGGCATCTGTTTTTAGGCCTTCCCGCTTAGTTCTCTCCAGTGCTGGAAAGCTTTACTATTATTTATGCGGGTCCTAAAGCTCTTGCCTGATCATAACCCTTTTTTTCCAGTGATATTCCTCTGACATTTTTTTTCTTTTGTAATGTCTCTCAGCCATCTCTCTTTCGACAGTCATTCTTCAAATCTTCAACAAAAAAAATTTATTTATCAAAACTGCTTGCAAAAATTTTCATTCTTAGCCTATATGGCTTTCTTACACCATTCTAATGAATACTATGACCCATGCTGTAGTCACTCGGGTCACAACTAGAACAAAAAATAGAGTCAAATTGGATTCAAAACAAAGTCAAAAAAAGAAAAGCGGAAAGCAGACAAAAGAGGTGAAATTATATTACGGATTTTGCTGCAGGGAGGAAAAAGAAAGTAGCAATTAGGAAAGTCATTGAGAGGAGCAGAGAGAAAAGTGTGTGAAACAGCCTGTCATCGGCTACAACACCTACATCCACACTGTTCCTCACTGGCTTTAACCTCTACCTCCACATCAACGCTGCTGCTGCTGCTGATCAAATGTACAGGAACTAGAGGCTGATACATTTGAACTCATGACCGTCCATGTGTGCGGGTCAATAATGCCTGCTGGGTGATCAGAATCCATACAGTCACAGTCAGGAGAAAGCTTATGAGAGCTGTTTGTGTCTTTCATATATTGGTTCATTGTGTGTGTGTGTGTGTTTGTGTAATGGACATAGGCCAGCAAGAGCTGTGCGTATAAACCTCACTCCCCTGGCTTCATAAAGCGCACTAGCGACTGACGCTAGAGACTACGGTCTTTAGCGTTCTTGTTAGTGCTCCCGCCTCGAATGTTGGAGACGCCACGTCCCGTTTGTAGCGGGTCGAGAGGGACCAGTTACATTTCGTGACTCGGATAGGAGTGAGGTTTACACGCACAACTCTTACTGGCCTAAGTTTACCCCGAGTTTAACAGACTTAGGCCAGTAAGAGTTGTGCGTGTAAACCTCAGTCCCCTGGCTTCAAGAGTCACACTAGTGGCTGCAGTCTTTAGCGTACTTGTTAGCGCACCCGCTTCCCATGCTGGCGACCCGGGTTCAAATCTTACTCGGAGCGGGGTGAGTAGGACCGGTTACATCGGTATAAAAAAAACAATGTATGATATGACCCCGTTAAGATTTCACAATTCACAGCTGGTCACCAGCATTTGTTGTTTTGGATGGTGGTCTACAGCATGAGATGTCATATTATTTTATCTTTTTAATGTCAGAAATAAAAGCAGGAACAATTCTGCAAATGGATTATATGTATTGCTATTTTTAAGGCGTAAAATCTAAAATCCATGTGTTCACGCCAGTCTCTGAAATTAGTCATTTAATTTCAGTGTGGTGTCTAGTACCATACATCAACAGTTAACAAAAATAGATAAAGTCTCGATCACTATTTTTTATTCTTTCTCTCTACATTTAAACTTGGCACTCAATTTTAATTGGTACTTTAATTCTGTGGTTAATTGGCCTTCAGAAAGCTCACAACGGAGCGGAACCAGTGGGTGCTAAAGAGGCTTGAAATGTGGTAAATTTATTTTTATATTCTGCTGCATGATTAAGATGTTGGCACTGTCACTCATTTGTTTATTCAGTGGTAATGAGTGTAATTAATGTCAACTACGGAAATGAGTAATCCTCTATATTCATGTAATGCAGAAAATGGTGCTGACGAGTAATGATATGATGGGTGACTCAGATGCCCTCAAAAATCACCTGAAGTACTGTATGAAGCCACTATGATTTCATTCATTTTTTTGTCCTTTACTCCAGAGCAAAATTCCAAATTGAAAAATTGGAATAAATTCTCACACAATATTCAAATCAATTCTGAACAGAATATCAGTGTGTTCACCTGTGCAAAACTAGATATGGGTCTGTGGGATGTTTCCACCAATTTTCATTCATTCAGGCGTCATTCATGTCTGTAATGCAAATAATGCAGGATGAACTACAGTGTGTTCAAATGTTTACAATTGGGAGTTTGTTCGAATCCATCCGTACCATGTCCAAAACACCCCTGTTGGTCTCAAGACAAGGGCCGCCATTACTTTTCATACCCACTTGTACAGTTGAGATAAAATGTTGTAAATGTCATTACATGCTTTCCATATGCTGGAGACATACAGTATGCAAATATGCCAAGTCAGAGATTGTCACTCGTCCCTGTTGCCTCTCTCTCTCTCTCTTTTTATGCACAATTATCTCAAGTCCATGTTCAGTATTCTGTCTCCTTTTGTTTTCCATACAAATAATTCAATTAGACAGCGGAGAAGTATCCTTGATTTTGCCTCCCTGTTTATCAATGGTTTATTCGCTCTCCTGTGGCGTCTTTTATATCAGGATGAGAGCTTTTCACACAAGTGGAGAGACAAGCAGCAATCAGTGCATTTTATGCAAAGCTGAAAACACCGTTCGGCTTGTCAGTTTTGCAAGAGGGTGGTCCTCAGCACGTCGAACGGCGCGCTGCTAATAAGCTCGTCATCTGAGAATGCAGCTTGGCTTCTCTGCAAAATGAGTAAGCGGTCGGCTGGAGTGCTGCTGCTATTATGAGGGATTCTCTTGAGTTTAGAAAAATACCAGAGGTAATGCAAAACTAATAGGTTGGTAAACACTTATATAGATTGTGGGCTGCAATGCAATAACCTTTTATGAAACAGGCTTGTGTAGCTGTTGTTTCGATGGCAAGATAGGATATAGGCTTTCCCTTGACTGAAAAGGAGAAAACAGAAATATAAAAAGGCAAAGCGGGGCTCCTTACTGGGATTAGAGAAAGGAGAGACATGACCGGCATACTGATGGAGATGAGTGCTAGTATGTAGTCCATGTCTGCCAAATGGCCTTTACAGTGAAGGGCGCCCAGCAATAAAGGACACGGATATGTGACTGTCCAGGGGACGAGACAATGCACCGAAATAATTGGAGGATGGCGTATGACATTTTGAGTAGCTTTACTCAGCACTAAACAGATGAAAGACACAGAGGAAACGCAAGGTTAGCACGATCGGCTACGGATGAAAAAAAAGGAACTTTGAAAATGGGTCTCCGACGTGCATTGTGTGGGTGGGGATAGTCCACTAATGACTAGAAGATAAAACATAAGGTCTGGTAGATTCATGAAGCCTAACGTTTCAAAGCACGGCAATGGAATATTTTTATCGGCAGTGAGGGTGAAAGAGAAGCGCTGTGAAGCAGAAAGACAGAGAGGAAGGCTGACAGCTCACTGGTGGAAGATGACAGGAGCCGGAGAGGGAGAGGGAGGATATTTGAGGGAAAGTGTAACACAGGGATGCTGTCAAGCCTCAAGCAAGCTCCATTTAACAAGCTGCAAGATTGAGGGACGGAGAAGAATTCGGGAAGCCGGGCAAGAGGATCTACAGGCTCCTCTGCTTTCCGCATGTGCACGTGAAAATAGCTCACATGGGTGTGATTATGTAAACATGGTTTCTTTCCATGAGTTGGTGAACGGTCACATGATATTGAGGGTATTTTGATAGATGTTATAATACAATGATATTCATGATGGAAGAGCAATTAAGTTATTCTTTAGATCTATCTATCTATTCTGATAGATAGATAGATAGATAGATAGATAGATAGATAGATAGATAGATAGATAGATAGATAGATAGATAGATAGATAGATAGACTGATTGATTGATTGATTGATTGCCCCTGTTCTTCTAGTTTTTATTAACGAGTTCCTAGAATCAGGAATTGTACCAGATGGTTTAAAAAAGCCCTTATCTGGATCCAACAATCGTATCTAATTTTCGGCCCATCTCTAATATTTATTTTTGTATCTAAAATTTTGGAGTAAGTGGATCGTCACCAGCTGCAGAGCTTTTTGAATGACAATAAGGTTTTTGATGTTTTCCAATCAGGTTTTAGAAAACTTTACTCTACAGAGACGCCACTTGTAAAAGTTTTAAATTATGTTTTAATGGCCACTGACTCAGGTGAATATGTTGGACTGGTACTTTTAGATTTAAGTGCTGCATTTGATACAGTTGACCATGAGGAACTACACTAAGTTGGTTTCAGTTATACTTTAAAAATAGGAGCTTTTTGATCAATATAGGAGGATGCCATTCGGGTGTGGTCCCTTTGACTTGTGGGGTCCCCCAAGGCTCTATTTTGGCCCCTTTATTGTTTTCTCTATATAGTATATGCTTCCATTAGGCTATTTTTGAAAAGCATGGCTTGTATCATTGCTATACAGATGATACTCAACTTTATTTGCCCCTGAAGCACAAAAATGGCTTAAACTCCCTCCCTCCTTCTGTGCCTGTCTTTCTGATGTCAAAGCCTGGATGTCGTTACATTTTTTAAATCGAAATGAGAGATTATCGTATTTGGCTCTTCTGAAATGCCAAACATTTCTCATTTAAATTCTGGTGTTTTATCTTCTTCAGTTAAATCATGTATAAAAAAAAAATAATAAAAAAAAGTCTTATTTGATAGTGCACTTAAATTTGATAGGCAAATAAATTTAGTTGTCAAACCAAGTTTTTACCAACTAAGCACTGGCTAAAGTGATGACTTTCCTTTTTTTAAGCGCTTTGAAACTGCAATTCATGCTTTTATTTCTTCTAGAATTGATTATTGTAACCCTGTATCTGGGAATAAACAATTCTCCATTATCTAGATTACAAATGGTCCAAAATTTAACATTTAACCGGTGTTCGCAAATGCAAACAAATTACTTCTGTTTTAATGTCTTTACATTGGCTCCCAGTCTGCTTTAGAGTTGATTTTGAAAGTAAGTAAAAAATAATGTTTTAAAAGTTTAAATGGCCTCACCCCTTCTGACTGGTTTTGGTGTTTTTATAAGTCTTTTTAGAACATTGTACAGCATATTGGTCAACTGTGGTTGTTTTTAATTGTGCTTTATAAATAAACTGAGATGAGATAGATAGATTGACAGATATCCATCTTCTAGATAGATAAAGGCTTGTGGAGTACAAGTATCAGATGTTGTGCATTGGCATTAATTGCCCAGAGATGAATGTTTCTCTGCATTAGTCTTGCGGTGATATATGATAGAGATCTCATAGACGGATGCCTTTTTTCATCTGCTGTCCTAAATAATGACTGACTGCAAAAAAGGCTGAATGAAAACAACATTTCTTATCTGTGTGCCTCTCATAGATAAACCCACCCTCAGATGCATCTGTGGCACATCCACATACACACAGACCACTGGGATTCAGATCAGAGATGAGAAAGGCCATCTTATCTATAACACTCCAGCATCACTTCAAGCATGTTCACACTCGCTACACTCCCATGAGACACAGATCCAACATCCTAAGCCCTTCCCCTGGCCCCATCTCACCCAACCACGTATCAAACACCCACAGCACACTTATCTTCCTCTGGACAGACTAAATGTCAACCCTTACACCATGTTGGAATGTGATTAGCTAGTGCTAATAGCAACGATGGAGCTAATTTTGTTCAAGGCTCCCTCCTATGTTTCATTTATCGGTTCTCTCATTTGGCCAGATTTTCTCACTTGCGTTGGCTGATGGATGGGAATGGATCCCGCAGCACAAATTTTTGCCGGTAACATTCACACATGCAGGCGCAAGTACAGACAGGTCCTGCACTCAGGCAGGCAGCCATTTTAGAGCTGTATAATGTATAGAAGAGCACATTTGCTTGCTGTGTCTGAATTAAATGCATGCTGTTTTCAGTCAACTCATATAAAATGGCTTGTATTATGCTTAAATTTGTAAACTCTTTAAAGGTGAAGTAATTTCTTGGAGAAATTTACACTTTCCTTCCATTAAAAAGAGTGTTAGATATATTTAATATTTGCTTTGTATTAGGTTACTGTTTTTCTACCAGTATTAATGTTAGATGTAAATTAGAAATGTACCATTATGACATTTATTTTCATTTAAATTTAGATTTATTTGTAAATACATTTTTACATTTTCTTTCCATAATAAATATAATTCCAAAGCAACTTAAAATGTTAAAAAGAAGTCTCTTCTGCTCACCAATTTATTTGATCCAAAATACAGTAAAAACAGTAATATTGTGAAATATTATTACAATTTAAAATAACTGTTGAATATATTTTAAAATGTAATTTATTCCTGTGATGCAAAGCTGAATTTTCAGCATCATTACTCGTCTTCAGTGTCACATGATCCTTCAGATATCATTCTAAAATGCTGATTTGCTCAGGAAACATTTTTTATTATTATCAATGTTGAGACAGATTTTGCTGCTCAATACATTTTTGTGGAAACTGATGCATTTTTTCTGGGTTCTTTGATGAATAGAGAGTTCAAAAGAACAATTTACTTAAAATAGAAATCTTCTGTAACATTATAAATGTCTTCACTCTCACTTTTGATCAATTTAAAGCATCCTTGCCGAATAAATGTTTAGTAACGGCAGTGTATATGTTGCATGATCAAAGTTTAACATTCCTATTTTCAAGCTTGTGTACATTTGTTCAGCAGATCAACAGATTCAACAGCAAACATGAAACCTGCCAAATGAAGTAGCTTCTGTCTTGACCTCGAACTGACCCTTTGCCTTTCTGTCTCTTCTCAACAGGTGGTCGCCTCTTCTGCCTGGTGTTATGGCTTAACCTGGTGCCAGTGATGAACGCCTGCCCGGCGAAGTGCCTGTGCTACAGTGAGCCGAGGCCAACGCTGGCCTGTCAACAGCAGGGTCTGTTCTCCATTCCCACTGAGATCCCCATCCGTAGCCAGCGAATATTCCTCCAGAGTAACAAACTGACAGTCGTCCGATCGACCAGCTTTAGTTCTGTGCATAACCTCACAGTCTTGTGGATGTACTCGAATAATATCAGCCATATTGAGGCGGGGGCCTTTTACGGGCTGGAGAAACTGGAAGAATTAGACATCGGCGACAACAGCAACCTTCGCATCATAAGTCCCACCGCGTTTCGCGGTCTGACCAAGCTGCACACCCTTCACCTGCACAGATGCGGGCTGTCTGAGCTCCCGGTGGGAGTTTTCCGAGGACTCTTCTCGCTTCAGTATCTGTACCTGCAGGATAATAACCTTCTGGCCCTGCACGAAGACACTTTCCTGGACCTGGCGAACCTCACCTACCTATTCTTACATAACAACAAGATAAGGGTGGTGACCGATCACATGCTGCGTGGTCTCATCAACCTTGACCGCTTGCTCCTGCACCAGAACCGCATCATACACGTGCAGCAGCGGGCTTTCAATGATCTGGGCAAGCTGACCACCTTGTTTCTCTTTTACAACAACCTCACCATGTTGACAGGGGAGGCCATGAACCCTCTGGTGTCCCTCCAGTACCTAAGGCTCAATGGAAACCAATGGATTTGTGACTGTCGAGCCAGGCCGTTGTGGGACTGGTTCAAACACTTCAAAGGGTCCAGCTCCCAGTTGGAATGCCACCTTCCCACCTCTCTGACTGGGAAGGACCTAAAACGACTGAAAAGCGACGATTTAGAGGGATGTGTGGACTCTCCAACGCAGGTTCAGACCAGTATCTTTAACACCAAGGCACGCTCTGGAAAGTTCCTCTCCCTTGATGATCCTCTTGTCGAAAGCATTCCCAGGTGCTGTCTTTCGGATAACGACAAATCCTCCATTATCTCCAGTAAGTCCCTCCCGGATCCTTCATCCTACAACAGCCGGCAAATCACCAACAATCCCCTGAAAGAGAAAGAGAACATCTCCAAGACCAAGTTCCGGGAGGTTGACCAAACGAAAAACGACACTCGTAATAAGCAGAGTCTCAATGATGGTCCTTTGGGAACCATGTCCAACAACCTCGACCAGACCTTGGACAAAATCAACCCAGACCTGCTTGACAATCTGGAACCTTCTACAGCGCCATCTAGAAAGAAAAAAAAGTGCTCAAAAAAGCCCAAATCAGACCAGTATTGTCTAAAGGGTCATGGGTCCACTGTTCAAGTATTGGCTGTTCTCTTTCTCCCCTTGTTCTGGTTGTCTCTGGCTTTGTGCTAGTTCATACTCTCATCCATCAGTTTGCTCTTGACAATGAGACAAAATACCTGCAGTAGCCTACGTGGACAGGCAAAAGACGCTGAAAAGGGGGTTATAACGTTGCCCCGCATGGTTGAGAATAAAGTTGCAATGCTAACGATGCATTAAAAGAAATGGATGCCTTTACAGAATACACGAGATCTAATGTATATAAAACTCGTGCCCAAATGTTTGTTCTATGTACTTTTAATGTGCTGTGTTTAAGCAACACCGCGAAGAGCTCCCTATTCCCACATCACCTCCAAATAAGCAGATCAGAAAGTGACTATTGTAGATGAATCACTAAAAAAAGAAAAGAAAAAAAAAAATGAAAGAAAAAAAAAATCCTTAAACCATGACTAAACCAGAGCGCTGAAAACACCCAGGAATGTTGCGGAAATTAAACCGAAGAGGATTGACATTATTATTATTATTTTTTTTTTCTTTCAAAAGTGATACATTTGTTTGATGCTATTTTTTATGTTTATAAGTATTTCAGTAAAGACAAATGTTTAACTCTCCCCAAATATGTGCTATGTTCTGTTTGCGTCATGACACACTGCAGGTGGCATCTTGGGAAGGAATGCTGTCTATTTGTTCACTGAAATTGCGATGGAATCATAGATATGCATTTTATTTTGCTGGTGTACAAGCATAAATATATGACAAATAAAATATCTCATTTTTTACAGATGGCTTCTCATGTGACTGAAGAACAGCATTGCATAAAATATAGGTATATTGAATAATAAAAGATAATATTCCAGTAGGTTTTCAATTTAGTTCAATACAAATACTAAATGAAACCCAAGAGAACTGAATGTCTATTTCGTGTATATCCCATTAGGATTGAAACCTCAAAGGCACATATTGCTGCTCATTAATGAACTTTAAAATAATCACTAATGATTCATCCATGTGTGAAGCTCAGTAATTCACAACATAAAGCGTGCCAAAACAACCAGGCATCTTTCATAACCAAATTAATGGATATGACACTGACTGAATTTGAGAATATTCCTCATAGTACACGTTTCTTCAACTTGGCATTCACTATTAAGGACTTTCAATAATATCATGACATTTAAGAGGCATTTGTGTGTGGTGAAATAGTGATTAAAACTGTATGATAAAATGGATGTCAGTAGCAGTAAAAATCACTTTCTTTGGCAACGTCTGGCATTAATATAAAATGACCATTTTGGATCAAGTCATGCGGTCAATATCATGTGACAGGATGTGACATCATTCAGATACCTGCAAAAGACCACATGGTCGTGAATCAAAGTAACTAACTTTCTCTTAACTATTTGAAAAATTTGTGTTTTCACTTGCTCATACGCAAGTCCCAAAACATCAGGTCATTCGGTACAACCGCTATAAAACATGGAAAATGGTGTAACTTGTATTAAATTTAAAATGTCTGATTGTCTTTTTGCTAGCTAGCTAGCAAGCTAACTAGCTAGCAAGCTAACTAGATATCAGCCTGTTAGCATTGTTTGAAAAAATCGTCATTCAGTATAACCAAAAGTGTTTTTTGGTGACAAACTTTGTCCATCTTGTGAAAAATGACAAAAGCAGTGTTAATTGTTTATAAAAACCACATAATCTCATTGTTAACACTTAGTAAAACTTCAAAATCAATTTTAACTCTATTATGTTTTTATACACTTTTAAAAACCTTATTCATCAATGACCCATATATTACTGCAATGCTTTACAGCACTAGACATTTTTTTTAAAGATTAACCACCACAGAATTGCATGTAATTAGAAATAATAATAACATTATTAATTTAATTAATATTATTTTAAAAGCCCTAAATTCATGACATCATAAGCAGTGGTTTTGGCAACATGGTGATTTTTTTTTTATTTATTTTTTTATTGTACAATTTTAATAACTTTCTCCCACACCTTTATAATTACTGTATGCAACTGTTTACATTCAGAGTAAGTGGACAAAGTTATGCTAATTTGTATTTAAAGAAATACCAACACTGGATGGACAAAGGACAATGAAATATTGTGATAATACATTCAGTATACTAAAGGAAGATCACATGCTATTTTAAAAAATAATGTAATGTCAGAATAGTTTAATATGTTAATGTGAACCATATGCAACATTATTATACACAGTGCATCCACTCATTGATAATCAAGGGATGCTAGTGTTTTCTCTCAACTTCAACAGCATAAGAACTTTTCTTAACATAACTAAAATACATACTAGGAAGACTACCTAGCGGTTCAAATTTTAATACAATACAATGCTCAGGTTGAAAAAAATAAATAAATAAATAAAACATCTGTTGTCATCTAGTGAAGTAGCCTCTTCAACAGGGATCCCAACACTTACATATTAATTTAAAAGAGAATCCTTGCACCATTTATACCCAATTTGGACTGAAAAAACAATGTGAAGAACAACCTCTAATCAGTTGTACACACTGAAAAGCACTCAAGTATGGGTCATAGACTATCACACTGTAGGAATCCATGTTCTGTCCTCTCCCATAAACAGATGGCGGAGCGTGCTGGGATTGTTTGCGGATGATGACCCATTGCTTTGTCAAATCTGGCGGGCGCTCAAGTCCTCGTCCACTGCCTTCAACTACTCATGCGCTGCAGGAGTCTGGCATAAGAGAGCGAGGCACACTTCAGTAGGGAGAGGTTTAGCCAGCAGTCGTATGTTACACTAAACACACTCCTGTCAGCTCACTTATGCCCCGTCTACACCGTTTGTTACAGGACAAATTTAGAATACTCAGGTTATAATCAATGAAGCAATCTACAACATACAGTAAGCGTGCAATGAGCAACAAGCTTTTGTTGGTTTTTATGGGAGTGTTCTTGTATTGCTGTTGAACACTTGCAGATGGCGTGCAATTATGACAAACACTTCTCTCAAAAGAAAGAGACAACTTCCGCACTTCACAGAGTAACACATCTGCCTAATGCCCGCCTATGGTCTTCATTGGCTGCCCGCGAACGTCTACTTTGACCCACCGTCAAATGCTGTGGCTGGTTCATGTTGTATACATGTCAAGAAGATGCTGTTTTCTGCTCTGCAAAATTTTCTTTGTAAACACTTCCAAAGGTTGAGGATGTGAGGAGTCAGTGGTTAAAATTACTACAGGGATACAACAGCAGAATAACATTTTCACAATTGCTTCTCAAATCTCCATGAGGTCTTAATGGGATTAACAAAATGCTTAAAGATGGGACAATACCGATTTTATTTGGACCAACTTGCTCCTCAGATTCACAGCCTGTAAGTACGATTAATTATGTACAGTTGAGCTCAAAAGTTTACATACCCCTTGCAGAATCTAGAAAAATGTGAATCATTTTAACAAAATAATAAGGATCATAAAAATTGCATGTTATTTTTTATTTAGTACTGTCCTTAATAAACTATTTCACATAACAGTTGTTTACATAAAGTCCACAAGACAAAAAAATAGCAGAATTTATAAAAATTTCCCCGTTCAAAAGTTTACACCCCCTTGATTCTTAATACTGTGTGTGGTTACCTGGATGATCCACGACTATTTTTATGTTGTGTGATGGTTGTTCATGAGTCCCTTGTTTGTTCTGAGCAGTTAAACTGAGCTCTGTTCTTCAGAAAAATCCTTCAGCTCCTGCAGATTCTTTGGTTTTCCAGCATCTTTTGCATATTTGAACCCTTTTTAGCAGTGACTGTATGATTCTGAGATCCATCTTTTCACACTGAGAACAACTGAGGGACTCAAACACCATTATTAAACAAGGTTCAAACATTCACTGATGCTCCAGAAGAAAACACGATGCATTACGAGTTTTTTTGGCTTCTGGGAAACATGTAAGTATCTTTTGTAGCTTCCAAAGAGCAGAACTAAATGAAAAAATATGTTCTTTAAACAAAATAAAAAAAACTTGCACATCAACTTCTTGTTCAAAAGTTTTCACCCCTGACTCTTAACGCATTGTGTTTCCTTCTGGAGCATCAGTGAATGTTTGAACCTTGTTTAATACTTGCGTTTGAGTCCCTCAGTTGTCCTCAGTGTAAAAAGATGGATCTCAAAATCATACAGTCACTGCTGGAAAGGGTTTAAATATGCAGAAGAATCTGCAGGACCTGAAGGATTTTTCTGAAGAACAGAGCTCAGTTTAACTGCACAGAACAAACAAGAGACTCATGAACAACCATCACAAAACAATAAAAAACAGTTGTGGACAACCACACAGTATTAAGAATCAAGGGTATGTAAACTTTTGAACGAGGTCATTTTTATAAATTCTGCTATTTTTTTGTCTTGTGGACTTTATGTAAACAACTGTTATGTGAAACAGTTTATTAAGGACAGTATTAAATAAAAAATAACATGCTAACTCACATTATCACTGTCTTACTGAAATACTTCTGCTAATCATCTGTGGCTCACTATTAACTAAAACTATGTCCATTAATGCAGATTGTCTGTTGTTCTTACTACTCTAAGTAATGATAAACGATGTAGCAAGATTTGTTTTACAAAGTTTAATGTTACATCAGTCATTCACGTACTCGGCTAATGTATGCACTGTTATTTATATAGTTGATACAGTTCACATATGTGGACCACAATAAATTAGAAATAAACACTAGTTTGTTGATGGACATACACTTGTTAATGCTAATGTAGAGTAATTACAGTTGCAACATCTCATAATATACGTCAGACTGAGTAGTGTATCACTGAGAAACGTCCTGCTCAAGTCGTCCTTGCGATGGAGGCTTGGGTTGAATAACTAGTTCTTCCAATATTATTGGAATTCCAATCAGAACAGAGCAGGCTCACAGAAAAGAGGGTTTAGAGAGAGACTGAAGCATTGGACAAGTCGTTTCAGAATCATTGAAAAATGTGGTGAGCATTTTTTGACCTTTGATGCATGTAAACATGTTGTAGGAGACCTACAAAACAAAATTAAGAATCTTTCAAATAGCATAATAAGGGCACTTTAAGTTCCTTCTTTGATTTTTGTTCAACGATACACTAATTTAATTACAGAGTATTTAAAGACAAATTTCTGATGGTTTAATCGAAATGTAGGCCCTACATTCTCCAGGTTAGGAAAAATCACATTTATATCTAGGCAAAATTACATTCATATCCAAAGTAAATGGATAAAATGTATTCCAATTTGTATTTAAAGAAAATGCTGACCCTAGATGTACAAAGGAGAATAAATTATTGTGATAATATTGTGTCAGCAGAGATTGTGTCAACTAGATCATCCCCTGTGAAGGCCTCACCGACAAAACAGCCACTGGCACAGTTCCTCAACAAACCGTCCATACCGGCGTGATGAATACGATCTTCAACTAGATGGAACTGGATTAAATATTTTGAGTGTTGCAATCCTAATCGGACACATGAAAGCTGCCTGAATCATAATCAAGCACTGTTCGCTGTTGGCAAGAGGAGAACTGGCCCCCCCCGACTGAGGCTGGTTTCTCACAAGGTTTTTTTTCCCCTCTATTTTATCACCTGTTGGAGTTTGGGTTCCTTGCCGCCGTCACCACTTGCGGACACTTGACACTTGATATTCAACGTTTTTGATGCCTGCATTGACACCATTGTATGCAAACTGAACTGAGCTGGACGATGACATCACTGTTTTCTCCAGTGCTGATATACAGATAAATTAACTAAACTAATAACTATTTATTTTTACAATGGAATGAATCAATACAGGGTTTACTTAAGCTGGACAATGACACCATTTTCTTTAAGAGCTGCTGTGCAGCCAAAATTATTTACCAGTTATCACTGTAAATCTGCTTTGACACAATCTGCATTGTAAAAAGCGCTATATAAATAAAGATGACTTGACTTGATAATACATTTAGCTCTACTGAATAAAAGAAATGCTACAGTAGATAATAATTTCATGATAAAGTGTCGCTGTTATGCTTTTTTAAAGGTTCCTGAATTTGTTTTGGAGTCTCCTCCATTTTAAATTGCTGGTTTACATACATTCAAGGTCAAAAAACACTTTCATTTTGTCATAATATACATTGCAACATCACCACTTTTCTCACAGTGTCTGATACAGTTTGATAAAAGATTTGTTCTCTTTAAACCCCTCCTTTCTGAGAGCCTACTCTGCTTTGATTGGTCAGATGGCCCAGTTTGTTGTGATTGGCCTTACCGCTTACAATGCACATTGGAAATTAAACACCTATTACCATATTTGAATTTCAGCTCCGGATCACATGATACACAGTGATAAGAACAGTAACAATGGCGTCGGTTTTACCGTATCAATTCCAGCCTGAGTCCTCATCCTTTTGAAATACATGCAAATTGGATTTGCTTTCGCAGCACAAAAACAGCGTCTTCTCGACATGTCGACAACACTTTCAGTCTCAGCTACAACTACAGTGTTTGAGGGCGGGTCAAAGTACACATTGTTCGCAACAGGCAATAAATACCATAGGCTGGCATTATGCAAATTTGTTACAAACAGTAGATGTGTCATGGAAGTAGACTGGAATTGCTGATAACTTTTTTCTTTCTTTTAGGAGACAATAACTTTATTCTTTGTGCACTTTGAACTTTAAAACTTTAAAGACCTTTTATATTCACAGACAGTTATATTACACACTACATGAAAGGTAATATTCAGAAAAAGAAAAATAAGCATAATACGGGCACTTTAAAGTGAACCACACATGATACAGTATACTCTACAAGGTGCATCCACTCAGCAGAATTATCTAAAATTCAATCCTAAAACATATATATTCAAGGGATGAACTTAAACAACACAAGGACCTCTTGGGATAAACTCCACATGTTAAAGCAGAACATACAGTCTTAAGATGTTTTAAAAAAAACGTATCGACTTGGGTTGAGCGAGGGCTGTCTGGGGAACAGTCTGAGGCATTGTTTGATGTGTTTTCTCGATTCTTTTTAAGAGTAAAGGTCACTGGTTTTGCAGTGACCTGTTCGTGCTGACTGACATTCAAAGATTTTCCATATAGCTTGTGGCTTTAAATGAAATTCCAGACTAAAAATCATCCATCCTTTATCCAAAAAAAAAAAAAAGAGAGAGAAGAAAAAAGGCCTGCACTGTCACTACAGAGAATTCACATCTTCCTGCAAGGTTTCTGGGTCCTCAGAAATGACATCAAAGCCCACATTTAACCTTTATCGGCACAGGAAAAACGATCCGCTGGAATGTGTCTTTTGACGGCCGTCTACACGTCGTAATAAGGAGGAAAGCGGTAAGTGATGACACTGGGGAGAGGGAAATGTCGCTGTCATAATGTGCAGTGGTAATTATCAGTCTTACTCTCTCTGGGCGCTGAGCTCTTCGACATGCCGAGGAGCCGCTGTATTTACATCATCTGCCCCAGGCATCTGCCGCAGCCTTGCAAGAGTATGAAATTGAGTTTATTTACGCCACCCACTCTTAGTACCGCACAATATCACTCATCACGATTCTCCACAGGAAAAATCACACGCGGTGGACCGATGAGAGTCCAACAATCAGACGTGCTTTATGTGTTTTGATTGGATTGTGATGTAAATGGCGGTCGTTTGATGTCTTTTAATCAACTTCTGCTGTTAACCTGCAGTCTCCTTTTGAACACGTGAAAGAAAACAGCCATAGCACATGAAGCCTTTAGACTACAGGTGTCAGTGTGGTCTCTTCTGAAAAAAACTCTTATGCATTAAAGACATTAAAGGGTTAGTCCACCCAAAAATGAAAATTCTGTCATTATTTACTCACCCTCATGTCGTCCCAAACCCAGAAGATCTTCGTTCATCTTCGGAACACAAATTAAAATATTTTGATGAAATCCGAGAGGGTTTTTTAGCTTCAATAGAAGGCAACCAAATTACCACATTCAAGGTCCAGAAAAGTAGTAAAAACATTCTTAAAATAGTCCATGTGACTACAGTGGTTCAACCTTAATGTTATGAAGTGATGAGAATACTTTTTGTGCACAAAAACAACACAACAAATTCGTCTCTCCCGTCAGTCTCGTACTCAGTTGATGCAGTGAACAAAGTTAACGCTTCTGTGTTTACGACTCAGTATTGGCTGACTCCTGCATCAGCATCACACGCATGTGTCGTGCTACACGCATGTGTCATGCTGCTCACATGAACAGCCTCGGCCAATACAGAGCCAGCAATCTGACGTAGAACCTGGAAGCGCTGCAACGAAAATGGCGTAGGAGAATGATAGGGTAGAGACAAATTTGACTTTTCAAAGACTTTTCTGGACCTTAAATGTGGTAATTTGGGTGCTATTGAGGATTAAAAAAACCTCTTGCATTTCATCAAAAAATATCTTAATTTGTGTTCCGAAGATGAATGAAAGTCTTACGACATAAGGGTGAGTAATTAATGACAGAATTTTCATTTTTTGGGAACTAACTCATTAAGGAAAACATTTTATTTGCAATTTATATGCATTATACCGCGTGCCTAAGGGACATGTTGATGGAAAAAAATCAGATGGGAAGAAAAATAGATATGTCAGTGTTTTTGCGTTCACTTTTAGCATTTGCTAGCAAAACATTTAATACGAGGTGGGAGTAAATTATTTCAAGGCTTTTGCGAGCAAATGTTTTATGCGGTAATGTAATACTTTTGGAGAGAATGCAAAGTTTCTTGAGGGAATGCAAAATGTCTCTTGAGGAGCTTAAAAGTTTTGCCCAAAAAAAATTCTTCCAACTCAAGAAATTTTGCATTTGTTTGCAAAAATTTTGCATTGCCCAAGAAACTTTGTGTTCACTAGCAAAAGTTTTTGATATGAGATGGGTGGAAAAACAATATTTCAATGCTTTTGAAAGCAAACGCAATGTTTCACAGAGAACGCAATACTTTTGCGAGAGGATGCAAAGTTTCTTGGGGGAATGCAAGCGACTGCAGCATTGAAATATAGTTTTTCCTCCTACCTCATGTAAAAACATTTTTCAAGTGAACGCAAAGTTTCTCAGGGGAATGCAAAACTTTTTGCGAACAAATGCAATTCTTTTCAGAGAATGAAAAATACTTCACTATTTTACAGTATGTGCACTTGCGCGTACTTACAGTGTACTTAGTAGTGGACAATAAGGTAACTACATGGGTTAAGGTTAGGTTTAGGGGCAAGGTCGGGGTTAGTACCTAGTTATTACCCAGTTATTATAAGTACATAGTATGTACATGCGGAACAGGACTGTAAAATAAAGTGCTACCAATTTTTCAGTTAAACTTCTTAAACTGTTATAAGATTTTTCAAATCCAAGTTCACCCTACCATTTCAATGTGGCCTCAGACTTCTGGATCCTGCTGTACAGTTATAATATACAAAAATATGCAGCTACTTCCTGCTTAAGCCGTTGACGACAAGCTGTGACTGTATATTTGCTGATGGGAATCCTCCACTGTAGATAATCTGCACAAATTAAGAGAAGATCTTGTGGAAAATCCAGAGTTTATCTCACGGTGAATGAGGAGATTAAATGTGGCAGCTTTGCAAATCCCAGCAGCTAGCCATTGTTTTCGATTAACCTTCACACCCAGAATAGCTTGAAGGAACACTTAAAAGACACTGATCTGCAGCTGAGGTCAAGAGACAGGAAATAAGTGAACAGTTCCCTCAGGAACACCAGAGAACATCCTCTAAATGTGAGAGACTGGGATGGAGAAGACATTAGTAGCTGTAGTTTTGAGGTTTGCAGAGTCTGACAATAAAAATAACCAGTTCAGTTTCTCCCTTTTTCTGCACTGCAAAAAAAGTGATTTTTGTCTTGTTTTCCAGTACAAATATCTAAACATTCTTAAATCAAGACACATTTATTGAGACTTTTTTTTAAGTCATTAAGTTTCTTAAAGGGTTATTTCACCCAAAAATTAAAATTCTGTCATTTATTACTCACCCTCATGTCATTCCACATCTGTAAGACCTTCGTTCATCTTCAGAACACAAATTAAACTCTTTTTGATATAGTCTGAGAGGTTTCTGTCCCTCCATAGAAATCCAATGCAACTACCACTCCAAGGTCCAGAAAGGTAGGAATGACATCATTAAAAGTACTCCATGTGACTCCAGTGGTTTAACCTCAATTTTATAAAGTGATGCGAGTGCTTTGTTTGCGCAAAAAAAAAAACATCTCGGGTTACTTGTGTAACCCTGGTTCCCTGAATAGGGAACAAGACGCTGCGTGGAACGCAATGGGAACGCCTCTGCGTGATTGCGTCATGAAGCACTCGTGAAATCCAACCAATAACATGACGAGACGTCAGAAACGGGTGATGTCACTGACCAGGAAACTATAAAGCATACCCAGAACAAAGAACGCTAGCTTCTGATTATGGCCGAAACAAGACGCTCACAGGTACGCAGGGGGTACGGCTATGATACGCAGCATCTCATTCCCTATTCAGGGAACCAGGGTTACACAAGTAACCCGAGACATTCCCTTGAACTGTCGACGCTGCGTCGAACACAATGGGAATCCTGATCCGAATTTAAGAAAGGAGGAGGACAGAAAGCCTGTAGTACAATAGGCCCTGGGACATTGGTGGGGACCTTTGGCACGTAGCCAGGTCCAGTGTGAAGAAAAGCTTTTACCATACCAGGCGCAAATTCTAAACACGAAGGAGCAACCGAAAGTGCTTGAAGATCTCCTATTCTCTTGAGAGATGAGATAGCCAGTAGAAATACTGTTTTTAAAGTAAGGAACTTCTCAGAACATCTTCCAGTGGTTCAAAGGGAGCCTCAGCTAACCCCTCTAATACCACGGCCGAGTCCCAGGCCGGAGTTCTTGCACGGATAGCAGGCCTTAGCCTCAGAGTACCCTGAAGGAAGCATATAACTAGGGGATCCTGGCCTACCAAGGAGTCCCACAGATAGCTGCCACATAAACCTTCAAAGTTGAAGGGGATAAACCACCCGAGAACTTGTCTTGGAGAAATTGTAGCACTAAGCTAACAGAAGACTGGACAGGGTCCACTTGATGTTGTCTACACCAGGTAGAAAACAGTTTCCATTTATAGGCATATAGCTTCCTCGTGGAGGGAGCTCTGGAGTGGAGTATGGTACTCCATGGTATTCCATACTCCACAACCTCAGTTGGGAGACCAGATTCTATGAGCCTAGCCCCCTCAGAGGCCAGGCCCACAGTCTCCATAATTCTGGGCGAGGATGAAGTATCATGCCGCCCACTTGAGACAGAAAATCTTGCCTGAGAGGAATCTCCATCGGAGAGCCGTCCAAGAGAGACAAATTTGAAAACCAAATTTGGGTTGGCCAGAACGGGGCTAGCAGTATTAGGCGGACCCCGTCCCGGCGCACCCTCTACAGAACTCCCGGGAGCAGAGCGATCTGGGGAAATGTGTACAGACGCAGCCTCGGCCACGTCTGTACCATGGCATTCAGACCCAGGGGTGCTGGATGTGACAGAGAGAACCAGAGTGGACACTGGGAAGTTTCTTCCGAAGCAAACAGGTCGACATCCGCTCGACCGAAGTTTTTCCAGATGAGCTCCACCACCTCGTCTGGAATGGAGTCTCCATTCCCTGGGCCTCGGCCCCTGCCTTGACAGGATGTCTGCTCCCACATTTTGATGCCCTGGGATGTAGGCTGCTCTCAGCAAGAGGGTTGATATAGGCGACCACCAACATGTTGTCCGTGCGGACCAACACGTGATTGTCTCTCAGGTCTGGGAGAAAGTATTTGAGTGCTCATGATACCGCCATCATTTCTAGCCGATTTATGTACCAGGAAAGTAGATGGTCCTCACAGAGACCCTGAGCTGAGCGACAACTCATGATCACCCCCCAACCCATGAGAGAAGCGTCCGTCGTTAGCATTACGCGACGACAAGGAGCCCCCAACACATGTCCTTGGGATAGGAACCAAGGCTTCTTCCACATGACTAAAGCATGAAGACATCGCCGCATGACCTTGATCATGCAAAAAGGATTTCCCCTCAGGGAGAACCCCTTGGTCCTGAGCCACCACTGTAAGGGTCTCATGTGCAGCAGGCCAAAAGCTATTATGTTAGACGCAGCTGCCATCAGACCCAACAGTCTCTGAAACTGTTTTACAGTGAGTGACTGGCCTAGCTTCACTCCATTCACGGCATCGAGAATGGAACTCACACGAGCAAGAGACAGACGTGCCTGCATTGTGGTGGAGTACCAAACTACCCCTAAATAGCTGGTAATCTGAGCTGGAACAAGCACACTTTTCTTGGCGTTGAGCCTCAGCCCTAGCCTCTTCATATGAGACAGAACAACATCTCGATGTTGAACTGCTAGATGTTCGGTTTGAGCTATAATCAACCAGTCGTCGATATAGTTCAGTACGTGGATGCCCTGGAGTCTCAATGGAGCCAGAGCTGCATCCACGCACTTCGTAAATGTGCGGGGTGATAGTGCTAGGCCAAAGGGAAGAACCTTGTACTGGTAAGCTTCACCCCCCGAAAGCAAACCTGAGGAACTTCCTGTGTTGAGGATGGATGGATACATGAAAGTAAGCATCTTTCAGATCTATCGCCACAAACCAGTCCTCGGACCTGATCTGTGGGATAATCTGTTTGGGTGTGAGCATCTTGAACTTGAGCTTTTGCACGGATCAATTTAGCACACGTAAATCTATAATGGGACGCAACCCTCCATCTTTCTTTGGAACAATGAAGTATCAGCTGTAGAACCCTGACAGCTTGCTGGGAGGAGAAACTTCTTTTCACAAGAGCGTCAGAACCTCCTGTTCCATTACCAGAGACTGCTCGGGGGCCACCACTGTGGGAAGGACCCCGTTGAACTGGGGCTGGCGAGACCCAAAACTGAATTTTGACTTTTCAACACTAACATTTTGTTGTTTTCTGCTAAAGATCTTGTTGACGGCCGAGACTGCTCCCGCTCAGCAGTCTCGGGGAGATGAGAGTGGCGGGGAAGGAACCTCTGGAACGCCGCTGATTGCTTTCTTGTCTCCTGGAACCTCTCAACGACCGATGTAACTGAGTCGCCGAAGAGGCCCGCAGGAGACAGCGGCGCATCCATTAAGGATGTTTTTATCTTTTTTCTTTGATGTCTGAAAGATTGAGCCTTAAGTGCCTCTCCGTGGCCACCAGAGCTGCCATAGAGCGGCCTATTGACTTGACTGTCTCCTTGGTGGCCTGAAGAGATAAATCAGTTGCTTTCCTTAGCTCTTGTATGGTCTCAAAACTCACTTCCCCGCTGTCATTGATTTCCCCCAGCAGGTCGGCTTGATAGGCTTGCAAAATTGACATGGTATGAAGGCAAGCCGCCGCCTGACCCGCTGCCGTATAAGCTCACCACTTATACTTTGCCCACCAGCGCTGATGTTGTTTTTAGTGGTTAGGTGGGCAGCATCTGGGATTTTAGGGACGATGCAGAGAGATAGCTCACAAGTGTCTCTTCTACTCTGGGCTTCACCCCATACCCATGGTGTTTCAGCCCCACGATGTTACTATAAGTCGACGTTTGGGGGCTGAACACACGGTACTGTACAGGTCTCTGCCACAACCTCGACACCTCAGTGTGGTGGTTGGGAAAGAACGGCAGTCCCCGACGCTGAGGTAGTGACCGAGCGTGGAGGAAATGTTCATCTAATTTCTCTACAGCCCTGGTCACTACCTCTAAAAGCTCCTCATATGCTGGAGACGAGGATGGTCTGTGACGTCACCCGCTTCTGACCTCTCGTCACATTATTGGTTGGATTTCACGAGTGCTTCATGATGCAATCACGCAGAGGCATTCCCGAAGGCGTTCCCATTGCGTTCGACGCAGTGTCGACAGTTCCCATGAAAGGGAAACATAATTTACCACCTTACATCTAATACTAAATCAGGACAACACATTTTTTCAGGCACTCTTTACTTTACTGACTGCATCTGACAGAAGAGTCAACGGCTTTTCAAAATAATCTTCTTTCAAAAGTCTTGCAGAAAAACATTTACAATTACGTTTTTTGTTGTTGTTGTTCCTTTGACTAAACACTCTGCGACCCACCTTTGGGTCGCAACCCACCAGTTGAGAAACAGTGGTTTAGATATTTGTAATGAAAAACAAGACAAAAATACTTAGAAGAAAATTATTATTTTGCAGTGTATAAACTCACTAGGCACTGGAGGCAACCATTTTGAGTTGGCTATTTGCACTTGCCTGAAATAGTCTCTGCGTCTATGAAAATCTGTAGGCATCCTGCACTGTTCTGAAGACATTCTGTTACGCTGGGACTGAGTTGTGAGAGTCTGTGGTTTACCTTGTTATCATAAGAACAGAAAACAGAAAATTAGCTCTAATTATATCACCCTCCCATCTGCACAACAGACTCATTCTACCACAAACTGGCAATTTGGCAGCAACACAACATCTCAATATAGGCAAAAAACATGTGACTCAAGGGATTTATACAAATGTTGTTGATATGTCAATTACACAAACTGGCCGATTTGGCTCTAAAATGCTCATTTAAATCGATTTTAGCACATTCTGTTTCACAGTTTAATACTTTTTAGAGTAAAAACTGTTTTTTGTTTTTTTTTCCTTCTGAGGTGCTACGAGAGGCTTATTATTCAATGGTGAAATGTGAGTGGAAAAAATAAAACAAACAAATAAAATCGATATCCAAGACTAATATTATTACCTAAAGTTAATTTTAACTAACAGACAAATGGTTTGCTTGTTCGACTCATGAACAAATCATTCTGCCCACTTTTGTGAACCAGCTCAATCAATTCAATGAAAAGATCCATTTCAAAATAGCAAGTTGTTCACAAATCTAACAATTACTACCTGAACATGGCAAGAAGAGCTGGGGTGGATGTCAAGAGTATCTGTGAATCAGTTTATACTTCATATAAAGCTACTGTATTCCTTGAAAAATAGTGCACAAGTATGTACAACATTTATGAGCCTTTTGATTTTTTTTAACATTCTGAACTATTGATCTACTCCTTTGGACTAAGAAAATTCTCATTACAAATGTAGTGTTTTTATATGTTCAGGCTGCAGATTAGCACTGAATTCATTTAGCATGGGAGGAATATGACCATCTGGCCAAAGTCTACAAACACAATGCTTTTAGCCTGCGGCCATAAGAGCACGACAATTGAGGGCCATTTGAACTTAAGTTTATCAACTGTATGATTGTGCCAAATGGCACAGCAAAGCTGCAAAGATTACAGAAGCTGAGCCATGAAGTGTGGGTTTTGAATAAAAACCATAATGTGTGTTAACAAAATAGAGAGAGAGAGAGAAAGAAAAGGAAATGGCTCTCGTTTACTAATTGCTTACAAGTGCTCTTTTAAAAAATTATTATTTTTTGTCATGCTGTCACAGTGTGTGACCATAGGAGGAAGAAGGCGGGAGAGCAGGTTGCAAATAGAACTCAAAGGTTTAATGATGAATCAACAGCAGGTAAACACATCCAAAAACAACAGTGACAGGACAAGGAACTATCTCAAACTGAAGGTATACAGGTGCTGGTCATATAATTAGAATATCATCAAAAAGTTGATTTATTTCACTAATTCCATTCAAAAAGTGAAACTTGTATATTATATTCATTCATTACACACAGACTGATATATTTCAAATGTTTATTTCTTTTAATTTTGATTATTATAACTGACAACTAAGGAAAATCCCAAATTCAGTATCTCAGAAAATTAGAATATTACTTAAGACCAATACAAAGAAAGGATTTTTAGAAATCTTGGCCAACTGAAAAGTATGAACATGAAAAGTATGAGCATGTACAGCACTCAATACTTAGTTGGGGCTCCTTTTGCCTGAATTACTGCAGCAATGCAGCGTGGCATGGAATCGATCAGTCTGTGGCACTGCTAAGGTGTTATAAGAGCCCAGGTTGCTCTGATAGTGGCCTTCAGCTCTTCTGCATTGTTGGGTCGGGCATATCGCATTTTCCTCTTCACAATACCCCATAGATTTTCCATAGAGTTTGCTGGCCAATTAAGAACAGGGATACCATGGTCCTTAAACCAGGTACTGGTAGCTTTGGCACTGTGTGCAGGTGCCAAGTCCTATTGGAAAATGAAATCTGCATCTCCATAAAGTTGGTCAGCAGCAGGAAGCATGAAGTGCTCTAAAACTTCCTGGTATACGGCTGCGCTGACCTTGGACCTTAGAAAACACAGTGGACCAACACCAGCAGATGACATGGCACCCCAAACCATCACTGACTGTGGAAACTTTACACTGGACGTCAAGCAACGTGGATTGTGTGCCTCTCCTCTCTTCCTCCAGACTCTGGGACCCTGATTTCCAAAGGAAATGCAAAATTTACTTTCATCAGAGAACATAACTTTGGACCACTCAGCAGCAGTCCAGTCCTTTTTGTCTTTAGCCCAGGCGAGACACTTCTGACGCTGTCAGAGTGGCTTGACACAAGGAATGCGACAGCTGAAACCCATGTCTTGCATACATCTGTGCGTAGTAGTTCTTGAAGCACTGACTCCAGCTGCAGTCCACTCTTTGTGAATCTCCCCCACATTTTTGAATGGGTTTTTTTTCACAATCCTCTCCAGGGTGCGGTTATCCCTATTGCTTGTACACTTTTTTCTACCACATCTTTTCCTTCCCTTTGCTTCTCTATTAATGTGCTTGGACACAGAGCTCTGTGAACAGCCAGCCTCTTTTGCAATGACCTTTTGGGTCTTGCCCTCCTTGTGCAAGGTGTCAGTGGTTGTCTTTTGGACAACTGTCAAGTCAGCAGTCTTCCCCATGATTGTGTAGCCTACAGAACTAGACTGAGAGACCATTTAAAGGCCTTTGCAGGTGTTTTGAGTTAATTAGGTGATTAGAGTGTGGCACCAGGTGTCTTCAATATTGAACCTTTTCACAATATTCTAATTTTCTGAGATACTGAATTTGGGATTTTCCTTAGTTGTCAGTTATAATCATCAAAATTAAAAGAAATAAACATTTGAAATATATCAGTCTGTGTGTAATGAATAAATATAATATACAAATTTAACTTTTTGAATGGAATTAGTGAAATAAATCAACTTTTTGATGATATTCTAATTATATGACCAGCACCTGTATATACCCAGTGAACAAAGGGAGAAACTAACTAGACACACCTAAACTGAAGATACTAATTAATCAGTAACCAAGGAAACTAACAAGTGGCAGGAAACTAAGAACAAAGAACATGTGACAAACAGAACAAGGTGCCAAAACAGACAGACATGTGACATTATTTCCACCTCCCGGTAGGGTGGGCATCCTGGAGTCTTGGATGGAGATTGACGGAGCAGATAGATCTGAAGACTGCTGGTCGGGAGCCTCGGGGCGCCACGGCCGGTCGGGAGCCTTGGCTCGGCCACCAAGGTCGGGGGATAGCTGCTGCATTTTGTACGAGCTGTAGTTTATTTATCAAGCGAGCGGAACAACCACCCAGTAGAGCGTTACAGTAATCTAGCCTTGAGGTCATGAATGCATTAACTAACTGTTCTGCATTTGTCATTGAGAGCATATGTCGTAGTTTAGATATATTTTTAAGATGGAAGAATGCATTTTTACAGATGCTAGAAACATGGCCTTCAAATGAAAGATTTGTATCAAAGAGCACACCCAGGTGTTTTTGTTTGGAAAACACTATCATCCTTTTATTGTTTGTGCAGCATATAGTATGTATACTATACACAGTATGTACATTTTCTAATTGTGAGATAAGTCGCAGTTATCTTTTAAATTTTAAAACTTAAAATTTAAAAAATTCTAAAACTTGACCTTCCATTTCTAGTGTGATGAAGCAGCAAAGATCAGGCCAGTTTCATAAACTTAGCCAATATGTTAAGACCGTGTCTTAAGAACTAGTTTGACCAACTTGCAGTTAACCAAAAGGTAATCCGTCTAACTTTTCCAATTCAAATTAGACCGATCTACCTTTTTATGCAGCTCACTTTTTAAAAAAAATTATGACCAGTCTTGAAGAAAAAATTTAGATGACTAACTTTTAAGACAAGTCTAAGCAGTTTATGCTATTTTTTAAGGACCAAGTACGAGTACTGATACTTTTTTCTAGTACTTGCCGATACCTATACATTTATTAATATCTCTCTCTCTTTTTTGGTAATGTTGCAGTTTTCCAAGCACAACACAGTAAGACTAATGAATGTAGAACAGCTTCTTTATTATTACTCTAATGGAAAAAGTAATAATTTTTATGTGCTTGTCACAAACTTAAAGAACAAAAATTTCACAGTGTCCAATAACCTTCAAAGGGCATAATTACCAATATATATATAATTGTTGTTATATAAAAAAATTTTTACAAACAAATTACAAACAATACAACAAATACTATAGAGATACAAATTAAATAAACTTGTTTTTCAGATACAGTAGGTTTATTTACCATGTATACATTTATTTAACATCTTTTGTTGTTTTATTAACATTAATGACAAATGCTACGGTCCCTTTAATACCGACTCCATGGATACTGACACATATCCTGTTTTCACCCAAATGTTTACGTCCACTTAGGCCATATCTGACTGTATTTACATGAGACACTCCACACGATGGACATTTTGACAACTATGTGTGCATTTGACCATTCAGGCGCAAGGAGAACCGATCGCGTACTGTCTGAGAACTGGGATTGCGCGCAAGAAAGAGAGAGAGAGCGCGTGCGAGAGAGAGCTTCTGGTCTGTCTCATTCAGCGCGATTCCACCTATCCCGCCTTCACTAATCGATAACGAATTGTGATTGATTGAAAGCGTGCAGTTTTCAATGTGTGTGTTGTCATCAATCATTTTGAAGTATTTCCATACCCCTGAGGCTGATGTTGTTTCTGCTGCTGCCGTCAGTGTCTTTGTGCTCAAAAATTCTGTCAGTTACGTCACTTGAGGTATCGGTCTTTGGTATCGGGGGTATTTTTACGACAGCTTGGTATCGGTGCATCCCTAGTTTATGCAACCAGCCATAGGACTCATTATGCAATGAGACTGCCAAAAAGTATATGTTTTTACACTAAATTGGATTAAAAAATAACTCCCCTTATTCATTGCTGAATTAGTTCTCTGGTTAGTGTTTTCAGCAAGATTTTCTTCAGTGCACTAGAACAAAGCAGAAAAGAGATAAGCCGTCAAAGTATAACCAGCACAGCACTAATTCAACAGACTTAAACATCCTGTTCCAGACGTTCTAGAATTTAAAAGCCTCAATAGGATGTAGAATATTTTTGCACTATGATTGTATTTATCTTCTTGAGATCTTTTGAAACTCAGATGCAGGAAAGCGTCATGCATTTTCTTTGGAACTTCATCAGTTTTCTCAGAAAGTTAAATTCGGTATGCACGATTGAGCTCATCCAACATAATTAGACTGAAGATGGAGGAGGCACGATGTGCTCTGCAGAAAATGCTGTTTCACTTAATTGAGCTTTAGAGATGCTTTTCCAGTCCTTTGTGTAGCCTCTGGTCACTATGAACTTCTTGTTTTAATTATTTCATTAATTTCTACTCTGTTTTACAGAAAGAAAAAAAAATAACATCATACAACTTCGGAACAACATGAGGGTAAGTAAATAGGGAAGGATGTTTATTGTCGAGTGAATTATTCCTGGAGCTTGTGTTTAATGTAGATTAAAGTTCACCCATTTTGATTTCATGTGGCTCAGTGTGTTCATCCTATCTTTCTTCAGTGAACTTCTTTAAATTTGGAACCTCCTAAAGGAGGATGATTCAATTTTCTGTGATCTTGCATGCAACAAGGTGCAAACACAAGATGCGGAAGTGATGTGTGTACAAAGCAAACAGGAATGACTCAATTCTTAAGGTTCATGGCCTTCTGAAACCGTAGGCCCGTATGTGGAGGTTGAAGCTGTTCCTCCTCTCCCCTGCTTTTGATCAAAAAATAAAATCAAAAACGGCATAACTCCTACAGAACTACATACCAGCCAAATGGTTGATATAGCTGTACATCCAGCATGAGTGTGTAGGCCAGCTGAAAGAGCTGTGCATTTGAACTTCAGCGTTTCAGAAAAGCCAGAACGCCCACTCTCAAACTGGAGAGGTTCACATTTCTCTTTTTAGATGTGAAAGACACATTCACACAGTCCTTTAAGCATTCCTGCATATAAAAATAATATTAAATGGCATAACTGAACAAACAGATAACTCTGACGTCTACACAGCCTCTTCTGGTGAATCTCACATAATGTCCGGGTCACATTTAACCATAAAATCAACATCAATAATATAATATACATTTTTGATTACAACCCGTATTCTGGAAATGTTGGAACGTTTTTTAAATTTGAATAAAATGAAAACTAAAAGACTTTCAAATCACATTAGCCAATATTTTATTCACAATAGAACATAGATAACATAACAAATGTTTAAATTAAGGAATTTTACAATTTTATTCACAAAATGAGTTTATTTCAAATTTGTTTGTGGTCGTCTTTGATGTATTTTTCATTTAATGATGTGCCAAATTTTCTCTATAAGTGAAAGATCTGGACTGCAGGCAGGTCAATTCAGCACCCGGACTCTTCTACGATGAAGCCATGCTGTTGTAATAGCTGCTGTACGTGGTTTTGCATTGTCCTGCTGAAATACCCAAGGCCTTCCCTGAAACAAACGTTGTCTGGAAACCTTTATATACACCTCTCAGCATTCATAGTGCCTTCCAAAACATGCAAGCTACCCATACTGTTTGCACTTATGCATACCATCCCATACCATCAGAGATGCTGGCTTTTGAACTGAACGCTACTAACACGCTGGAAGGTCTCCCTCTTTAGCCCGGAGGACACGACGTCCATGATTTCCAACAAGAATGTCAAATTTGGACTCGTCTGACCATAAAACACTTTTCCAATTTGAAACAGTCCATTTTAAATGAGCCTTGGCCCAAAGGACACGACAGGGCTTCTGGACCATGTTCACATACGGCTTCCTTTTTGCATGATACAGCTTTAGTTGGCATCTGCAGATGGCATGGTGGATTGTGTTTACCAACAGTGGTTTCTGGAAGTATTCCGGGGCCCATTTAGTAATGTCATTGACACAATCATGCCGATGAGTGAAGCGGTGTCCAAAGACCACGGGCATCCAATACAGGTCCTCGGCCTTGTCCCTTACGCACAGAGATTTCTCCAGTTTATCTGAATCTTTTTATGCACTGTAAATGATGCCTTTGCAATTTGACATTGAGGAACATTATTTGTAAAGTATTCCACAATCTTTTTACACACTCTTTCACAGATTGGAAAGCCTCTGCCCATATTTACTTTTGAGAGACTATGCCTCTCTAAGACATCCCTTTTATAGCTAATCATGTTACAGACCTGATATCAATTAACTTAATTAGTTGCTAGATGTTCTCCCAGCTGAATCTTTTAAAAAATATCTTACTTTTTCAGCCATTTGTTGCCCCTGTGCAAAGTTTGAGACCTGTAGCAGGCATCAAATTTGAAATGAGCTCATTTAGTGGATAAAAGTGTCAAATTTCTCCCTTTAAACATTTGTTATGTTATCTATGTTCTATTGTGAATAAAATATTGGCTCATGTGATTTGAAAGTCTTTTAGTTTTTATTTTATTCAACAAAAGACTCTTCTTTGAAAAGCATCTCTTTTTGAAAAAAACTATTATTCTTATTTTATATATATATATATATATATATATATATATATATATATATTACAACAATTGCACTTTGGGGGCCTGAAAACGCAAACTTTCATGTTTCTTAAAAAACAATACCGTTTTCATCCTCATCAAAAATTAGTTTTTGTAAAAAAAAGGTTACCTTATTGCACATTCATATTAGGTGTTCAGTCTATAGGTTGTGTAATTTTTCTTTACAAAGTGATATTGCCAACTACTGGCCTGGCAGCAGAATACAGTGTTTTTAATCATGTTCATGGATCCATGTTAACAGGCATCGTTTTGACAATGGTGTCGTCTCTACTGACGTCTCTACTCTACAAAAAAAAACAAGGAAAACGTCTCTGTTACGTATGTAACCCTCGTTCACTGAAGAAGGGAATGGAGACGTACGTCAGTAGTGACCAAAAACAAGCCAATGGAATTGGCGTGCGATATTTGCATAATGCGCACCGCCTCCGCCAGGTGGTATAAATAGGAAGCAGATGCAATCGCACTCTGTTCGCAGTCTGCACTACAGCGAGGGTACAGAAACTGTGGCGACAGGTCGTACGTCTCCGTTCCCTCCTTCAGGGAACGAGGGTTACATACGTAACCGAGACGTTCCCTTTCAGTCGGTCACATTCGACGTACGTCAGTAGTGACCGATGAATTGGGATCCCAAATAAAGCGCCACAGTTATGAACCCCTTCCAGTGCCCAGCGCAAGCTCTAGCCACCCAGCGCACCAATGGGACTGGGAAGGGGGCGAGCTTACGCCGAGAGAGTCTACTGCTGTTCCGACATACCCACTAAGTAAACTAGACTACACTGGGGAAGCGAACCCGCTGCGGAGACCACTACCTACCAAGCAGGGGAGGAATTTACGTGGAGAATACACATATGAACTGGCCGTGGGCAGTACGCATATGGAGTCCCTGGGATGGCTCCAGCCTAAACATAGGGGGAGACTCATCAGGTGACAGCAGAGCTATCTCTGCTAAGGGAAAGACATGGGCTCACCGTGGGGAGTTGATCGTGGACAATACACATATGGGACCACTAACGTGGAGGGGTCACAACATATGGCACCCAGCCAAGCATCAACGTCGGAGACGGACGTTTGGCCTGGCATCAGACACTCCACAATGTCCGAGCTGAAAGGGGAGGCGGAGGAACTCGACAGGGTTCGCCAAGCGGGGAACTCGACTGGAGTAAAGGATGCATGTATCCGGCCCAGGGGGCGGGAATGGCATTGCAAGCCAACACTAGAATGGGCTTTTCACGTCTACCGGCTGCTGGAAGCGAGTACACGATAAGATACCGGTTCCACACGGAGGCTATAGAATCTAGCGAATGTGTTAGGTGTCAGCCAGCCCGCAGCTCTACAGATCTCTGTCAGTCGTGATGTGCGGCAATAGCGGCAAAATACACTTTGAGGGTGGAGGGAGACAGCCTTCGCTCCAAGCCCTCTTGCAGGAAGCAGACCACAGATCTGATCGAGCATGATCGGGGGTCCTCTCGGTAAGAGGAACACCATTCAATGAACAGGTTCCACTTCAACGCATAGAGGATCCTAGTGGAAGGAGCTCTAGCGGAAGTGATATTGTCTACAACCGACTGGGGGAGATCACTTAGAACCTCCGCGTCCCGTCCAGGGACCACACATGGAGTTTCCACAGGTCAGGACGCGGGTGCCAGAGGGTGCCCCGTCTCTGGGTCAGAAGGTCCTTCTTAAGAGGAATGGGCCAGGGAGGTGCTATCGCGAGGAGCATCAGATCTGAAACCAGGTCCGAGTGGGCCAATATGGAGCCACTAGCAAGACCTGCTCCTCGTCCTCCCTGACTTTGCACAGGAGCTGGGCGAGAAGGCTCACTGGGGGAAATGCGTGTTTGCGTAGGCCCCGGGGCCAGAGCATCCGTGCCGAGCGTGCCGCCAGTCAGGAAAAAAAACAACTGGCAGTGAGCAGTTTCCGGGTGGGCAAACAGATCTATCTGTGTCTCGCCGATGTGCTGCCAAATCAGCTGGACCAGCTGGGGATGGAGTCTCCATTCGCCCAGAAGCGGAGGCTGCCATGAGAGCTTGTCGGCTGCACGGTTGAGCACGTCTGGGACATGAATGGCACAAAGCAACCTCAGATGCTTCTAACTCCATAGCAAGAGATGGCGAGTTGCGACATGCGGCGGGACCACCCTGATGGTTGATGTATGCATCGGCCGCAGTGCTGTCCGAGCGGACCGGTACGTGCTTGTCTGTCAACAGCTCCTGGAAGCGGCTCAGTGCAAGATGTACTGCTAGCAACTCGAGGCGATTAATATGCCACCGCAGTTGAGGCCCTGTCCACAGACCCGACACTGCATGCCCATTGTACGTGGCACCCCACGCCGTGGCAGAGGCATCTGTGTGGACCACAGCATGCCTGGACACTTGTTCGAGGTGAACTCCAGCCCGCAGGAACGAAGGGTCTGACCACTTGGTGAGAGTGCGACGGCAGCTTGGTGTCACAGGGACACGGAACGTGCCGCACTGCCACGCCCATCTCGGGACCCGGCCGTGGAGCCAGTGTTGAAGCAGCCTCATATGAAGCAATATGAGCGGACTCGGATGGCATAGCGGCCCGAAGTGGGGTCAGACTCTGCAAGGTGGCAGTGTGTATGGGAGATGGCACATGAAAGGCGGCCTCGACCAACACACTGGGACCTGCTGGCGAAGTGAGAGGGGGCTGAGAGTGGCGAGGCGGGGCCTCGCGCACTGCCAGCCGCGCCCTCTTGGGACCTGGAGGATTAGAAAACAGTTCTACTTCGTGGGTACCGCTGGACTCCAGAGAGCCAGCGGCGGAACAGACCAAAATTCTCCACCTGGCCCGATGCGGGCATCGTCTCCTGAAGAACTGTTTACTTCAGCTCCAGGTCACCCGTTTCCCCAGGACCGCTTCTCGCTAGCCAACTGGCTTGGCTGCGGCTGAGTGGGCTGGGTTTTAGGCCAGCTTGTGAGATGAGAGCATCGAGAAAGCGTACTTTGACGACGACACACCTCTGCAAGGCTAGCCAGGGGTGTTTCCGGACCACCATGGTGGACATTGTCTGGCCAGGGGCCTGCGGTATGACTTGCATCACACGTAGCTCAACCCCGACTCCGAACTACCCATATGCAATGAGTGCTTTGGCCTTCCACAGACTTAACGGGGGCCAAGACCCATGCAGGGCAGAGGGTAGTGAGAGAGGAAAAACTTTTAATGCAGATTATGGCCCTTTTGGCGTTCCATATTTGGCACCAAAAAAGGCTTCCAAACTGCCAGGTTTTTCATGCACGTCTGGGCTAAAGACAGGGGGCGGGGCAAGGTGAGAACGCATCGCACCACGCCCCCAGGGGCCCGGGAAAGCATGGTCATTAACTCTGAATCTGATTCAGCATGAGCACATCATAACCGTGGGACGCTCAGCCTCATCTTCACGCCCAGAGCCCAACAACCCTCTCTCCAATGTAGCAGTCGACATCTGATCCTCTGCTGGAGCCCTGACGCTAGGTCCCCCATGAGAAGGACCAGCAATCCACCCAGAAGTTACCAGCCATGTGGGACAGTGAACGTGGCCGTCTAACTGGACAACACACGGCGTGTTGAGCGCCAACATGGCCATGTTGTACTAAACATAAACCACCCACAAACACAGTCACAACATGCACTAGAGGAGTGGGGGGCCCACGGAGATTGGCTCGGCAGGTATTGCCCCACTGTGATCCTCTGGTCACCCTGGCTTATTCACCAAAGGTAGTACTTTTCTGATTCAGAAAAGAAACTAGATCGGGGAATAGGTAAGGAGACTCCACCTCATTTGAGGCGCTCAAGTCTCGACCACGCATCTAGAGTGCCGAACAACACGCTGGGTTGCTATGGCACTGCGCGCTGTCAGCCGGCAGCTCGACGGCACACGGCGCGCTGAGCGCTCAAGCCCGTACGAGAAATGCAAGACGAACAACGCGCCGACGTGGGCATGCTCTCATAAGAGAATATGAACCACCCACAAACACAGTCTCAACATGCTAAGGAGACATGAGAGATTGTGGCCATCAGTGAGGATAGGAAACGACCGCCTCCAGAAACGCAGACAGAACGACGTCTTAAAAAAAAAAGACAGTGTCTGTCAGAGAAGCTCTTGTTCTTTGTGCCGAAGCACACAGGGAACAGCCGCGATGTGACTGCAGGTACACTTTTTACTCCCCGAGTCACAGACACAGAGGAACCGGCCCAAATTGCAAACCAAACGGGGAAAATAATGCTGTGAAAACAGCAGATGAGAGCTGTATAAACAGCTCAAGAAGCTCACTCTGGGAAAGCTTGCGGCCTCGCTGTACGGTGCCATAACGCCAGCACTGTAGAACAAAGCTCTTCAAAGGCTTGAGAAGTCACTCTCAGTCTAATAGCAGGAACACACAGGTTGGCTCCAAAGCAAAAGACAGAGTGCGATTGCATCTGCTTCCAATTTATACCACCTGGCGGAGGCGGTGTGCATTATACAAATATTGCACGCCAATTCCATTGGCTTCCATTGGCTCGAAGCTGATAGGGCTCTCTGGCGATATCCCAATTCGTCAGTCACTACTGACATACGTCGAACGTGACAGACTGAAAGGGAAACTTTTATTTTTTAGTACATCATTGTCATGTAAATGTGCCCTTAGAGCCATTCAAAATACAATAAGGAATATTAATGCAAAAGCAATGAAATGCTAAGAAATCTTAATGGTCCTAAAACCGTAATTCTCTTGTAAAATATAAATTTCCTTTTGATTTTGGTGTGAAATATGACTCTAGCATGTGCTTGGCCAGTTTTGTGAGATTCACCCTTTGGTCCCATAAGTCAGACTCATTCGTATCTTGTCTTCTGCTTCCACTCAAACGCTCCTGTGAGTCTTCGAAGGACAGACTGATGACTTGCTGCTGGTCGGTGGTGATTATTTTGGGGCTTAAAGTAGCTGAGCAGGCAGTACAGGAGCTCACAAGTGTCAGAAAGCTTGTCCTGACACCCATCACAGGCACTGCTGGGGGTGACATGCACTGAACAGATGGTTCATCAATGTCACCTCGTAACTCTGGAACGGAGCGTGAGGGAGGAGGCAGCAGCGGACACCTAGAGAGCTGTAGGAATGTACACCCAGGGATCATGATGCCACGAAATGCCATTAACCTTCACTGAGTGTACGGGGGAAAAAATGAGGAATCCATCTGTCAACTCAATAAGCAGCATCTTTTTATTTATTTGTTTTTATTTAATTTTTTAGACAGCCATCTTTTGTCAGTAAACCAAAGAAAAGACAAAGCTCATCGATTGCACATATAAAAAACATTCAACTAAAATCTATAAAGGGAAATGCGGTTTGTATGCAATTGATAGGGTGTTCTGAATGTTTTTAGCTTGTTGCTATATTGTGGCACTTTCTCAGCAGCAGTAATAGCAAATATTTTTACAGTCCACTTGGAAACAAAGTTGTATTTACAAGATACCAGATAATGGCCTCTAAACAGCACATAAAACGAAATAAACTATGACGGGTTGCTATCAGATGGTATTTTTAAGTGGGTGGTTCTTAGACAGAGGGATGGATTACTTGACCTCCAAAAGCCCGTGGGGGCCCTGGGGTTTAAGGCCGCGTGATCCAGTTTGGTTCAGTAAACCCATCAATATATGTGTCCCATAGCCATACAAGGCCTCTTAAACAAGGCTCTTGGACTATAAAGGGCTCCCTGGAACTTCTGTTACTGTTGGGCCTTTTGTGAATATGAAGGCCCCAAAACCTCTTATGGAACTGTTGTCCCATTGTGTTTCATTTATTTGAACCACTCTTTGAGCTTCTTTCTTTTTGTGAAAGATATTGGAAAAATACCTATTTATTATTACAGTATAACTGCCCACTCTCTATGGAAGCACACGTGTAGCAATGTTTCATTTAAAATGTAATATGCAAAATGGCAATGCATTCCTGTATTTAAATTGACATTTTCCATACTATATGTGCAATGTTTGGAGCAAAATGATCATTCAAATTCAATAATATAATTTACATTTGCTGTTTCCTACACTAGTTTTAAAATATAATTTAAACATATTTTAACGCTTTATAAGTTGAAAAATTAAAATGTAAATGTATTACAGAAATGATTATATACATTTAAAATGTTCAAGCAAAAATTGTTGCAAAATTTAAATTTAAATTTTTTTAATTGCAATTTGCACTCAGTTAAGACACTTGCAATTGCATTTTCATTAAATGTCCCGCAATGAATGTAGCAAAATTCAATATGGATTTGAAAATGCATTCTGAGCCGATCACGTCTCCGCCCTGCCCTGTCGATCACTGCGTCAAGGCGGGGCCAGGTGTTGTAAACGTGGTGGCAGCAGAGCTAAGAAGAGCGAGGTATAAACTGGCAGATGAAGCTGAGCAAAAACAGAGAAATGTCAGTGTTCCTGAAGATTATGCGCATCCGTCAGTCATAGAACCAGTACGTTATTAGAAACATAGGTATCTACGGTTAGGACGACTCATAGTTACTTCCTGGCCAGGCGCGTGCCTGGCGCTCATGCACCTTATCGTGAGATGAGCACGCTCGCACGTCTGTAAAAGTGCTGAAACAGACGTGTCGAGTGAGCGGTGCTTTACAACAGGTTACTTACTCATAGAAATAATCTTAGACAAGCTGTCCGAGATTAATGCTTGCATGGTAATCAGTATGGTTGTATGTTGTTTTTTTTTCTTTTTATCGTTCTGATTATTGTTTATGCATAATTTATATTAATAAAACAATGTGTAGTCCATCTGTATGCTAATGAGTGTTATTTATATAATAATAATCATAATAATAATTTATATTCCCAAAAATAATGATGTTTAAACCCCTCTTTCAAACACTAGAAACCACACCATCCAGCCCATCTCTAATGTTTCTAATATTGACTATTTTAGAAATATTTTGGACAGCTACACAGAGTTCTTCTGGGTCACAGCAACTAATTACATAGACATATTTCTTCTTTTTAAAAAATGTTTTTTCTTCTTCTATGAAACGATTTCATTTCACATCATTTTACTTATGAACATTTTAATTAAAACTTCTCAACTGTTAATGTTTTTCATCATTGTACAAAAGCTATCATGTCACAAAACTCCAGTTCCAGCACATCCCAAAGGCACTACTGGACTGAGATCTGGTGACCTTGGAGCTCATTTGAGTTTAGTGAACTCATTGTCATGTTCAAGAAACCACTTTGAGATGATTTGAGCTTTGTGACATGGTGCGTTATCAAGCTGGAAGTAGCCATTAGAAGATAGTAATGTGGTCATAAAGGGATGGACATGGTCAGCAACAATACCCAGGTAGGCTGTGGTGTTTAAACGATACTCAATTGACGATATGCACGGTTACTTCCTGGTTGCAGCTTGGGCATTTCTGGTGAACTGTTAGCTGTCATTCTGTACTCGCTGTACATCGACACAAAACCATCATCACTGGTTGCCTTTTTTAATGTTGTATTTATATTTTAATGCAGTTATCACACTTACCTAATTTGTCAATAAACCAGTTTTATTGATTGCAATAAAGATGAAGCTAATGTCACAGACACGCTAGGTCCACCATCAGCCAATCACAGCGCACTCCCTCACCAGAGTACTAAACATACACACCTGTTCCCCATCAGCACCACATCACTACAGACTGAAGAGCACACCACTCACCTCAGTCAGTTGTCTGGTCTCGTTCTAACGAAGGACTCTTCATGTTAATCTCCAAGACTTCTGAAAAACTTACCAGTTCTACTCCAGCGTGTTTTCCCAGTCTCCGTGCTTCCTCGTCTGTATGTGAGTGTACCCACCTTCATCGTGTGTTCATCCTGTCAACGGCCATCCACCCAACCGTGTTCTGCAAACCTGTAAGACAAAGGACTGTATCAGTGTTCAATATTTACTCCACTAAGGCTCCATCTTCTACCCACTTACCTGCATTACTGTGTTTACTGTGCTGTTCTCCAATAAAACTACCATCTGCTTCCATATCTGTGTCTCCTGCCCTTCTGTCTGTAACACCTAATGGGAACGTTTGAATAAGAAACATGGTGTCTGTATTAGACACGCACACGCAACATTTTTTCCAGCACTTCAAATTTTATTTTTAAATGTGATGACCAAAAATGTTCACCCATCTGAGACTGTCCCCATTTGTAAAACCGAACGTTTCAAGATGTAGGAAATCCTACATTTGATAGAAAACACTATCATTTAAAAATAAAGAGCACGTTAATTACCACTTTAACAAGCAGACGGAGGCAGAGGAGCATTTATTGGCTCGTATTAGACATTTCCTGTAATATTTTTTCAACACTAACTTTTGAATAAATATTAAACATTAAAAAATTAATAGGTTTAAAAATAAATGCAGCACAAGCACTCATTTTGTTCAATAAATCCAAGGGCACGATAAATCCTTAATTTACAGTGTGTCGACGCTTTTTTTTTTTTTTTTAAACAAGTGTGAAAACAGATAGTCGACTTGAATTTTGCTGAGAAAGATTTACGTTTAAATATGTTTAAATTACGTTTAAATATAACTAGCCTACATTAACGCTAAGCCAGACTATTTAAGTGACTATATTCTGATTATAAACTAAGTATTACACTATTGATGTTGTTAAAGCTACCTCAGGACATTGAAGATACCGACACACCAACAAGTGACATTTCACAGGAAGTTTTCCAGCTGGTTTATATTATTGCGGAAGTTCTAAAGAACGCTCCGTACATATGGTCCATTGGTACTAAAGGGCCCAAAATGTGCCAAGAAAATATCCTCCACACCATCACACCACCAGCACCTGTTCACATCAGACCAAAGTGCTTTCTAAGATGTGAAAGATGGGTTTAGACATCAGTTATTTTTTGGGAACAAAATTATTAATATTACTATTATTATTATCATCATCATCATTATTATTAGGCTATAAATAACACTCATTAGCATCCATATTGACTACACATCATTTTATTAATAGGCCTATAAATGATGCATAAACAATAATCAGAACGATAAAAAGAGAAAAACATACAACCATACTGATAGAGCAAGCAATAATCTCAGACAGTTTATCTAAGATTATTTCTATGAGTAAGTAACCTGTTGTAAAGCACCCCTCACTCGACGCGTCTGTTTCAGCACTTTTACAGACATGTAAACACACTCACCTCGCGATGCATGCACGTTCTCTACGAGTCGTCCTAACTATAAATAATGTACCGGTTCTATGACTGACAGACGTGCATAATCTTCAAGAACACTAACATTTCTCTGTTCTTGCTCAGCTTTATCTGCCAGTTTATGCCTCGCTCTTCTTAGCTCTGCTGCCGCCATGTTTACAACACCTGGCCCTGCCTTGTCGCAATGATTGGCGGGGCGGAGACGTGATCGGCTTAGAATGCATTTTCAAATCCACATTGAATTTTGCTACATTTATTGCGGGACATTTAATGAAAATGTAATCACAAGTGCCTTAACTGTGAGTGCAAATTGCATTTTAAAAAATAACATTTAAATGGTCATTTTAAACATATATAATCATAAGTAATACATTGTCACTATCCCTGTCTGTGTTCCCTGTGTCTCCACTGTTTATGTGCCTCATGTTTCCCTGCCACTATGCTCACCTGTTATTTGCCATGGACATTCATTGGACAACGCCCCCCTTGTTAGCTTGTTATCTTGTCACCTTGTTAAGCCTGTTTGTCTGTTCACTCTGCCTATATAAGCCTGGTTGATTTATCTATTCCCTGCAAAGTATTGTTGTTTGTAATGTCTGTTATTCTGAGAGTTCTTTCCTTTGTTCCCGTGTTCCTAGTTTTGATCTTTGCCCGTTTCCTGTTCTTACCTGTGTGTTCTTGCCCTGTTGTTTGTTTGGACTGCCTGCCTGGATTATGACCCTTTGCCTCTCTTTGACCTTGGGTTTGGATTACCCTTTAAATAAACACTGCAGTTAGATCCTCCACTTTGGTGTCCCTGTGCATTCCGTTACATACATTTTCTTTTTCATTTTGCAACTTATAAAGCGTTAAATATGTTAAAATTATAGGTTTAAACTAGTGTAGGAAACAGCAAATGTAAAATATATTATTGAATTTGAATGATCATTTTGCTCCAAACATTGCACATATAGTATGGAAAATGTAAATTTAAATACATAAATGCATTGCAATGTTACATATTGTATTGACATTTTGCATATTACATTTTAAATTAAATATTGCTACACATGTGCCTCCATAATTCTCCATAAGTTGAAGTGAGACTAAATTTTAAAACATTTCCCTATTTTTTTCTTGCCTAAATTCAAAATGATCCAACAAAATGGTCCTAGAGAGACCAATAGAGTAATGTGATCCGAGCCACTCTGAAAACATGAGCTGATCAAATCTGTGCTTCATACTTATTTAATTAAATTGTATAGCCTTTTGCAATTTGATAAGGGCACTATGCCATATTGCGCATTCGATTTTAGTTTGACAGATACTTTGCCAAAGCAAAGGCAAAAAACACAACGTTAAAGACCTCATAGGTTACGAAGTTTAAAAATATTTCTGTTCATTATGAAACTATATGGCGGGATTTGAGGCCTCAGAGTGAGAATGGTTTGAATATTCATTATCATCATAACTTCCACTTTATATTACTGTTAATGCGTAGTTATGGAAAATAATGGAAAAATGGGGGCTGTGTGTGGGAGAGGGCCCTTGGAGATGATTGACCCCCAGGGCCTTTGCAAGTCATAATTTGTCCCTGCTTAGACAGAATGCAATGTTTTGTTTTGTTTCTTACCTGTTTTATAGTAAAACTGGGCTGCGTTTCCCGTACAACTGTGTAACTCACTGCTTAACTACCATATTACAATGCATTGTTGAAGAAATCAACTAGCTAGTCACAACCGTTTCCCGAAACCGTATGGTCGCAATTTAACCAGGTTGGTAAATTATGTCATGCAGGTGCACTCTAAAGAAAAGTTGAGAAAACTTAAAAGTTTAAGGCAACCAGCTGCAGGAGATTTTTAAGTTCTCTCAACTTGATGTAAATTGAACTTGTTATACAACAAGTTGAGAAAACTTAAAAATCTCCTCCAGATGGTTACCTTAAACTTTTAAGTTTTCCCAACATTTTTTACAGTGTGGTGGAGTAATAACTTCTTTTAATTAATATGTTTTAGTTCGAATTAATGCCATTAAATTGCAGACACTGCATGTGAGGACTAATTCTTATCAGTTATTTTGCTTTGTTTCCAGATCCAATCACAGGCTCCTTCTTATGTACTACGCACATGCACACTCTTCAAAAACGGCGCTTTAAATCTCTTGACAAACTAAAAGAAATAAATGACATTTGTATATATTCAAAATAAAATATATATATTGTACTGAATGCCAGCTTGCTTATTTTGCTCAAGATAAAGATTCATTAAGCCCACGCCATGCAAACAATAAACTATGCTTCTAACCACAGGTCAAGAGCTGTTGTTCAAACCACACAACAAAACAAGCCATATTATTTAAATTATTCATTTCTGTAGTATAAATAACTCTACAGTGCAGAACAGTACTGACATAAATTATAGCTTTGTGTATGATAACACAGTTACATCATTATGATATCATATTTAGGTCATCTGAAATACACTATACTAGGGGCTAAACCACACTAGAATATGCAGACACAGTATTTTAAATGAAACTATGTTTTGCCTGCAGTGCCAGAGGTGAGGACAGTGAGCCAGGCCTGAAAATTGGCTGGAATTGATCACCTGGCTCTGCTAGCACTGTCATATATTTCTATTAATCCCAATTTGCTGTCTTCTGTCAAGGCAGACAAATGTTCCATTTATCTCAGTTCTGTTTCTGCACTTCAGACGCACATGGTGAGTGAGTTATATAGACGCATTAAAACCAACTCCTTACATCCAGTAACAGTAGAGCGACATCAGAATTTAATGTACATTAATTGCTCATCATTTCATTGCTGGCAGACATTGTGAAGGATTACCTTGTATCCAAGATGAAGAACGGTTATACTTTGTACATTAACTAAACCTGCTTCTTTCTCTGCATATATTCCTGTGTACAGTCACTAGGGGTTTATTTTGCTATGACTATGTCCAATGACCATCTGACTGTACATTATCCTGCTTATTGCATGGCTGTACTGAAATAAATATATAAATGAACATGAAATATTAATTTGAGTTTTTATTAATTTGTCACATATGAAGAAAGAGTGTGCAAAACATTATGCAAATTATACAAACATATTTATCCAGAGAATTTTGTGCCCGGCCAATCAGAATCAAGTATTCCAGAGAGTCATGTAATAATCCTGATTACACAATGCAACACCCAGATCCATTTAGCCTCTCTGTGTGTTCAACACGATTATTTTTTGAAGCTAGCAGGATTTGAACGATGAATAACAAAATCAACAATTAAAAAGGGCAAGTAGGGATATAATATAAAGCATATCTGCTTATGTCCACAGCTTAAAAATGAAGGTTGTCAGGATTTTGGGTTTGTAGGTTAGGCCGGGCTGCTATCCAACAGGATTGAGGGATTTCTCTTAACTAGACTGTACTTTACCAAAGGGTACAAGAAATGAGCTGGCTTAGCATGATTAAGATAAAGCTCTCGTTTTGGGACATAGACCGCTGGGACATGTTCTTACTGTGTCCCTACAAAACACAAAACACACAAGTGAAGGCGCATAAAAGGCTCAAACACAAACATTCAGAATAGTTGCTGTGTAGCAATTTTCAAGTGTTATGACCCACACTGACCGGGCACAACAACAGAACACAAACAAAAGAAAACAGGGTGAAAAGAGCAGACAGAAGGAAAAGATGGGAAATACAGTATATATACAGTAGGCAAATTTCAGGGTAAATAACCACTAAGAAGTCATTCACTTTCTCTTAAAACACAAAGGAGTATAAATATCAATGTCATTATATTAAAGGCATACAGTCTCATGAGATCATTGATATGCCAGAAACTTATCTGCCTTATCTTAACTTATTTAATAGTGCAGCTCTCAAATATTCAGAAGTAGTACTAGGATAAGTTGTAACTCACAGACTGCTAGTGTAACTGTCCCCTGGTGAGTGGCTGACAAAAAAAAAAAGTTTCCAAAACCAACTGCAGCAAAGATGGCAGCACACAGGCCTTGTAATTCCACCAGCTGAGCAGCTGCCACTGGAATGAATGGGAACGCTAAGACAGCTTTCTCCAGGTATTAGAATTCCTCGAATCAATCCTCCAGCTGTATCACCATCTGAATGTCCAATTGACTTTTAAAACCTTGTCATTATAGTAACACAGCTGCCAGTAATTGGTAGCAATCATTAGAGAGTGTTGTGCATACGGCAACTACAGCGTTAGTTTCTCCATTACCCACAAGCAAATGATGACAAAAACAATAAAACCATAGCCATGTAACAGTAGCAACTTCACTTACTAATTTTAAGGTGACCCTAGATGTCCTGCATAAAAGCACACAAGCTGGATCGTTCCTGGATTATATACTGCAGCCTATATGTAGTATATGAAAACAACGTCATCTCATTAGTATTCATATGCAAAGTGTAGTTCTAGCAAATGCACATTTTCACAATGTTCATTTAGACACTGAAAAGTTCAATATCAACCTAACGACAAGCTAAAATGTAAACATATTTATGCATTTAGAACTTCAAAGACATGCAAATGTCAGCACTGATGAGAATTAAGTTAATCAATAGAGAGCAAAAGTGCCTAATTAGTCCCCTCTGCAGTTATTATTAACTGAAACTAAAACTAAACTATTAAAAAAATCGAATTAATGTAATTTAAACAGTGTTGTGCAAGTTACTTCCAAACTGTAATACATTATAGATTACTTATTACTGTTGATCACATCAGAATTGTAATGCCTTACATTACTCCTGTATTACTTTTGAGTTCCTTAACATTCTAAAATGACAAAATGTACTGCAGAGCATTTTACATCCAGTAGAGGGCGATATAATGAAGCATAATGACTGTGGGCTATCCATGCTACTAACAATATAGCTTATAATTGGCAAAGTGAAGGCTCAAGACAATGCAAGAAAGGATGACAGACAGAATCACAAATGATCCAAGTCGGTTAAAAGTATGGCAGAGGTATAAAGTGATTATCTGACAAACTCGAAGTAATGCGCATACGTCTATCTCGCGAATGTACAGTCTTCTTCTGCCATCTTAACCCATTAGCCACTTTTCCACTGGCCAGCATGAGCATAGAGGCCGAAATCATGCCGCGTTTCCACTGTTGGCACTCCTGTGAAACCCGCCCTAAACACGCCTTCACTGGACTACGTCACACAATACAAAGTTACACCAGCGAGAGGGAGATTAATGAAATAAATCGCTAAACAAATATCAGAAGCTGTCATTTAGTCTTTATTTACAAACTTGGACACCACACGCGGCTATTGACTGACCACGAACAGGTAATAGAACTTGCAGCATTTTTCATTCGTTAAAGTCCACTTTCTAATAAAAATTTCCTGATAATTTACTCACCCCCATGTCATCCAAGATGTCCATGTCCTTATAGTGGACTTCAAATGGTTGAAGATCAAAATACAGATTCAGTGTACTTCAAGGGGCTTTATCTAGCAAAATGATTGGTCGTATTCTTCAAAAAGCGTACGCTGAATGTCCTACACCTTCCCTATTCAACTTACGGAATGAACGCGGCACCAGCTTTTTTTTTTAATAAGTTTATCAGGGAAGGTGTAGGACATTCAGCGTAAGCTTTTTGAAGAATACAGAGTCGTAATCTGGTAGAAGCACTTGTGATACAATCATTTGTGTCTATAAAGCATAGGCTATACATTTTCATTTTTTAAAGAAAATGACCGATTGTTTTACTAGATAAAACCCTTCCTCGTCTGGGATCATGTAAAACCCTTTGAAGCTGCACTGAAACTGTAATTTTGACCTTTAACCGTTTGGGGCCAATTGGGGCCACTATAAGGAGGATAACCCTGGAATGTTTTAATCAAAAACCATAATTTCTTTTCGACCGAAGAAAGAAGGACATGGACATCTTGGATGACATGGGGGTGAGTAAATTATCAGGACATTTTTATTAGAAAGTGGACTAATCCTTTAATACAGGGGTCAGCAATTAAGTTTGGCATCCGGCCAAAAATAATAATAATTTCGCCACTAGATGGTGGGCTAGAACATAGTCAAAGGAGACTTGAATAAGCCCATTAATGGCATGTTGGAGTCATGCTCTTAAAGAACTATGTTTTATTATTGTGAATAATAAATGTGTATCATTTTAATTTGCTTGTTACACAATGGAGCCTTATTGTAAGAATTATTTTATATAGCCTATTTTTACACTCAGAATAATTCCTTGGCATCCTCACGTACTTAACTGCATTTATTTAAACTGTTTGCATGCTGTAGGTACGCTATTATGTCGTGTACAGTGTGATGTTAACATTTAAACTCTGGTGAGAGAAAATGGCACTTTAACTAAAAGCCTTCCTTCCGTCGGAAAAAATAGTGAACAGCAACAGAAGTTATTACGCCATTAGATGGCAGCAAAGACTGTCTTAATGAGTGTGTCAATTAATAGTGAAGACTTTTATATTGAATTGACTGAACTGATGTGAACTCGAAAACTATGAAAACTGAAAATGTAAAAAATAAAAGCTAATTCAAAATATTTATAAATACTATGATAGTATTTAAATAATAATAAAATAACACTGATCTGGGTTACATTTATAAAGAAATCTTTTGTTAAAAGGTCTTTCTTGTAAGTTTCTCCAGCCATGTTTTGCAATAGTTTCTGACCATTGAACTCGATCACATTTCTAAAGTTGTGCATTTGCAAAAGTCTTTACATTTTAGATGGTGTCATTATATTGATATGGTACATTTCAGTGTCTATACAAATGTGTCAAATATGAATGACATTTGCCTAAACTACAGAGTAAAAACCAGCACCATGATTATATTAATGCAGACTGGTGTACCTTATAGGCCTATGCTTCATCCAGAATCTCTCTGTGAATATGAAAGAGAATATGATATGACAGTTATTAGACACTTTATAACCTAAATTTGAAATATACATATATATATATATCTATATATATTAGGAAATGTGTAATTTCACCAGAGAATTTCACTAGAAGTACACACTGTTTTAACTAGTGAAGTCTGTGAACAGAATATTATTATTCCACGTATTTTGTTCCCTTTCGAAAGGGAACTCTACACTGCGTTTGAAACGCATATGGGGAACGTCATCACGTGAACCGGTGTCTGAAAGCAATTATCAAATCTCACCAATCCTATTGGCCGGCAACAGCCTATGACGTCATAATAGACGCAACCCGGAAGTATAAAGGAGCGCCTAGAGAAGCAGTCAGTATCTTTTCGTCCTCAGGGACTGTTTTTGTCTGCTTGCGATTCTTCAAATCTAGTAAGAATAATTACTGTGTCTAACAAACGTTTCAGGAAGTGTGTGATCCATGTCCCAGGTTTCTGACACCCGATGACACACACAATCTGCGTTTTCTGTCTGGGAGAGGAGCATGCACGGACAGTGCTTGAGGGCGCTGTCTGTGTAAACTATGAGCGTCTGCCTATTAGGACACTCCACTCTCGTCTGGCCCTCTTCTCGAGGGAAGAGGGGCTGGCATCTGAGCCTGGTGGTTCTGGTCCCGTCCGTGCTGAAGCAGAGCTGAGATCTGATCCTGGGCCCAGACAGACAAGAGGTCCTGGTCCGTCCCGATTGGAGGATCTGAGTAAGGGGATTTAGGGCTCTGAAGTTCCCATTAGGTTGGTTATCTTTGTGTTGGTTATATGGCCACCTTTACAGCCACCATATGGTAGAGTAGCTTTTCTCCTCTGGTCATAGCTAGAGTTTGTATTAGAGATTGGCACTCTTTACTTCAGATAGATCTATGTTAAGCGTCAGCCTTCGGGGCCAACTGACATTGTTTGGCTTGGGTTGAGCATTGCTCCTCAGAGTTCTTGTTTTTAGAGTTTTTCAGAGTTGCTTTCTCTCTATTAAGAGTTTTAGAGGCTGTGTTTAAGCCCCAGACAGATCTATGCTTTTGTGTGGCCAGTTAGGCCCACAGCTATAGCTGGCCTAGGCTAGAACTAGGGTTTAGGTGATATACTGAAGCATTTCACCCTTTTATTACTACCCTTGTCAGGAGAATGTAGTTTTTCCTAATTCTGACCTCCTCTTATCAAAGTTGTCAGGCTAAGGCCTATTACCCCTTTGGTGTAGGTGCAAGATAGATAGCAGCTAAGGTAGCAGGCTATTGCTAAGTCTCCCTGGTGCCGTTGTCTCAGGTGGTAGGCCCCTTATAACTATGTGAATAAGAGAATGCTAGTGTTGCTGAGGCCCCACTTTTCTAGAACTTTCATTCCATACTTTGTTTAGTCTTTCCCCTGAACCCCTTGAATTAACATTCAAGTGCGAGTAAAACAGTGTTAGCTTTCATTAAGCTCCTGTTCTCTAGGGTTCGGTACAGATATCTACTGTCTTTGGTGAAAAGCATCCACCCTGGAAATTTCAGGGCAGTATGAATGAAAAGTAAAGCATTCCCCTGTTTCTCAGGGTTGTTAATGCTTTAGTTCTATTTTTTGCCCTACACGATGTGAGCCCAATAAATCGATTGCTGCCACAGGCACTATGTAGCTCCCTTTTAGAGTTTAAACACTGCCACAAGATTTGATTGTGTTTTGTTGGTAGATGTTTAATTAGAGTTTGCTCACTTAAAACTAGCACTGCCACAGGTTTATGCCCGTGATCATTTGAAGTAGTAGGCCAGTGCTGGCCTCCTTCACAGCATGGCAGTATATATTCTTTGTACTGGGTACATTGTCTGTTGGAATGTATAGATTTTAAGCTCAGTTAAGCTAGGTAATAGTGATAGTTTGGTTCTCAGACTACGCTCCCTTAGAGCTTAGACACTGCCACTGGCTGGCGCCCGTGTCTTTCTGGAGTAGTAGGCCATGTTTGGACCTCTATCAGAGCATGTTGGCATAGTTGTACTCCTCTTGCTTAAAAAGTATAAGTGTTTTACTGAGTACATTGCCTGTTGGAATAGATTTAAGCTCAGGTTGAGTTAAATAGTTAACCTCACTGGATAGTTTGGTTCTTATATTGGCTCCCTTAGAGCTTAGACACTGCCACTAGCTGACGCCACGTGTCTTTCTGGAGTCGCAGGCCCTGTTTGGGCCTCTTTCAGAGCAGAGTGGCGTAGTTTGTACTCCTCTTGCTTAGAGAGTAAAAGTGTTTTATTGTCTGTTGGAATGTGTTGAATTGAATTAAGCTCAGGTTGAGTTAAATAGTTAACCTCACTGGAGAGTTTGGTTATCATATATGGCTCCCTTAGAGCTTAGACACTGCCATGAGCTGACGCCATGTGTCTTTCTGGAGTCGTAGGCCCTCTCTTGGGCCTCCTTCAGAGCATGATGGTGTAACTTTGAGTACTTACTTACTGAGTACACTGCTTGTCAGAATGTGTTGAGGTAGACTGTTATGTGGGCACTCTACAGTCTTATCTGCTAGTTTAACTCGGTTTCTATCTAACGAGTTCCTATATTTGTGGGTCCTTGCTTTATTAGCAAGTGAGCTGCTTTAGATGTGTGGCCTTCACAGGCTGCCCTTTAAGCTATTCCCCCCACATCTGGGTGTTTTTTAAGCAGATTAAGCATGTAGTCTTCACATGTTTGGCATTTTGCAAGGCTACTGTGATATATCATTTTAAACGCAGTGTAGAGTTCTCTTTGGAAAGGGAACGTCTCAGGTTACGTATGTAACCATGGTTTCCTGAGAACAGGGAACGAGACACTGCGTTACCTGCCATGCATCGGGGGTGCCTGCTGTACAGTCCCTTAAGACGATAAGGTACTGACTGCTTCTCTATGTGCTCTTTTATACTTCCGGGTCGCATCTATTATGACGTCATAGGCTGTCACCGGCCAATAGAATTGGTGAGATTTGATAATTGCTTTCAGACACCGGTTCACGTGATGACGTTCCCCATATGCGTTTTAAACGCAGTGTCTCATTCCCTGTTCTCAGGGAACCATGGTTACATACGTAACCTGAGGCGTTTTCTATGTATTAAATGGAACTATTTTAACACAGGGAGAACAAGTGGACTCTCAAGACAGCTGAGAACGGCTTGGATTAATGGCGTCCAATTACATATTTAGCTTTTTTTTTTTTATATATCTCATCACTGAGTAACACATTATTCATGGTGCAGTAGTACACACCAAATAGAAACACTGCCTCAGTGGCTGTTGTACAGAGAGAAAATTCCATTAAAATGCTAATTTAAACACTGTCTGATGTAATATTTAGGTTCATATTCGTCATACTGCATGTGAACCAGAAGGTTAGCTAGCACACGCCAGCTCATGCCAGTGAATGTGGCTCAGCATCAGTTATTTAGAAGTACACAAAACTCCTGAAATGCCAGTTGGATTCCCTTTAAAGCATCTCATTATGTTTAGCATACATGCAGTCAATATGCTGCCTGATGGAACCTGCTTGTACCTGTTACTGATATGCGTTTATAAAACGGATGGTTCCTGTTCAATCTTATTAGGTGAGCCCCTTTCAAAGCCAAAGCAGACGTTGTTCGCGGGCTGCCAATGAAGACCATAGGCTGGCATTATGCAAATTTGTTACAAACCTTCAGAGGTTTGTGCAAGAAGGAAGATTGTAATTACCGAAGACTCGTTTCATTTTACATTGTTCTTGCACCATTTCAAAACCAGCCATCTCAATGCTGAGAATTACTGTACAGTGATTTTACCAATGTAAAAGGTACTGAGACGATTTTACCACTGCTTTGCCATGGTAAAATCATTGTAACACACAGCTTCTAATTACCTTTTGTGCAAATGTGCAAATCTGACATCTACAGTTATTTATGCAGTTTATGCTGAGTTTTCAGCAGTGTCAGACTATTTAATCATCTGCATTCAAAAGTAATCAAAGATGTCACAATGAAACTGATTAGATATCAGTGAGGTTGCTGATGAGCACAATTACATTCACTAACTGAAATCCATGCTATAAAGACCAGCAATGAAATAGCAATTATTGTTATTGTCATCAAATTGACCCAAGCAAAAAAAAAAAAAACTTTAAAGACAACAGATAAACAATCCTATTAGTTATGCAAATATATTTTATAATATTAATAATATTTTTAATAATAATGTTTCAGTACCATTAATCGTCTCTTCAGGTCTTCTGGGTAATGCCTGTTGTGAAATGAAGACGTTACAGAAAGATCAAAGCCTGGAGAGGGAGACTAAAATGTCAAGTGTAATATTCATCTGATACATATTTATATGAAGCAAGATATACAAAGCATTTCAGTTCAGCAGGGGTCTGAACATATGTACTGGAATCCCACCTCAGACCGCTACTGAATGAATTTATGTTTGCCTGTTTGAGGAGGAATACAGCAGCCGCAGATATTTCTGTAAATATAATTAAACATTCATAGTAATGTGTTAAAAATTTGAAACGCAAACAGCTGCAGTTGAGCCATGATGTTCAGTGTTTGGCTGTCTAGAAATGTGTGAGGATATACAGAACCATTTAAGTTTGGAGCCAGTAAGATTTTTCTTTTTTCTTTTTTGCAAAAGATTTCTATTTCAAATAAATGCTGTTCTTTTGTACACTGAATTCATAAAATCATACTGAAAAAATATCACAACTTGTGCAGTGCAGTAAGCGATTTATGAGAAATTGTTGAAAGTAGACTGGACCAAGCACCACAACATACTTGGAGCCAATCAGCAGTAGGGGGCGTGTCCACTCATGATGGGGGAGGAGAGAGAAATTTTAAGAAAGACTGTAGAAAGAGAGATGGCTGAGAGACATGACAAAAGAGAAAAGGTTAGAGGAATGTCACTGGAAAAAGAAGAGTTATGATCAGACAAGCGTTATATTAGACCCGTGTTATTATTAGTAAGGCTTTCCAGTGCTGAAGAGGGGGAAGGCCTGAAAATCGACGTCAAGGTTGCGTTGTTTCTGTTTCATACGTGTGTAACATTGGTTTTGAGTGTGTGCCGTTGGTCATGTGACTTTGCGACAAAAAAGTCATGTGACTTTGTGAGATGGGACAGCATAACTGGACCAACCAGCGGACCAATCTCGTTGCGCAGCATCTGAAATGTTGTTTTGGTCATTTTGAAATGCCTTAGCCAAAGTCTGTTGTCAAAGTGGTTCGGTATAATTACCTCCCAGAACTGTCTTACACGACTGTATTCCCACATTTATTGCTCTGAGGCCCACAGTGGCTTCTCCTACTGCAGCAAATTACAATTTTCTTAGTGATACTGCCAGTTTATCAGGAAGTGATGATTTTGTTCTCTTCTTCTCGCTGAATGGAAATGATGCTTTATTCGCAAATGTTTTGTGTGATATTCCAATTTTGCACATAGGTTAAATTCGCAACTTTTGATGGAAACATAGCTACAGTGTCTGAAACGGTTCAATAAAGAATTTGGTCTCTCTAAACAAAGGCCCTTTAAGACAAGTCATTTCACTCGTCGGCCATCTTCGAAACCCCTCTTGGGCATTCAAGTGCAGCTCCTATCTCTTTGAATGGGGAAAGATCAAATTCTCCAAAGCTGTTTGCCAGGCTTTCGATTAAATTTCATATTTAAAATCACCAATGAAATCTGACAACAACTGTCTCGTAAATTTTGTTTCTAAACACTCTAATCATGACAAAAAACTGTATTTTTCAGGCTGGATCATGCTAATGCACATGCGCAGTCCTAAATGCGCATCTTGTGCCTCATTTTGGAAGCGCACGTCTGACTGTTTCTATAGGAACCAGAGCTTCTAACAGCCGCTGCAGTGACTTTACCAATCGGCGAGTGGTATTTAGAAAGCGGGACTTATTCTGCCATATTGCGCGTTGCACTTTCTCCCATTCAAAACAATACAAGTGTCGCGTCTTGTGATATTCTGTAGTCTTTGTCTCTAAACCCCTGCTTTCCGAGAGCCTACACTGCTGATTGGTCAGATGGCACAGTCTGTTGTAATTGGTCTACCACTTACAGCACGTGTTGTGAACGAAACAGCCAGTACCATATCTGAATTAGATACAAACAGGCAGCCAATGAACCATAGGCTGGCATTATGCAAATCTGTTACAAAGGTAGGTTTATGCAGGAAGTAAAAATGGAATTACTGACAACTTGTTTTTCAGGCAGTTCAGAATCAGTTCTTTCTTTTGGGAGAACTCCATTTATTGTGTACTTTGATCTTTGAAACTTTACATTTAATACTAAGCGTTTGTTGAAATCCCTTGCCTTCAGTATGAGCAAAAGAAATAGTGAATTGCTTGCCTTAGAAAACCATATGTAAAGAATCACATTTAGCTTTAAGCTTCTAGTTACCTGATGATGAATATCTGGGAATAGACTCCAGACATAGTAAATTAATCTTTTATGGTTTCATGAGAATATCTGAGCCATTTTCAAATGTTTTGACAGATATTAGCTGTTTGCGCAGATCTCAGATGAGTTATAGTGAGCCATCCGTTGCGGGAAGCCAGTCCTGAATCAGCAGAACAGGGCAACTCACTCAGTTTAACCCAGACCAGAGGAAGGGATGCAATCCGCTACATTAGTAATGACCTGGCCAGAAAAAAAAAAAAAAAAACATGCATGATGTGGAAATATGTTCTATAATGTACACTGCAGGATCTTCAAATCATGCCGATTCCATTTCACACAGTGTCTGGTAAAATATCCATCTCCATCATGAATAAAAGATGCACAAAGATTGAAGTAATCAGATTCATGCACCGGTGTGTCTTTTGTGTGGCGACTTGTCGGAGTCTTCTGCGTGAGGTGAATCCTCAGTGCATATTTTAACACTCGTTTTATCAAGATAATGAGGGCATTTTACATCCAACAATCACATTATCTGCAGTCATTAAGCTATAGGCTATACCATAGACTGTATTTTGGCCTAAGATATTAGATATTCTGGGGATGTGACGAATATATAATATGTCAACAGGATCTTTTCTATTGGATCCTTTGGGGCAAATTCACTAAAACAACTATTTAAATAATGCCATTGTCATTCTTTTCAGAGCAAATACAGCTTATGTCTATGTAAATTAGTTTTGTTATAGATTGTGCCTTATGACCACTATTACGCAAATAATGTTGTGCTACTCTATTATAGCCCATGTAAATCAGGCTGAACAATTTTATATATATATATAAAAAAGAGATTTTGTGTATATTTTCTATCTTGGCAGCAGTAATTCTTCAAATGATGAGCATTAACTGATAATTGATTTGATTACGCTTTTAAACGCTTTTCTACTTTAGTTTATCAGCTCTTGAATTTCGGGTCTAATGTTGAGCACCACCATCTGGTGTGTCTCTAAAGAACATCACCAAAATAATGCCATTATATGCATCTTTTTATTTTAGTTTTTTATTATATTTTGCAAGAATAACAGCATTTACAAGCATTAAAGTGTTAGTACACTCAAAAATGAAAATTCTGTCATCATTTATTAACCCTCATGTCATTCCAAACCCATAAGACATTCGCTCATCTTCAGAACATAAAAGATGTTTTTTATGAAATCTAAAAGCTTTCTGTCCCTCCATTGAAAGCTACGCAACTACAATTTTGATGCTTCAAAAAGTTCATAAAGAGATCTAATCCGTATGTCTGACATGCTAATCTAACGTAATTTGCAAACAACATGAGGGTGAGTAAATGATGACAGAATTTTCATTTTTGGGTGAACTGTCCCTTTAAGACAAAAAACAAGATATTCTAAAAGGGTTACAATAATTCTGAAATAAACTAAAGCATATTATATTAGTCAGTGCATCATTCTCAGAGCAAGGACGGTTTAAAAAGAAAATAGTCTTTCTGTTAACTAAAGCAGTGTTTAGATTTACGAGGGGTCGCCAAGCTCACTGTAGTTTGAGGGTTAGTGAGGAAACAGTTACCAGTTTGACAATAAACCACGATGCAATTTCCGATGGTTAGTATTACAGTTTAATATTTTAATCATCATTAAAACCGTATTTGATTGCCAGGATTTGAAAAAACTCATGGTAAATACTGTCCAGTATTTTGAGATTTTGAATGTTAAAATAGGGGTCTCATGGAAAAAAAGGTTGGGAACTACTGAACTAAAGGATGGATGAAGTCTTCAACTTTAGCATATTCAGCAGGCATATACAACTTTGATTACTGACTGATTATTTTTTATTTTAATTTATAAAACAACACAACAGCAGCAGGTTGAATTACTTCATCTTCACTAAATTAATCAATAGAACATTTTTACCACATATTTGTCGCTGCTTGAATATTGCCCAGCAAAGGGCCAGATCATAAAATCAAATTTTACCCACTGACAAGATGCTAATAGAATGATTTTAGCTCTGCATATGGACACTAATAAACAACTATATCACAGACCACATGACTCAGTCAGCTACTATTTAATTTATACTTTCAAGGGCCATACATTACTAAAAAGATGATAAATGTGTGATGTGCGGTGTTAAACGGGGACACTTAAAATTTCCTTTGAAGAGATGAGAACAGTTTGTGAGAATGGGAAAGTAATCACTGAGAGGGAAGAGTGCATACCAAAAAAGCACATCTAGACCTCTTCTGCCATCCAATAATCCCCCCGGTTGCCATAACAACAGCTGGACTCATGTCCTTGGGGGGAGACTTTTCAGAAATTTTAGACAATTTTTGTAAATGGGATTTCACAGTAGGGCTGATATAATACAATTATTATTTTTAAAATAATTCATAAAAACATTTCAAGGTATATATAGATTGACAAGCTCTAATTTATGTGGACTGTAGGACAGACTTGCATTCAATGATATGAAATAAAACAATATATTGACTTCTAAAGACACTTTCAATTCTTCTAACAGGGAAGGATGATGCAGATCACCTCCAAAATTTACAATGGGTGCTGACTCGACTGTGTGAGTATGGACTAAGAGCTAACAAAGAAAAATGTGAGATTTTCAAGTCTCTGATTTCTTATTGTGGTCATGTGATAGACAAAGATGGTCTACACAAGTCGCAGGACAAAATTGAAGATCGAAAATCGTTGAAGATTTTGCTATGTTTATTGTGTATGTATATTGCGGTATGTAAACTGCCTATATAGCACTATTGACACTTCAGAGTGATGAAATGCATGAATGGGAATATAAAGAACGGGACGTGCTTGATGTTAAAAAGAGTTAGAAGTGCAATATATCCTGAAAAGGGTCTGTGTGTGCCAAAGTGAGCGCACACAGAAAGTTGCCTCTCTCAAAAGGCGACCTCTCAGAAGGCGAATTGGGACATGCTGGATGTTAAAAAGTGTTATTAATGCTCAATGCTCAAAGAAAGCACTTGCACAGAAAGCCTCTCAGCATGCGATTGCGAATTCAGTTCTCTTTCACGTCTTATTGCGCTTGAATGGTCGAATACACAAGCGTGACAAAATTCCCATCATGTGGAGTATTGATGTAAACACAGCCGGTTATGTCTCAAGTGAAAGTTAACAGTTGGGTGTAAACTGGATGTGTATCAGTAAAATGGATCTGTGCATTTGGCCTTAAAGTGACAGCAGCCTAATATACTCCCGGTGTCTGTGTCATTAATGTTAATCAAACAAAAGAGAAAATTACTGCTCTTACTTAGTTTTTTAGCTTTAATAAGAATACATTTATATGTAATTCATACAGTGAAGACTAAGCTATATTTTTTACATTTGATTTTAAAATGGTTAGTTCCTGTCCTTGATTCTGATTGGTCAATAGTTGTGTTTTATTCACAATAAAACACGGCTATGACCGCTTCACCCAACGGTTCTGTGTATCACTACACAACACCCTTAGCAACCACTCTTAGCAATGTAAACTGTATGTTCTCAATTGATATTGTTCATTGAAACTTATTATTATGTAGAAGAGTATTGTGAGAAAGAGATCAATTGAGCGAGTTTATTACCTGCATTCAGATTTAGCATTTTCCTTCAGGTCAGTCCTATGTTCCTAATAAAAAAAAAATCTGTTTAAATGTCCGATGTATTATCTTGTCCTTTTAACAGTTAAGGGGTTTTCCCGTGACTGACAGTGTTAGTACAAGGATTTGTCAGTTGTGTCTTGTTCCGTGTTCACAACAATTCAGTCTTTTCAATATAAAAGTCTTCGCTACTGAGTGACACATTTATAAATGACAGTCTTCGCCACCATCTAATGGTGTAATAATGTAACTTCTGTTGCTGTTCACATTCAGGGACTATTTTTTCGGTGGAAGGAAGGCTTTTATTAAGAGTTTACTTCATGAAAATTGCATTGATTGAAATATGTTTTGCTTTAATATTTGTATTGTGTGGTAACTGTTTTATAAAAGCAATAAGGTACTTGAGGCTAGTGCTGTATTGTGAATAAGTCACGTGACTTCACGTTATTCACAATACAGCACAGCCTCTCGTACCTTATTGCTTACTTATTCAATTATTATTTGTCCGATTGTTTGTAATTTGCTTCTTTTTTCTTATTTTTAATAATAGAAATTAGATAAAATATCACAAAATAACTATATTGTGATATATACCCTTATCGTGAAATAAGATTTCTCATATCGCGAAATAAGAATTTGGTCATATCGCCCACCCCTATACTGTAAAGCATTACTAGGAGGTCATCCTGCATCCTTAACAAACAAGCTACTATTAGTCCAAAATGCAACTGCTAGAGTTCTTACCAGGTCAAGAAAATATGATCATATAATACCATTTTTATCTTCCCCACACCGGTTACCTATTAAGTTCTATATCAATTACAAAGTACTGCTATTGACTTATAAGGCCCTAAACGGTTCAGCTCCTGTTTATTTAACCAATAGTCTATTTCCTTACATTCCATCACACTCTTTAAAGTCACAAAACTTTTGGTAGTAGATATCTAAGTCCACTAAAGGAGGGAGAACATTTTTGCATTTGGCTCCTAAACTCTGATAATGTTTGAGGCTCAGAGACACTCTCCCAGTTTAAATCTGGATTAAAGACACATCTCTTTAGCCAAGCATTCACATAATGAGTCTCATAACCCTGCACTCCAGTTATATCAGATCAAATGCGCATAACTATCTGTTGCCTGACATGTTATGAACAGCAGCTGCGCAAATGATTTCCATTTGCTTTTCTTTTCTGTTTTCTAACTAGAGATTATGACAGCTCCAGTTTGGATCCTGCCTCTTACGAAGATTTCAGATGCCCCAACATCTGTGAAAAGATGACGCCAACCCCTGCGAAGACTTCAGATGACGCCAACTTTGAATCAACATACACAACTGCCACATTTTCTATGTATTGTAATCATTATAATCACCACTTGAGCTCATTGTTTCTGCCTAAATGAATACAAGATATTAGCTAAATGCATGATTTGTATTATCTAAGAACTGTACATTCTGACATGGACATGACTTTGACACAGCTACCTCTGACAGATTACTTTAAATTGTAATGTAGAAACATGCATTTTAGGTAAAGCCGCTTTGCAATGATATGCATTGTGAAAAGCACTATACAAATGAATGTGAATTGAACTGAACTGAATGTAAAATCTGTAATTAACCAAAAACTAAACCTAAAAAACAAACATTTTATTGCAGTTTTAACTGAATTTCAAAGGAGTGATGTGACACTGTCAAACTGAGAAATATAAATGAAGAATTGTGGTGATGAGGGAATATAAACATGATTGAGGTTTTGCGTGAACCCAATTATTGGATTTATTGTGGCTGTGGCCTGAATTAGATTCTCCAACACTGATGCATTGTCCCTTTGCACAGTAGAGAATATTTATTTTACAAATAACCTTCACTTTCTCCAACAGTCTATCACTGAAACAGATCTCTACAAACTATGGGTCTTTTATAATATCATCAAAGAGTACATTTTTAAATCTTGTTGAGCAATTTCTGACCTGCAATCATAAGCAATGACAATGCTTTTGTCAGGAAAATGAATAATGTGATTTGATCTTTGAAGCATTACAGTAATTATGTTTTCATAAAGGTTCATGGGTCATCAGGTACATGTGATTTAAACTCGCTTTACAATAATAACTAATTTCTGACAATATAATACGCAAAATATATCTATAAAGTTGCATTGCAAGGAGGTCTATAAAACTTAATTTCAATTATAAACAAACATAAATAAATAAGCAAACCAAGCAAACACTGACAAGATATTTACAATACAAAATAATATAATAGATAAAAATACAATGTATATGTTACTTGATAAAAGTTAATTTTGTTAGAATAAGTGAGAACTTTCGAATTTACTTTTTGGGGTTCAGATGTTGTAACTTCCTTCCGTCCATCCTTCCTTCCTTCCATCCATCTGATAGATAGTAGTAGTAGTACTTAAGTTCCACTTTTTAAAAAGGGGCTTTTTTTCTTAATTGCTTTTTTTTCTGTAGCTTTTTTAATCAAATGATTTCCCTGTGGCTAGTCATTTAAACATGACATCAATAGTGTTATACAAAGGGGTTTCTGTGATGCACAGAATTCCCAGAAGTCTTTTATAATATTGATTGGCCAATCAGATCATGCAGAAAACAAGTGTAATATTGGCAACAAAAACAGAGATGGCCTTTTACCAGGCAGAACGAAATGGATTAATAATTGTCAGACTAAGTACTTCACAATTAACACTTTGGAAGATCAAAAAGCCAATGCCAGCTGTTAGTTTTACAGCTCACATTTTATAAATAATGACATGTTGCATAAACCAATTCCTGGGGAGTTGTAATGTAGGGAGCGGGACAGAATTGGAGATCCACGTGCAGGCTTTATTTACAGGTGAGCATAGTTGTACAGGCAGTAGTTCAAACACCAGCAAACAGTAACAAGAAGACAAGGCAAAAGAGTAATCCAAACACAGGCAAGGTTCAAGGCAGGCAGCAATCGATCATCAAACAAGGAATCAGTCCAGGGTCAAAACACAGGCAAGACTAGGCAAGTATGAGGAACACTGAGACGAGGAAGAAAAAAAGGCTAAAGAATACTAAGCCATGTGTGTGTGTTTGAGTGCAGCTTATAAAGTGTCACTGATGGGAAACAGGTGTGAGTGTGTGATTGGTTCCTAGCTGGGGAATTGTGGGAAATGGAGTCCATATGACAACAATAGAACACAGACCCAGGGCACATATAACAGAGCCCCCCCTCAAAGGAGTGGCTTCCAGACGCTCCTAATCAGTCCAGGAGGGAGGTGGAGTGGAGGCGGAACAGGGGGCAGGATGGAGGGCCAGGTTCGTGGAGAGGAAGGCGGCCTGGAGACTGAGGCAGAGCAGACGGCCAAGGCGAAGAAAGCTGGACATACGGCCAGGGCGACAGGCTTGAAGATCCCCACGGTGGCGCAGACGACCACCACAGCAGTGCAGACAAGCTTGAAGATCCCCACGGTGGAGCGGCGGACCACCACAGCCGTGCAGACTGACTTGTAGACCTCTACGGTGGCGCAGACGACCACCACAACAGTGCCGATGGGCTTGAAGAACCCCACGGTGGTGCAAATGACCACCACAGCCGTGTAGATGGTCTTGTAGGCCCCCACGGCGGAGCAGACGATCACCACTGCAGCTCAGACAGGCTTGGAGACCCCCACGGCGGAACAGACGACCACCAAAGCAGCTCAGACGGGCTTGGAGATCTCCATGGCGGACTAGAAGACGCCCAGGGCAGATCTGGTAACACTGAGAACCACCCAGGCTGATCAGATGAAACTGAAACAGGAAGCACAGAGAGGTTAGAGTTGGCCACTAGGGCCATAACAGGACAGGCAAAATGACTGCAATAAAACAAAAGACTAAGGGTTCTCTGCTATTATAGATCAAGTAGATTTTTAACAAAAAAATTATTTTGTTCACACAGCAAAGTAATATTCAACAATATCTTCTCTTCTGTGTCATTCTCATATGTTGTTTACACCCAGAGCTACCAGGTTCTACATCAGAACGCCGACTCATTATTGGCCAGCACCTGTGTCAGCATCATACGCATATGCTGTGGTGCTCACATGATCAGCTTTGGCCAATACTGAGTTTTCGGATGTAAACACGGAAGACTTCACTGTGAGGCAACTGTGTAAGGATAATGACAGGGAAGAGAAGAGAATGTTGAAGAAAGTCTTTATTTTTGTTTTGTTTTTGCACACAAAAAGTATTCTCGTCGCTTCATAAAATTAAGGTTGAACCACTGCAGTTTTAACGATGTCTTTAATACCTTTCTGGACCTTGAAAGTGGTGTTTATATTGCTGTCTATGGAAGAGTCATAAACCTCTCGGATTTCATCAAAAATACCTTAATTTGTGTTCCGAAGATGAACGAAGATCTTAAGGGAGTGGAACGACATGAGGGTGAGTCAATAATGACAGAAATTTCATTTTTGGGTGAACTAAACCTTTAAAGAGGACCTGCTATGCTTCTTACATGTGTAATGTGTTTGTGCATTAAAAATGTCTGCAAATTTAAAAAGCACAAAGTCTACTTCAAAGGTAGATATTCTCTATATCACGGTGCACTGTTTCAGAACTCCCTGAAACGCCTCAATTGTAGTCTTGAGTTTTCTTCCGGAAACATACATGCCACATGGCCTGGTTGAGTTGCATTAGTAGTGTGTTCAAACTCACGGTTATGGTAAGGGGGCTGGCAATTTCAAAACACACTCAAAGCGGTTGACCAATCACAACACACTGATCCGGCCGACCAATCAGAGCACATTACGCTTTACGGATGGAAGGGCTTCATAGAGACAGGAACAAAACAGTGGTGCGTTTCCTAAAAGCATTGTTATCCAACTAGCATTGCAAGTTCCGTTGTTATTATAATAGTTTAACGATTTGGTGTTTCCTGAAACCATCGTTCAAATGAATATTCACAAACTACATCGCAAACTTGTGTGGTTGGAAGGACAGCTCTCGAGCTGTGGTTGAAAGCCTAGTTTCTTGTTTTTATAACATGTAGACTTAATAAATCGTTATCTTGAGCAAAATAAGCAAGCTGACATTAAGTACAATGTATATCTTTTATTTTGAATATATACAAATGTCATTTACATATTTTAATTTGTCAAGAGATTTTAAGCAACACTTTTGAAGAGTGTGCATGTGCATATGTTCTCTAGTACGTAAGAACGAGCCTATGATTGAATCTGGAAATAAAGCAAAATAACTGAGAAAAATTAGTAGTAGGCATCAGATTCCATGTCCGTAATTTATAGAAAAAAAGCTAGTATTAATTCTATTTTAAACGGATTCATTTAAAGAAGTTGTTACTCCACCACCTGTGTGACATCATTAACCAACGAGGCTGAATGACAGGTTTGCGACAATATTGTTTCAGGAAACAGTCATGACTAGCTAGTTGACTCTGTAAAAGGGCATAATATGACCTCTTTGAGCAAGAAAGTACTGGGTAATATAAGGCAATTACATGGGTTAAAGTTAGGTTCAGGGTTAGTACTTAGTTATTAGACAGTTATTGTAATCACTATAATAAGTTCATAGTATCTACATGTGGAACAGGACTGTAAAATAAAGTTCTACCTACAGTAAATGACTATTGAGGAAAGTGCATTGGTTTCACATACAACAAAGCAGTAGTATCCTATAGGATAAGGGCTGTGAATAGGATATTTATTAGGTCAGTTTCATCTCTGTTACTGTACACCAGTGATTCGAGTGAACTCTTGCATTATAGTGAAAGCAGAACTTTTTACAATGTTATGAAAATAGTAAAGATTAAGGCCTGAGCTTTACACTACCCCAAAATGACCACAAATCATTTAAAACCATATGGCCTGTGCTTTGAGCTCAGTGGAAAGCATCAAAGCAGCTTTAAAGCTGAGGCTTATCCCGAATAATATGGTTGATCCTCTACGTATGGTCCAAGCAGATTCATAATTCCCCATTACATCTCCCTGAATGATAGACGGAACATGATCACAAGTCTCTATACTCATGTCAGTATCATAGTCAGTAGCTGTCAGCTCCCATTCAAGATAAAAATCATTCTGTGAGTAGCTTAATTGCCATATCATTTTGTTTATCATTTATATCACTTTCTCAAAGTTTAATTTAGGACTTTTTGTACCATGCCTCTATGTGCATTACAAATGACAGGATTCAATCATTCATCGTCTTTTTTAATCTTCTTCTTAAATTTAATCTTGGTCTTATTCATCAGATGAATGTAGGTCAAGAACATGACATGGGTTTATCCTGAGGTCTTCAGGACAAACACAGGATACATTAACATCTCTTGATATACTTCAACTGTCAATCTTTAATCCAATTCACTTCAATCCAATGTACTTCAACCAATACAAATGTATTGTTAAATATAGCAAATTAGGTTTTGAAAATTGCACTTGTATTTAAAATTGATAATATTAGTAACATAAATAAAATAATAAAATTGCCTAACAAATAGCTTTGGCATCAGAGTAATAAATAGATAAAATAAAACAAATTTAAAGAATTTCCATTTTCTAAACATATTACCTGGGCATCAAAATAATAAAATAATAATAAATAAAATAAAATAAAATAATAAAACATTTTAATCCTGAACAAAAAATATGTGCATATAAGAACAAAAGATTTTTATGTAGTAATAATTTAATGCAGTATAATTTTCATTACAAGTAAAAAGTTTGAACACTACGAATACTTCCGAGGTGCCACTGTCTTCACCAAGTTGGACCTCCGCAGCGGGTACAACCTCATCCGGATACGTGAGAGGGATGAGTGGAAGACAGCTTTCGTTACACCCACTGGACACTACGAGTATTCCAGGACTTCATCCATGAAGTGCTCCGGGAGTTCCTCCATAAGTTTGTTTTAGTCTATATCAATGATATCCTAATTTACTCCCGGAGCATGGCCGAACATCGCCGTCATGTTGCGGAGGTCCTGAGACGCCTGAGAGAGTTCCAGCTATTCCTCAAAGCTGAAAAATGCACATTCCATCAACCCTCAGTACAATTCCTGGGATACAACATCGACAGCAGTGGCATCCGGATGGACGAGGGGAAGGTGGAAGCAGTTAAGAACTGGCCCATTCCCAAGACTTTAAAAGAACTCCAACGTTTCCTCGGCTTCGCCAACTTCTACAGACGTTTCATCCAGGGTTACAGCTCCATCACCAGTCCACTTACCAATCTTCTCCGTAGCAAACCAAGTCTCTGTCCTGGACCCCAGTCGCCACTGAAGCCTTTAACTCTCTCAAGGAGGCCTTCACCGCTGCTCCTCTCCTGGTCCATCCAGATCCCAACAAACCCTTCATTGTAGAGGTGGATGCTTCCACTACAGGAGTAGGAGCAGTCCTGTCACAGCAGCAGGGGAACCCAAGCCGCCTCCATCCATGTGCCTTCTTCTCCCGCAAGCTCAACCCGGCGGAGGTGAACTATGACATCGGAAACCGAGAACTTCTAGCAGTCAAGTTGGCCCTCGAGGAGTGGAGGCATTGGTTGGAGGGAGCCAGACATCCCTTCCTAGTCCTTACCGAGCACAAGAACCTGGAATACCTCCGAACAGCCAAGAGACTCAACCCTAGACAAGCCCGCTGGGCTTTGTTCTTCACACGTTTCAACTTTTCAATATCTTACTGACCAGGTTCCAAGAACGTCAAAGCAGATGCCCTTTCTAGACTTCACACTCCTGAGGAAATAACTGAGGAACCGGAATCCATTCTTCCCGAAGGAATCATTGTCAGCCCAATCACCTGGTCTACAGAAACCTTACCTTCCTCCAATGCCTCCACCAACACTCCGTCGGGTTGTCCACCGGGCTTGCAATATATCACCCGGACACGGCACACTCCACTTATTCACTCAGCGCACTCTTCACTTGGCACTGGCCACCCGGGGGTCAATGAAACCCTCTCGTTGTTGAAAGACCACTTCTGGTGGCCCAGTATGGCATCTGACGTGAGAAGGTACATGCAGGGATGCAGGGAATGCGCCATTTCAAAGAGTTCACGCCATCTACCATCCGGCAAACTCCTTCCTCTGCCTGTTCCTAACCGACCATGGTCACACCTAGGGGTACTCTTCATCACAGATCTCCCAGCTTCTAATAATTCTACCTGTATCCTTGTGGTAGTGGACAGATTTTCAAAATCCTGCCGTCTCATTCCTTTGAAGGGACTCCCAACTGCTATGGAGAAGGCAGAACTAATGTTCAACCACATCTTCCGCTATTTCGGAATCCCAGAGGACATCGTTTCCGATAGAGGACCTCAGTTCATCTCAAGAGTATGGAAGGCATTTTTCTCTTTCCTAGGTGTGACCGTAAGTCTGACATCCGGGTATCATCCTCAATCTAACGGTCAGACGGAACGGAAGATCCAAGAAATTGGTCGCTTCCTACGTACCTTCTGCCATGGCCACCAGGACTCTTGGAGCCAGTACCTGGGTTGGGCCGAGTATGCACAGAACTCCCTTCGCCAACCTTCCACCAGACTTACTCCTTTCCGGTACGTACTCGGATACCAACCCCCACTATTCCCTTGGTCAGGGGAACCCTCGGACGTACCATCTGTGGATTACTGGTTCCGAGAGAGAGAGAGGGTCTGGGACTCAGCACACCACTCCATCTCCTGAGTACTGATCACGCACACCTGCACCTCATCTTCTCACCCATCAACACCAGTATATCAGACACTCACACACCGGTGTGTCCGGTCTCGTTTACGTCAAGGAACTTACCTCTGACTTACCTGAAGGACTCCTATGTTACTTACCCGCTTCCAGTGTCTCCGATCTTCCTCCTGTGCTCTCCATTTCGTGTGTGAGTGTTGTCAGCCTTCCTTGTCATCATCCAGCAACTGTTATCATTCCACCACCTTCCTGTTGATCGTAAAGGACTATATTATCATCTCTGTCACCTCTGTTTAACACCTATTGCTCTGCTTGTGTTTCCAATAAACCACCTACTCTGACATCTTCTGTCTCTGGCCCGTGTATACTGTAACACTTTGTGTTTTTAATAGAGATTATAAAGAGAGATCACTTAATATATATATATATATATATATACATACACACACACACACACACACACACACACAGTCAAACCAAAAATTATTCAGACATTTTTTATATATTTTTACTAGTGGGTGCAGGACACTATAGTTAATTTTTGTAAATGAGGATAGCAAAATAAAGTAAACTGTGACATATTATACCCAAAAATTCTTCATACAGTGGACTACCAGTAAAATTTATAAAAATTTGGAACCGACAATTATTCAGACACTTCAACCTGACCATGTTTTGCTTAAGTGTTATCTGACATAATTAAGATTAATTTTTTCTGACACAGTTTAACTCTGAGATCTTGTCATATTTTATTACCTTTTTTTTTATTTTTAAATAAACTGTATTAATGAATGAAATGTTCAAGGTGTCTGAATAAATTTTGGTTTGACTGTATATAAAATATAAGAGTGTCACTGAAACAACAAACAGTCAGGAAAGTCCTCTATCACCCTCTTAACTCTAGATCTAGATCCAATCCTTAAACCCTTCCAGCTCTGTAAAGCAGGAGGTCAACGCAGGGTCTGAACAAGAGCTGAGGTAATCAGGGGTGTTGGAGGGGCGCTGGGATAATTTCCAGAAAGGTCAGAACCTTACTGTAGAGTTGAGCTCACTCCATGTCCACAGACAACGAGGTGAGGAGCAGTTTTGTTGCCAATCTGGATAAAGTACTGGTAGCTAAGCAGAAAGCAGGAATTGAAAAAGTTTTTTTTTTTTTTTCTACAAGTCTGGCTGCTCAAATGCATTCCATGCCTCTGAACTTCAGATGAGGTTTTGCCCTCAAATTGCATGAGACAGATAATGTCACAGACATCTGTATCACTCCAAGACATAAAATTTGAATGCTGAAATGAATGATGGAGCAGAATAAATAGAGATGAAGTAGACTGGGATACATGTTAGATTCATTGTTAGACTGAAGGATTATAATAGTATATTGCACATGTTGTGGTGGAAATGAGCCAATTTTGGAATGTGTATACATAAATCAGACATCTACAGTACATGTAACTGCATAAATGGTCATACTTACTCTATTTCCATCAGACACTTTCACTATTGAGAAATTTAATTTCCACAATGTCGCAATCAATCAATCAATCAATCAATCAATCAATCAATCAATCAATCAAGTCTTCCAGAGAGCCATGTAATAAGCAAGTTTACAATAAAGCCATCAGCAAATTAAAAATATTGTTGCCACTAAACAAACAAACAAACAAACAATAGGCTTGAAATATAGAAAGACAAGTGCTTAAAATAAATAAAATAAAATCTTATGGCTGTGGTTTAAAAAAGGGTTCTATCGTCTTAATATTATCTAGATAGATTTCATTTAATATAACATATTTGTAATATATCTTTAGCACTCCCAAAGTCAATGCATTTCTGCATGTATATTTAATATTAGTGTAATTTTAGTCTCATTTAGTATCACATTTACATGACCAGTCAAAAGTTTAAACACGCTTTTTCTTTATTGTGTCTGTTTTCCAGATTTGAGAATAAAAATAGTTAGCCTAAGTCATCAAAACTATGAATGAAAGTACTGCATATTAAACTAAAGAAACTAATGAAAACTCTGCACATCTGTGCTAGAAACTCGTTGGGTGCTTTTCCTTCCAACATGTCCTCCAACCAATGCACCCATATAGGTCGTTTGTCACTTCCCTGAAATGCGACCCTTAGGAGCGTTTACTAAAGTTGCGCCTCTATCGACAACAGGACACTTTCATTTTAATGCATTGTCAGAGGTGGGTAGTAACTAAGTACATTTACTTTGTTACATTTACTTAAGTATTTTTTGGGGGGGGATTTGTACTTTTTAGAGTCGATTTAAATGTGGGTACTTTTACTTCGCTACGTTGGGCGACGTTCCTCTCGTTACTTTTTTTTAATACAATACTATACATTTTAAGAAATGCATAGTTTATTCCAAGCGCGCAAGTCTCTTTTTTTCATGAACGATGCCCCATTCACAAATGAATCACTCTTTTGAGCTGATTCTGTTCAAAGACTTGATCAAACAAGTTGGCAACACTGTCTAAATTGGTTCGCGAATCAGTTTGAATGATTTGTTCAGTTCCCTGCACGCAGTGAATCGTCTGAAGCAGTCTCTCACTCGGGAAGAAGTGGCAGTCGACCTACAGTCAGTTAAAAGCAAATCTGCAATTGCATCCTCTTGTTTGCCAGCGATGAAGATCTTATTTGAACTGCGTATGCTTTCTGTGAACAATTCCACAGGTATCGATTTCATTTGATTTCAATTCATACAGCCAAAAGCCTACATTTTACAACCAAACAGATTATTACGCCACGATAACAAAGTATGTAGCATTTCTTTACTGTTTTTTGGACATATATCTTAATGTATACATTAAAGAAGCTACCATTGTTCAGAGAGAATGAATGAACACCCACCGTCCCGCGGTAAGTTGTGGGTAGCCTATGGCGCAGTGGCGGCGCCAGCGACCTGTTCATCTTGAAAATTAAAACGCGCCTACAGAAATATACATCTGATTACATTTTGGAGAACAGACGGAAGATGATCCGTCAATGTGCATTTGATCATTGTTTGTGTTCAGATGTAGCTGTATACGTTATTATTATACAAAGCAAAGGACATGCAATGATACTCAGGATACAGATGCCAGAAATAATACTTGTGTTTGTTGCAAAGATATCTAATAATTTAATATCTATCTAAATAATAACATGCTATTGTATTGTTCGACTGCCAAAACAGACAGACGGATTCGGCTAATGTATGTTTCAGTCAATATGCATTCTGGTTTCACGATATGTTACAACAGCGATGATCAAAAGAACATAGGAAGATCGGGATTCAGGTAACATGGAGAAAGAGTACCCTTTGTTCTTTTTTATAAGTGACCGTTTTGTCCGAGTATTTGTCAACAAAACAGCTCCAGGGCTTTTGTTAAAACTACAGATCGTACTTCTGCAAGCCCAGTGCAAGATGGCTGTTGAAGTTTCCCAAAACTGCAGCCTTTTATCCCTAGACATGTAGCACCATTTTTTTTTCTTCCCTTTTTTTTTTTTTTACTGCATATACATTTATTAAAAGGCCATCTTGGCAGGACTGAATTATCATTTAAGGCAGGGATGGGCAACTATAGTCCTGGAGAGCCACTGTCCGGCAGAGTTTACCTCCAACCCTGATAAAACTCTCCTGCCTGTAGCTTTCCAGTAATCCTGAAGACATTAGCTTGTTCAGGTGAGTTTCATCAGGATTGGAGCTAAACTTTGCAGGACAGTGGCCTTCCAGTACCGAAGCTGCCTATCCCTGATTTAAGGTGTCTACGTGCAATGAAATGACTGATGCTTTGATGGACACATACTCACAGTTCAACATACACACACAGAGATCTACACTGAGCGTCTAGTGACCTTTTCAATATATGCAGCATGAAATGAAGGGTCAACTATTTAGCCTTGGTCATTAAGGTCGTAGGTCTGTGGAGTAAACACACTTGACCCCTCAAACTACAGCAGCAATCGAAGCGTAAACATTGCACCTGTCATCTCATTAGAGGAAGTGAGGCTGACCACTGGATGGACAGTGCCTGTTATCAACAGCCATAGTAAATAGGCTGCCCTTCTGTTAAATTCCCCCAATTCATTATGAGACTGAAAACCACGACACTGAGCTGTCAAAGAGCAAACGCTGCCATTACGTGTCTAAATCCTCTAACAGGGATTTAACTCATTAAATAAGAGCAGTATTGATTTGGGACAGCAGGGGTTTACAGCAAACTTGGATCATGGCCGTTTGAACTGGGAAATCCTTTGGAAAGAGAAGGTGTAATGAGAAGGTTGTCAGAACATTTGTTAGACAAACACACTCATGCTAAGAATGATCATGGTGCTAAGAACGATCATGGTACGTCAAACACACCAAACAACAAACTTTATAATGTTACATACACAATGATAAATGTACAGATATGGATAATTTGAAATTCCAGTATTTACACCTATTTATTGTATTTAAATGAAGTAAATATATGTGTTTATACTAATATAAATATATATATATATATATATATATATATATATATATACACAGTGGGTACGGAAAGTATTCAGACCCCCTTAAATTTTTCACTCATTGTTATATTGCAGCCATTTGCTAAAATCATTTAAGTTCATTTTTTTCCTCATTAATGTACACACAGCACCCCATATTGACAGAAAAACACAGACTTGTTGACATTTTTGCAGATTTATTAAAAAAGAAAAACTGAAATACTTATGGTCCTAAGTATTCAGACCCTTTGCTGTGACACTCATATATTTAACTCAGGTGCTGTCCATTTCTTCTGATCATCCTTGAGATGGTTCTATACCTTCATTTGAGTCCAGCTGTGTTTGATTATACTGATTGGACTTGAGTAGGAAAGCCACACACCTGTCTATATAAGACCTTACAGCTCACAGTGCATGTCAGAGCAAATGAGAATCATGAGGTCAAAGGAACTGCCTGAAGAGCTCAGAGACAGAATTGTGGCAAGGCACAGATCTGGCCAAGGTTACAAAACAATTTCTGCTGCACTTAAGGTTCCTAAGAGCACAGTGGCCTCCGTAATCCTTACATGGAAGACGTTTGGGATGACCAGAACCCTTCCTAGAGCTGGCTGTCCGGTCAAACTGAGCTATCGGGGGAGAAGAGCCTTGGTGAGAGAGGTAAAGAAGAACCCAAAGATCACTGTAGCTGAGCTCCAGAGATGCAGTCGGGAGATGGGAGAAAGTTGTAGAAAGTCAACCATCACTGCAGCCCTCCACCAGTCGGGGCTTTATGGCAGAGTGGCCCGACGGAAGCCTCTCCTCAGTGCAAGACACATGAAAGCCCGCATGGTGTTTGCTAAAAAACACCTGAAGGACTCCAAGATGGTGAGAAATAAGGTTCTCTGGTCTGATGAGACCAAGATAGAACTTTTTGGCCTTAATTCTAAGCGGTATGTGTGGAGAAAACCAGGCACTGCTCATCACCTGTCCAATACAGTCCCAACAGTGAAGCATGGTGGTGGCAGCATCATGCTGTGGGGGTGTTTTTCAGCTGCAGGGACAGGACGACTGGTTGCAATCGAGGGAAAGATGAATGCGGCCAAGTACAGGGATATCCTGGACGAAAACCTTCTCCAGAGTGCTCAGGACCTCAGACTGGGCCGAAGGTTTATCTTCCAACAAGACAATGACCCTAAGCACACAGCTAAAATAACGAAGGAGTGGCTTCACAACAACTCCGTGACTGTTCTTGAATGGCCCAGCCACAGCCCTGACTTAAACCCAATTGAGCATCTCTGGAGAGACCTAAAAATGGCTGTCCACCAACATTTACCATCCAACCTGACAGAACTGGAGAGGATCTACAAGGAGGAATGGCAGAGGATCCCCAAATCCAGGTGTGAAAAAAGACTCATGGCTGTATTAGATCAAAAGGGTGCTTCTACTAAATACTGAGCAAAGGGTCTGAATACTTAGGACCATGTGGTATTATAGTTTTTCTTTTTTAATAAATATGCAAAAATGTCAACAATTCTGTGTTTTTCTGTCAATATGGGGTGCTGTGTACATTAATGAGGGGGAAAAAAATTAACTTAAATGATTTTAGCAAATGGCTGCAATATAACAAAGAGTGAAAACACAGTTCTCAACACAGTATATGCATCCATAATCTTCCATCCATACTGACTAGTGCTGGCTATTTGACAATTCATAAACATTCATAATTATTTTGAGCAATAGGATTATATAAAATATATAATATAAAATTAAATTACATGAGTGCTGGCTGTGACTCCGTGACAATATCTGATATGAATAAAAAACTTCAAATTATAATTGATAGGATTATTGCAGCTTCCACATCAGTGTATGGAATTTGCGTTTAAAAAATGAATGTCTTTTTTATATATAGCCTACTTCATTTAAATGTCTATTTAAATGTCTGAAACCTAAAATAAACATTATGTGGCTGAAAACACTGAATAGTTGTGAAATATGAAAAGCACTGAGCGCGTCCATCTCTGGCTCAGCGCCAGCAGCACGAAAGCAGGTTTGAATTTAGCAGTGACGTACTGAACGTTCTATTCACACCGGTGTTATCGTACGTATTAAAGGGTTCAAATCGATCGCGGTTCGGGGGTGAAGTGGGGAAAAATTGAAACTGAAAGGGCACAAATCAGATCTGAGGGGGGCAATGCCCCCTTTTGCCCCCTCGTGGCGCCGGGCCTGATTGGATGTGCACAATGTAGCCAAGTATGTGGGATCTGTTTGGAGATCAAATGTGCATTTTACAACATGACAATTCCAAAAACAACAAAGTTGCATTCAATGAAAGTGTTCATGCTAGGCCTTAGTCTTTAAGTGGTCTCCTCAGTCCCCTGACCTTAAAGCCATTGAAAACCTTTCTGGAAATTATAAACCTGAATTGTGATAAGTCATGCAGGTCTTCTAGTGCTGTTCAAATTTGGGTAGAACTTAAGGAGGATTAGGAAAAAGTCAAGCATGACATAGTCAATGCTTAGTGAGTCAATGCCCAGGAGAATGGCTGTTGTATTCAAAAACAAGGGGGAACGAACAAAATATTAACTGCTTACATTGTAGTCAACATACAGTATGCCTTATTTCCTGTCAGCTTTTTGTTTTTCTATGCATTATATTTTTTGCATTATACAATAAAACCCATATTTAATTATATGCTGGAGTTTGCCTTTCTTGCCAATTTTTTTTTTTTGTCATTTTAATACCTTAACCAAGTTTAGTATATTCTTCCTCCAAATATAACATACTTTTTTTTTGATTGTTTAATAGAATATCATATTGTGCCCCCCTCCCCACCGATTTTAGGAAAACGAAGATTTTAGGAAAATAGTCCATCTCTGTGAGTCCATATAATGCAAGTGAATGTTTTCAATGTTGTAGTGTAAATGCATTGTAAAGTTCACACGAGAAGAAATGCGGAAGCACAAAGGACCATCACTTCTCAGAAAAGCTTCACAATACGCAATCCTATCGTTTCGCTTCGGAAGACACTGATTCATCCACTGGGGTCGTATGGATTACAGTCACGATTGCTGTGTGTTGTTTTCAAGCATCAGCTAAGCTGCAATTATTTACTGGACTCACAAAGATGGATTATTTTCTCAAAAATCTTTGTGTGTATCTGAAGAAAGAAAGTCATATACATTGGGGATGGCATTAGGATGATTTTTGGCTGAACTGTTACTTTAAGGTTTTTAAATCCCAAATAAACACTAAGCATACATTATGTCTCAGCAGGTTGTATTTTATCACAATGTTTCACAAAGTTGTTGTATTCACAGACCATGCTTACTTAAAGGATTAGTCCACTTTCAAATAAAAATTTCCTGATAATTTAATCACCCCCATGTCATCCAAAGTTTGAACTAAATTGTCATATACAATATGCTAGTGCAAGTATTATGCAAACTTTGACCTGTGTAGGGCAGTAATACACTTAGCACCGTCTACACTGACGGAATTCTAATAGAGAAGAAGAAGAAGAGAGCCAGTTCAAGACGAGCGTCTATGGTTAAAACGTATATAATTTTTAATTTTTTAGAAAATGACAGATCATTTCGCTAGATAAAACCCTTATTCCTCGTCTGGTATCGTATAAAGCCCTTTGAAGCTGCACTGAAACTGTAATTTTGACCTTCAACCGTTTGGGGCCAATTGAAGTCCACTATAAGCAGAATAATCCTGGAATGTTTTAATCAAAAACCTTAATTTCTTTTCGACTGAAGAAAGAAGGACATGGACATCTTGGATGACATGGGGGTGAGTAAATTATCAGGACATTTTTATTAGAAAGTGGACTAATCCTTTAAATTGTACATTTCAATGTATAATTTTCCATTACAGACTTCCAGTACTGTTTCTAATAATTCTTGTAGGGATGGGAGGCCAGAAATTGTACTTTCTTACCAAAGGACGTCGTTTTATCAAGATAAGATGAACCTGACAACTTTCATCTTCCCATAACCTTCTTTTTGGCAGACTGATTGAAAACTATTTCTGATTTCCAAGGCAAGCCAGAGGGTCTAGGTAGTGGAGAAAGATTGAAGCGGTTGTGTTCTGGAACACCTATTGGGTTTTTTTTCTGAGAAAAGTGTTTAAGTGTTTGCTCACAGGCATAACAGCAGAACCCTTTACTTGGATTCTGACTGGCAGACGGTCATCTGTAGCACACAGTCACACTCCACATGACAAACAGGCAAACTTCTCAGCAAGGTCTTACATTTATTACCCCTTATAATGAGAGTGGAGAAGCGTACAACAAAGCATCTGTCTCACACATTAAATATTGAAATACTTTTGTAATTAAGTTTACAATGAAAGACAAAAGATGCACTGTTTCTTTTTCATTGAGCTTTCTTCATCTTTCTTAAAAGTAAAATCTGATTTCTTTTGGCAGCAAAACTGAAATATGACATATTTGACATGATGACTCTCAGTTCTAAGACCAATTTGCATTCATACAACTCTACAGTTGTATGAATGTTGGATGTCTTTATGGCATATAAAGTGATTTGTAGTGGTTTGTGTGTATTTAAACAGAAAAAAGTATGTGTGCGCATTAGCTCATAGTTGTGCGTGCGTGTGTGTTTTACGGGATGTTTGCAACATAAGGAGAATGAGTCTCAGTGGGGAATGTGTTATGCTCTTTTGATTTATGACTGCATGTTGTCTCATTTCGCAGCATACTGACAATTTTTCTGCAATAATTGAAGTAAATGATGAAGTTGTTCTCCTCTTCTACAATAAAATTATAGTGTTAGGCCTAAGGACACAGCTATGATAGAATTAATGTCCTCTGTAAAGTCCACACAGAGGTATAACAACAACAACAGCTGCACACAAGCGCTCACACATTTCACTATATAACTCTCACAATTCAGGCCATAGATTTTTTTCCATACAGTTTATACTGTACCTGCTGTTTATCGTTTAACCATCCCTGAATATAAAATGTCAAAATTATTTGGATGAGTACAGAAAGATCTATTCTAATACAGATTAAGGTTTGGACATACATATCTGTTCTTCTACAACACTGTATTGTTTGTATTCAGATCTTTGGAAAAAATTGATCAAGTATGTATAATACATGCTACATAAAAAAAATACATTTTTTAATAATTAATGACAAAAATCACAATTTAAAGATGCAGATATGATGCATACAGATTTGTTACTTGAAATAAAATAAACTAACTAAAATAAAATAGTTTAAAAAATGTATTCTATAATTATATATTTTAATATGTATTTTATTTTAGATAGTTGTTACATTCTCATGGACTTTCTGTTTGTGTTTTCATCTGTCACATGTTCCTTTGTTCTAGTTTCCCGCCACAATCTGTCACTATGGACACTAATCACATTCATCTCAGCTGTTCCTCGTTTGAGTTCAATCATCTGTGTATTTAAGTTCCAGTTTCTGTTGATCATGTTGTTGGGTATTGCTTATGTTTGGATGTTAGTGTGTGTTTCTCCTGTGTTCCTGTATGCTCCTTTGGATTCTCTAGTAAAGTTTGACTCTTGATATTACATTCCTCTTCGTGCGTGTATCCACACACCTAATACTGTAACAGAATACCCGACCAAGACTGTAAGCGATGTTTTTTTTTTTTTTTTTACTTAGTATTTTCTTTTTGGTTTTCGTGCTCAGTCTTTTTTTTTTTTCCGTTTTTTTCACTCCTGCTTGCACTATGTTCCCAGATGTGAAACTCATGTGCCTTGAGCAGGGAGAAAGCTTCCTCGAGAGACATTTAGAACTGTTTTTGGATCTCGCACATCAGACCACCTTCCCGGACTACTGCCTGTGGACGTTCTTGTACTTTGGACTCAATTCCACCACACGTGCACAGCTGTCCGGGGAGGGTCCTCGAGGGAGCTTCGTGTCCTACGTGGAGTGGGTGCTGGCATCATGTGGATCACCTATGACCGTAGGATTCGACGACAATGACGCCAGTCCCACTTCCCAGCCAGTGCCCAGCCAGAACCACCCAGACCCATATTTGACCTGAGCCCACCGCAGGTAGTACGATGGAGACCGCCGCGATTGAGCCGCCCACAAGAGCGATCGGGGGTATCATCGCCATGGAGCCCGAGCAGCGTGTACCTGACTAGGGGTGTGAGCCGGCCGAGTCTTCCATCGCCGAGGGAGTGTTGGTGGACCTCGAGGGTCCGGAAATGAGCCCCGCCCACCCCCCCGCTACTGAGAGTGAGTTTGCTGAGACACTGCTGGACTTAAGGTGTGGAGAGGAAACCCTGAACTGCCTGTCTCCCCGCTGGTTCCGTCCAGCCCTGAACTGCCTGTCTCCCCACTGGTTCCGTCCAGCGTTCCTCTCCCACCTTCTCACCAACATTCCTGTGTCTCTCCACTGATCTTAGATTTTTGCTTGGAACTTCAGCCTGTTTCCCAGTCCACAGCCATCTGTGCCACCCAGTCATCTCCGTCTCCCTCCAGTCCCTCGATACCACCTCCTCTCAGTAGCGTGGCACCATCTCGGGCCTGCCGGGATCCACCTCTTCCTGGGCACGAGGAGCCCGAAGCTATGCCTCCAGCTTCGGATGGTCTCGAGCTGCCTCCTCCCATCGCTCTGACTCCTGCGTCTGCGCTCATCCCACCCTCGACCTCTGAGTTGACCATCGGCCTTCCGACCACGCCGGACTCCCTCGGCACGTCGGCTCCACCTGGGTCAGACATCGCTTCGCCTTCGGTGCGGACCTATGGACCATTCGCTGCTCTCTGGCCCTCTACCCCTTCCACTACGGCTTGCTCCGCCCTACCTCAGGCTCCGTCTCCGCCCTCGGTCGCTCCTGCGCGTCTTCAGACCTCCGGATCCCCCTCCTCGATCTCAGGAGGTTGTCACTGCGGCTCCGTCGCGGCCGCTTGGATCGTCACCTTCTCTCCACCTCCTCAGCTCGTCAACTATGCGGTGGGCTCCATCCTCGCCGTTGTTGACTTCGGTCCTCCCCATGGCGGTCGTCATCAACTCTCTCCCATGGCTCCTCCCTCCATCAACGCCGCCGTGGGGCACTACCCTGGCTGGCACAACAGCCTGCTGCCCCTGTTCAAGGCCAACTCCCGGACTTCACCACCTCCTGCACCACCCTGGACTCCGTTTCTCCGCCTCCTCCCGGTTAGCCGTCCGCCTCCTGAACCGCCTCCTACATCATCTTCAGCATCTTATCTTCCTCTTCCCCTCTCTCTACGGCGCGAGGACGTGCCTTTCCGGGAGGGGGCGTAATGTTACATTCTCATGGACTTTGTTTGTGTTTTCATCTGTCACGTGTTCCTTTATTCTAGTTTCCCGCCACAATCTGTCACTATGGACACTAATCACATTCATCTCAGCTGTTCCTCGTTTGAGTTCAATCATCTGTGTATTTAAGTTCCAGTTTCTGTTGATCATGTTGTCGGGTATTTCTTACGTTTGGATGTTAGTGTGTGTTTCTCCTGTGCTCCTGTATGCTCCTTTGGATTCTCTAGTAAAGTTTGACTCTTGATATTACATTCCTCTTCGTGCATGTGTCCACACACCTAATACTGTAACAATAGTTGTCAAGGAAACATTTCTCATTTTCATTTAGTTTAAAAGTCTAAAACTTTAACTAAAATTAAATGAAAATGTAAATAAAAATTTAAAACTAATTTAAACTATTAATAAAATCTATGATAGTATATCAATGATATTATTTTAGTATATCCAAGACCTTAAAGGGATAGTTCACCCAAAAACGATGACTTCCCTGTATGACTGCAGAACAAGGAAGATATTTATGAAGAACATTGAGGAACAACATTGGACCCCTTTTGACTGTTCCACAGAAAAATGTCATTAATGATATGAGTGTAAGTAAATGATGAAAGAATTTTAATTTGTAGGTGAATTATCACTTTAATTCAACATTACTCATTTCTGTCTTCAAAAAGTGTTTTTGAAGGGGGACATACATCTCAGTAGGCAGTTCTGTAATTAGTCAATGATCAATGTGAGAAGACAAATTACCCATAAGCCATTGCTTCTTATTTGTACAGTATAAGCTTGTAAACGTGTGATGACAGTTACAGACATCAATCACTGCAAAAAAAAATTTGTCAAAGACCTGCAGGGTCTTTCTTCTAGTGTAAGCCTGTGTGTGTGTGTTTTTGTGATATATCAGGACACAAATTTGTATAATGACATGGGTATGACATAAGTATTACAAGGAGAGGGTGACTTTACACCATTGTGTAAACATTACCCCATGTCCCCATTTTTCAAAAGGCTTATAAATCATACAGAATAAGTTTTTTTTTTGTGAAAGTAAAAATGTGCACAGTTTCTGGTGATGGGTAGGTTTAGGAGTAGGGGTAGTGTAGGGCGATAGAAAATATGGTTTGTACAGTATAAAAACCATTACACCTATGGAATGTCCCCACAATTCACAAAAACAAACCTGTGTGTGTGTGTGTGTGTGTGTGTGTGTGAGTGTGTGTCGGTTTTGTACTATAAACCATGAAGATGATGTCCTGACTACTAGAGTTCAACCTGAAGTATAATCACACACTCACTGCTCACTTGAAGCTATGGAACAAAATTGCTAGGTGATTTTCAAATATGACAGGGAGAGTACCATTGAAGGCAAGACTCTATGTGCTCTAATATAATGTCTTTACTGAATGAAAATTATGCTTTTTTATGTTCAGGGAATCAAAATAGGGCCATTATATTCTCGCACAAAAAGTCACATTCAACATAAAATAATTAAAGTGCCCCAATTATGCTATTTTAAAAGTTCCTAATTTGGTTTTGGACATCTCATACAATAGCACAGAAAACAGCATCTTTTCAACATGTCGACAACACAAACCAAACACTTCCATGCCTCAGCTACAACTACAGTGTTTAAGGGCAGCCAATGAAGACCATAGGCTGGCATTGTGTAAATTTGTTACAAACCTACATAGGGTCATAACAGGAAGTGAGATCGGATATTTCTTTTAGGAGACAATAACTTTATATATTGTACACTTTGATCTTTATAAGAACTTTGCAGAACTTTTACATTCACTAACAGCTATATTACACACTACATGAAAGGTAATATTTGAAACAGCATAATATGGGCACGTAAATTTACTGGTGCTGTTACAGTTATTTTTAGTTCATAACACCATCTTCCCCGCAGAGGAGGACATCATCAGCCCCACTCTGCACCCTGAGCCCAGCCACCCCCCTCCACACACTGAAAGGAGTGTATACCAGCACCGCAGAGACGGAGTCCAAGCTTGCCGCGATGTCAGCGGCAGATGGAACAAAGACAATTATCGCTCCGGAGCCTGAGCCCAACGTATTGTCTGACCAGGTGCCCGAGCCGGCTACACCATCCGTCATTGTGGGTATCCTCGTGGAGTTTGAGGGCATGGAGTGGAGCCATGCCCACACTCCCGTTGCTGAGGGTAGGCTGCAGCTGGCCTCTGTTAACTATTATGAGGAAATGGAAGAGGATATTTCCTTGTGTCTCCCGTCCCCGCTGGTCTCACCCAGCTCCAAGTGTCCAGTGTCTCCACTGGTCCGACCCAGCTCCATGTCTCCTGTGTCTCTGCTGGTCCCGTCCCGTCCAGCTCCAAGTCTCCTGTGTCTCCAAGGATCCTGCCCAGCCTCCCTCTCCCACCTCCTCTACCCATAGAAGTTCCTTGGCCCCGTCTCCGCTGGTTCTCCTTCAGTCCCTTGGCTTCTCCTCTGACTCTACTCTGCTGTGTGGATCTGCCTCAGGTCTTCCGGTTTCCCATTCCGCTTTGTCAAGAGGATCCCCTGGCTCTACCTCCCACTGCCAAGCCCCATCACTCCACTCGGGACCATCGTCCTCACCGGCTCCCTCATCCCTCTGGCTTCACCTTGGTCAGACCTTGCTTTGCCTGTGCCATGGACATCCAGGCCTTCAGCTGCGCTTCGTCCCTTTATCCTTTTGGCTTTGCCTTCCCTCCGGCTCTGCCTTGGTCCTCAGTCCCACCGGTTCTGCCTCAGTCTTCTAGCACCCTGGCTCCACCTCAAACACTCGTTGCTGCTGCTCTGCCTTGGTCTTCAAATCCATCAGTGTCACATGGTCTCTTTGGCTCCACCTCCATCAGCTTCGTTCTCCATCTGTCATCCAACCGGGTCCGCCGGTCAAGTTGCCACCATGGCCTCCCTCCTTTGACTCCGCAGTGGGCCTTCATCCTGGCTGTGGTTTGGGACCCCACCTGGCTCCTTCCTCTGTCTTCTCCATCCTGGTTTCTCTGGCTGGCATTTCCTGTTCCATGTCCTTCACATGTAATTACAATAATTACCACAAAGAAATTCATTTGATTTTCAATTACATTAACAAATTCATTATACATAAAAAACAGTGACAGTAAGACTTCAGGGTGGAGAGAAGATTATTATTATCACAGCTTACTGAAGCTGCTCAGGTAAAAACTGTACTAACCTCCAAGGCTTCCCACAACTCTCTGCAAATTGTTGTAGATGTCAGATTATATAGGGGCTTTAACCTTCTTTATTCCTGCCTCCAGCTGTTATTCGTAGTACAAGATTATATTATCAAATGACAGCAGACTCTCCCAGAGGACCAGCCCATTCTCACCCATGCTTTTGTATAAAAAAATTATGCATAAAAATGTGTATAAGTAGCTTTAGAGATAGAGCTAATGATGCAGAAATTAGCATAAATTAGAAGATGCATCTAAATACAGATATACACCACTACATACTAAATATGCAAAGGAACTTCTAAGGAGAAAAAAATGCATCCATGAGTTCAAAGTGATATCAAAAATATATATTTTATTATTTGATATTTGTATTTTCTGAAAGAAATTCATGTTAAAATATGATGTCTTTGTAAATACATATGGTTATATCTATGCAAATATATACATGTAATTTTTGCATCTAAAAACTACTAAGGAGTAGCAAATAAATTATTGATAAAGATTTTTAATTTTTAAAGGAAATACCAGTGCTTGTAAGTCTTTGTAAATGTATATGGTTAAATAGATAAATTAAATTTATTTTAATCTATTATAATCTAGAATAATCACATTTCAGTATTCAAATAGCTGAAATAAATAAAACCCATTGGAAATCAGTATGCAGATTTGCCGATGACATCATTGTTACATTCTGAATGCTGAAGTCAATGTGACATTTTTTTAACTTTAAAAAGAATATTTGAACAATATTAATACAGACAGCACTGCCTTACAAGCACTGTAATTAGACAAAAAATTGATGCACAGAATGGTTGAGCTGACATGTAAAACCTTCCATGTTTATGTCAATTACACATTTGAGCAGCACTCTAGCACTAATGTTAATTGCAGTTGGGGGGTAACATTTAAACCGCAGCACAAAGATGTTCACATCAATTTGAGTTTAGCACATAAACAGGCATAAGTGCGAGATAAGCATGTATTTATCTCATAGTCAATTATCATTGAAATTGACCCTCAGTGCCTCATTCTCCAGTTTAATTGAGAATGACTAGAATCACAGAGAATGAAACCAATCAATTACATCCATATCTGAAACACAAGTTTTTCAACAGACGACCAAAACCTTTAATACACACAACTGAATTTAGCTTATAGACCTAAATCACACAATTCTAGCCTAGTTGCTTTTATTTATATAATGCTTTATAAAATACAAATAGTTTCAAAGCAACTTTACAGTGATAAACAGGAAAATAAGGATCAATGATGCAAACAGAATTCAATTCTGATGTAAAGCAGCTCTAAAAAAAAAGAGAGAGAGAGAGAGAGAGAGAGAGAGAGAGAGAGAGAGAGAGAGACTAGGCCTATAGTGCAACAGTTCAACTGTTGATTCAGTTCAGTTAACCCTTAAATGCATGAATGTTTTGCCAATCATTATTACATATTTGGTTCTTTAGCATTCAGTACTTGCTCTGCAGTATATCGCTGAGCTATTTCAAGTTTTGCTATGTAAGCTTGTTTCCACCATGAAATAAAAATAAAAAAGGTCATTGCGACTTTTTCTCTCACAATTCTGACTTTTTTTCTCATAATTGCGATTTTATAACTCTCAATTCTGACTTTTTTCTCAGAATTGCGGGGTATAAACTCACAATTATCAGAACTGCATGACAAAGTCAGAATTGCGTGTTATAAAGTCAGATTTGCGATATCACTTTATATCACGCAACTCTGACTTTATAACTCACAATTGCAAGGTTAAATCTCGCAGTTCTGACTTTTTTTCTTATTTCTTACCTTTTTTTATTTAGTGGGGGAAACATATTTTGCTGAAGATACTTTATTCGTTTGTTTTCTGTCTGCAGTAAATGTCACTTCATCATTGTGTATCAGACATTGCCACCTTGTGGAATAAAGGTGAATTTCACTTATTCACTCATTAAAGATTCAATTATTGTTGTGCAAAAAAAAAAAAAATATATATATATATATATTTGTTTTGTTTATTTTTTTGTTTATTTTATGTACAAACATTAATATGATAATATATATATATATATATATATATATATACACATACACATACACACGCACAAGTACACTGTTACACACCTTGGGTCGTTAGCGACCCTATACAATTTTTACATAGTGCACTACGGTTGTCTATATTGCCACTCTTATTGTGTTCAATTCAACTTGTTTATATTTCCGACACAACTACACCAGCCACTTTACTTTGCTTTTACAATTAAAGTAAAATTATTTATTTAAAAAATATAATGTGTATGAATTGACTGCTATGTATATTTATAGTCTACATAAAATTACTGACCGTCTGGTCTGCTACCTGCCTGATCTGCAAGAAGAGAAATCACAGCTCTCAAGAAACACAAATGACAAGCATCATTACTCCACTAAATGTGCAGAACAGAATGCATCGCTCAACTCCGAAAATGTCTGTTCATGCATCAATAGTCCTAAATGTAGACTGTGCCAATAACTGAATTTACCGTAGATTCACAGAACACTGTTCAACTGGTCCCCAACTGAGAACAACACCTGGCTAGTGGCCCCCAGGAAATTTGAGATCTAGACCCATGCTTTACAGGTTGAGGTCTGCATGAACAGACAAAAGAGACCTGCTTTTGCCACAGATGTTTATTTTATGTACAAACATTAATATGATCGGTTGTCATAGATGCAAACAGCATTAATAAAGCCCGTGGGGACGAGAGGCTGACCCAGAATTCCACAGGTAATTGGCTGCCTAATCTATGTTACATTATTCTACATGTGTTTATAAGATGTGACAAACTGTTAAATTAATTTGTTTTATTAATATTCATTAACTTAATGAAAGCAAGGCACTGACCTGATTAGTTGCCTTGTGTGTCATCAGTGTAGGTAAAATCACTGAACCTTTATTCAAAGGAGATTGATTTTAGTGGACTGTAGGGGTGGGCGATATGACAAAAAACTTAATATTATTTCATGATAATGGTATATATCAGGGATTCCCAACCACATTCCTGGAGCCTCCCCAACACTGCATGTTTTCCATGTCTCCTTAATCAAACACACCTGATTCAGATCATCAGCTCATTAGTAGAGACTCCAAGCAAAGCCACTTAAAGGCAAGCCTGCAACCTTTAGCCAAAAAAGCATAACAGCTAATGCTAACTGGCGGTATGGGCGGTATGCAGGGAGGAGTTTTGAACGGCGACACGATAGGCTGAGAGGTGCCACACATGATTAAGTTAGCTGTTACGCTTTCTCAGACCCTCTTATCTCCCTATAATAATATGATCTCTACTCCAAGACCTGAAATGGGTATGTCAGACAAAGGAAAGATACAAAATATGTGGTGTTGGGGGACCTCCAAGAACGTGGTTGGGAACCACTGGTATATATAAATGGAAGCTTGTTTCCGCCACGGAATAAAAACAAAAAGAAAAGAAGAAGATAAGTTTATATCTTGCAATTCTGACTTCTTTTCTCAGAATTGTGAGATATAAAGTCATTTGCAAGTTATAAAGACCTATTCTGAGGGGGGGGAAGACTGACTTTTTTCCCAGGTTGAATGGGATACTCATTTTTGTTACTTAAGGCAGGAACACACCAAGCCGACACCGACGAACTAGTGGCGACGAAAGCAGACTGCGGGGTTGGCTTACGTCGGCAGTGTCTGGGTCTAAAGTTACCCTGACTCACCAAACCGACGCTCGACACCCAACGGCCAAGTAGCACGTCCGTTCTGCGCAAGATGAAATGCCTTTCTGTACCAGCAGTTGGCAGTAGCTGAACAGCCAATCAGAATGATCAGATGGCTTGACAGACCGACGAGCTCCAATGCTGATTCAGCATGTCAAATTGGCCGAAAAAAAGCAGACGAGGACCAACTTCAGCCGACTGTGCGGAACACACTGGGAAAACTTAGTCGGCTTGGTGTGTTCCTGCCTTAACACAACCGAACTGAGCACTCAGTCAAGATGGTCGCTGCCACGCCTGCGCCCTTGGTCAAGATGGCCGCCACCTCGCCTGAGCCTTTGGTCACGATGGCCGCCGCCACAGTTATGAATCCATGAATACAGTCATCCAGGATCCTGGACCTCAGTCCTGTGATGATTCCCTTACCAGAAACCAGAGGCGACTCCCGTCCTCGTCACGAGTCAGACCCAGTCCAAGAACCCGCTCCAGCCCTCGAGTCTGCTCCAGCCCATGAGCCTGCTCCAACCCACAAGCCCGTTCAAGAGTCTTTTCTAGCCCTAACACCCAGAGTCTCACCCAAGTATTCTCGACCTTGGTGGCCGAGCCTGGGGTCTGGACCAAGGCCATGCACGGAACCCAAAGAGCCTGCCCCACCATGGCCTCCCGAATGGCCAGCACCACCATGGTGCCCCGGTCAGCCAGTACCGTCCTGGAGATGACCTACCCCGTATCACCCAGATCACCTGTCACGTCTCCAGGACGCCCTCCCTCCCTCACGGTTATCTATCCACGGTGCGAGGATGCGCCTACCGGGAGGGGGGAGTACTGTCACGGTCGCCGTCTGTCTCACCTTCCCCGGACTCCCAGCATCCCTCTGGTCCCTCACCTGCACTCCATCTGCAATCACTGATCACCACCAGCTGTCACTCATCATCTGCACCACTCAAAAGGCCTTCACACACTTCACTCAGCGTCTGGTCTCGTCTATGGATTACACAACGTCTTACATACCTGAACTCCTTACCTGATACTCACCTAAGTTACCCGATTCCTCTGCCATTCGTCTCCCTTCGTCTGTTCTCCACTCCCCGTGGATCCTTTACCTGCAAAAGACAACATCTGTTATTTCTTCAGCTAAGTGACTGTTGTAAGTGCTTACTCACTCACCTGCATTCTCCGTCTGCCAGTTTCCAGGCCTCTGATCTAAATAAACAACCTGTTATACACCTACCTGTCTGCCTCCATCTGTGTCCCTGACAGTTACCAATAAAATCAAAAACTATTATAGCACACACAAAAACATTCTGCTAGAATACATTTTCATAACTGGCTGGATGTTTTTGAAGGTCCAGGATAAAAGTAGGTTTCAACTTTTGGTAACGCTTTAGATTACAGCCCGGAAAGTACTGCGTAATTACAACGAATTTACAGCGTAACTTTCGATAATTATAGTGTACCTATAAAGTAAGTATGTGTAAGTATAGGGGAACAATATGTAAAGTCTTGAAGCAAAGCACCACTTTTATTTACAGCCCGCAATGTCATACTTACCCTGTAACTACATGAAACAAAAGTATATTTCCCCCATGTATTAAAAAAGATTGCAATAGTTCTTTCTACTTGCCTTGAAACAACTTAATCAGTGCATTTTCTCGCTAAATTGCTTCCAAACGTAAGATTGTTGTCTATCATAATAGTATAAGTACCCCTTAGTTCTAAAATACTTACAGTATAAATAATTTGTTATTTTCCTGGTTGTTACCCCTTTATTTCCAAGACTTTACATATTGTTCCCCTATACTTAAATGTACTTACTTTATAGGTACACTATAATTATCGAAAGTTACGCTGTAAATTCGTTGTAATTACATAGTACTTTCCGGGCTGTAATCTAAAGCGTTACAACAAAAAAAAAGAATTTCGGTCTACTTTTTGTCAATATTTTCACAGAGATGTGAGATATCTGTAACAGAAATGCTGCTTCACAGTTATCTTACACTGTCATGTCAAAACTACTTTTTTTCTGTTGATATGTTCTTAGTCAGCCTTCAGAGAGGAAAGTAATTCAATCTCACCGCTTTCTTCCCAATAGAGCCTCATTCTGACAGCTGCTCTCTCCAACATAATGCGCTGCTGACACATAAGATATGACAAACTCATTTGAAAGGGATAATTCATTTTTTCCCCCAACTTGGTATGGTGCTAACGCATGTTTGCTCCCTGTCTTTTTCCTCCCAACTCTTCTACACTGTTGTATTCTATTTCAGATGACATACAAGAGTTCTACCTGTAAATACAAAGCAGATGAAAGCATAAAAAAAGAAAATGGGAAAAGTGACTGTGTCAAATCACAGCTATTTCTTTCTTAAAAAGGGGCATATAAAGCCTTTTTTATTATTTTTCCTGCTGAGCTCTACTTGCATGCCAAGTAAAGTTTTCTTTTTTTTTTTTCCTTCACCAAAACATTTATAGAATGTCATGACCATTTTGTCACCCTCGCCTTTTTTTTTTGCTACTGTGCCTTTACAACAACCAATAAGAAACTACGCTCAGTCACTGCAGGTGTAATATAATTTTGCGCCACTCTATTGTTAAATAACAGCAACTTTGCAAAGCTGCATTACATTTTGACAGAATCACAAAACAATCTGTGATTAAATGTGTTGCTCAAACTGAAATGATCACAGACCTTGTTGAAAATAAAAAACTTTAGCCTATTGTTTCTAACATTAAGAAGGATATGTAGAACGGCAGGTGCAACACAGCCAGGAAGGAACATCACAAGGTTTGTCAGATTTTACTTTCTCAATGTCAGTTTTTCTAGTATAGGAATATCTATCCTGCTTCATCCTTAGTGCTACAAGTGAGGCTCCCGCACTTCCCCCCTTGCATCACCGGAGGGAGCCCTCATCTGAATATTGACTGTTACTCATTCGGACTTCATTTCCCAGAGGCCCTCATTCCTGGGACTGATTGCCCACACACCTGCACCACATCACTCGCACACACACAATTTGCAAAGTCTTGATTTGCCTCTGTGATCATTTCTGAGCGTTATTGTGGATTGTTTATTCTTGGTTTCAACTGGACTGTTCCCCGTGCTTGATTCTCTACTGCCTGCCCAGACCTTTGTCTGTTTCTGGATTGTGTATGGTTGCTGCTTGCCCTGATCTCCAAGCCAATAAGTTCGCTGTACATCAGCATCAGCTCAACCGGCTGACTTCTCTCACCGAGGAGCTTGTCAAAACGCTGCAGAGCCTTCGTTTGACACCCACCGAAGCTGCTGTCGCTCAAACACCCGCTCCCACCAACCAGGCCATCACTTCCGCATCAACAGTGAACCCATGGCTCGCCTTCCCTGAGAAGTTTGATGGCAATCCAGCTAAGTGTCAGGAGTTTCTGCTGCAGTGTTCCCTCTTCGTTAACCAGCAACCTGCGTTATATCCCACGGACTCAAGCCAAATCTCATTTGTATGTTCATTGTTGACCGGAGGAGCTCTGGACTGGGCCACTGCAATGTGGAGAGAGGATGGTTCAACATTTCCCACCTTCTCCTCGTTTCTACAATGCTTCAGAGAGGTCTTCGAGCATCCTGTGGGAGGTAAGAGTATGGGTGATCAATTACTCTCTCTGTTTTAAAGGGAAAACCACGGCAGCAGAATATGCTTTGTCTTTCTGAACTCTCGCAGCACAAACTGATTGGACTGAGCATACATTGAAACTATTGCTTAGAAAAGGACTGACTCTTGAACTTCAGGCTAAATTAGCTTGCCGTGATGAAGGGAGAACACTCAACGAATTCGAGTTAACCATACAGATTGACAATCTGATTCGTTCACGACGTCCCGCTCGTCCACAAGTCCTCCAATCCCCAGTTACTCACAATACAGAACCCATGCAACTCTGCTACACTCCTTTCAACCCAGAAGAAAGGGAGAGAAGAGTACAGCATCACCTATGTCTGTATTGTGGCCAAGCTGGCCATCTCAAAGTTTCATGTCCGATCTGACCAGGCTCCTCTAACTCCAAATCGGTGAGTTCCCGAACGTCTGCAAATTATTCTCCCTCCAGCAGAAAAATACCTGTGAGAATGACAGTCAATAGCCAGACTATATCCACTCACTCAGGGGTTAGACTCAGGGGCAGGTGGTAATTTCATGTCTAACACCTTCATTCAACAACATAACATCACGCTACTTTTATGCAATTCTCAATTAACAGTGGAGGCGGATGGTGGGCCCTATAGGAGGGGGAAAAGTTGCTCACATCACTGAGGAGATTCCCATGCAAGCTGGAGTTCTACATCACAAAAAGATCAGGTTTTACGTCATTCACTCACCTCACAACCCAGTCATTCTCGGCCTGCCGTGGCTCAGAAGACACAATCCACTCATTTCATGGAATGGACAACTTGTTCAGTGGGACCCAGCTTGTCACGAACTCTGCTTAAACCAAGTCACCCCGTTACCTGTTCAGTCCATCTCTGTCCACGAAACCAACATCGATTACTCCAACATCGCTGTTGAATATGCCGACTTAGCAATCGCCTTCAGCAAAAGCAAAGCAGCAGAATTACCTCCTCACCGTTCCAGTGACTGTGCCATTGATCTGCTACCTGGTACCACTCTACCCAAAGGTAGAATCTTTCCATTGTCTCAGCCCGAATCCACCGCTATAAAAAAATACATTGAAGAAGTTGTCACCTTTATTTATGTAGGGCTTTTTACAATGCAGATTGTGTCAAAGCAGCTTTACAGTGATAACTGGTATATAATTTTGGCTACACAGCAGCTCTTAAAGAAAATGGTGTCAATGCAGGCAGATGCACTGTTGAATATCAAATGTCAAGTGTCCCTAACTAAGCAAGCCAAAGGCGACAGCGGCAAGGAACCCAAACTCCAACAGGTGACATCAGGTAGCAAACAGGTGGCAAATAGGTGTTAAAAACGAGAAAAAAAAACCTTGGGAGAAACCAGACTTAGTCAGGGGGCCAGTTCTCCTCTGGCGAACAGTGCTTTGTTACGATTCAGGTAGCTAACATAAGTCCGATGGAATCGCAACATTCAAGGTATTTATTCCGGTTCCATCCAGTTGAGGATGCTAGGAAGATTGTTCCAGAGTTTAGGTGCCAAATAGGAGAAGGATCTACAGCCTGTGGTTGATTTTGATATTCTATGTATTATCAGCTGGCCTGAATGCTCATTTCTGAGCATTATTGTGGATTGTTTATTCTTGGTTTCGACTGGACTGTTCTCCGTGCTTGATTCTCTGCTGCCTGCCCTGACCTCTGCCTGTCAGCCTGAAAAATTCATAAAGAGATCGTAAAACTAATTCATTTGAATTGAGCGGTTTAGTCCAAATTTTCTGAAGACTTGATTGCTTTATATGATGAACAGATTTAGGCTTTTATTTACATATAAACATTGATCAGTGAACATAAACAGTAGCTCAACCGTACATGCTTGACTCTCGAGAATAAACCTCACTGGTTCTCGCACGTCAAGCAAACACGCTTGAGCTTCCGTTTACCACAACTGATGTGTGTGTTGATGAATGAATGTGAATAAAAGCCTAAATTCAATCTGTTCATCATATGAAGTGATTGTATCCCTTCAGAAAATTTGGACTAAACCACTCAATGGATTAGTTTTACATCAAAGTCGTAGCTACGCAGCTGTCAACAGAGGGACAGAAAGCTCTCAGATTTCATCAAAAAGATCTTCATTTGTGTTCCGAAGATTAACTAAAGTCGGTTTCACTTTATTTTGATTACTATAGTAACATTGCACCTCGATGTCAACCAGTTCTCATTAGTGTGTTAGTAGACTGGTAGGGTTAGGGTTAGAATAAGTTGACATGTAGTTGCAAAGTTACTTACTGTAAGTAGAATGCCTCCTCAAAAAACCAGGATAAAAAAAATCCATATTACAAAAGTAAAACAATGTAAATATTACAAAATGTGACACTAAAAAGTGTACAAGTCACTCATTTTTCTAAAGGAACACTGTCCAACAGCAACACCTGCAGGTAAAGTTACAGCAGGAGTCTGCATCTCTTGTGCCTCCCTTCAGCTCATAGAAAATGAACAGAGCCCCTAAAGCATGCAGTGGGTTTTGTAGAGGATAATAGAGAATGAATGGGGGAAAGTCACGTGCCTCCTAGTGTTGTCAAAAGTACCGGTACTTTGGTACCAAGTCGGTACTGAAATTTTGAAGATGTGACCATACCTGCATTTCTGTAGTAGGGGAGTGCGGGGCACAAACTAACGCGGGGTTAGTTGTAACACATGTGGTTTAAATACTTCCACACACGCTAGCATGAAGAAACTTGGCGTATTTACTAGTTGCCATATCGACAATATATAGAGACAAAATTGCGGCAAAATTCAAAAATCTTTGGAAGATATCACTGAACATTTATTTAACAATAGCAAAAGTAAATTTCTTAAGCAAATTTTTCTTCTATATATTTTTTTTTAATTTAAAATTAGACAAATCTGATGATATTTTAATCTCCAATCTGTTGTTTAGCAGTTTGGGTAGTTCTTTAATGCTTCATTAACTATCAGAAGACACTAACCAGGTTTAAATTCCAGTTGCGCAGATAGGGTTCGTTGTAACACTGCGTTACAATGTGCCCCGCTATTAGAACTATACTATTCTATACAGTTACAATACAACTGGCATAATTAACTTTTATGAATTTCTGATATAAAGAAATAAAGACTGAGAGGAAGAACCTGAACATCCAGAAAATATTATTTTAAGAAATGTTCAGCATTTGTACTGTCTCGTCTATTTATTTCATGTTCTGTGAGAGCTGTGAGTGGAGGGAGGGGAGTGTTTTTGTTCAGCTCTGTGTTTTTCTGAAAGTCTGGATATGTTTCTTTATCTGTTTGCCTGTATTGTTTTGACCTATATTGTATAGCTGTATTTTGCAGTGTTCATTGTCAAACTAGAAAACTATTTAATTTTTATTTTATATGAAAAAAATAATGATTGTCTTTTATTGACAAAATATTTTAGTTTGTCATGTATATATTTTTTTAATTAAGTCAGATACAATTTTTAGCTGTCATATGGTCATGTTACAATGTGCATGTTACATATGGGGCATGTTGTCACATTTCACTTCCCTTCTTTCGGGGTATATAAAGAAAAAAGTATACACTGTATTAATGAAACAAAGCCACATATTTGTACCAGACATGTGTGAAACTAATGTGGAACAAAAGAAATTCCCTAAACCCTAAGTAGATTTACACAAACGGAGAAAGTCAAAAAGCGTTAGGTTGTGCCCCGCTCTGCGTGTAGTGGAGAGACCACAGGCACGGACTTCAACATCAAAATGGGTTTAATAACAAAAACAGAGCTACAACACAACATAAGTAAACAATATAACCGACCAGGGGCCTCATTTATAAAACTTTGCATAGATTTCATCCTAAAAGTGTTGTGATACTTATTTATTGCAGTGTAAATACAATTGTCTGACTCGGCGCGTCACTGACAAAGTATTTTAAAAAGGAAACATGCAAATCTTACCGTTTTCCTCAAATTATATCCTTCAAATACAGTGGTAATTGTTTGAAGATTCTTCACACGACATCAACACCTCCATGCAGCTGCGGTTGTACAGTAAGCTATTATCATTGGACCTTTTCAAACTGGACAACGGACCGTTCGACCACCGAATCCAGCAGTGCCTTCCATAATATCGAAGTTAAGTGTGCATCACTGATCATCGTTCTCTCAATTATTTTATTTTTTTTTTAGTTTAAATTGGAATTATTGTGCGTCTATCACTTCTCACTGTCATTTAAAACAGCGTGTCACAGGAAAAGTGACCGAATGAAACACTACTACCTACTATCTAAATTCATTTTTGTTTAGCTCCTTCGTAATGACTGCGTAATGTAATTTCAGTGCTTATCTCCAATAGTGAAAGTGTAATATTAATGTAAACGTGTATATCAAATGAAAACGTGAGTTTCCACGCGAGTTTAAATCATTCTTTTATTTATTTAAACTGTTATTGTGAACATGTACTGTATTTATGATTATGACTCATAATGAGGATTTAAAGTGCTTTTCCTTCATCTGCCGTCAGTCCCTAAGCTCACCATTGGTGTCGCCAAACTGCTCTGTCTCCAAAATGTTCGTACGCATGGGTCAGAGTTTGCGTGGAAGTGCGCAAATGTTCCTGTCAAGTTTGTTTTTATAAATCACAACTTATGCGCCGGAAGTGGCGTACGCACTTTCAGGGCCTGTTTTGAGCATACGCCAAGTTTTATAAATGAGGTCCCAGGAGTGCAAGGAGTGAGTCCAACTTAAAGGGAGTGCTAATGACAATACACAAGTGCAGGGAATCCAGGGAATGGCGGGAAGGCTGATGAGGGAAGTTCAAACAGGTGTGGAGAAGGGAGGATTCTGGGAAACGGAGTCCAGGAAGGCGTGACTGTGACATTAAGCAGAGAGTCTAATAATACTCAACTAATGAGAGTTAGTTGACTTGGAGTTGCAAAGTTACTTATATCAACAGAATGTTCAAAATAAGGTGTTACCCGAAAGTCTTATGGGTTTGGAATGACATGAGGGTGAGTAATAATTTTCATTTTTGGTGAACGATCCCTTTAAGCATATTTTAACTAAATATGGCAAATTAAGATTTATTGACGCCAGACCTGGTGCAATGCATCTTGGCAGAGAAGAATATTTATAGTTTTTAATGACTTAACTTGGAATATAATGCTCAAGTCAAGTCATATGGACTATATACTTTTATCGTACATTTATGTTGCTTTTATGTTTTTTTTTGATACAGCACTGAAAATAACTCATATTGTGTTCAATGTAAATCATACAAAACAACATTAAGAGTAAGTAAATGATGACAACAAATTTCATTTTTGAACCCATTAACCATCATACCTCTCTAGTTCGGCATCTATGTAATCGCAATATATTGTAAAGCCTCAAATACACTGTATCCAGGGTTTGCTGGGCTTCTGCAAGTTTCATCAGCACAATGGATGTGTGAAATAAAGCACAAACCCTGAGTGGTCAGTGATGATGAGCCAATGTAATGTCCAATTAATCTGACGTTAGTGTGAACTCGCATCAGTGGGTCCCTGAGCAAAAGAGCTTTAGCATCTTGTTAGAACTTGCCGGGAAATATGCAAACTTATCATGAAAGATAATTACCACCTTCAGCCACCCATCTGCTGGCCATTGACCAAATTGACTTGAATTTCATGGTTAATGTCGCTATAGATGTGCTGACGTGCTGTGGCAGATTTAGTTAGATTTTCTTTTCTTTTCAGTGCAAGTTTGCAATGTCGGTTCTGGTTATACTCCAATTAAATAAGATGCTCCATTATCTTACCAGTCAGTATATTTCCAGGAAAATACAAGGTCATCCAAACCTTCCTTACACTTGACATAATTTCAGTGGCATTATGACATGAATATTGGCAGGCTGGGGAAGGTTTTAACAAGTTTAACTAAGTAAACAATTTCTCTTCCTGGTCACCATGGTGAATAAAGCACAAAAGCGGCTGGATCTTTCTAACTCTCTCCATATGTCTCTATCCCTCCTGCTGACTTCCCTCAGGGAAACTTCTAATTGCCTCTCTGATGACCTCCACAGAGACACTTTTAATAATCATGCATAAATAGGCCTACACATTATATGCGGAGCTTTTATAATATGTATACTCAAAATATTTATGTATTAGGCCAGTAGTTTACATTAATTGCTACACTGACAAAGTTCAAATGTAATTAATTCATAAATAATTCATGAAAAGAACTACTTGCAATTATGAGCTTTCAAGATAAAAACAAAAATCACTGTTCATGTACCATTGTTTATATTTTCAGGGACTTTGTTTTGTTTACTTTGCCATGATTCTCATGAGGGCATGTGAGGTTTACATTGACTTGTCTTCTGTCTACTGATATCTGGGGGTCTAAGGACTCATTTTCCCTGTCTGCTCCAAGGAGTTCACATGGCATTTGCGGCTCAGGTCAGGTGATTGGCTCATGAGGCAAATATGGCAGCATCCAGCTTGTGTATGGGCTAGGTGCACAAGATGGCTCCTGTAAGCTTCGGCGATGCAAGTGTGTGCATGTTAACTTCCGCTCATACTCTTCTGGTCTTAGCGACGTTCACATTTGAGACACTTATATATGAAACTTGGCTAGATATAAAGAATATTGTAATGTAAAATATTGTATTTAATGTAAAATTAAAGAGAAGATGGTGGTCTATCAGAGACGAAAGAAAACATCACTCTTATATTATTGTGAACCTCTGTGCTGTAATTCATTGAGATACACTGAGATTCTTTCATTTTTTCTCCTGATGATTCAGGCTCAGCGGTTAGTGAAAATCCACAGGGATCTCTTAATTAATACAAAACACTCAGGTACGTAATATCCATTTCCTGATTTTGTTCTGTCTGCAGGGGGACTAAATGGCCATAGGGCACTATCATCGTCGCAATGCGACGGCAGGCGTGACGCAAGTGTTTTTTGCTAGTTTCAGCCCGACAGTTATTTTCACGTCCAGCGCCCACACTGTGTAAATAGCAATGGCACTTACGCCCATCTGTTTGCCCATGGGTATGTTGGTCTGAAAACTAGGTGTGTTCAGGCGCATTGCCATTTTGAGGCAACAAATGAATGCTCCATTGACATAGACCAGGTTTTCTTGGTCAATGACGCAGTCATTTTCAGTTGCCTCAAAATAGCAACACGCCAACAATGCGCCTATTTATTTATTTTTTTTATTTAAAGGCTGCGTTAGTAATATGCGTCTATATGCGGGTGCACAATGTGCGTACACCAGGGCTCGTCAACTGGCAGCCCGCCAATCATCTTCATCTGGCCCGCAACACCCCAATCTCCCTCCACCTCTTCGGCTAAATTTGGTTAGATACGTGGCCGCAGTGGCACCTGCAGCTGTACGGCTATATACGCACTGTTCGTACCATGCGCGCTCCTCCGACTGACCTGAGAAACGTTTTCCGTGCGAATATTTCAGCAGTTATTATGTGTGTCCCGTATTTCTGTCAACTGAACCAGCGATACCTATAATTCGTGAATCTGATCTGAAACGATTTGGATTCGTTCGGACCACTCTGTCATTGAATCATCTTAAGTCAAGTCAAGTCACCTTTATTTATATAGCGCTTTTTACAATGTAGATTGTGTCAAAGCAGCTTTACATTGATAACTGGTACATTATTATGGCTGCACAGCAGCTCTTAAAAAATAGTGTCAATGCAGGCAGATCAAAGCACTGTTGAATATCAAATGTCAATTGTCAAGTGTCCCCAACTAAGCAAGCCAAAGGCGACAGCGGCAAGGAACCCAAATATAGAACAAATAGCGCTGGTTTTAGGTGTTTCACTAGTTTACTTTTAACTATGCAGCACGGTCCAATGGAATAACAGAACGAAAGCTTAAAGGAGCTGCGTTTATTCCCGGTCACCATTATTTAACAGCGTTGCGACATCTAGTGAGAAGCGTTTCAATTCAACACACGTCTCGTTTACAAACTACAAATCACTCAATGATTAAACTTGTTTTAAATCACATAAAACAGCCTCAACATTTCCAACAAGACTGATGAGGAAAAAAGGAGAAACGTGCCATGAATGAAGATATAAGAATTTTAAATCCCAAAATCACCACCCTTGCAAACATTTACCATCAATGAACTGTGGTAAATTACCATGGTTTGTGGAAATGTGGAATATTTATATTGAAAACTATGTTATAGCCATTTATATTGCAATATATTTATTAGGTGGGTAGGGGAATATATAATTCATGTCTTTAAGGTGTAGTTTGTACCTGTATGTTTTTTATAGGCCTATATAACATATCATAATATAATATAATTTGAAAGTGGTAGTGGGTAGCAATGTATGGTTTTACCTGTGGTTACAAAGTCTCACTGAGAATATTTTCATTTAAGCCTAATAATTAATAATAAAAAAAAAATAAAAAAAATACTAATAAGATGACACTCTGATTGGTTTATTGCACGTTACGCCCAAAACACACCCATGACTCATTAAGAGACTATAGTTACAACCCTTTTGGACGATTTTTTCCGTCGTTAAAATAGCGAAAGTGGATTCGGCCATGCTGTAAGTGCACCTGTGCCATGCGCTTCAGAACATAAATATAGGGCCCAAAGAGTGCATATTGGTACCAAAAGTGTACATATTACTACCTAAATGGTACATATAATAACCATTTTAAACGGTACCATCCTTGTGACAGCTTTTATATATTAAAAAAAAATTCTGAGAGTGTAGTATTTTATTTTATAAAATGATTTTTTACTACTATATATATATATATATATATATATATATATATAAAATTACTGTATTGTCAAATTGACCTCATCATTTGGAATTAGAATTCCATTCATTATTTCTAAATGTTTTTCATGAAAAGTAAAAAAATAAATAAAAATTAAATTACAAGGAAACTTGAACAGGTATATCAGCAATGTGAGCTGAAGTGTGGCTCTCTCACTACCTTGCAGTACGGATATTGTCCATTAAGCTGGCAAATACCAAAAATGCATTGTCATTCGTATCAGAAATGCATCCTGGGAGTGAGAAAGTGGGAATGAGGGATCCCATTTAATAGTCTTAATAGTCTCATGCTCAAATGTGACTTCTGAAAAAAGGTTCAGTTTCTCTAATTAGCACTTTGTGGCTGTGTTTTCTGGTGTTAAATTTTTTTCTCATGTTTTTCTCATCCCTGCCCCCCCTTCTGTCTATCGCCATATAGGCTTTGTCTCTTTACTTACAAGCTAGATTTTCATGGAAATATAAAAGGCAGTTTTTTCCTCTTTCCACTCCTCTGTTGCTATTATTTTTAATGACAGAGGCACCATTTCATCTCAGGACTTTGTTGACAGGTCGTCATGTGGCTTTCTAGCCAAGCAGCCTTTAATAGATGCTTCTCCTTGTAAACGCCATAAACTCTTCACTGAACACAATTAGATCGGTGCTGTATATCAACCCTCAGGAGCTGGATCAATAAAGATGACGTGAACGTATAGCGGTGCATGAGGCGGTATGCCAGCGGCTTTATTATGTGATTCATTTAGCTATTAATGAGCCGTTTTAGTCTCTGACAGGTCTCAGATGATTGAGGAGAGGTTTTATCTATCTGGGTGGTGCGGATGATTTTTTAGATGGTGACAGTCCACCGTAGGCCGCAAAGAGAGAGCAAATTTATTATGTGATGCCCAGGTGGCATTAGAGTATATTAATAATTCCATAATGGTGCAGGATCAAACATTACAAATGTTACACCTGTTAAACTCTAATCTGTGTAAATTGTGTGTCATTTTTCTGTTAAAGGGGATATATCATGAAAATCTGACTTTTTCCATGTTTGAGTGCTATAATCGGGTCCCTGGTGCACCTACCAACCCAGAAAACATGAAAAAGGACAATACAGTAACTTTGTTTTGGCAAGCATATGAAAAAACAAGCCGCTCTGATTTCTCTCCCCTTGTGACGTAAGAAGGGGATCTTATTATAATATTACCGCCCCTTAATCTGCACGTTTCCACCCACGGCACTGCTATTTTGTTTTCACAAGCCAAAACGGTGTACAAGTTCTAAGGCCATGGCAAAACATAGAGCAAAGCATGCTAACAGTTCTGTCATTAGCTGCACAGACGAGCACAGAACACTATTTAAAGTCTCGTTAGCTTGGGAAGCCTGCAAGTTGACCCTGGCAAGCTCGATTGCTAAAAAAGCTAAATTTTGGGAAAAAATATTAGACCATTCACAGAATTTGATAGCAATCATAAATGTTATGGTGTGTATATTTGGCAAACAGGTACGCTATGTATAGTGGGTGTCTATACAAGTTTTACACAAAAGATTAACATGACGGCACATGCTAGTCGAAGAGTTGAATCAACTCCACAGCAACTACATAAATTGAAAAGGGGGCCAGGAGCAGCAGCTCATTTGCATTTAAAGGGACACACAAATATGGCATGTTTTTGCTCAGACCTAAATAGGGGCAAATTTGACAAGCTATAATAAATTATATGTGCGGTGTTTTTAGCTGAAAATTCACAGACCCATTCTGGGGACACCAGAGACTTATATTACATCTTGTGAAAAGGGGCATTATAGGTCCCCTTTAAAATAGTTAGTGACTAAGCAGCTAATGACTCTGGAGCTGCTGGAACATGATTGCTAATTGGCTGATAGCACTACAAAAAAAAAAAAAAAAAAATCTCGATATTGTAATCTAAGTCAACAAGAATCTGTAAAATCTATTATAATATAAATGAGAATAAATTATTTATGGTATTGCCAGAATTACACAGCTGCATTTAAATGGCTGTCAAAAGAGGAAGATGGTTTTTTTGGGTCCATATGGTGTGATTCCAGCATCTACCAGTAGGTTTAACAAGGAAATGTCAACAAACCGAATTTTGACTCATTGGGGGCAGGGCTTTCTGCTGAGTGAGTAGAAATATTGAGGAAACCTTTTTTGAAAACAGTCAGACAGTTTTACAGTTCTTCATTTTACAGTCTCCTTTAAGACATGATAACTGCATTACAAGCATTCAAGAGTGCACAATACATTTCTCAAGGATTCAGCATTCATTATGAAAAGATCTTTTATTCTCAAACCTCTAAGTCTTGTTTTTTTTTTTTATCCCATCCCCCAGACGAGGCGTATTCACCCTGCTGAGGGGGATGTGATCAAAGCCTGGAGTGGAGCAAAAGCACGTTCCTCTCTCCACTCTAAGCGTTCCAATCACTTTACTCTTGGTCCACTCCGGGTTTTCCATTCCCGCTTAGTATTGGAGAAGTGCATGTCAAGCTATGTTCTGAGGTAGAACCAGTGTTGCCATGTTCTCGGTTTTCCCGCAGAATTGGGGGAATTATTTTTTCATGTCCGCGGGTTGAATCGACTCAAAATGACGTGATATTTAGCCCCTGGAATGCAAATTTTACCAAGGGAGCTAATCCAAAAACACAAATTTTGCCCCCGGAACATGATTTTTACTGTGAGACCCCCCTGAAATGCGACTAGGCTAGTTTTGGGCTAGTTTTGAGGAGTAATTGGGCGGGTTTTGTTGTGAAAACCTGGCAACCCTGGGTAGAACTTTATTTCATTTAAATGGACACAGTTGCAGGAAGGCTCTGATGCATTGGAGATCGCTGAAAGTGTAAAAAATAAACGGATATAGGCTTGGCTTAGTGAAATGGGTGACAATGGAAAGGCTTTTAGTTCGTGGACTAAAAAAATCAAACAGCCAGGTACGTGTGAAGCCCGTTTCATATAATTCTGTAATGAGAAACTTTATCGTAATAATGACTTAGCTTCTCATAATAATGAGAAACATTATCGTAATAATGACTTGGTTTCTCTTAATAACGAGAAACTTTCTCGTAATAATGAGAAACTTCTACGCATGCGCAAAGCAGCGGAGCAGAAGGGCGTGGCACGGTAGTGACATTTGCTGGTCAAAGCCGTGTAAATGCGAGAACACCGCAAACATGGCACGTTCTGCAAAACAGTTGTTTCCGTTAAAGTCAGTGTAATCTACAAATTGCAATCTATAGTATGCCTATTATTAAATAACATAAATTATAAATTATCAGTATATCGTCCATACTTTTCCATGCGCACGAGAAGGTGGAAAGCAGAAGCAGAGCGGTTACTGTGGTAAACTGTTGCATGAACTTCACAAAACTATTAACAATAGAATATGATATTTATTCGTTGTGTAACGTCTTCATAAAATGTTTTGTGTTAATATTAACACACATATTTCACGGATGCGTCTAGGCTATTTGATGTACAGGTTAGCCTAGATATACAGAAAACACATTTTAAGATGTCTATGACCTATTAGACTGTAAGTTATGCAAAACTGCTTGAAAATATGTTTAGCAATTGTTTGTAGACAGTTTTCCTGATGACGCGTTCTTTAACAGACTTATGTAGGTGTGTGCTGTCTCTGTTTGAAATCCATGGATCACCATTCCGTGTTGCTGCTTGTTCATACACAAAAATACAAATGATGGTTAAGCTACAAGTGAATAAAAGACCGTCTCATACACTTATTATTAATGTTATTTTATGATATAGATTACATTTTTGCAGAAAGTGCCATGTTTGTGTTCTTGCATTTAAACAACTTTGATCATCGGACGTCGCTAGCTTGCCACGCCCTTCTGCTCCCCCCCCCCCATTAATTATAGTTTCTCATTATTATGAGATAATTAAGACTTACGATAAAGTTTCTCATTATTGTAGGCATAGCCACAACGTTCCTCAGCATGATTTAAAAAAACAACACGTTTCAGCGCTAGTTCGCTTCTTATTTAACTCAAATTAAGTACGTCAACTGGATGTTTCATCAGCGAGATGACAACTTCGACCCAAAAGCACATTTTTTTCACGAGTGTTGTCGCGAGTCATGCTCTCGCTGATATCTGATGCAAGGAGAGTTTGAGTTTGAGCGTGCGCATGTATCTGATCAAGAGCAGAGCCATTTGGATGGCATTAAAGTATCGCCATAGAAACGTCCTTACACAAACTATAAAAAAGGGTGAAGATCGTGTCTGAAAGCTCCAATCGATTTTTTTTTTTTTTATTGGTCAAAATCAATGGAGATTTTCTCGTATTTTTCCGTGGGTGCTCGACTATTTCCGTGGATCGGCACCTATGATTACAGGTGCGTCCCAATTCGAGTACTAATAGTGCAAGTAGTGTGTTAACACAGAAAATTCCAAAAAGAAAAAGTGCACTTTAAATACCCGGAGGATGCACTAAATTAACGGGAAAAAAAACAAAGTGTCGAATGTTGGACACTTCATGCATTCAACTGTCGCAGCTTTAATTACGTAGTGGAGGGGAAAGGGCTGTCAGACTCTTACATAACAAAATAACCTTATACAATTCACGCACTACACGGATGATTACATGGTGCATAAGTACATAGTGTATAGTGCGTCATTTTGGATGCAACTTATGACTTACAGAATTATATTTTTTACTCAACTGTGGCAGAAATGGGCTTCCATATGTCTTTGCACAGTAAGCCACAGGAGACTTCAATATGGCAATAATGACAAAAAAAAAAAAAAAAAAAAAAAAAAGTTTAAAACTTCTCCCCTTTAAACGCGATAGATCTTGACTATTTAAATAGTGTCGGTTAAAAGACCTGAAAAAATTTTTTTTCACTTTAACCTATGAGATCAGTACAAAGAGAAAAAGTGAAAAGGGACAGGGAAACGAAAATTGTAATGAATTGTGCCAAAATGTTTGTTCATCTTTTAATAATTCTAAAATATTAACTGACTAGATTTTGCTTATTTCCTCATGTATATTTATTTTTGACAGTTGTGTGACCGGATGAGCTGTATATCACATCTTTTTGGTGTCATTTCATGTATTCCAGGTATGATGCACTAATGTTTGTATGATGTTACGTTTTCTATGTTCAGAAAAAAACAGAAAAAGAAACTGAGCTCTTAATTATTGAAGAAAAAAAAAAAAAAAAAAAACACTAACTGATTCATTAATTGTTGAGGAGAATGTTGTGTGACCGGAAGAGCTGTATATCATGTCTTTTTGGTGTTATTTCATGTATTCCAGTCCAGTAAACATAAGTGAACTCAGCCTACGACTCTGTGTGGTCCTTACCGGAAGGGTCGAAAGAAAAAAAAGAACCGGAAATGGGGGTTACATTACCTCATGCCGGAGGAGTTAAAAATATCTTTTTTAAAATCAACATGAAATTCAAATTGCTTTTATGTACATTAACACACATTCCTGGTGTTTAGAAAAGTTTGTCTTCGTGATCTTTCATCAAAATGTATCAACGTTTTGGCTGATAGCCTAAAAATGTTGTAATAGTTAAATATATGAACAGCACAAACTATATATAGTTTTTCCTTCTTCTTTTTTTTTTTTTTTTTTTTTTTTTAGAAATTAATACTCAGATTCCACAACAATATTAAGCAACACAACTGTTTTCAACATTAATAATAAGTAATGTTTCTTGAGCAGCAAATCAGCATATTAGAATGATTTTTGAAGGATCATGTGACACTGAAGACTGGAGTAATGATGCTGAAAATTCAGCGTTGATCAAAGGAATAAATTACATTTTAAAATATATTCCCAAAAAAAAAAATTGTAAAAAATATTCCACAATACTACTGTTTTAGTGTATTTTAACCAAATAAATGTAGCCTTGGTGAGAATCTTTCAAACTCTTTAAACAATCTTAACAAACAAACGGTAGTGTGTACTGTATATACTCTCATTATTTTTTAATGGAAGAGCACACTATTGAAATCGAGTTGTTTTTTTTTTTGTTTTGTTTTTTTTGCTCATTTTTTTCTTTTGGACTGATTTACTCCTCTGCTTTGAGATGGTGTTGAATTTATTTTAATATAATTCAGTAAACTGCTCTTCTTGTCATCCCAACTCATGATCTGAATGTGAGCCAGCTCTTAAATTCTAATTGTTTCCCACTTCTGCTGCAAATGTTGTTTCATGTTGACTTCAACAAGAACCAATTATAATGTGATTCCCTACTGACTAACAGTAAACATCCAACTGGCTACAGATGGAAACCACACACACCTGTTGAAAAGAAAAGGAATGAAATTGCTCATTGTATCAGAAAGGAAGTGTAGAGGGGAGTGAATCTGTTCAATTGATTGTCTACTGGCATTGTGATATTCCTTCTTAATTGCTGCAAATGGCAGGATCAAATTGCAGCAGACAGATATTTATGTCAGAGCATTTAAGCGCTGCCATTGGAAGGAGGAGAACTGCCTGACAAGATGACGTTATTGTATCATACCAGCTAAATTTGGTTATGAGAGAGATGGAGAGAGAGAGAGCTCTTCTTTTGTCTAAATTTCCTTCTTATATTCAATTGAAACAAAATCAATATTGTATAATATTTTCAGGATCTTGCTGTGCATAGACCCATACAAGTTTTATATCTAGGTTTTTGTATTTTTAAACAAACTTTTAAGCACATTAAAAAAGGGAAAATTCACTAAAAAGCACAATTTGCATGCATGAAATATGACAATCTCAGTCAGGTTTTTAGTTTGTTTTTATTGCTCTTAGGCCTTGGAAAACACAATTTGAACAAGATGGTTTTCCCACATATTTTCAAAGAGATTTTCAAATGTCCACTTCCCACAAGCACGTTTTTCTAATGAAACCAGGCTCTTACTAGTAACATGCATTGTTATCGGTTTTTTGATGTAACGAGTACAGTAACTCATTACAAGTAACGTACATTATGTAATTAGATTAGTTTTTTGATGCACTTAGTAAAGTAATGCATTGCAAGTAACAAACATTACGTAATCAGATTACTTTTTGACATAACTGCAAATTACATTCACAAAAACATTAATTTACAGCCAAAAAAGTAACTGCAGCTGAAGTATTTTCAAGAACAACAGTCACAGTAATAGTATGAATTGTAGCTGAAATATAGCTAGTGATGCATGACGTCTAATTTAGTGGACATATTTCAAATCAATACTTGGAAAATTTAACAATGATATGACTCCTTAGATGTTACAACATTTTACTTATTACCTGCAAGAGCCTCCTAGGACAGAAGGAATGTATATTCTGGGGCAACTTGGCATTTCTGACTGGCTGTCAGCCATCCTAGTTTGGAGAGGGGGAAAAAAAAAATCCACATATACAACAGCTTGCCACTTGATAGCAGTTGAGGCAGTAGAGTGGTTCATGTGCAACTATGCAATCAAAACCCATACATATGCAAGAAAATGGCTTTTTGAATAGTTTCTCAGGGGAACGCAAAAAAAGGTGTGGACTGAGTTGTTTTGCGGCAGACCTTATTGAATATGCATTTGTAGGTGTTTCCCTTTCAGACGCAAAATTTATGGGAGAAAAGTATTTAAATGAATCACGTAACATGATTTACTAATGTTTGCGCTAGTCAATTTACTGGTATTATTTAACACCCCAAAAAAGCATTTCTTAATCCATTTTGCGACATGGCTGCAATTGTTGCTGCTAGGACGAGACACCGCAGAAAACAGAGAGCATGTGGTGAAAGGGAGAAAATATTAATTTTAACACTTAATTTCTTTGGAATGCCAGAGGAACATATCCTCATGTGTGTACATGTTTGTCAGATTACATGTAACAAGTTGGGCCTGTGTCGACCTGCACTAATGCTTATTTGCGACCCAACTCTAATTTGCGCTGCTCTTGGTAGATTGCATTGGTCATTATGTAAATGATTTGACTGCATCGGTGTTCTTTAATTTGCACGTCAGCAGTAGATCACGCGCAAAACTTGCCACTCCCATCGGCGCATTTGTGGAATTGCGCTCTCGTGCTAATTTCCCCCTTTTAGTTAATCTGGCCCATAATGTTTCCTCCCATCTCATTTTTTTCATCACCATGTCCCTTTAAGGGCTCAGTAACATTCTTCAGAATATTAAAATGTTCTTTACTAAGAAAAAAAAAAAAGGTTATTTTAAGAACTGTTCACTCAAAAGTTCTTTGGGGAACCAAAAATGGTTCTTCTAAAACACCCTTTTGGAACCTTTATTTTTTAATAAAGGTGTATCTGCATGATGCAGTCAATATTGCACTCTTCATGACTGTGGAAAGCAGGTACTCAACCTGTAACATGGGAAATTGTGCCATGCAAACCAGTTCAGCTCAGATTTTGTTGCAGTGTTTTTACATAATTTCTTTAGTGAATCGGGTGCTAAAACAACAGCGGGTGCATTTCATTCTTATTCATCAGACGTCTAAAGAACTACCGAGTCAATTGCCATCTTTCATTGCAAATTTGAATTTGAAAAGCAGTGGTAATCATTTTAATACATAATTATATGATACTGATTTTTAAGTGCCTGCATGATAGGTCATGCATGTATTGTTGTGTTTGTCGGATGCCAGGCTTGTATAATGTTATTTACGAGCATGCACACATGAAAGGACTAAGTGACTGTGAGCTTCCCTTGAGAAGATGGTTCCTGCTGGATGTATGGCTGGCTACCCTCGGTGGTTCGGGCAAAAGCCATTTGGAAGCAAGATGGATGACTCGAGGGAAAAATAAAACGTACCTTTGAGCATAAAAACCATTTCACTCTAAATAATTCAAAAGCCTTGCTGTTAATGTCGTCCCACTTCTTCAGATTGAAAGCAAAAATAACATAAAAAAACAACAACAAACCTGAGTGAAGTCCTGCAGACTGAAGAGTACGAGAGAAAAGTGAGATGTGACCTGGAAACTAATATCCAATAAGCTATTCATTTGAAATTACAGGGAAATTCTTGCTTTGATTACTCTTAGATGGAATGGTAGGTTTAGGGCTGTGAAATTTTCCATTAATATAAAGGAAAGAGGTACAACTTTGTGTTTTAGTGAGAATAAAAGCAATTTGTTCCTACCTAGAAAGTATTTTAAAGCATCTGAGGAATGTTCCAACATGTTATACAATATTATACCTTGCTTATGTTTTTCATAGATAAGGATGCACTGCAAACAGCTCTGTAAAAATAATAATGAAAGCAAGAGAAAATGTCTATAATAAATTGTTAAAAAAAAAAATCAAGTCATGTATATATGGTAGGCCTACTACACTTATAAACTTAAAACATATATGATGTACTCATTTGAACTTTTTTTAATTCGAATCCACTAAAAATTATTTTCATGATTTATCACTTTTTTTTTTTTTTTTTTCAAATCAACTTAGATAATTATTGTGGTTCAGATAATATAATATTTTGTGTTTATGTTGATTAAACTAATCTCCATTGTATTAACTCAAATTTTTTATTTGAATGAACTCAATTTTAAGGCAACCAGGTATCTTACTTTTTAAGTTAAATCAACAATTTTTGTTTTTACAGTTAGCTGGCAGTAGCGCACATACATGCTAATATAAATAAAAACACACAAAACTTTGTTCGATGTCTGGTCTGAACCTGAGTTCGATCGCTCCCCCCTCCTCCTGCCCTGGAGAGTTTTCACATTTTATTATTTGGATCTGAACCACAGTACGTTTATTTAATCAAAGCAGCAGCTGTTTACCCCGGTTACATAGTAATGATGACACAGGAGAATGTGGCCAAATTCATAGTGTTGCTCACCTCAACTTTTTTTTTTTTTTTTTTTTTAACCTTTGCTTCTGTTTTCAAAGCATCAGTACATAATGGCAATTGTGTCTATCTGCTGCAGATGTACTGCAAGTGGAAAGTGAGTGAGAACACACAGTTTTATTGAATCTAGTATGATTGCATTCATTTTAGCAGCGAACTGTACTGGAGTTCACATGAACCATACCCCAGACCACCCTTTTTTGCGAACTCGGTAGGGCTTACAGCTGCGCACCGGGGTGCGCAAAACAGCGTTCACATCATCCAAACGAACCGAACTCTGATGTCAATCGAACCCAGATGCCAAGGTTGCCAAGTCCACGGTTTTCCTTAAAGGTTTTCACGGCTTAAAGGTTTGACACATTGCATAAGCTAAATTTGACTGAATTGCTTGTATTGAACTATTTTATATTCTACCAATTATAAAACTGACCTAGATGTTACATTTTGTGAAGGAGGGCCTCTCATAGGGAGCCTCAGAGCTGTGTTTATGATCACTACGATATAGTGGTTTTCAGTCTGCATAACCGTGATTGTAAAATATGTATTTTTTTACAGGTATGGGAAAGACATATTTATAATTTTTATATTTGGGATATGGTCATTGGGCAACTTTTGGGCTATTTTGCCATTGGGCTAGTTTTGTTACGCAGACTTGGCACCCTTAGGGGGGCTTTCACACTGGGCATATTTGCTGTGGTCCGAGCGCGACTGTTTCTGGTGCCCCCGCAATGTTTGTCTGGTTTCACATTCAACTTGATTCTATCAAACCATTTGCATTCATTTTACGTCATCACACCCGGTGTGCTCCTGGGTCCGCATGACAGCTTTGACATTGCCACTTTTTCCATGCGAACTATGCCCTGTTTCAAACTAAACTGCCAGTGTGAAAGTATCCTTAATTTCAACACTTTTAACTCCTTATACAGTCTTTATCAAAGCTTGCTGGGAAAATAAATTTCCCTCTTTTTGCGTGTGATTGTTAATTGAGTCCTACTTACTCAATTTAATAAGTTTTTGTTAAAGATGAATAATATTGATTTGAAATAAGTAGTAATTGTGGCTCTTGAATCTGATCATTATTATTTCTTCCTTCTCAAATATCTGAAAATTTAACAAAAAATAGTAAGTATAATTATTTAATTTGTTAATCAACTCATTTTTCATCAATAAAACATAAATAATAGATGTATATTTTAGACAAAATTAACTGTTGGATTTTCAGGCATTTATTTTTATATGTCCAACTCAAATAATGACCACTGAATTATTTTTTAAAGTGAATTCTACAAAGATTTGCTAGTTTTGGATTTAATACTGACTTAATCATTTTCTTCCGTATCTTCTGTGTAACTGTTTGCAGAGACTGCTGTGTCATTATTTGAACGGGTTAGCACTCTGCTGTATGTGGCCTATTATTGTAGGATCATCAGTTTCAGATTCACTCCCTCTAACATCACATTAAAACAAACTCAGGTTCGTGGCATCCAAGCGATACCTTTGTCTATCCAAGCCAAAATAAGCTGTAACATGAACCAGACTGTATGATGTTTGGATCCATGAGACTAAGAGAGATTCAGCCTTTTCCACTGTGATGCGGAGCAGAAAGCGTTGTCCTGCCCTTTTTGAGGACATTAGGAGTCTGTGAGATCTTGTGCAGTGGCCTTTGGAGCTGCTTTGATGGATGTTATGAGCTATGCCAGAATGACAGAAAAGCTGATGGACCGCATTCAGAGATTCACTGCTTTCAGGTACTGACCTTTACACCTGGCGTTCACAATGTAATATATGAACACATGCGAGACTCTCAGAAACTAGACAAATGTACAGACATAGTGCAGCATGAAAGAAGGCATCAGTTCACACATTAAAATAGATCCAGTATAGAACAGAATGAATTTCCATGTTCTTTAAGTGCTGGTCAAGATGGTGAACCAGTAAAATCATGCTTTGTAGCAAGACAAAACATATACAGACAATTAAAAGTGACACTTAAAGGGTTCGTTCACCCAAAAATGAAAATTCAGTCATTAATTACTTACCCTCATGTCGTTCCACACCCGTAAGACCTTTGTTTATCTTCGGAACACAAATTAAGATCTTTTTTAACAAATCTTTTGTTTCAAATCAGTGGTTTGGAGCGTGTTTCAAACGATCAAAGTCACAAGGCTTCGTTACGTCATAAGTGTTTAGAAAGTTCAATGGTTCACCACTGGGGGGCATGACTTTGGCACGCTCCGAACCACTGATTCGAAACAAAAGATTCATAAAGCTTCGAAGCTTTATGAAGCAGTGTTTTGAAATTGCCCATCACTAGATATTGTTGAATAAAGTCGTCATTTAGTTTTTTTGGCACACAAAAAATATTCTTGTCGCTTCATAACATTAAGGTTGAACCACTGTAGTCACATGACCTGTTTTAAATATGTCTTTAGTAGCTTTCTGGGCATCTGAAAGTGTTAATGATCTTGCTGGCAATGGAGGCCTCACTGAGCAATCATATTTTATCAAAAATATCTTAATTTGTGTTCCAAAGATGAACGATGGTCTTACAGGTGTGGAATGGCATGGGGGTGAGTAATTAGTGACAGAATTTTCATTTTTTGTGTGAACTAACCCTTTAAAAGCAGGGTAGGCAATGTTTTTCATGTTATACTGGTTGAAACTCTCTTTACATTGCAATCAATAATATAATTGGTCTAAATATATATATATATATATATATATATATATTACATATATCTTATGTGAAAGTGTCAAAAAAAATGTTTGTCTGAATGCAATGATAGGATGTCCTACCTGCCTGTCAACCTATATATTTCCATACCTCCACGCACCCAGTGCACCCTATTTTTGGCCTGAGATTTCAACAGATGATATGTGTACATTTTTAATTAAATAATACTAAAACAAAACTGGTTGAAAGTAATTGCAAAAAAATGTCTCAGAAAAGAAGTAACATTAGATTTGAGAAATTAAGCTTGTGTATCATTTGTTTCAGATGACGGATCAATGGATATTTTCTTTTTAAGTGACTTTTGGGGCCAGTGAACACTGTAAACCCGAACAGTACTACTAATCTATAAAGATTGAGTACGCTGCAATTAAAGTCTGTTAAATCTTTGATGCAACTTAAAACAATTACATTTTCTGAACGAGAAGTTTAGTTTAATTTTTGTGTAGCTCAACATTTTTGAGTAAACCCTTATACTTAAATTATTATTTTTAAGTTTATTGAGCGATATAAAGTCACGTCATCCATGTCACGTCATTGCCGATGTTACAGACGTAACTGACGTTATTAGAAGAGTCCATTCAACATTAGCAGATTTCAAGTTCACAGCATGCTTTGCGTCACACTCTAAAAGGGAGAATATATGTTGAAATTGAGTGTTATTTTTCACTAAATTAATACAGGGGAAGATGTGTTATTGTTTAATGTTAAATTGTGGTAATTAAAGGTGTTTCTGTGATGTTAAAGTTTTAAAGGGTTACCATTGTGGTGAAGAGTAGTGCCTGTGGTTAGGTTGAGAATAGGCTGTGAAACATCAAGGCTATAAATACTGCATATTGATTAACTGTTCATGCAAGTAAAAAGTGGTAGTCTCTTTGGTTACATTAGCGCATGCTGCTGCTAACTAACACTTAACCGTAAAGATTAGGTGTTAGTTTATTCAATGTTTCAATTAAATTGTAATTACTGAATTTGTTTAGTATAAAATAATATTTTTTTTTAGGTTCTATTAAAATAAACTTTGAGTTGTTTACTTAAATGTTTTGAATATTCTGAAATTATTGGGTTTTACAACCACTGCATCAAAATAATTGAAAAATAAGAAACATTACATATGGTAAACAATAGTTTTAAGTAAAGTGGACTTAAACATTAAATAAAACTAAAATTAAAAAATTTCAGTTTGACTTAATTGTTATTTATAATTATTCTTTACTTTAAAGATTTGAGTTGCTTTACTTAAATTATTTAAGGTAATCGGTGTCTACAATAATTTTGAATAATTCTGAACTTGTCGGGTCTTACAGTGTATACTGGTGACAAGCTCTTCTGTTCTTTTTTTTGTTTGTTTCGTTTTTCAGGACAAACAAATTAATCCATAATTCGTTGAGGCAAGACAAGCTGTTTGCAGAACTTGCCACATTCAATTTTCAAAATCACATAAAATTTGCAGTAATGGGGATGTTAATATCATATTCTTCACATATATTATAACTTTAATAATTCCAACAGACATACACAAGCCTGCTCCATTTACTATTCAAAGTTTGCTCATTTCTTTTTAAATGTTCATCCTTGAAGACACCAAAGACAGTCTGAAAGATCACCATGTTCTAGATCATGTTCTAATTCTCAGGAAGTGTTTGACTAATCACAGGCGCAGAAGACCCGGAGCACTCAGACTCTCTCCAGCCTGACCAGTGCTCTAAAGCCAGCAGTAATTGGACCTCCAGGGAGGAGAGAAGCTGCTCATGTGACCGCCGTCAGATTCTCTGGGGTCCCGCTCCAGCACCACAGGCAGCACGAGAAAGTTTCTTCTAATGCAAACAGCCAGCAAGCCAAATACAGCTTAGAAACGGCACGCAAATACTGTTTTCTCTGCCGTTCAAATAAACATGCCGTGTGATTAGCAAAACAGCGGCACGAGCGTCCTGAGAAGGATTTGTCTTTTTCCTTTTAGAGCTTTTATTTGGAAACTGCTGTATTTAAAGCTGATTGTTTAGAGCAGCAAAATTTGTGCCTGAAAAAGTTTCAGTACTTGTGAGACAGACAGAGAGACGGACAATCATAAGGGACCGCCTTTGCCATAGAGACATTTCCTAAAGTAATTACACTCTCTAACAAAGGCCTGGGAAATTGAACCATTAATTACAATGCCGAGAGGCACAAATAAAATCTGCTATAGCCAGTTTTAGGGATGGCAAACTCTCGATTGTATCTGTTTTCTGTAATGAGAGATTTGGCTGCAAGCAGATGAGTATTCCATTCCAGCCATTGCACTGTAATTTCAATAAATTATCTCTGTAGATGCAAAAAATAACTTAAATGCCATTGAGACCTCAGTGCCTGTTTGTTTCCAGGACCTCCACCTCCATTTCTTTGCTTCTGACCAGAGAAATAAGCCTATGTAATTCAAGCCTCAAGTAATGGGTTTTTGGAAACAGAAGGCTTGTCCATTTATCTTTCTTCTTAAACTGGACTAAACAAGTACAACTAAATCATGTGTTTTAAGTGAAGAAAATCAGTCAACAAGCATCATACTGATTTAGTAATTCCACATTAACTATGGACATGTGAGGTCAAGTCAAATGTATTTATAGTGCTTTTCAAAATACACCTTGTTTTAAAGCAGCTTTACAGAAACTTGTGATGTTAAAGTGGTTTAAAGACGCCACTTTTTAACTCAAAGAGTCTTTTGGAGTCTCCTACAATAGGTTTACATGCATCCAAGGCCAAAAAACTCTCATAATATACATCTCAGCATAACCATATTTCTCAAAGAGAAAATGGTTTGTTTGAAGATTCAGTCTCTCTAAACCCCTCTTTTCCGAGAGCCTACTCTGCTCTGATTGGTCAGATGGCCCAGTCTGTTGTGACTGGTCTACTGCTTACAGCATGTGTCGGAAACTAAACATTACCATTAGCATATTCAGCTTCAGAGGCTTTCTCAGCACGTGTATGCACACTGATACGAACAGTAACGTTGGCGTTGGTTTTACCATATCAAGTCGAGCTCAAGTCCACGTCTTTTGAATGTGCATTCAAAGTGGATTTGCTTTGGCAGCGCAGAAAACAGCGTCTTCTCGACAACATAAAACACACTCTTCCATGCCTCAACTACAACTCTACAACTACAGTGTTTGAGGCTGGGTCAAGGCAGACGTTGGTTTAGTTTAAGTTTAAAATTTTGCAGTCCTTTTACATTTACAAACAGCTATATTAGACACTACATGAAATGTAATATCCAAAAAAGCATAATATGTTCACTTTAATGGTTGTAATATCTTATTACTTAATAGTCACAGTTAATAGATTAGGGCTGGGAGATAATATAGGCTAATTTACATTTTGCGATGATACAAGCAATCAAGTAGTTGAGATTTGCTATATAGTATATTTATCGTCCTATGCGAATATACAGTATTTATGAAGATAAAATTATCCCACGATTGTCTTAGTTTTGAACCATATAGTGGTTGTTTTATCATTTGAAACCTAAAAAACAAAATTGTGCTTGTGTCTTTAAAATAAATTCCACTTGCTTTGATATTTTATCTAATGCAGTGACATTCACACGTTTTTAAGTGCTGCTAAAGTGTCCAAATGCTTTTTGAAGCTGCTGTTTGTCTTTTATGGCTGTAGTCCGAGTAAAGTCTCAATTTCCCTTGTGGGATCAGTAAAGTTTTCATCTTATCTTGTTTTCAAAGAACTTTCACAACACATTAAAAATATTTATTGCTATTGGTTCTTGGACCTATTGCTATTAGACCAAGACAAACCTAGACATACAGACAATGGAGGGGGGAAAAAACTGTATTTGAACTGCAATATCAGTGACTATAACTGTTTATCATACTCAGTGCAATTGTTTAAGCTTGTTTCTATTAAAGGATTAGTTCACTTTGAAATTAAAATTAACCCAAGCTTTACTCACCCTCAAGCCATCCTAGGTGTATATGACTTTTTTTGTTTCTGACGAAGACAATCAGAGAAATATTAATAAATATCCTAATGCATCCGAGCTTTATAATGGCAGTAATAGGGTTCAATGAGTATGAGCTGAACAAAGTGCTTTCATCCACATCCATCCATCATGCATATGTGCTCCACACAGCTCCGTGTGGTTAATAAAGGCCTTCTGAAGCGATGTGATGCGTTTGTGTAAAAAAAAAAAATCCATATTTAAAAGCCGAATATCGAGCTTCCGCCAGACCTCCTTCCGTATTCCATGTAGGCAGAAAGTGTAAACCTCTTGCAGTTCACAAAGCTTACGCTACGTCATGCGCCTTCCCTATTAAACTTACGGAAAAAGTGTAATTGACACGACGCCAGTTTACACTTTCTTCGTAACTTGTATACGGAAGTCGTTCTAGTGGAAGCTCGATATACTTCATATTTTTTTACATAAACGCATCGCTTCAGAAGGCCTTTATTAACACTCCGGAGCCGTGTGGAGCACATATTTATAAAAAAAGGAAAAAAGAAAGAAAGAAAATTCCATACTGTATCTCTTGTGAGAATTGAGTGCCAATGCTTGTAGGAGAAATGTCTCTCTATTAGCGACGTTGAAGATCTTGATTCTCCTCAAGGCACAGTCTCTGTCTTTCAGTAGGGTGGAAAAACAAACAACAATCAAAGATGTGTAAGGCAAATGTGGCAAACAGAAGCCGAAGTCTTCCATTTATTTATTATAAGTCATTGACTGGATTGAATCACAACACTACCAGAGACTCACATTCACACCACGTACACGGACATTAGTGCTCATTAAAACATAAGATCAGTGTTCATAAGGTCAAGGGGCAATAATAATGTACAAAACTGTGAATGTCAGGAAATTACTGAATTACCACACGACCCAGGTGGCTATATGTGTATATAATATCAGCTGAAATCTAATTTTTAGGACTTGCTGCTAACAATCTGTTTGAAAAAAAAAAAAAAAAAAACAGTTTCATGTTCTCTGCTAAAGTGATAAAGCAAATGCAAACAATTATGGAGGGTTCATTACTGGAAAAACACCTACACGAATCAATGTTTGAAAGGATATTTGGTAACACTTTACAACAATGTTTCTTTTGACAATGAAACCATTCTACAGCATTTATTAATCTTAGTCAATGTTTATTTTAACATTTACTAATACAGCTGCATTTGTTAACATTTGCTACTATGAACTAACAAGAACAATCAATGAACAATTAGATTTTTACTAACTAACGTAAAAAAATATGTTTGCATTAACTAATGTTAACAAATGAGACTTTACTGTAAAATGTTACTGTATATTCTCTAAAATGTTCACTTCCTCTTTTAATTACAGTATGTATGAACGGTTTTAAAGGGCCGTAGTTGGAAGGAAGTGATCAGTGATGTTTTTCTTTCACTGGTGTCTAGCATATTGATGAGGATTCTCTTAATGGATATCTTTCTGGTTTGATCCATTCTGACCTTGCTCTGTCCTTACAAAGAAATTGGGATTGTTCGGTGGAAGACGTGTTGGAGATCAAGAATCCAATGTCAACACCACAGTGAATCAATCTAATGTCTTCTTACATTGAGAAAAAAACAAAAAAACAACAACACATACATCATGACATTGACAGTTTTCCAAAGAAGCTTTTGTTTTTGCTTTAGTATAAATCAAGTTGAAACTTTTTACAATAAAACTTTCAAATAGGAGCTGGCTGATTACCTCAGGGCTCTGGTTTTCTTTCTGTGGCTTTTATGTAATAGAGGGGCACATATCTTCATTTGCGTCAGCCTAGGGAGAAATATGATTATTAAACTGGGTTCTCAACTGGTTTTGCTTCAGGACTCAAGATTTTACATTGGACATCAAGTAGCAGCCAAACATAACCTGTATTTATTGCAGTATTAAGGCAATATTTTCCTTCGCATTGGATTGTTTGTTCATGGTCTCATCCTCAATGTTGACACTTGATTATTTTGGCATCCTTCTACAAACTGACAGAGAAATTTGCTCACCCTTATGAAAAAGAAGTTTATTCAAGTGTGCTATTAGTATACTTCTTTTAAACTAAAACTAAGAAAGTATACTTTCAGTCTTCTTTTCATGTACTTCTCAGAAATATACTTAAGAATACTTGACTTATACTGACAGAAAGGTCTAAGTATATTTGGCCTATACTTGTACTCAATCTTTTGATCGAGATATACTTAAAAGTATAATTAAGTATTCTAAGTATACTTGGCTTGTAACTGTTTACTCTTTTGGTAAAGGTATTTAAGGTATATTTGATTAAAGGTATGTTTCAAGTATATATAAAAAAACCTAAATATGAAACACATTGTATATAAACAGTAAATTCAGCGTTTGAGAGGAAAAATGTCAAACGCTGAGAGAAAACGCGACAATTTGAGTGAAGAAGAGACCATTTCATTCTTACATTTAGAGTACGAAATGTCCGGTATAAACTCGATAGAACAGTCGGCAATACAAGGATGATCAATGCTAGAGCTAGCCTATGTAAACAGGTCACGTGCTGCGTTAATCCAATCAATGACACTGACATCGCAAATAAGAACGTTAACCCAGGGTTTGGGAATGTACAATGTGAAAAGTCAGTTTATGAATACCCAGATGTAATTGTTAACCCCAGGTAAATTATGAGCAGTGTGAAACGTGAAGCAAGATAACCCAGGATTCCGTTTACCCGGGGTTTAGAATGACCCAGGGTTAACTATTTCAAGTGTGAAAAGCCTTTATAAACTGGGCTGCATTAATGCACTGGCTTACCTGGGCTTAAACTCAGGGCCCCGGGTTGAGGGAGGGCCCCGGTGATGCCGGAAAAAAAATGTAACCGCATTTTATAATGTGATGTCTATCCCTTTAACATCGCTTTGCTTCGAATACATGTGCGGGTGTTTCAAGAAAAAGCTTAAGCAAACACTTGTAAGTTAGCCCCCATGATCTGATTACATTTTCGGCATGATAAAAAAGCGTTCAGAAAGGAACATTTTTGTATATTTTCATATGAAATTATAAAACCGAGTCAAATGTTGTATATGAGAGCTTTACTGCATTCATTTCAAGGCTGATTTGATAGGAAGATGGAATTGATGTAAGCAGTAGTTCTAAGTACTGTAAGTAGCCTGTTCAAATAGTTCAGACTATGTGCCAATATATACTTCATGCAGTGATATTTATATTTTATAACAGACCAATAGGTTTGGATGTTTTGGTAATGGTATTTATTCATGCAAAATAAAAGGCTTAATCCTTAAACCACTTTAAAAGACTGAGTGAATGTAGGTTATAGTTCTGGTGGATGAAGGGCCCCCTCAAGAGGTAAAGCCCAGGGGCCCCTTGTAGTCTTAATGCGGCCCTGCTTATAAGTATGATGTTATGTTCACTTAAAGAAAACTTACAAGTACACTTGCAGTATAAAACTACTAAACTAGTAGTTTACTGAGAATATACTTCAAAGTGTACTTTCATAAACTAAAAAATGTGCTATCAGTATACCTATGTTCACTTGTAGTATAGTTGCAATACAAATGAAAAACTTAGTTGTAAACTAGTTATGTACTCAAAGTTTACTACTGTTGCACTTAAAGTATATGTAAAAGTATACTTTTATACATTAAAAAGTGGTCCAATTTAGTCCCAAGTAGTAATGAAACAGTACACTTACAAGCATAATTCTAGTACAATGATATTAGTATACATACTACATAAAGTATACTTAAAAATATACTTAAAACTTTACTTAAGTATACTTAATAAAATGAACTTAAAGTATACTTATTTTTTGTGAGGGCAGTTTGATTGGATGTACAACAATTCTATCATTAGAGTATTTTCTGTCACTTTCTGTCTCTTCTTTTGAATATACGTGTGAAGCACATTGAGAAAAATTATATTAAAGGCATACAAGTTTCTCCCGAGGCTCCCACAGGACTCTCTATTTGGGCCAATGCTATTCTTACACTGCTTTTTAGTGAGGATCACTATAATTTCTGTTAATTAATTCAGTTTTTCCTCATTGCTGATAAGCTATTGAATCTTTTTCATTGGCTAGAAGCTATTTAATGTTTGCGACTGATATAAAAATCGGTACATAAAAAGAGTGTAAGATGAAAATGATCAAACGGCAATATTTCTCAACTAACTGCTCCCTTTAGGATACAGAAAGAGAGACGGAGAAAGAATCTCAACCCAAAAAAAAAAAAAAAAAAAAGAGCTGAATTGAAATGGGAGTTTGTATGAGAGGAACTGGGAGGAGGAGGAAGAGAACATACAAGAAGGCTCTCTTACAAGAAGAGAGGAAGCTCTGAGGAAGAAGAGAGATGGATAATCACCCCTCTGCGTGGGCGGCAGAGGCTTCCTCTAATGAGAATGTGGTGGGTGTTCGGTGTTCTGCTGGAGTCGTGACTCATCTGTTCTCTAGTATTGTCTCGGACAGTTTCCCAGAGCACTACAGAAAGCACAATGTAACACCAATCAGCCAATCGCAACAGCTCTGCTGATTCAGATGTCAGGGATCCTTAATTAGATCTGCTAATTGGACCCACTCCATCAAAGATCTTCCCGCTACATCTGTGCCTTAACTGGTCTGCTTTAAAGCTTTTGGGTATTGTAGTGAAATAATAATATGAATTAATTCCTTTTTTAATGTTATAAACATAAAAATATTTATATAAATTAAATATAAATGTATTTTATTAAATTAATAACTTTATGTAAATGCATTTTAATGAATGTAATTATAAATTATAAATATTATATAAATTTATTATATAAATAGTAAATATATATATATACACCGATCAGGCATAACATTATGACCGCCTTCCTAATATTGTGTTGGTCCCCCTTTTGCTGCCAAATCAGCCCTGATCCGTCGAGGCATGAACTCCACTAGACCCCTGATGGGGTGTTCACAAATCGCGCTATTCGCACGTAGTTGGACGCTTGAACATTTTGAGTTTACTCGCTTCATTCGTGCGTGAAATTCCCTTCACAACAGAGTTCGCGCCATGAGAGGGGCTTCTGCCAGGCGGCTCGTCTCGTTTCTGCACACTTCCTCTGAATAAACACATCACCTCGTCAGCGGGAAAGTAGTTGTAAAATACGGCGAATAAGCTCAATTTGCCAGCTTTAGCTAGCTTGTAGTCAATATGTGTATATATTATATATAGTAATATGTGTATTGTAAAGAGTAAAGAGTGTTTTTTACAACTTACCACATTGTCTGACCTCCTCATTCACTTTCTTCCAAACAAGATCCTTTTTATTCCCGTCTCTATAACAGATGTATCGTACAGCGACGATGATTTTCGGATTTCTGCCTCCTCTCGCTACGTCGTAATTACATCACTACTAGAGCAAGCTCCTGATTGGTTAATGCGGTATGAATTTTCGCCAAAGTTCAGATTTTTCAACTCGCCCGAAACGCTTAATTCACACCGCGTCATTCGCGCCGCAGGATGTCTATTCGTGTCTTTTCATTGACTTAACATGTAAATCACTCGCGCTTAACTCTTCATTCGCGTCTGGTGTGAATGCACCATGAAGGTGTGCTGTGGTATCTGGCACCAAGATGTTTGCAGCAGATCCTTTAAGTCCTGTAAGTTGCGAGGTGGGCCTCCATGGATCAGACTTGTTTGTTCAGCACATCCCACAGATGCTCGATTGGACTGAGATCTGGGGAATTTGGAGGCCAAGTCAACACCTCAAACTCGTTGTTGTGCTCCTTAAACCATTCCTGAACCATTTTTGCCTGGTGGCAGGGCGCATTATCCTGCTGAGAGAGGCCACAGTCACCAGGGAATACCCTTTCCATGAAAGGGTGTACATGGTCTGCAACAATGCTTATGTAGGTGGTACGTGTCAAAGTAACATCCACATGGATAGCAGGACCCAAGGTTTCCCAGCAGAACATTGCTCAAAGCATCACACTGCCTCCAAGGGCTTGCATTCTTCCCATAGTGCATCCTGGTGCCATGTGTTCCCCTTAGGTAAGCGACGCACACACACATGGCCATCCACGTGATGTTAAAGAAAATTAACATCAGACCAGGCCACCTTGGTCCACTGTTGGTGCTTTCGGCAGTGGACAGGGGTCAGCATGGGCACCCTGACTGGTCTGCGGCTCTACGCAACAAACTGCGATGCACTGTGTATTCTGACACCTTTCTATCAGAACCAGCATTAACTTCTTGAGCAATTTGAGCTACAGTAGCTCGTCTGTTGGATCGGACCACACGGGCTAGCCTTCGCTCCGCACATGAATCAATTAACCTTGGTCGCTCATGACCCAGTTGTCTAGTCATTACAATTTGGCCCTTGTCAAACTTGCTCAAATCCTTACACTTGCCCATTTTTCCTGCTTCTAGAGCCTGGGATACACTGCAAGATTTTAGCAATAAGACCATTACAATTCACACTGTGCGACATGGATCTATTAAACTTGGGTACGATATGCATGTAGACTGTACGATGATGACACCTGTTGACTACGATGCAAGTTTCTATAGAAGAAGAAAATGTCATCAGCATGTGCTAGTGGTAAACGAAAAGACCATGTTGAATCACACTGTAGATTTTGTGTGCTGAAAATAAAAAGGAAGCGGCGAAAGAAGAAGGGAAAATAGCTTGAGGTAAGCAGTTTAAAGTTTTAGCGCCACGTCGCGTTGATTTCATGTCGCATTTTTATTGGCTGGTCAGTAGACGTAGGTCATGGCAGCAAACACACTGTGCGTTGATCATGCTGAATTTCTGACACTGTCAGAAAATGATTGTAGGTTATCTTTCTTTGCAAGACCGGGACAACAGCTGTTTTTGAACCTCTCTCACTGTACGACATAGGACCACCGATAAAGAGCCACAATCACAGAAATCGCCACGATTGTTTCACGATGGCATCTTTCGTCTGGGACAGCCAGAAATCGTGCAGTGTGTCCCGGGCTTAACACATCAACTTTGAGGACAAAAAGTTCACTTGCTGCCTAATATATCCCACCCACTAAAAGGTGCCGTGATAATCAGTGTTATTCACTTCACCCGTCAGTGGTCATAATGTTATGCCTGATCTGAATAATTTTCTTCTTCAGTCCATCTCAACTATCCTTTTGAATAAAGTTAGAAAAGTCCATAAATTATTCAAATATACTGTGTTACTGCACTTCATGCACCATGAATTAAAGCTTATGTGTGTAATTTTCTGCACCACTAAACACCAAATGGAATTACAAAACTAATGATTGTTTTCAGGCAGGTTTCCCACACAATCCTCCCACCAACTATTATGATGTGCCATAATGAAATATACATTTAATGTTATGTTTATGTCTATAGTTTTCATAAAGTATATGCATCCATTTGTTGGACGGATTGACGTGTTACTGGTTTGTGGGTTAGTGTGAAATGAAAAGCCTGGTATGTGATGAACTTGAAAGCAGAGTAGCTCCTCTAATTAGTGATGGGAAGATAAAAGGCCATCATCCATAATTGAGCATGGCGGTAGTATCCTGTCATCTCCTGTTCTTAAACTTTTTCCAGAAGTTCAGAGCAGTTTAAGTACTTGCCCTATTTCATCTGATCAAATTCTTTTCAACTTCATGCATGTCACCTGCAAGAATTGTTAAGGGAAATTAAATATTTGGCCTTTGTGCACATCTCTGCAATAAACAGCACTTGCTTTATGTGTTTGATTGTGCGCGTGCTATTATATGTGTGCGCTTGTAACTCTGAGTAGCCCCGGGGCATGCAGTAAACAGTCTCCAATGGATTAGTTTGCTGCGGCTGTCGATTTCATGCTGAGGTTTCGTGCTGAAGAAACAGGTGCTGCCATAAACTTTATGCAGAGTGTCAATCGATATCCTAAAGCAACACAACGGTAGTGCATCGGAATCTGGCTCCTGTTGTGCAATCATTGTCAGGTCTCATCAAAACAAAGGGAATGTGTGCTACTTAAATTTCATGTCTCCTCTATGGGTGAGTTTCTTACATTTACATTTTAAAGGTGCAGTAAGCAATTTCTGAGAAGCACTGCTGATATTTGAAATCAGCCTAAACAAACAACAAACAATTTGCATTGGCAAATAAGTATAAGTACAAAAATTGCTAACTGAAATAAAACTAAAACTGACAAAAAATGAAAATTAATTGGAAATATTTAAAAAAAAATGCAGTGGTGGACAGTAACAAAGTATTTTTATTTAATTACTGTACTTCAGTACATTTTACAAATGTCTGTACTTTATCAGAGTATTTTTATTTTGGAAAACTTTTACTTCACCACATTCCGAAGCATAATATCTTACTTTTTAATACATTTCATAAAAACATCCAGTTGCAATCAGAAATATTCAACCCCCTCACCTCAAAAGACATTATAGTGATGTTGATGAACATACAATAATGACAATAAATGACAAAAAAAACCTCATTAAACAACAAAAAAAATTTATTGATACATATCTGGGTCATTTTAACAACAGAAGTTGACTTAATTTTGAAGTTCAAATAAAAATGCACATGTGCAGTATTATTCATCCCCCAGCTTCAGTACTTTGTGGAGCATCCTTTAGCTTTTATAACTTTTGACAAATGTTTTCAGTAAGTCCTGACAAGCTTCTTACACCTCTCAATCATAATCTTTTCCCATTCTTCATGTGCAAAAGCCTCTAGCTCAGTGATGTTTGATGGCTTCCGTGCTGCAATTGCCTTCTTTAAATCCCACCAAAGATTTTCAATTGGATTTAAATCTGGTGACTGAGAAGGCCACTCCAGGACGTTCCAGGATATTTTTTTCAATCAAGTTTTGGTTCAGTTAGAGGTCTGCTTGGGATTACATTGTATTGCTGGAAAGTCCAATGATCACCAAGGTTTAATTTGTCAACAGAACGAGAATCCTCTTTAAAATGGCCTGGTATTTCTGGGAATCCATGATGCCAGGTACACGATCAAGATTGCCAGTTCCTGCCCCACATCATCAATGACCCACCTCCATGCTTGACCAAGGGGATTCTTCTGGTCATAAGCCTGGCCTTTCGCACACCAGACACTGCTGGTCCATATGTCCAAACAGTTCCAGTTTGGTTTCATCAGTCCATTGAACTGTCTCCCAAAACTCTGTAGTCTTATCCAAATTCCTCCTGAAACTCCACTTTAGGCCATAAAAAAAATGTCAGAATCTTTAAAAACAACAATATTATATAGGGGTTGAATAATTGTGACATGGCTATCTTAACAAAATATACTATATTTTTGTATCACTCAACTCAAAAGAACAAAAGAAGTCAACCAAAACAGAATCTTGCTCTTAAAATCTTTGGGGGGTTGAATATTTCTGATTGCAACTGTATATTTCCTCTTTATTTCATACTGAAGAAATCGACACCCCCTCTGAGATGTGATAGCAATGTCTGATTCATGAACAAGCTGATTCTTTCCAATAAACTTCTCGAGTCAACAGCTGAATCAATGATCCGGTCAAGAACCGGGTATCGTCAGAGCTTGAACATGTGCACGACTGATGGAGCAAAAAGTAAGTTACTAATGCTGAATTTGATTAGAATTGATTATTGTAAATGAAATCACATTTAGGTCATGGCGAGCTGTTCAAGTCCATTGAAATGCTTGAATGTGGACATGTCCGTCTTTGTGTAACCATCTGTACAGTGATTTTAGGTCAAATAACACAAATTAATGTTCATGCATCTTCCCTGCTGTTGTAGCAGTTTCAAATGATATAAAACTGAAATTGATATTTTAGTATACTGAGTTTTAATGTTCTGATGTATAATAAGCTTTGGTAATAAAATAAAAAGTTTGCTTATTTGCAAATCACTAGCCTACATATTAAATGTCAGCACTAATCTTTCTTATTAGTGCTCACTAATGACTAGTCTAAGTACTTATACTTTTACTGGAGTAATATTTTTTATTAGAGTAAATTTATTTAAGTGCTTGATTTGTGTACTTCAAAAAAAAAAATGACAAAAGCACAAAATTAATAGAAATTAAACTCAAATTAAAGTGGAATTTGAATTTATAAAAAAAAATAAAAGCTAATTTAAAATATATTAATGCAGACTATAATAAATCATAATAAAATAACACCAGCTTGGAAAAGACTGAAGATTTTTAGACCGCCAAGACCTCCTTCATCTGTGAGGAGTTGTCTTATGGTGTCTGCTTCATCCACAATGGAGCCAGGGGGATCTGAAAGAAAGGAGGAAAGACAGACAGACATTTGACTAAGTTGTTGTTGTTCATAGCATGGTATTCAAATGAGGAGATGGTAGCATTAGAAAGTCTTATAGAGGTCAAGTGCCACTTTTGCCCTGTGTCTCCTGGTGAATTGGCATTCACTGAGGGAGTCTCCTCTCTGATGCTGTGATAGGTGACTCCCTCAAATGCTGTGTGAATGTGAGTTAGGGTGAAACCATTGGGATATAAATGTTAACAGCTTTGTAAGTAGCTTTAAAGCAGTGTCACAACCCCATCCCCTTCCCCTTCCATCAGTAAGACGACATCCAGGAAAATTCACAGAGTTTGTAGGTGCAGGGTAATGGAATTGATCAGCCCAGTGCTTCTGCATTTTATTGCATCATTACATTTACACAGGTAACCTTTGCTTACAATGTTAATTATGCTGTGATTGAAATGTACATGTGAGATCTTGCAGATTTTTAAGTTACATGCTTACTTGTGCAATAGTTTTGAAGAAAACTTTCACTGTAGCGGTGTTCTGAATAGCATACTATATTTCTGTAGAATACATTGTGTATGTATATATATATATATATATATATATATATATATATCGTGCACATTATGTTCATTTTCTGTATGCATAGAATTCCTGGATGACCTCCTATACTCCGAAAAGATATTGAGGCCTAAGTTTAAGATTATGTATTTGAATTGCATACAAAATTTCCATCCATTTGGATTACAAAACTTTAACATAAACTAATAAATTTATTGTAAGGCATATTTCTCAGTCATAAACTAAACGGGCATAAAAACAGGAAAGATTTCTGTATTTATTTATTTATTTATTTATTTTTAAAACATGGCATAGTTATGCATAGTACTATCTGATTTTATTTAAATCATGAAATCATATTTTTAAAATGTATTTATACAAATTGCTTATATCAGCATAAATCTTACCTGTTTCTTACCTTTAATTATGTATAACTGACAAATATGCATCACATTAAGCTTATTAGTTTATGTTAAAACTGTGTCATCCAAATCGATAGAAATTTTATATGCAATTTAATTACATAAATCTTAAATTTATATTTTTTTGAGTGTATATTCCCCAAAAATGTGCAGTATACAAGACAAGAAGGTTTATGGCTATGTCTACATTAATCCGGATACATTTGAAATGGCATTTTTTTTTTTAAAACACCCTCCATCCACATTAGCATTTTCCATGCACACTGAAACGTCAGAAAGCTCACTGAGATGATACAGACGGAACAGAAATAATAAAGTTATCAATTCTTCTGGCAGGATCATTTTATTTAGCAAAAATATCTCACCATTTACTGATGCATCCAGGTCGTATTCAGTCACCATTATATGTTTGGTCTAAAATGCAACTGCTCTCATGATTTGCCACAGGATGTTTTGTCATCTTTGCAGGACTACGACATGAATACGTGTACAAAGTAACATATCTTTAGCAACAGTGTGAAAGTGAATAGCACATATCTATTGGTTCAATATGCATCACATGACTAATTATGCGTCATTGTTTTCAAATACTTCTGTTTTCACAGTCCAAACTACAACGTTTCATCCACTTGGGAAGGCGTTTTCAAAAAGCTCTGCTTTCGCAGGACAAAAACACCATCTCAGTGTGGATTGAAGGCAAAAACAGAGAGAAAAAGATGCGTTTGTGGACAAAGTCTATAATACCTGGAGAAAGCATAAATAATAATAATTCATTTTCATTTATTTAATATGATTGATATTTTTTTGATAAATTTAAGCTATTTTTAAAGTCTGGATTTAATGTGATGAGGTCAAGTGTTTCAGTTATGACTAGGCTAATTCGATATGCATGTGGGTATTTCAATCGGGAAAGTAACCAGAGGAGAACAGTGCAAGCCAATTTTTTTTTTCCCCTGCTTGCATAGAGGGCAAATGAACTAAGCTGTCCACTATCCTGTCGCCTGCCCTGTGTTTTCCACTGTTCTCACTCCAGCACACCTGTGTGCTACGGCTGGGCACAACGCCAGCGTCACCTGCCAGCGGCCACAACCACGTGACCTGCACTTCTCACTACACATCTTTCACTAATTCCATGTCCTTCTGAGGTAATTTCCCATGAATTTGTGTTTTGGCCACATTCTTCCCACCACCAGATGTGAATCACTGCTATGAAAAATAATTAAAACAGTCAATGTTTCATAATCTACTCTTCATATTATTGAACATCAATGAATCTACAGTGTTCTCCGTCCTTGCTTACTTTCATTCTGTAGTGAATCTTTTTTCTAAGGCCTGGCGATGCTTAAACGGAAATTGTGATAGTCTTTTTTTTCCCTATTATGATGTTAATTTGAGTGAAACAGCTTCTCAAAAGAGAAAAAGTGTATGGATAATGCATGGCTAAATCATTTAATACTGCAATATTCCATAAAAAGTCCAGTGTTTGGGGCAGGACTTACAGTTTGGACTTCCTTTTTTTCTTAGGCTTATTCACAGCTCTAATTTAAAGCTGATGCTAAAATTAAATTATGTTTTATTAACAAAGTTCGGGAGGAACACGTCAAATTGCCTAATCAATCAGCAAGAGATAAGGCCTATATATATACATAGCTGACTCACCTACGTTCCTTGACAGTTTTCTGCATCCCTCCATCACCACGTCTCCTCACACTTGCCTGGTTACTATCCTAACCAGAGATACAGGGGTTTGGGCCAAAATTCCAAGCTCGGAGCCCTCCCCTCGGACAGCACGCCGAATACGCATACTTTTTATACTATCTGATTATTTGTAAGTATGAACTCATGAACTCATGAATTACATTCATCTCTAGCCTCACAGTTTATACATCAGAGTTTAAAACTTTGAACACATTCAGAGTGCATCAAGGACATTTTCCACCTCGCAGGCATCTTATCCATTCAAACTGTGTCTTTTTTAGAAATGTTTCCTCTTTGTCTTCCTCTGACCCTAAAACACCTTTAGATCTACACTGGTATTATTCCATTCCTGAGTCTGTGGCCTACCTTCCTTTTATCATAATGAAAACAGCCCAACTGTTTGCTCTGCTACGGCCTTCACTCTTCACTAATGGAGAGGGCACCTGGAGTTCTCCTTGACCAACATGCCCACCACGGTAATGGCTGCTTCTGTAAAAGAGATAGAGATCTTCCTTAGTGAGAATGCAAACGGCACAAACCAGCGCTTTCGTCTCTCTCCCATAAGGGCTGTCACTTGTGGGAGGTGTTAAGTAATCACATGCTCGCAGGTGGGGTATTATTGAACAGCTAGGATGGTAACGTTGCGAAACATAAATAACAGGACTTGAATTCAGTAAAGTATAGTCTCGGGATCATGGACTTATGTAACATTAGATGTCCTCTAAAAAATAAAGGGTTTGGTTGTCTTCCAAATGAGAAACACCAACATTGCAAAAAATGATTTTATTCCTCAGTATTTTTGTCTTGTTTTCCAGTGCAAATATCTAAACATTTTTAAATCAAGATATATTTATTGAGAAGCAAGATATAAGATAAAAATGAAGATATTAAGTCTTGTTTTCTGAGAAAAAAAAAAAAAAAGAAGAAGATAAAAATTAAGTGTGTTTATGCTTAAAAGAAGTAAGAATATCTTCCCATGGGATAAAAAAGAAGCTTGTTTTAAGCTTTTTCCCTTTAAATCAAGTTTATTTTTCTTACCTCATTGGCAGATATTTTTTCTTGTTTTAAGCATAAACTTAAGTTTGATCAATTTTTCAGGAAAAAAAAAAAAAAACCTGGATAATTTATGTATTAATGACTTAAATAATTTTTACTTTTTTTACTTTCAGAATGGTACTTGGTAAAGGTTTTGCACTTGCTATGTGAAAAAAAAAAAAAAATCAAAAAGGTTAAATGGTCTTGAAAAAAATAGTCACTTGTAATTGAAAATTAAATGGCAAACAAATTAAATCTAGTGGAAACTTTTGGTACTGCACCCAGAGAAAATCTTACTAAAAGTTCAATTTTTGAGATATCAAGCTCAAATTTGGAACACAACTCTGTTTAGATTTATGGCTTTGATTTTCTCACAGTTTTAAAGTAAAATGCGTTTTGGAAAATATATCCACCTTATTCCTGACAAGCCTACTGTGTTTTGAATTATAGGTGGCGCTTCCGGTTTGGGGAACTTCCATTCAAAAAGACTGAAACGAATCATTTCAAATCATACAAATAAAGCATATCCGTCGGTTTGACTGAATAAGCTGTCAATTTCCCTTCAAGTTTTATTTTCAGACACCATGAGAATAACGTAATGCTTGGGATTTTAATGTGACATGTTATAACAAGATTTTTTTCCTCCTCAAATCTGTCTCTTTTCAGGTTTGTTTTCGCAGGTAAAAACAATTTGTTATCTGTCAAAATGACGGAAATCACTTTGAAATAGTATCAAGCCATGCTGAAGTTCATAACATTTTTGATTAAGGCAACATATACATCCAATCAAAAAGTAGAAAATAAACTGGCACTGAGCTTGTCCAATTTTACTATGTAATAGTAGCACTCTTTTGTTTTCTCTTGTGTTGTTGTAAATTAATCACTTAAACTGTGTGTAATGTAAACCGCTGGGTTGTCATTACCTTTACTGCATTATTTTTTTATTACAAAGTACTTTCATATAATAACAGTATTTTCGTGCCTTGACTGTGGGGTGAAAACATACTTGAAGTAGCCATGCGCACTTACTAGACCATCTCAGTCTAGTGTTCAATGTTGAGGGGGACTCTACAACTACAAAAAATTGAAGACTTTTTGAAGTTTAAACGCAAACTTTTGAAATTGTCTCCACATAAACTATAAAAACGTGAATTTGTGAAAACAATGATGTCATGTGCATGCGTATTATGCATTTTACATGTAGGCGCGTAGTTTCTTTACAAAGTGACATCGCCAACTACTGGCCTGGCAGAACACAGCGTTTTTAATCTTTTTTTTTTTTTTTTTTCTGTGTGAACAGCGATCATTTTGACAATGTTGACATCTGTATGCGAAAAACGCAAGGAAAAACTGTTTTTAGTGCATTGTTGTCTTGTAAACATACCCTAAGCCTACAAGTCTCTGAAGGACTGGACTAGGAAGGACACAGCCTCACTAGGATGCAGCCTTCTGTTTGAGAAGCACCAACAGTGTACTTCTGTGAGGAATAATGAAGAAACTGGTGGCATAACCCTTACATGAACCACATCAACAAAGTAGCCAACTACAAGATCTGCAGCTGCCTGAGCATGAATAAATGAGTAACTTTTCATGTTTTGTAATAATACAGTTACTTACAGATTTTCAAGCATCTCTTTCAGTCTTATGGATGTAAAATGAGATTATAAAAATCAAATAAAAACCTACTTTTTATCATGAGCCCTTATCACTCTATTTGCCGGCCACCCAATTAAATTACAGCTCTGTCTGTTTCTTTGTTTACAGGTTACATCATGGTGCTCACTGCATTATTACTCATCTCGCACATCATTACGTTATGACACAACATAGTTATGTGTGAGATAATTGGTACCACAGCTCAATGTTAATGTAGTTTGAGACTAGTGAGAAACAGACATGCACGTATTGCACAATTGTTTTTGCTTTCAGATATCAATTAGAGTAATAGATCACTCAAAAAAAAAAAAAAAAAAAAAAAGTTATTTTATTTGTGTCCTATATTCAAAGTCTTATGAAGCCAAGCCTTGTATGAGGAACAGACCCAAAAAACCCATTAAAAAACAAACTGGAATTTTGTGTCTGTTAGCTTTGAGGTAATCTACTGTTATGCTAGTGTACTCCTAGAAGGTAGTACAAGTAATTTTAACAGATATATTGCACATATTTAAAGATTTTAAATAGAAAAGTGAACAAAATAATAATAATAATAATAATAATCTTGCACTTGGGCATATATACACTACCATTTAAAAGAAAGAAATTATTCAGCAAGGAACAAATTGATCAAAAATGACATTAAAGACTTACATTGTTACAATTTTCTTTACATATATATATATATATATATATATATATATATATATATACTAATGTTCTAATGTTCTTTTGAACTTTCTATATATCAAAAAAGTATTAATTTTCAAAAAAAGTTACAAAGCACAACTGTTTTCAACATTGATAATAAGAAATGTTTCTTGAGCAGCAAAAATCAGCATATTAGAATTATTTCTGAAGGATCATGTGACACAGCTTTGCCATCACAGGAATAAATTGCATTTTAAAACATACTAAAACAGAAAACAGTCATTTTATATTGCAAAATATTTCACAGTACTACTATTTTACTACTATTTTGTTGTATATAAAACTCTGCCTCTGGCTAGCAACAAACCATATTTTATGGCTGTGATGTAAACTACATTTTTTTTTTTTAAAAACAGAGAGAGAGAGAGAGAGAGAGAGAGAGAAAGAGAGAGACCAGCTCTTCCATATGTGCTGTTTCAATAGGAGCCAAACTTGGTGCAAAGTTAGCTGTTCCAACACATAACAACTAACGGTCTGTTACTCAAACAAACCTAACGTGTTGCTTCAGAAGACTTGAAACGTAGCACATGGACTACTTTTTAGATACAAGGTGGTTTTTTTTTTTTTTTTTTTTTTTTTTTTTTTTTTGTCCATTGACTTTCAGTATATTTTAAAAGTATAGGTTAAGCATAAGATTTATATAAACTACTACACTACACACAGCATGTTATATGGTTAAACATCTTATATGGTTGGTGCGTGTGGAAGGGGGAAACGGTCGCATGACATCAGCGTATATGCCAGGCATGTGACAGGCTGAAGGTCTGAAGGTCTACACACATTCAGCAGCTGTTCAATTGCATGCTAGAAATGCTGTCAGTGTGCAAGAGACGTGTGCTGCATACACACTGCGTCCAGTGTGAAACGGGCGTTAAAAAAAGAGAAAATTTCAAAACAATAAAAAAATTAACATCAGGCTTTGTTCAAAAGTACTTCACTAGATTCAATACTGTCAAAAATAATTAACACACTTATTCTGAATTTGCTGTACAGGACCAAAACAATACAAAATGCTCACCGCATTGCTGTCAAATAACTTTTGAAGATTTAAAAGAGTATTCTGAGAAATTAAGAGCTTTACTATGGCCCATAAAATTAAGGTTAATTTATTAAAATTAAATACTAATTTCTATGGTTTGCTTTTCAAACATGGATTATTAAAGCTACGATATGTAAAGTTGCTCATTCAAAACAAAGGCGCAGCTTGATGATGCCTTGATTTCACGGAATCATGGGATGTGTTGTCTTCACGTCTACAGCCGGTGGAACTCGGGCAGAAATAATATTCATGGATGAGGTTATGAACGTTACTGTACAAGCGTGACAGACATCTCGAGAGCAGTGGAACTTTTATTATGCCACAGTCGTTGCTTCCGCTTTTTTCGGTCAAGCATATGCGGGTTAAAGCAGCGCTGTTTTATCATATTAAATATATTTCTGTGTTGAAAGTTATTATAATGCTACTCTGTGCGTTCACTCGGCAGCTGCTATGAGACACACGAGATTTAAACAATAAGACTTACTGTGTTTAACAATATAACTTGATTAGTTTTCTGTCAATTAATGTTTCCATCCAAACTGTTGCTCACCTAATAAAACACATATATTAAAGCGTCTTTGGTGTTTCCATGGTTTCTACAAAATACAGAGGATATGATGTCATTGATAAGCGACATGTCCCGAGTCTGGTTAAAATTGCTTATTTCTCTGGATTTAAAAATCCTTGGAAGCATTTGGTATAATGTAAATACCCAAGTCAACAAAATATATAACGTTGTTCTAGTGGTTTTTGGATATTTTAGTCAAAAAATGTTACATATTGTGCCTTTAATATCTAATGTTTCTGGAAATACCTTATACAGCAAGGTAACATTAAATTGATCATGACAGTAAAAACTTTTGGTAACACTTTATTTCAATAGTAGACTTTAGGCATTCTACTAACTATAATTAACTTTGCAACTACATATCAACTAAGGAGTATTAGTAGACTGCCTGCTTAATATCTGCTAACACTGTGTTTTTATGCTCTGCCAACTCAATTCTAATGACTACAAGAAACTTTACAACTAAATGTCAACTTGTTCTACTAACCCTAACCTAACAGTCTACTAATACTCTAATGAGAGTTAGTTGACATGTAGTTGCAAACTAAGTTACTTATAGTTAGTAGAATGTCTAAAGTGGACTATCGAAATTAAAGGGTTAGTTCACCCAAAAATGAAAATAATGTAATTTATTACTCATCCTCATGGCATTCTACACCTGTAAGACCTACACTGCTTTGAATCTTTTGTTTCGAATCAGCGATTCGGATCACTTATCAAACTGACAAACTGCTGAAATCACGTGTCTTTGGCACTCCGAATCACTGATTCGAAACATAAGATTCGAAACAGTGTTTTGAAATCGGCCATCACTAGATATTGTTGAAAAGTTGTTATTTTTATTTTTTATTTTTTGGCGCATAAAAAGTATTCTCGTCGCTTTATAATATTAAGGTAGAACCACTGAACTCTTCATTTAAATATGTTTTTAGTATCTTTCTGGGCACTGAAAGTGTAAATTAACTTGCTGGCTATAGAGGCCTCACTAAGCCAACGGATTTCATAAAAAATATCTTAATTTGTGTTCTGAAGATGAATGAGGGGTGTGGAACCACATGAGAGTGATTAATCAATGACAGAATTTTAATTTTGGGGTAAACTAACCCTTTAAGTGTAACCAATCTTTTTCATTGTTAGTTTTCTATTTCAAATAAATGCTGATCATTTAAACTTTGAAAAAATGTATGATGGTTTCCACAAGAATACTAAGAAGCACAACTGTTTTCAACACTGATAATAATAATAAAAAAGGTTTCTTGAGCAGCAAAAAATCAGCTTTGATACATACAGTATGTTGTATCATAACATGTTTGTGTAATTCACCTAGAAAAATGAAACTGGAATTTATATTTAATTCAATTCTGAATGTTTCTGAGCCGTGTTTTACTCTCCCCAACAGACATTGTCTCCATGTGAAGGTTAACCAATTAAAAATGTGAATAATTCAGCATGTTCCTCCCCATTGGGTTTTACTCAGTGTCATTCTCTGCTCTTTCATCCTGAGTCACGAGTTTCATATGTTTAGCCCGCTCACTCCATATGAACTGCTCCCATTTCAATTAGGCACTTATTGATATGTTTTTTTTTTTTTCTGTTTTGACTGGGTAATTAATTAAGGTCTTAATTAATGTTTTCATGTGTTCTGATCAGGGCTCTGAACCGGTTCAAGGAACGAAAACGAACGAAATTTTGACCTGAACGTAACCAGAAACCGAAACGAAATCAAATTTAATTGTTCTGAACAGAAATGCTAATGGCCATTAACCGGTTAATAACGTTATTTTATCGTTCTGTTTAATATTTTGATTTGGCAGTCAACCAATCAAGAATTCAAATAGTACAGCCTACGCAAATATGACGCTGAAGCATCCAAAGTGAGTGAAATTCCCGCGCTGACTCCCTCAGGCTCCGCTGTCAAGTCATCATAGGTTGTAAGTCACAATGGCAATGCCCTGGCATTAGTTTTTCCGATGATATATGTCACCAACCGTCAAGCATTAGGCCTACATGTGAAAATGAATGTCAAGTAATATGCAACTTGTTGTGCATTTTGAAACCAGAGAAAATCGCAGGATATGTAGAACATGAGTTCACACAACGACACATCAGGCACATGCAGCGCTTCTGTGAACGGAGAAAACAGAATAAAACTATAGACCTATATAACACATAAAATAAAAGTGAATATTTAGGCCTATAGGCTACACGAAATATTACACTTAAATAGGTCTACAGATAAAAAAATTTAAAAAACGAAACGAAAGTGGTTCATTGTGGCGCACTCCAAAGATCTAGGAAAGGAAACAGACAGTCTGCTTGTTTTTGTTATTTAAGTGTCTTTTGTAAATGTATGAATTACGTCTTGCTTTTACCTGTATGACCATAAATTACGGAGTAGTTTACTGTAGGGAAAAAAATTCCAGTGGTCGCGCCGGCGCCTCACGCTCGCACACACAAATTATTGCATTGCTTACTTATGACAACCTGTTAAATAATTAAAATAAAATACAATCAACCAAACATATAAAATGCTACACTGCTCCATTCAATTCTGTAATACTATCTGCCGTTTACCACCCGTGACACCGCCTGACTGTGCTGTTATGTGAAGGATGATGTTGATTATGCGAGTGAAATACAAAGCTTACATAATAAATAATAGTTTAGCATTCGTCTCGAAAATGGAAACAGTGCCGAACGAGAAAGGTATGCTTCAGATTCACTTTAAATTAATTCGTTTAGCATCTTATTTAGTTTTATTTCTAATCTTGCCTTGAATATAGCAATAGAAGCTGGAATAGTGTTAAAAAAAGAAAATATATATTTTTTTTTATTCGTTTTGGCTTGACGTAGCCTATATATAGCCTGAATAGGCCAACTGTTTGTTTTTTAATAAATAAAATGCTGTACATATTATTATTGTTATTATTATTATTATTAAACAGGCTACATGCAAAAAAAAAAAAAAAAAAAAAGTTATTAACCGTTATTTTTTTCTGATCAAACCAGTTTTGGAATGTTAATAATATAGAAGGAACGCTGGAACAGAAACGTTAAAATACCGATTCTGCTTGGAGTGAAACAAGTGATTTTTTTTTTTTTTTTTCGTTTTTAAGCCCTGGTTTTGATTAATATTTACGTGGGCAAGGGCACTGACAATATTCCTCTTGCTGTATTTATTAGACATGCCATCTGTATCCACACTCCCAAAAACTGAAAGAAAATGAAAAGCTGACAATGACCTTTCGAGCTTCCACAGTACTCTAACAACAGTGTTTATTTACAACTTCACATTTCAAATGATTCAATTAATTTAAACCCCAATCAACGGATATCAAGGACACCTCGCTGCCACCCATCATTCAGAGTTTTACCATATTAAATGAAAAATAATGCAACCTTGGTGAATGGATTGATTGAAAACCGGAGGTGAGGTCTAATAAATTTAAAAAATGTTCTTGGCCGTAAAGGAATCCTTTTGAAGATTGACATTCTAGTTCAAGGAGAACAGGCTAATAGATGGCAGGTGACAACTGCTTTGAAAGCGAGGCACTCAGGAAAACAGGAAAACAGGAAATGGATCCACCCTCGAGAAGAATTGTGAAAGAGTACTGCCGATTGGGCGGCGCATCGAGAACCGCACAAGAGAATCAGAGCGAGGCCTTTGATCGAGCAATGCAAAGAAAGTCAAATAGAAATTAATGCAAAGAATCTTGGGTTGCTTTCCTATACCAACAAATTCTCCCCTGGGATAGTGAAATGTCATGAAATTTTGCTTTTGGATGTGTGGATCACCACCAACTTCAGAGTGCCTAAATAAAAGAGGCGCTTGGTTTATGTGCAGTGAACCATAGAAATGAACTGCCAGGGAAAAAAAAAACAAAAAAAACAAAAAAAAAAACATATCACCCTTCCTTCTTCGTAACTGAATAAATATTCTTAGAGAAAAATAACAATGTCAAGACACCCCATATTTTTTATTAACTTCTGCAAAGCAAATCCTGGATTTCTTCTTAAATTGTACAGAGGTGTCTAGATGTTGTGCTCTGAGCTGTGCTGCCAGGGAAAATGGCTGAATATATTCCAAACGTGGAAGAATTTTAATGAACACAGAGCTGTGTAATGCTGACAAAAAACACTGCTGAATTTCACCCTAGTCATCCAAGAGAACAATCTGACAATCATTTTTTTTATGCTGAAAATTGTTTTGTTTACCCAGGCAAGGTTAGAATCAATCTTTTGAAATAAATGCACTACTGTTCAAAAAAGAGGGGTCAGTAAGATTTAAAAACAAAAAAAGAAAAAAAGTTTTTCATTCATTTAATCAAAAATATATTAAAAACAGTAATACTTTGAAATATTATTACAATTTCAAATAACAGTTTTATATTTTATTTTATTTATTCCTGTGATGCCAAGCTGAATTTTCAGCATCATTAATTACTCCAGTCTTCAGAAATCATTCTAATATGCTGATTTGCTGGCAAGTTAATTAATAATAATAGTCTGTATGAGTGTGACACAAAATGTATCCAGACACCTTGAACATTTCATTCATTATTACAGTTTATTCACTATAGTTAAAAAAAATGGTAATAAAATATGACAAGATCTCAGAGTTAAACTGTGTCAGAAAAAAATAATCTTAATTATGTCAGATAACACTCAAGCAAAACATGGTCAGGTCAAAGTGTCTGAATAATTTTTGGTTCCAAATTTTTATCAATTTTACTGGTAGTCCACTGTATGAAGAATTAAATGGCGAATCCGACAGGCAAAACAGCATCATCTCACTAGGAATTGTGCAATCGGGAATTAAGCAAGAGGTATTCGTTCTCCACATGGATTTCACCTCTTGAACATGAAAATTTGCCGCATTGATCATAAGCCGCCTGATTTGTGACTGCAATTAGACACGGACTCACTCAATGAAATACTATGACTGACTCAAGAACAAGTTCAGATGGATCTGCACTCCCCGCATGAAGAAGGATATCAAAAGAAGATCAAGCACCCACGTCACAGCCAGCTATTTCACTCTCCTTCATCTCTGAATATTTCAACGAAGCTAAGCTAAGTTTCTTTTAATGCTCATTGTTTTAAAGCTATCATCGGCAACTTGCTATTGCTAAGGCTATCAGTGTTGCTTAGGCTTCTAGTCATTCTCAGTAAAAAAATGTTTGTGCAAAGCTTTTGCGATCATATTGGCAATGTGCGTTACTTTTCTGTTGTCACTGGCAACCGGCTTGATCGCTGCACACGCTGGTCTGGTCGCTTTCGTTTGTATAGCAACATACATGCAGTTCGGGTCGCCTTGTGTTTAGTGCTATACATCGCTGTTTCAAGCAGTTTTGCGGTAGAGACAGGAAAACGATTTGTGGTGCAAACGGATTCTGCTGTAGTAAACATAGTAAACATGCTTGTTCTTAAATCTTTAGTGCATTGTAAAAATGCTCGTTCTTAAAACTATAATTGCTTTTGGTACAAGCTGCTCTTAAAGCTATAGTCGCTATTGGGAACAAGCTGTTCTTAAAGCTTTAGTTGCATTTGGAAACACGCTTGCCAACGGGAGCAGAAATCGTGTTCATGAATAAAGAAGCACTGTATTTCATTGCTTAGCTGCATGCTGCATCTAACTCAGAGCTATTGCTGCGGGTGTATGCTTCCCCAACCAGACTACCAATAGTTTAATACTAGTGTGTGATTTACAACATGCTTGTTGTATCAGATTTGCTGCCGCTAGGGGTGTAAGCTTCCCCCAATAGGAGGGGGGAAAAAAAATGTTATGTATTAGGCAAGGGGTGTATGCTTCCCTGACTAGATTGCCGCTAGGGGTGTAAGCTTCCCTAAATAGATATAAAGGGGGAAAAAAAATAAAAATGATAGTTTATGTATTTCGTAACGGGTGTATGCTTCCCCGACCAGACTGTCGCTAGTTTAATATTAGTTTTATACTAGTCTGTGATTTACAACATGCTGTTGTATCAGATTGCTGCCGCCATGGGTGTAAGCTTCCCCCATTTAAAAATAAAAATTAATAAATAAATGAATTCATTGTTTTTACAGGACTGGGCTCATTCAGGTAACTGCATTTTAAGGAAACATGGCATTCAGATTTTCGCAGTCAGTTTGTGTTGGGGGATTTCAGCATATGGTTTTGTTTTGGGGAGTTATTGCTACTTTCCCTGCTCTTATCCATGCTAGGCTGCATGGATGCACAGGGAGTTCTTGCCCAGAGCAGAATCATACCGCCAATACAAACTCTATGCATTATCAATCATATTTGACGATAGTGTGTCCTGACAGAAATCCAGCGTTAGCATCAGTTCTGGCAGGTCACGTCAGTCAAGCTCGGATCAGCTGACTCCCAGGTGACTCATGTCTACCTATAGGAATATGATGCATATCACAGCATCCATATATAAGCTCCTAAGTATTATCAGTAGCTACTGTGTTTCTCAGGAGTTAATTACCCTCCTCCATCCCCAGCTCCTCCTCCTGTCAGTCAGGATTAGGCCTAATGATTCCCCTGAATCAAACTAATTTTTGAAAAATGTGTACATGTTAAATTATTGACATAAATTATATCTGCATATGTTGGTTCTGTTCTGTTTACCCTATGGGGGGTTATTGCTGCTCTCCCTGCTCTTATCCATGCTAGGCTGCATGGATGCGCAGGGAGTTCTTGCCCAGAGCAGAATCATACCGCCAATACAAACTCTATGCATTATCAATCATATTTGAATTTGAATTTTAATAATTAAATTTAAATATTAAAAAATAAACAGTTTTAAACAATAATAATAATAATAAAAGAAATGTTTCTTGCAGCAAATCATATCAGAATGATTTCTGAAAGATCATGTGACACTGAAGACTGGAGTAATGATGCTGAAAATTCAGCTTCGACATCACAGACATCACATAAATTACATTTTAAAATATATTCACACAGAAAACAGTTATTTTAAATTGCAATAATATATTTCACAATATTACTGTTTTTTCCCCACAATATTTACTGTATTTTTGATCGAATAAATGAGCATATGAGACTTGGTGAGCATAAGAGACTTCTTTCAAAAACATAAAATCGTACCGACCCCAAACATTTGAAAAGTAGTGTAACCACTGAAAAACGTCTCGGTTACGTATGTAACCCTCGTTCCCTGAAGGAGGGAACGGAAACATACGTCAGTAGTGACTGACAAAATTGGGATATCGCCAGAGAGCCCTATCAGCTTTGAGTGAAACTAAACAAGCATAACACGCACCGCCCCCGCAAGGCAGGTATGAATATGAAGCGGATGCAGCTGCACTCTGTTTTTCACTGAGGAGACAACCTGAGTCTGCACTACAGCGAAGGCACAGGAACTGTGGCGATGGGACGCCATGGACAATACACATATGGGACCACTCACGTGGAGGGGTCACAACATATGGCACCCAGCCAAACATCAATGTCAGTGACGGACGTTTGGCCTGGCATCAGACACTCTGCAATGTCTGAGCTGCAAGGGGAGGCAGAGCAACTCGACAGGGTTCACCAGGCAGGGAACTCACTGGAGCAATGGATGCACGTATCCGGCCCAGGGGGCAGGAATGGCATAGCAAGCCGACACTAGAACGGGTCCTTCACGTTACCGGCTACTGGAAGTGAGTACACGGGAAGATACTGGCACGGGAAGATAAGGCTATAGAATCTAGCCAACGTGTTTGGCAACTCCTCTAGTGGAGTGAGCTCTTAACCTGAGCGGGCAAGGCACACCTTGGGACTGATAAGCCAAGGCGATGGCATCCACTATCCAGTGGGCCATCCTCTGCTTGGAGACAGCCTTTCCCTTCTGCTGGCCTCCGTAACAGACAAAGAGCTGATCTGAGGTCCTAAAGCTTTGCGTTCTATCCATGTAGAAGCGCAGAGCACAGACGGGACAGAGCAAAGTCAGGGCTGGGTCTGCCTCCTCCGAAGGCAGCGCTTGCAGGTTCACTACCTGATCTCTGAAGGGAGTGGTAGGAACCGTGAGAGTCACCGGGCCTGAATTCCAGGCACGATTCGTCGACTGAAAATGCGAGCAAGTCCCCTACCCTCTTACTGAGGTCAATGCAACCAGGAGGACGGTCTTAAGGGACAGCAATTTTAACTCCACTGACTGCAAAGGCTCAAAGGGATGACCCCGGAGAGATGTAAGTACCAGGGAGAGGTCCTAAGAGGGTATAGATAGAGGGCAAGGCAGAATCAGTCTCCTCTCCCCCCTCAGGATCCTGACGATCAGGTCATGCTTCCCCAAAGACCATTGACTGCATCGTGATGTGCGGCAATAGCGGCAACATACACCTTGAGGGTGGAGGGAGACAGCCTTCGCTCCAAGCCCTTTTGCAGGAAGGAAAGCACTGACCGAACATGATCAGGGGTCCTCTCGGTGAGAGGAACACCATTCAACGAACAGGTTCCACTTCAACGCATAGAAGTTCCTCGTAGAAGGAGCTCTAGCAGAAGTGATGGTGTCTACGACTGACTGGGGTAGATCGCATAGCGTACCACATAGCAGCCCGAAGTGGGGTCGGACTCTGCGAGGTGGCAGTGTGTACACCCTCTTGGGACCTGGAGGATTGGGAAACAGCTCTTTTTGTGAAAAGGTGGGTACGGAGCCAGCGGCGGGCCAAGATAAGACAAATTCCCCCCGGCCCTCCTCCGGGGGAGGGAGAGATGCAGGCATCATCTTCCGAAGAGCTGACATCCTCTCCTCCAGGTCGCCTGTCTCAAGACCGCTTCCTTGATCTCTTGCCACCTGGCTTGGCTGGGGTCTGAGCGGGCTGGGCCCCACGTCCGCGACCGGCTCACTGCTGTCTGGTGGGTGGAGGCTGCTGCTTTGCAGACTTAGCAGGGGTGGAGGACGACGCAGGCGGGTGCTCTCGGCAACGAGTAGACTGAGGTTGTGCAGCCGGCAGTGGGGTGGAGGCAGCAGCGGACCGCTGGGGCAAGATGTGTTTTATAGCCTCAGTCTGCTTCTGTGCGGCCGAGAACTGCTGGGCAAAACACTCGGCCACGTCGCCGAATAGGCCGACCTGAGACATGGGGGAGTCCAGGAACCGATACTTATCAGTCTCCCTCATGTCAGCCAAGGTCAGCCACAGGTGGCGCTGCTGGACTACAAGCATAGCCATCGCTTGACCAACAGAGCGAGCCATCACCTTAGTCCCCCGTAGGGGGAGGTCGGTGGCGGCGCGCAGCTCCCCCCGCAGCTGTTGGTCAAGACAACCCTGGGGCATGTCCATGAGCGACATACTCTGTGGCCCGGGAAAGCGTAGCCGTCAACTCGGGATCAGGCTCGGGCAACGCTACAGTCCTGAAGGGAGGCAGCGCAGCCGAGTCTTCATCTCCCGAGGACTCCAGCTCACCTTCCGATGCTGCGATCGACATCTGCTTATCCGCCGGCGCACAGAAGGAAACGGATGGTCGCTCCGTAGAGGGACCAGCACGCTCCTCCGGCAACACCTCAGGCTGCAGTGTTGTTAAGGGGATAGGGGCCCGCAGAGTGGAGCTTGGCGGGGAAGCCATAACTCTGATCCACAAGTTACCCTTCCTACACACCGACATGCCGCTCCCCTAACCGGAGCCAGAGAAAACAGCTGAACGGGGCATAGGAGAAGGGACCCCCGCTCCCTGAGAACCAAGGAACGAGAGTCTAGACCTCAACACTGAGATAGTCATGTTCCCCCAGTGAGAACATGAACTATGCACAAAGGCTGCCTCAGCATGCTGAACGCCCAGGCATGTGACACAGCGATTGTAACCATCAGCGGGGACCAGGGAACGACTGCATCCAGTAACGCAGACGAAATGACATCTTGAAAAAGACGCAGTGTTCATCTGTGAAGCTCTTTTAGAAGGGGGAAATTCAGCTCTTGTTCTTTGTGCTGAAGCACACAGGGAACAGCCGCAATGTGACTGCAGGTACACACTGATCGCCTGGAGAAACCGGCCCAAATCGCAAATCAACGGGGCAGAAAACAATGCTGTGAAAACAGCAGTTGAGAGATGCATAAATAGCTTGTGAAGCTCACTCTGTGAAGGCTCGCGGTTCGCTGTAGGGTGCCTTAACACCGGCACGAGTAAACAAAAGGCTCTACAAAGGCTTGAGAAGTCAATCTCAGTCAATAGCAGGAACAGGTTGGCTCCAAAGCGAAAGACAGAGTGCGACCGCATCCGCTTCCGAATTTATACCCACCTTGCGGGGGCGGTGTGCGTTATGCAAATATCGCACGCTAATTCCATCGGCTTGTTTAGTTTCACTCAAAGCTGTAAGGGCTCTCTGGTGATATCCTAATTCGTCGGTCACTACTGACGTACGTCGAATGTGACCAATTGAAAGGGATAGATGTTTTATTGAAAAATACTTGACCAAGGATGTATTTAAGCTAGTTAAGAAACCTGGTGGAGACACTGTCTGGTACACCAGCATCTAAAACAAAATATTATGATTGTGATTAGCTTTGCCGCTCTTGTCAACAAGGAGGTTCTTCAGTTGATTCAAATGAATCAGTTTCCCCTGACACATTTTAATTAGCTTTCATTTCATGGACCAGATTGAAGAATACTTCATTTCCCAGAATGACAATACCTGATGAATTTCTTTTAAATTGTTATTCAGTGAATTCAGATTCTTTTGAGGTGTGACCAATTTAAATTCAGCTCATGAATTGAAACAAACACAATTATGAAATTTGCCACATCTATTCAATGCTTTACTTGTCTGCCACAATAACAATGTCACTGAAATATCTTTGTGCAAAAGCTGATATTTGCAGCTAAATTAAACAGACATGTACAGTAGACTACCGTTCAAAAGTTTGGGGTGAGTATGATTTAGTTGTTGTTGTTTTTTAAAGAAACTGATACGTTTATTCAGTAAGGATGCAATAAAGTGATCAAAACTGACAGCAAAGACATTTATAATGTAAAAACTGTATTTTAAATATAGGCTGTTCTTTTGAACTTCAAACAATTCTGAAAAAAAAAAAAAAAAAAGTATCACGGTTTCCACAAAAATATTAAGCAGCACGACTGTTTTCAACACTGATAATAATAGGAAATGTTTCTTGAGCAGAAAATCAGCATATTAGAATTATTTCTGAAGGATCATGTGACACTGAAGACTGGAGAAATGATGAAAATTACAGAAATAAATTACATTCTAAAACGTTTTGTAATATTTCACAATGTCACTGTTTTTACTGTATTGTTAAAATAAATTCAGCCTTGGTGAGCATTAAATACTAGGGGTGTGACGAGATCTCACAATATAAAAAATGTGACAAGATTTCTTGTCCAGTAAAAAAAACTGTCTCACGACATCACCATGACAGTGTGAAGATGAAATTAGCATATAATATGCCACCACTACGTTTACATTACATTATGGTGCCCACCGCAGCACTGTCTCCACTGTCGTTTTGCTTTTTTTATAGAAATAAAAATTTAATTCAGATGTATAACGGTCACAATTGTAAACGTCTGCTCTGCTCATCCAGCATGAGCTGCAGAGTCGCACATAGTGCAGCAGGAATCACAGTTCACTGATCACATGACAACAGAGCCTAAGCATGTGATAAATGTCTTATCTTGTAGAATATGCGCTCAGCACTGCCGTTTCCTATACACAGAGTATGTGCGATTGCGAATTCAGAAGCGAAAGTAAAATGCAGGCTCCCTGATGCGTGCAAATAAGGCTACATACAATAGCCTGTCTCCCAATATCAAAACTATGTTAGTCTGGGCAGCGTAGTTGTAACAACCTCTTAGCTCTGGTCTATGTTTTGGTCTGTTTCAGCAGAACTGAAATTACATTCATTATAAGATTATTAGTTAAAACATTTCAAAATGCACCTGCTGACTATTTTTCCAGTCATGAATTTTGTCAGTGAGGATTTCTTAAAAATACTGTGCAAAAATCTTGTCTCATCTCGTGGGCTAAGTGTCTGGTCACACCCCATTAAATACTTCTTTCAAAAATTATATCTGTAGTGTATTTTATTTAACTAATTTGATTAAAAAAGAAATGATTCATTTAAAAATATGACCAAAAAGTAAGGACTTAAGCAGATTGATCCGGTGCTGACATGTTTCCAATGATAAAGCGTTTCTACAGTCTACAGTATGCATATCAGAGTACAGTATTAAGCCTCACGTGCAGTATGCTGCTGTAGTCCCACATTTTAACCCATCTGTACACTTCGAAGAGATTGCTTATGCACCATGTTGCTGCAGGATCCTGCCCCTCATTCTCAGCCCTACAAGGGATATAGTGAAAATCAATTCAATTAGCAAAAATCCTCAGCTCTGTGCCTGTCCCCTTTATAACACTGCTCGTTGGTTTAGTTGAGGAGGATGCATGTGTGCTTAGTGCTGAATAAGGTCATGGAGTGTAATCCTACCAGTGAATTTAATTTTCAGCCTGCACTTTCAAATTAATTCATTTGACTACAACCTCCTAATCACAGTAGAGCACAGATCTGCATGCTAATTGCACAGGATAACAGTGCTGATAAGACCCACTGATTCTTAAGGGAGCTTTAAGAAAGAGCTGTGCCATTGGTCCTTTTAGTTCATCTGATTGGATGGGGTAATTACAGTGACAGAGAAGAACCCAGAGCACCATGTAGACTCCAGCTTAAACAGATGTCAAATCAATTACATAATATGTCTTTTAAAGAGGCTGTAACATAAAAAACGGGATTGTCTTTGCTCATTTGTGAAAGAGTGAAAGAGTTATATTGTGTAGAAATCTGGGTAATTTAGAAATGATTACGTCCATTAGCACATTAACATTAATTAACTTAATATTTTTACATTTAACAGTACTGTTGAACATTCATTTGCACAGGCTGTAACTATAAGCTCTGTAGCAGATTCAACTATTAGCAAGGTAACACACAGTTTAAGACAATAAATTCTTAAGCACATAACACAAGACACTTCTCTTTAAAAATATAATTGATTTTATTAATTATTCGAACTAAACTAATATCTAACAAAAACACACACGCACACACACACACACACACACACACACACATTCACACAAGTTGCAGAAAGGGAAGTGAGGAAAGAATGAGTTTTAAGAGAATGAAATGATAAAAAAAATAAAAGCTTGGCAATATATGCACTTCATAAGACCTGATCTGAACAAACCATCAATTATTAATTTAACCCTTTTATCGCTTCTTAGGTGGGTTATTTAAGCAATAAGGTACGAGAGGCTGTGCTGTATCTGAATAAGTCACGGCTGAAGGGGTTGCAGGCACTCCGCTTTGCGTCGTGCCTACCAACGCCGTTCAGCCGTGACTTATTCGCGATACAGCACTAGCCTCGAGTACCTTATTGCTTTTATAAAACGGTTACCACACAATACAAATATTAAAGCCAAAAAATATGTATCAATGCAACTTTCATTAAGTAAAATCACTAAAAGCCTTCCTTCAGCCGGAAAAAAATAGTCCCTGACCGTGAACAGCAACAGAAGTTACATTATTATGCCATTAGATGGCGGCAAAGACTGTCTTTATGAGTGAGTTACTCAGTAGCGAAAACTTTTATATTGAAAAGACTGAATTGTTGTGAACACAGAACAAGATGCAACTGGCAAATGCTTTGACTAGCGCTGTCAGTCGGGGAAAAACCTTTAACTGTTAAAAGGACAAGACATTGCAGCAGACATTTAAACATTTTTTATTATGAACATAGGACTGACCTGAAGGAAAACACATGGCGGATTCTCTGATTTTGGGTCCTGTGTGTTGATTTGGGGTCTTCAGTGTTGAAATGAGTTTTGATGGAGTTATGTTAGAACTAATCATCTGGAAGATTCATTTGTCTGGGTCGTCCTGAATTCAACAAGCTGCTCGATTCACCTCAGAGATTTTGGTCCATATTGTCATGATAGCATCACACAATTGCTGCAGATCTTTTGTCTGCACATCCATGATGTGAATCTCCCATTCCACCACATTCCAAAGGTGCTCTATTGGATTGAGATCTGGTGACTGTGGAGGCTATTTGAATATAGTGAACTCATTATCATGTTCAAGAAACCAGTTTGAGATGATTTTACCTTTGTGACAAGGCGTGTTATCCTGCTGGAAGTAGCCATCAGATGATGAGTACACTGTGGTCATAAAGAGATGGATGTGGTCTGCAACAATACTCAGGTAGGCTGTGGTGTTTTTACAATCTTAAATTGTCCAATTTTGGTGTCTCCTGTGAATTTTAGCCTCAGTTTGCTGTTCTCAGCTGACAGGAGTGGCACTGGTGTGTCTTCTGCTGCTGTAGTCCATCTGCTTCAAGGTTGGATGTGTTGTGCGTTCAGAGATACTCTTCTGCAGACCTTGGTTGTAACGAATGATTATTAGAGTTACTGTTGCCTTTCTATCCGCTCAAACAAGTCTGGCCATTCTCCTCTGACCTCTGGCATCAATAAGGCATCTTCACCCACAAAACTGCCACTTACTGGATACTTTCTCTTTTTCGGACCATTCTCTGGAGACCCTATAGATGTTGTGTGTGGAGATCCCAGTAGATCAGCAGTTTCTGAAATATTCAGACCAGCCCGTCTGGCACCAACAACCATGCCACGTTTAAAAGTCACTTAAATCACCTTTCTTGCCCATTCTGATGCTTAGTTTGAACTTCAGCAGATTGTCTTGACCGTGTCTACATGCCTAAATGCACTGAGTTGCTGCCATGTGATTGGCTGATTAGATATTTGCAACAGGTTTACCTAATAAAGTGGCCGGTGAATGTATATAACAACAGTAAAAATGAATCCAAACCATTCAGTATTTGTAGAATTAAGACATTATTTAGCATATTTATTTAACTTTTTTCACCATGAAAATTTTAAGCATTATGAGCATTATTTTATAGTATTCTGTACTATCTGATGCATATCCTGATGCATATTACTGGATATCTCAGGCTTTTGTGGGAAGAGTATCATCATATAATATCATATATCATACCATATCATCATAAACACACAGCGGTCAATTTTTACATGAGCACACAATATCATTTTTAATTGCAAGTTACTTCTATTTTAAATTAAAGAAATAGTAAAGTGGAAAAGATTTTTTTGCAGCTGAAGTGTTAAAGCCTTAGGGCTTGTTCTGTTGCAGTACAGAAAGATGAAATTAAAAGGTAATAAATGCCTCAGCAGTGAAATTAATTTTCAGGGGATATTCCCACACTTTGCTTTGACTTTCATGGCAAGGTATGTGGGCTGATTCAGTAGCTCTGGGGGTTTTAAATAACACTGAATGTATGGCAGAGCCCTTTTTTACATGAGAATATCCCACCTATTCTCTTTCTTTTTTTTTATTTTTCATGTGAGAAACACCTACACATCTTTCTAAAATGGAGTGAACAAAGGTTGATTTATAAGTCATCCTATTATTAACACATAAAATGCATTAAAAGGAGGTACCAATCGGATAGCTGTCACTTTATTCACCAAGCCTTTTTTAACACACATTTGACAACCTGATTCAGACAGGTATTTCAGCAAGACACCAGACTTGTCTGCTGATGCTAATGCACATACTCACCTCACTGTTTACTGCAGTCAAATACGTGACTGTGATCAAGCCTTTTGTTAAATCGTTGCTAATCGAGGTCAGTTGGTGCACAATTAGTGTAGAATTAAAAGCTTTTCTTTCCAGGCTTAATGACTGAATCTTGATTAGGAAACTCTCCTGGACTCTGCTGCCATAAACAAAACAATATTATAGTATGTAAATGAACATGCTAACAAAAGTTACCTCTTATAAAGTTTGACTTTAGTTTACATATAAAAACTATTTTTCTAAGAAGAATGTGTTTGTCTCCTTCTTTCTTTAATTACATTAACATAATATGTGAACAGATGATGAAAATGAATATATTTTATGCTGTTTACTAACAACTTAAGAATGGCCTTACAAGAATTTTTAAAATATTCCTTTGGATTTTTTTAAAGCATCAAATAGAAAACTAATTATTAGTTGGGATGCACCAATAATACAATTCTGGAAAAAAAATGGGGGAAAAATGCTGTGTTTTATCCAAATAAATGAAAAATAAAACACTAAAAACTAAAATGAATTGTTTTAAATGCTACATGTGAATTTTGGTGTCACAACATGCGTATTTTAATTTTATTACATTTAAATTATTAGTGTTTTAAAACACCAAAGGTAATCTAAATGTTAAAATAAAGGAATGAGCATTGAAAATTTTATGCCCATGTTATGCCCTTTTACAATGTCTTCATTTTGTTTTTGGGGTTTACTAGGTTAGGTTTTATTACCGGTCTCTATGAAGCCCCTCCTTTTAAAAAGCACAATATGCTCTGATTGGTCGGCTGGACCAGTGTGTTGTGATTGGTCAACCTCTTTGAGTGCGTTTCGGGAATGTCACGACCCTTACCGTAACCACTGCTGTGTCCGAAATCACATATTGAGTAGGTATTACATTTGAATTTAAACTTATTTTTGCGACCGTTAAAAAAGTATGTTCTATATAGCATAAATGTGGGTAGTATGAATAAACATCTGCCATATTATTACTGTCACATGACCTATATCAGTGTCAGTTGGGTTGCTTCACTGCCCTTCATAAATCCTCTCTCGTGGCCTCATTGGATAGTAAAGTGTCCAGTGAATCAGGGGCGTAAATCACGGGTGGGTTGGGCGGGTCTGGAGTGCTGAGTGCTGTCCCCCCCAAAACAATATAATTAAAAACCATGCTAAGTATTGTAATCACATGATATCTACTTAAAATAATTGTGTAAGTAGTAAAGCAATACAAACGCAAACAGGCGTTTTAAGTTTAGAAACATTTTGAGTCACCCCTCCCTTGCCTCACAGTGGTTTGGTCCACCGCGCACGTCACACTTGTGTGTGTACAAGTTGAGAAGAGTTCCAGTAAGTAGGCTGTCAAGGCTATTTTATTCAAAAACATCAGATGAAGTGATTATGTAAAAAAGACGATGCTGAGTAATTAATCATAACAAAAAATAAATAAAAATAATGATAACTGATATATTTTTTCTGTGAGTCCGCTATGTTAGCGATTATAATGTTACCTAGCTTGTTTGGTAGCTTGTTGGATAGTAAGTCACCCACACCAACAACAACCAACATTGTGATAAGCATATGTGTGAACTGTAATAAGGCTAATAGATTTACTGTTGTGTGTTGGGTTTTACTCAATGTGTATTCATCGTATTTTGGTGACTTGGTTGTAAACAACTTCAAAAATATTCCAATAAATAAATGGTTCTGAAGAAGAATATTTTGGTCAATTTAGTCAGTTTTTTCATTGAACCAAAGAGAAACATGAGCATAATGGCACAGTCTCCACGCTACACTAATAATAGTAGTAAAGTTTTCTTCTGTGTAACATTACATATATCCTTTATAAGTAAAATTTTATTAAAATTTTGGCTGTATTATTTGTGTCCCCTTCAAAAAATTGCAAAAATTGTACCCCCCAACTGTCAGATGAAATTTACGCCCATGCAGCAAATGCGCATTTCAGAATCTCGCCAATAGTAGTAGGTCATCCGTTGTTTTTCGAATACTATGCCTTCAGACATACTATGTTGGCAACAGGGGTGACATTTACGTATGGCAGAGTATGGCAGTTGCCATACCCTGGCATTCAGACAAACAGGGGAAATAAACAGCTCATGATGCTGCTCATTAGTTCTGTTGCTTGAGTTGGCCTTTGGCAGAAATCGCAGCTTTGAAAAGCAAATTTAAAAATCTTAACACCATGTCCTAACCAGATGCAATGTGATAAAATTTCCAGCGGAAAGCAATTTATTTGTCCAAACCAAACTCGACTGGAGACACAACAAAATCAATCAAAAATCACAGCCAATGAAAAGAGCGTGTTCTCTGTAAGCGAACTGCATTTGCAACAAAATGAATAAGTACATTATCAAATTCATAAATATTAAACCATTTTAACATGATTAAAAATACATATTAAACTGAAACCATTTTTTTTTATCATAGAATACATTGTTTGTTCACCTTGAGTTGACAGTTTGAACATTGTTGTTTCCTTTCATTTATTTTCAAGATCTGAAGTGAATTAGCCTATCCATTGTTGCTTTCAGTAAGCGATGTTTATAAAGGTCATGCAAAATTATATTCAAATTCACATTAAATTATTTTTTAATTCAATAAAGCACATAATCAGCCCCTAAGATGATCATTATCATCCTTTGTATGCTGTTCCAGCCGCAATGAAATAGAAATTGTTTGTACAATAGAATCATCGTGTATCGCCATTGCAGCTGGTTAGTAAAAAAAAAAAAAACTCTCATTAACATGGAAAAGATACATTTTCTCACATCGCGTCATGTCTGGTTAGGTTATGGTGGCTTAGGGCTGTTTCAGAATTTGCATTGATTTCGTATTGTTGTTAAATGATTAGTTCACAACAATTTATGAAGTAAAATATCTAGCTTCTGCCAGACTGCCTTATGTATTCTACTTACGAAGAAATTGTAAAACTCTCGCAGTTCAAAAAGCTTATGCTACATCCTACACCTTCCCGATTCAACTTACAGAAAAAGCTTAAATGACGCGACGCCAGTTCTGTTTTTTCCGTAATTTGAATACAGAAGGCGGTCTGGTGGAAGCTAGATATTTTACTTCATAACTTGTTAAATATGGATTTTTTTTTTTTATTTTTTTTTACACAAACACATCGCTTTAGAAGGCCTTTATTAACCCCCCGGAGCCATGTGGAATATGTTTATAATGGATGGATGTGGATGGAGGCACTTTCTTCAGCTCATACTCGTTGATCCCGCTCATTGCCATTATAAAGCTTGGATGTGTCAGGATATTTATTAATATATCTCTGATTGTGTTCATCAGAAAGAAGAAAGTCATATACACCTAGGATGTCTTGAGAGTGAGTAAAGCTTGGGCTAATTTTCATCTGAAAGTGAACTAATTCTTTAAGTCTGTGCATGTCTGTGGACTTCGTCCATTATTTTAGTATGGTGTGTTTTTGTTCACATTTTGTTTAGATATAATATGATTACTTGGGAATGTCGTTGTTGTACGGCCAGAAGGAATAATGCATACCCTAGATTTTTGTGAAATGCCGCCACTGGCATACTGTTTTTTGCATACTAAATAGTAGGGAAGTATTTGATTCCGGACGCAGTGTGCGAGTTTCAACACACTACTAAAGCAACTCAACCCCATTTCTTTGTCTTGTGCGGGAATTATTTAAATAAGGAATATTGTGATGTGTTTGTTCCCAGAAGAAAACTCAAGACTACATCAAGGTGTTTCGGGAGTTCAGAAGTGGTGCTTACTGATATAGAGAATAAATCTCTTTGAATTGGACTTTGTGCTTTGTAACTTTGCAGACCTTTATCATGCTCAAACAGCAACATTAAACACTAAAGAAAATTGAATATGTAAAAAAGCGTAATAAGTCGTCTTAACATCCTATATTATTAACAATTATTACTTTTTGTTAACAAAATTTGTTACAAAAATTATTTTCCATATTCTGTGTTTACAAACAGTATTATGTAACTAATAAAACTTTGAAGTGCTTCATAATCTGTTATGGTATGTCCACACTGACCACAGAGAGGGCCACATGAATGCAATCCATAAAATCTTGCTTTTCAGACACATGGGTTTTGTTTGCCAGACAGTTATTCAGTAAGCTCATCTGCATGCCTGCTGTGTGGACACTCAACCGGGTCAAATTAGCATTTTGCAGGTGGAGACGGCCGCAGCTCTGAACCTCAGCAGTGGCCGTGACACATTGATGTGCTTTGTTGTTACCCTGAATAGCTTTTAGCTGGCAGCGCTGGTAACAGGTGGTGATTGTAGCCGGTGAGTCTTTTAAGTTTATGTGTTTAATGTGATTCCCTCCTTTTTGAATGATTGCAGAAGCAATGCGCATTGTTTATCTGGCCAGGGCGGGGGGAAAAAAAAACAATGCTGGCAGAGGGATTCTTCGAAATCAAAGCCATAAACAAAGAATTGATGTATGAGTTGAACATTGTCTATGACACTCACATTGATATGTGACACAATATGGAGGACTTTAGATCATATTTCTTTCTATTCTATTTTGTAAGCAATTTACCTCTCTTTTTTGGCACACAAGCAAGAAATCCTCTTGAACACAGTGGAATGGTTGAGATACAGGTTATGAATTAAACCATCACACTCAAGTGAATTTCTGACATATTTATCAAAATTAGGCTTGGTGCTATGAGAAAAGCCTGACCCTGAATGATTTGTTTGGATAGTGGATTAATTTAGCATTACAACTAACCAATTAATCACAGTTTTTTTTTTTTTTTTTTTAGAATTCGTCAAATCAAGTGCCAACACCTAGTAATGTGTGCACTGGTGTTTTTTTCTACCAAAAATGTCACTTTCTGGAGGATGATGTCATTAAAGTCAGCATGAGATGGAAGTCTCTTTTCTTCTCTATTGTGATGTATATCCAAGTGAAACAGGTACTCAAATGAGAAATTTTTTAGGGCAGGACTTGATTCCATAGGGAATAAATTGGATGGTTGTGGTTTGCTATTGCTGTGATCTCAGGCTGTCCCACACTCGTGCCAGTAAACACTTTATCAGAAAAGTGAAGAGATGTTGCTGCAAGTGGGAGTGGATTATAGTTATTTTGATTAAAGATTAATTTGCAAAAATCACATAAATCATAAATATCAGTTTGCAAAAAAGAATGATGTGCACGGATAAATAATTTATAATAAACACTGCAATATTTCACACGCAAGTTTAAAATATTCTAGTTGATATTCGGCTTCCTTAGACAACAGTGTATATTTTACAAACTATAGATGTATTGTTTTGCTAGTACTTATGTTTATTTAAATGTCTGAAACCCAAAATAAACATTATGTGGTTGAAAATACTGAATAGTTAAGTGCTGAGAGCGTCCGTCTCTGAGTAAGCTCCAGCCAAAGCGCGAAAGCACATTTGAATTTAGCAGCTGATCACGTGATGCACTGAATGTTTAATCACACCGGTGTTATCGTACACGTCAAAGGGTTAATAAAAATTGTGCATTTTTATTTCATGGTGACTTATTTTACAATTTTACAAAAGCGATATAAAATTAAGTCATCACAACATAAAAGATCTATAATGTTGTGTTTTGTGCCATTGCTTTGGCAAAGTATCTGTTAATCAAACTAAAATCTAAATCACGATATTGCTTGGTGCCCTTACCAAATCACAAGCTGTGATTTAATTAAATATAAGTGCAGCCCATGATTCTCCATTGTTAAATAGTAATACTCCAGTAGTAAATGCAGTGAACTCCATCTCTGCATGTGCTGGGAGTTTATAGTATGGAAAAACGCAACGTGCGCCGGGTTCACTTGATTGTCATAGTCACATAATTTCTAATGTTTTCTGGACAGATGTTTACAGCATTTCACTGGATTTGTAATGAGAAGCGTTTGTATAACTGTTGTCATAGAAACTAAAAAGTCGCCCAACAGTTTTCCACTAAACTAAAAGCTCCAGGGTTTAAAGGATTAGTTCACTTTTGAAATGAAAATTAGCCCAAGCTTTACTCACCCTCAAGCTATCCTAGGTGTATATGACTTTCTTCTTTCTGATGAACACAATCGTAGATATATTAATAAATATCCTGACACATCCAAGCTTTATAATGGCATCCACATCCATCCATCCATCGTAAACATATACCACTTGGCTCCGGGAGGTTAATAAAGGCCTTCTGAAGTGAAGCGATGCGTTTGTGTAAAAAAATAATAATAATAATAATAATAATAAAATCCATATTTAACAAGTTATGAAGTAAAATATCTAGCTTTCGCCAGACCGACATTCGTATTCAAGTTATGGAGAAAGTGTAAACTGGTGTCATGTCAGTTACACATTTTCCGTAAGTTGAACAGGGAAGGTGTAGGATGTAAGTTTTTTAAAACTGCAAGTACACTTTCTTTGTACGTTGAATATGGAAGGCGGTCTGGCGGAAGCTAGATATTTTACTTCATAACTTGGTAAAAAATTTTTTTTTTTACACAAACACATCACTTCGCTTCAGAAGGCCTTTATTAACCCCCCAGAGCCATGTGGTATATGTTTATGATGGATGGATGTGGATGGAGGCACTTTCTTCAGCTCATACTTGTTGATCCTGTTCACTGGCATTATAAAACTCGAATGCGTCAGGATATTTATTAATATTTCTCCTATTGTATTTATGAGAAAGAAGAAAGTCATATACACCTAGGATGGTTTGAGAGTGAGTAAAGCTTGGGCTAATTTTCATTCGAAAGTGAACTAATCTTTTAACTCTTGAAAGTGAAGAAATTAAGATTTTAGTATTGTAATTTTACAAAAAAAATTAAGTAAACAATTAATATTCTTACTATAAAATACTCATTTTTTACAGTGCAGTAATATATTTGTCTTAATAATAATAATTTACTATTATTATTATTATAATTATTATTATTATTATATTAAAAATATTAAATTATATTAAAATTATATTAAAATATATATTAAAATTTTATAATATTATTATCATATTAAAAAATGTTGGCTTCCTTAATACACAGGTGATGTGGACTGAGAAACAATCAAACCTAAAAATGAAAAGAAATTTTTTTTATTCTGTTTAATTTGATTACTGAAAAGTGGTTAGAGCTCTTAACTTTGCTCTTATTTAACTTCAGAATGTACAAATTTTTCCCTAGATGGCCTGTATAGTCTAATGAAATCCTGTGGGAAACACTGTATATATTTTGACTCGATTTTTGCAAGCAACATATACATTTTAAATGTAAATATTTCCATATAGTAGATGTTTTACTAGTGACCATATCTGTTTTGGACATTTTCCATTGTCTGCAGCCTTTTACGTCTTTGTGGCGCCATTCATACAGTCATCAGCATTGTCATATCATTTTCCTCCCAGAGACGGCAGATTTTGAATTGCGTACTTACAGGGCTATGCATTGACGACCAAGTGCCACTGAGATGAATGGTAACGGATTGCTTCCACCATTTGACCTGTAGAGAAAAACCTAAAAGAAAGAAAAGATAAAATAATTACCAATTAAAATGTTTTCTTTAAAAAAAGCCTTCATAATTTGAGCTCCCAAGGACATGACAAAAATGGCAACTCAACAAAACAAAGCAGTGAAATAATTAAAAATCCATCCCAATGTTCACTTAAATGTAATATTGTGCTCAAATTTAACCTAATTTAAGTATAATACTGTATCCAGTATATTAAGACGCAATGCACTGCATATTAGAAATGACCCAAAATAATGGTTTGGCTCTCTTATTTGAGTTTCGACTATTTTTGATCCACTGGTATTTTTGCCTTGAAACAAATTAGAGTAAAACCAATCTCCAGTCAGACGCAGCATGGCTTATGGGGATAAAAAAAAAAAACGTGGTGGCTTTTTCATCAAGCACAGTACCTGTCAACACAGTATTATTAGAGCACATCAAATCCTGATTTAAATCTATTTCCCTGCGAAATAACATGTAAATTAGCTTTGCCATGATAGGACATAAAACCCAAACAACTTCAGAAATGTCATGACTAAGGTGTTCCATATTCATGAATTAAGAGGATTATCATTGCACTCATAACACTCGATTCAGCATTGGTGGAAATTACAGAAAAACAACCTGCAGTGGGTGGATGAATGTCATCCTTATACCCTTGTCGGAACAAGCACAAAGCTCAATTATGATTCATGCTCTTCTTTTCTACATCAACCTTTATCTTACACCTGTCCATTAGAAAGGAGTTTTGCACGTAGCTTATCTCGGTCGTGCCGTGTTTTTAATTGAAATTCAGTCTCCGTCGGCTCTTTATGCAATTGCCCCATAGTAGTGATATATCTTGGGCAATAATGCAAACCTTTGAACCCATTTCATCAGAATTTTCCATTTCCTTTTTGATCTGATCTGATGTCTATATTCATTGGCCGCATTCACTTCATATCAGCAAGCAGGGCCTAATTATCTTTGTATTTGGCATAACGTGATGCCTCATCCATAATCCCACCTGACAGGAATACCTCCGAGTATACATATCCTCGTAAGGGGAATGAATATGTATATACTCATTATACTAATGCTGTAAATTATTGAATGGACTCCCTATTGCATGTACAGAAGACGAACAAGAATGAAGGATAGACTGAGGGAGGAGAGATTTGATTTCTACCGCATTGCAGGTTTCTGGTCTCTTTCGTATTCGAATTCATCTTGAATTCACGCTGCATATTATCTGTCTCTCTAGTCCCTGAAGCCTGACTGCTGCGTTCGCCTGGATCCTTGTTAAAACAATGCTGCGAGAAGGAGAGGACACCTTGCCGTGCTAAAGCAAACATCCACTACTCTGGATCAATATTTGATACTACATTTTTGAAAGTGCGATAAAGCGTTCTTCTGTATTAAGACATGAGCAATCTTGCTTAAGTGATATTTTTGTTTTTCTGCCATTTACATCAAGATTTAATTTTTTCAATCGTCTTAGATTATAATGAAAAACGACTGTGTATATATATATATATATATATATATATATGTATGTGTGTGTGTGTGTGTGTTCTTGTGTACTTGGTTTATGAGGACACAAATGTGTATAATGACATGGGTATTACAACATAAACATGGTTCACGAGGACACTTCCTGTATCCTTGTGAACCAAATGGCTTAAAAAAAAAAAAAAATACTAAACTGTGGTTTTTTTTTTATTCAAAAATGTGATGAAACAGGAAAAAGAACAACAAAAATAGTCAATATTTTCATTACATTATCATTAATGACAAGCAAACACAACTCAATCAGAGTAATGGCCTCATGAACAAATTACATCTAATATTATCTACCAGCTCTTTGTATAAAGTTGGATACATACAGTATAAATAATGTAGGGCGATATATATACTATATAGCTAATCTCAGCTTTTTGATTGCTTGCATCGTTACAAAATGTAAACTATATATATTGCACAGCTCTCTATATGAAGTTGGATATATACAGGTACATCCAATTTTATCCACATACATACTGTACAGGATAATTATGTAGGGTGAGATTTATACTACAGCTCTAAGACCAGCTCTAATTTGTTAAATGTGACTACAAGGCATGAAGATGTTATAAATATTAACACTATGATGTTCTGTAAAGCTGCTTTGAAACAATGTTTATTGTTGAAAGCGCTATACAAATAAATCTGACTTAACTTCTATGAGCTGATTCTTTTTATCAGCTGAAAAGACTCAGTCTTGTTATCCCATTCAATGACTCACTGAAATGTGCTTTGAGTCACTTAATGAATCACACTGACCACCATAGTACTTCTTCTGTATCCAACTCACCATTTGCCAAGAAGCCAAGAAGTGTATGGCATCATGTGCAATTAGGGCTTATGACACCTCATGTGTCATCAAAAATCAAGAGTCGGAACCAGCACATTCACCCAAAAAAATTAATTGTTGGATTTACTTAAAAAAGCAGTGTCAAGTGGTTCTGCGCAACTATATTGAGTCATTTGTACAAATAACTATTTAGTTGTATGAACAAAAGAAATTCAAGTAAAGCTGACAAAATTTCTTTGAGTGAATACAAATTTGTCACTGTTACATAATAATTAAATAATGTTAATTTTACTGAAAAAACACTAATTAAGTAAAGCTGACAATACTAATTTTAAGTAGAAACAACTAATTTCATGTAGTTACGTGAGTTTTTTTAATGTAAACAAGGATGGTTTGAGTTAAACTAACAACAGTGAAAGTTCTTTTTTCTTTTCCTTTTTTTTCTTGAGTGTTCCTTACGATTCCCATCCGTATTTGTCAGAGATAAACTGACTACTATGTTCTGATTGTCAACCAGTAGGGACAGTGCTGCTTATGGACTTACTGGAAATGCCTTGGACATCAAGAGCAGTGTCATCAAGATACAGAAGCTCAGCGTCAAGAACTCGAACTAAAGCAGTTGATAAGCAGTCAATAAAGCAGGCCATGTCGTTCTATTCCTCTGGACAAGCTTTAAAGATCAAGACCTAAAAAGCCTCCAGTGTATGAGTGTTTGTGCCTGTGTGAAAGAGAGAGAGAAGAAAGGGATGTTTAAAAAAAATCTGGCAGCCACTCAAGTGAATCATTATGTTCCATGTGTGCTATATAGTTGAAAACGGGCTACTAATAGTTTGGGGATGGAAAGGAACTGTGGTGTAATACTTATGTTGCACTGTTGCCCAAGCCTGACAGAATACACAGAGGGTTGAGCCATCGCTGGTGATCACCAGTTCATATCTGAAGTTGGACCTTTTAGTTTAAAAGCGCATTGGAGTCACTCAAATTTTTAAAGCCTGGATTTTTGGATGCTTAGAGACAGTACAAGCCTGATGTGAAGTCCCTAAGTATTAAAAAAGCTTCCTGCAATGGACTTTTTTTTTTTGTAAAATAAACTAATTTTTATTTAATTTTTGCAATGTTTTACTAATCATTTTTTGTTGAATTATGCACTCTTCGCAAAGGTCTACGGACATTGGTGCTAGTAATTAAAGGGGACCTATAATGCCGCTTTTACAAGATGTTATGTAAGTCTACAGTATGTGTCTGTGAAGTTTCAGCTCAAAATACCCCACAGATCATTTATTATAGCTTGTCAAATTTGCCTCTATTTAGGTGTGAGCAAAAACACGCCGTTTTGCTGCTCATGGCCTGCTTTCTAGAAAGGGGCGGAGCTTTAACAGCTCGCTCTTTGGTTGCTCAACAACAACAAAGCTGGAGAATCTCACACAGCCAAAATGACGATTGTCAGTAATAGTGTTCAGCCTTACATTGTTCAAACCTGAGTTGTACACTGATGGAGAAACTCAGGAAGAAGTTACAACTTTTAGAATGCAACTGGATGTTACTAAATAGTTAAATTTATGTAGTTGCTGTGGAGTTTATCAACTCATCGACTCAGCGACCCTCGTTTGTGAAGCAGTCCGACGTAAACTGACGGCATGGTAAAAACACTCTACTACAACAACTCTTCCTCTTCTCTAAAGCAGCCCAACATGGCCTCACCTCCTTTGTTGCGTGTTCCCGGGGGCAGGGTTTATGTTAATTTTAGGGTTAGTGATGCCACTAACCCGGAAAGAAACTTGTTGTAGTCCCTACCGGCCGTTTGTTGTAAAATGAAAACTGAAAATATAAAAAAGCCAATTCAAACTATTAACACTATAATAGTATACAAATAATATATAACCATAATCATTTGAAATTACCACCATCACCAGGCCCAAACAGAATATGTAGAAACAGAATGCTGCTAAAATCTTTGGATGCCAGTCAGTCACAAATTTCTACATGTCATCTGCGCCTTGCCTGTTCATTTATTAAATATTTTGGCTAATCTGATAGTGCTTCCAGCTGGCAATAAGAATTCAGCTCCTTTTGTTCCATTTCACCATGTAAATGACACCGATTTTCGTTTAAAAACTTTTTTTTTTAAAGTATGCAGATTCCATCTGGGCTGGGTAATCAGTCTATTTTAAAATACAAAAAGCATAATTAACATATCAAATACATGCATACAATAAAATATTCATACACATCCCAAAATGCCATTTCTTAATGACTGAAATAACTTTTTTTTTTTTTTTTTTCAGTTTCAACCACAGTTTACAGCTTGTAAACAGGATTTTTTTTTTTTTTTAAAGCACAATCTGTTGGGGACACACCAGTACACCAATATCTCATGCTGGGGACCAGAATCCAAAACACAACATATGTTGGTGATCATTTCTTTTCAGCATGTCTAAGAAGGCTATTGTGTGCCAAGTACACCCCTGCGAGTATTTTCCACCGCTGGGGTGGCTGCTACTAACGTTTTTGACATAGCAACGGCAATAATTCTTTGGCACACTGCACTGTGGCTATATTGTGGAACATCTAAATGGCAATAAATCAAAGATTATGCACATTCATCATTGTAAATAAAGTATTTGTATTTAAGCTTCTCTGTGCCCTGAAGAAAGTATCTATTATAGAGGTCATTCAAAATGTTAGCAATCTAAGAGTATATTTGTTTCTATACAGAATGACGTCCGCATCCCTCATGTACATATGGAGGATTTTATTAATGATCCTAAAAAGAACCAACTCATGAAGAAACAAAAAACACTTTTTGCCAAAATAAGCCATTTTGATTCCACAGTACAGCTCATTCTAAGGAGGATGCTGTGAAACTCAATCTTGTGTGGTTTACCATATTATTCAGTAGAAGTCTTCCTGTAAAGAAATGGAAAATAGCACGGCAGATGAACCTCTGGGAAGAGAATGAGATACGGTAAGACCGGCCTTTTCCATAATGGCACTCAAAGTTGAAAGCGAATAATCCCTCTCAGCTGATCTCAAGGTTGTCTGTGTGAAAGTAGTCTTCAGACAGCTGACTCTGGCCCAATACTGATCCCATCAGATGCTTTCTCAGAACTATAAAGCCCAGGCCTGAACGCTTTATCGGAGTCTTCACAATTTGTCTTGCTGGGGATTTAGATTTCCGTAAATGTGTGAAATGAATACGCATGATGCATGCTAATGGATTAGCATTAGTAGTGTGGAATTAGAGAGGACTTGTTCTATTGTAGTCTACTAATGGAGGACAATACTTAGTCTATTAATTCAAACTATCAAAAGATTAATATGTCCAAGTCGAGCGCAGAATGCAGAGCCTTTCATGTGAAGAAATTGTATTTTTCTCTGGATCATTTTTTTTGTACTTTTAGCTATTTGCATTCACGAAGACAGAAATGTTTATTTATTTTATATTATAATTTATCATAATGTAGTGGTGCTTGCTGCTTCGGCACTTGATGGAAAACCAGGCAAAAAAATCTCTTAAGATAAAACTGATGGAGGCACCAGAGCCCTATCTAGGGAGCAGAATATCATAGAAACTGCAGAGTCGACTCTTTTGACTTGCCGAGCAACAGGATTTGATCAAATTGAAAAATAATGTGAAAAACCCAGATGATTATTATATGACGTTTAGCAGAATGTCTCAGCTACTTTCTCCTTTACAATAAAAGTGGGAATCTGGTACTGTCATGGTACATTAAAAGGTTAGTTCACACGAAAATGAAAATTCTGTCATTAATTACTCACCCTCATGTTGTTCCAAACCTGTAAGGCCTTCCTTTATCTTCGGAACACAAATTAAGATATTTTTGATAAAATCCGATGGCTCAGTGAGGCCTCCATTGACAGCTAAAGATAATTAACACTTTCAAATGCCCAGAAAGGTACTAAAGACATATTTAGAACAGTGGGTACAGTGGTTCAACCTTAATGTTATCAAGCGACGAGGATGCTTTTACATTATTTTGTTTTTAAAAAGCAAAATAATGACTTTATTCAACAATATCTAGCGATGGGTGATTTTTAAACACCGCTTCATGAAGCTTCGAAGCTTTACAAAGCTTTTGTTTTGAATCAGTGGTTCGGAGTGTGTATCAAACTGCCAAAGTCATGTGATTTCAGTAAACGAGGCTTTGTTTTGAAACGTTTCAAAATTCCAGTGGTTCACGTGACTTTGGCAGTTTGATACACGATCCAAACCACAGGTTCGTAAAGTTTCGAAGCTTCATGAAGCAGTGTTTTGAAATCGCCCATCACTAGATATTGTTTTGTGCGTGACTTAGGAGTGCAAATAAGATTTGAAGCCATGGTGTAAAACATCATGCAGCACAAGCAAAAACTCCGGCCTAACTCAAACACATCTGATTGGTAATTGCGTTCACGTGCTCAAAAGATATGTCTGTGATTGGCTACAATGATCAATGCTTCAAAAACATGTTGTAAACAGAAACCTTTGATGCTCTTCACAGAGGCTTACACAGATACACATGGGAGCGTTTGAAAGCCGTCGCAGCGGGTACCCAGTAGCCGGTATTATCTGTACTGCAGAAATGCTGGTATCGTCACATTTTTAAACTTCCTGACTTGGTACTTAAGCACCTCTACTTTTGACAACCCTATGCCTAAATTTCTCAAAAAGATTTTTGAAACTGTTCTGGATAAGGAGGGATGCTTTTTCAATTTGGTAAACACTGTCCACATGTTCAGTTTATCCAATGCAGTAAATTAAGGAGAAAGAGGGAATTAACCAAGACAATCAGAACTAATATAAGCATTTGGGTCATCTATCAGAGCAATACTATTAAAATAAGTCATAGCTTGATGTATATTCTACCAAAAGTTAAGAGCCAATGAATTGAATGTAATTCTAGAGAGAGGTCTGTATTACATCAAGCATAAAAATTATTGTGGTTCAGTAAAAAAAAAAAAAAAAGTTAATTATGAATCACAGGTTTAGGCTATATTTTCATAGCAAATAACTTAAGGAAAGCATACTGGGTGCTCTGGAGTGTTTGCAGTTTTATGGATGGTACTGTACAAACAAAGCTACAACACTACAGCAATAATATCAAGGAAATATAAGTCAAATATATGCAATTTAATTCAACAGTGTTCAAAAATAATTGCCAGTAAACTTACAGTATAACAGTAATACAAGGTCCTTAGAAAGGATACAAATGCTTCATTTTCCAAATCTTGAAATAAATCTTGAAACATTAACATGCTGTGCTATGTGTCATTCCCAAATGGACATGTAGGACATCAGCAAGAACATTTAGATTAACTCAAGGATTCAATTAAAAAACGTTGTTAGATAATTTACGTATTGATTCAGATCATTGTGGTGTCGATAGTAACTAAAGTGTTCAGTAGCATTGTGAATACATTGTAGATAGAAGGGTCTGTTCACTTGCATTAATGTTATCAGATGTAATCGTTGTTAAATTAGACTTTTCAGTCGACTATGAGAAGCATTTGCCTCCATTCTGATGAGCTGTTTTTAATCATGTTACTGCATAATTAAATAAAATCTTTAATGAAAACTGGCAGATAAGACACTTTATTCCAGCCCCCATAAGAATAATATCCATTCAGTTTTTAACCACTTCATAAGCACATTTTACTGAACTTTTCATTTCATTCTTATGGGACTTTCTGTAAAACTTGTCTGATTTTGATTATTGTATTTGAGCTGTACACAAACAATAACAATGCCATGTATGATTTTCAGAAACTTCACAGCGTGTATCAGATGGCTGGAATAACTCTTTCAATCCCAACTCTCCTCTATTATGGGACTGAACTAAAACGTTAAAACAAATTGCCAATCTTGTTGAGCGTAATGTGCAGCATGTGTATGTGGAATGTTGAGGTGAGATGAATATGACACATTTGATGGATGACGTCTAGATTCTCTAATGGAACAGATGTGTTCTCTAATTGGGTTGCTGAGATCTCCCACACATATGGGGGTACCTGCCAGTTAGGAAAATTAGACGTTAATACTAACATTTTCCTCCATAATTTGATGGACATTTGAGAAGTCAAGCAGTGTATTAATGGTTTGATAACACAATCAAATCTCACCTGGAGAAATTTACAACATAATTACTATTTACATGCTTAAGAATATTCCAAAAGATTATATGCAGAACAAAATAGCTCCTGTTTTCATGTTTAAAACTCATGTTCAAATTATGCTGATTACATATTCACTACTGTTCAAAAGTTTGGTAAGATTTTTTTTAATGTTTTTGAAAGAAGCCTCTTATGCTCACCAAGGCTGCATTTATTTGACCAAAAATACAGTAAAAAAAATTATATATATATATATATACACACACACACACACACACACACACACACACATATATATATATATATATATACAGTGGGTACGGAAAGTATTCAGACCCCCTTAAATTTTTCACTCTTTGTTATATTGCAGCCATTCGCTAAAATCATTTAAGTTCATTTTTTTCCTCATTAATGTACACACAGCACCCCATATTGACAGAAAAACACAGAATTGTTGACATTTTTGCAGATTTATTAAAAAAGAAAAACTGAAATATCACATGGTCCTAAGTATTCAGACCCTTTGCTCAGTATTTAGTAGAAGCACCCTTTTGATCTAATACAGCCATGAGTCTTTTTGGGAAAGATGCAACAAGTTTTTCACACCTGGATTTGGGGATCCTCTGCCATTCCTCCTTGCAGATCCTCTCCAGTTCTGTCAGGTTGGATGGTAAACGTTGGTGGACAGCCATTTTTAGGTCTCTCCAGAGATGCTCAATTGGGTTTAAGTCAGGGCTCTGGCTGGGCCTTTCAAGAACAGTCACGGAGTTGTTGTGAAGCCACTCCTTCGTTATTTTAGCTGTGTGCTTAGGGTCATTGTCTTGTTGGAAGGTAAACCTTCGGCCCAGTCTGAGGTCCTGAGCACCCTGGAGAAGGTTTTCGTCCAGGATATCCCTGTACTTGGCCGCATTCATCTTTCCCTCGATTGCAACCAGTCGTCCTGTCCCTGCAGCTGAAAAACACCCCCACAGCATGATGCTGCCACCACCATGCTTCACTGTTGGGACTGTATTGGACCGGTGATGAGCAGTGCCTGGTTTTCTCCACACATACCGCTTAGAAATAAGGCCAAAAAGTTCTATCTTGGTCTCATCAGACCAGAGAATCTTATTTCTCACCATCTTGGAGTCCTTCAGGTGTTTTTTAGCAAACTCCATGCAGGCTTTCATGTGTCTTGCACTGAGGAGAGGCTTCCGTCGGGCCACTCTGCCATAAAGCCCCGACTGGTGGAGGGCTGCAGTGATGGTTGACTTTCTACAACTTTCTCCCATCTCCTGACTGCATCTCTTGAGCTCAGCCACAGTGATCTTTGGGTTCTTCTTTACCTCTCTCACCAAGGCTCTTCTCCCCCGATAGCTCAGTTTGGCCGGACGGCCAGCTCTAGGAAGGGTTCTGGTCGTCCCAAACGTCTTCCATTTAAGGATTATGGAGGCCACTGTGCTCTTAGGAACCTTAAGTGCAGCAGAAATGTTTTTGTAACCTTGGCCAGATCTGTGCCTTGCCACAATTCTGTCTCTGAGCTCTTCAGGCAGTTCCTTTGACCTCATGATTCTCATTTGCTCTGACATGCACTGTGAGCTGTAAGGTCTTATATAGACAGGTGTGTGGCTTTCCTAATCAAGTCCAATCAGTATAATCAAACACAGCTGGACTCAAATGAAGGTATAGAACCATCTCAAGGATGATCAGAAGAAATGGACAGCACCTGAGTTAAATATATGAGTGTCACAGCAAAGGGTCTGAATACTTAGGACCATGTGATATTTCAGTTTTTCTTTTTTTAATAAATCTGCAAAAATGTCAACAATTCTGTGTTTTTCTGTAAATATGGGGTGCTGTGTGTACATTAATGAGGAAAAAAAATGAACTTAAATGATTTTAGCAAATGGCTGCAATATAACAAAGAGTGAAAAATTTAAGGGGGTCTGAATACTTTCCGTACCCACTGTATATATATATATCATAAAATATTACAATATAAATTAAACTGCTATTTTATTTGAAGCTGAGCTTTCAGCATCATTACTCCAGTCTTCAGTGTCACATGATCCTTCAGAAATCATTCTAAAGAACAGCATTTATTTGTAATAGGAATCATTTGTAACATTATAAAAAAGTCTTTACATTTACAATTTAATGCATCCTTGCTGAATAACAGTATTAATTCATTTAAAAATACTGACCCTAACTTTTGAATGGTAGTGTAGGAAAATTACAATAATCAGAAAATTAATTTTAAATATTTAAAAATTACACAAGTTAGGTTTATTTTACAGGGAATTGGGCTCTAAAAGAACTGAAGAGCAATGCTTTACCTGAGCAAGCATCAGTTAATAAGATGTAATCATCAAATATAATTTACTGTTTTATTTTAATGAACAGACATAATGCAATGATCCATAGCAGTTCTTATTATCTTTTATGCTTGAACTGATTTTTAATTTATTTAGCATAAAAATAGACACACTCAATACTCTCTTTCTCTATGCTGTTGCACCTCTGATTAATCTGAATGAATAGCATTCAGATGTTAATTGACTCCTTGCAACCTGGGTAAGCTTGTTATCTGGAGAACTGAATAATGTGAGTAAATGAGGAGTTATGTTCAAACTATTTCTGCTGTAGTACACTAACTTCATGATTTGTTATCATTTTTTTCTTTTTCTTTTGTCAAATCAACTTAGATAAGATATTTTGAGTTTCTGTTGATTGGTTTAATCTCTTTCTTTGTATTAACTCAAATTTTTAGTTTCAATTAACTCAAAATTTGAAGACAATCGGGTTACTTTAAAGGGGTCATATAATGCCACTTTTACAAGATGTAAAATAAGTTTCTGATGTCCCCAGAGTGTGTATGTGAAGTTTTAGTTCAACATACCCTACAGATAATTTTTTATAACATGTTAAATTTGTCACTTTTTGAGGGTGAGCAAAAATGCTCTGTTTTTGTGTGTGCCCCTTTAAAGGGGAGCGTAATGCTATTGCATTCTGACTTATTTACACTGTTGAAGAGTTGCATTCTCATGCTAAACATGGCCAAAGTTTCAAAACACGAGTTGGACGTATGACAGAGTATTTCTGTGTCAAATCCACTACTTCCGGTTTCAGTACAGGATTCGTAGAGTTTTTTTCTAGTGTGTCCTGTATGACATCAAAAGAGAGTGGAATTCCTTGTATAGGCACTTCTCCCTGATAAGCATGCACACACACATCACCCAGAGCAAAAGCACGCCCATCAACGCGTTCTATTCGGGATACGGAATCTGAGAGATTTTTCAACAATGGCTGTGTCCCAATTCAGGGGCTGCACCCTTTGAAGGCTGCATACATCATCGAGGCAGTCTCATTTAAGAAAATTAACCGTTAGATTGCAAAGTAAGAAAGAAATTACAGTATTTTACACCTCACAATGAATATCAGTCAATTTTATTACGGTTACTTTTCTTAAATAAGACATCCTTGATGACGTATGCAGCCTTCAAATGCGACCTCCAGAGGACGCAGCCTCCGAAATGAGACACAGCTCCTGTAAACAAAGGAGTGTGTTTTTGGTTGTGAGGGAAAGATAACCTCTTTCAGCTTCCTAAAGAACGTTAAGGGAACAGTGGATGAAGTTTGTTTTTTCGGGGCAGCAACAGAGTTGTGTGTGTATGTTTGTGTGTTCCGGAGATTTCGGTGATAAATATTTTGTAAACAAGTCCCAGTTCAGCGCTGGATTTGCAGATCGTGGGTGGTGAGTAACTGCATCAAATGTGTGTTTTGTTGGCAATCGGCATGCAAGTGCATATAATGTAAACAACACAAACATTTTTGTTCCCTTTTTATTTATAATGATGTTGCAGCTAGCATGCGATCTCTACACAGAAGCTGCACGCGCTCGTAACACCTTAGCTCCGCCCACAGCACTGACGGCAGACACACCCCAAGGATCTCTGCTTTTTTCGGAAAGACTCGGTTTAGCGTATCTATCTTTTATAAATATGATAAAACTAAAGACTTTTCGGAGTCATGAAGGATGCATTGTTACTCTATATGTACTCAAGATTAACATGAGATTGGCAGAAACTGTGTGTGATACCCCCCCTTTAAATGCAAATGAGCTGCTGCTCTCAAAAGGGGGCGGACTTTCAGGAGCTGTGTTAGCACTTAGCAGCGCCTTACATTGCCTCACGCAGACTCACTGAAAATGTCAGAAACTGTTCAGCCTTTTATGTTCAAAACAGAGTCTGACAATGATGGAGAGAATCAAGAAGAAGTGACAACATTTTGAATGCAACAGGACGCTTCTGAACAGTTAGTTGATAAATTTATGTAGCTGATGTGGAGTTAACTATCACTGATCAGGGAATCAGCCACATTCATTTACATGATATACTGTTTCACGACCTAGGGAGCTGATTGAGATGCAGGGTTAAAGTTATTGATTAGCATATTCTGTCATGATAATCTATAAGTCGCTCCTGTGGGAACTGTTGTAAGATCCTACAGAGCCAGAGAATATATTATGCTGCATGAAGATAGAACAGGTATAGTTTCGTTTAATTATGGTCATTTTGTCATCTTGCTTTTATGACATGCTATTGCATTTGTGTTATGTACTGTATTGTAACAACATGTCCTCACCCCCTTTGTTGCATGTTCCTCTGGGCAGCGTTTATGTAAATTTCAGGGTTAGTGATGTCACCAACCTGGGAAGAAGCTTGTTGTAGTCCCTACCAGCCTTTTGTTGTAGTCCTTAAACAGAATTCTTTAAAAGACGATATCTCCATTTGCATTGAACTTTCAGCGCTGTAACTTTGCAGGTACTGTTTATGCTCAAGTAGCAACATTACACACTAATTAAAGTTAAAAAAGTGAAATCATAAATTGCTTTTAAAAAATAAAGGTCCTTTGCACCAAGGGTTCTTTACAATGCAAAAGGTTTCTTTAGATTTTTAAAGCTGCAGTCCGTAACTTTTTTTGGTTAAAAAAACCCTAAATCAATTTTAGAGTAAGTACATAACCAGCCAGTGTTCAAAACTATCTCCTTAGCCTGATTCACAATGGTAAGCTTGTAATAATGTTTTATAATAAGAGCGGTACTGGTGGGTTTCCGCAGGAAATTCAAGCATGCAGCCATTCGTCTTTGCGTCATTATGTCAGGTCTGTTTACTTAAAGATGAGTCTTGGCTAATAGGCTATATCACATGTGGAGGATACTGCAGGTAGCGGATCATTTACAGCCTTTTCTCACAGCAGCTGTAATAATTAAACGTATTATTTTGATGGCAGATTGTAATCCAGAAAAGTCTAAATGACAATCATCAGTGACAACTGGAGATTCAGCCATAGTCTGTGAAGACTGTGAAGTGGCTACAGAAACTGAAATCTACATTTAATGCTAATTCAGACTAAATACACAGTCACGCAATACTGATGTTGTTAACATTAACAATTTGAGAACAAAGTATAACAATGCTAATAATTTGCATGGTGATGTGCTCCGAGCTAAGCGATCATTAGATTTAATCACCACTGGCAGCGTGATTTCTTGTAATGCTTTTTTTTCTTAGTTGGTCAGAACAAAAGTAGCAGACATGCTACTTACTTGTTCAGATGACATTTTTCAAACATTAGATTCATCCGCGCTGAGGAGCCGTGCCGATGCACAACCCACGTAAAGATGAAAATTATACAAATAACTGCAACTGCAGGTTTCAAACAGAGATGGCGACAAAGAGGACTGCAGCTTTAAACAGTTTTTTCACACTAAGAAAAATGGTTCTTTTACTGTATGGCATCACTGCAAAAAAACAAAAAAAAAAACTTTGGAACCTTTATTTTGAGAGTGTATGTATGTGCAGCATGCAGATTTTCTGTGTAATGGACAGCCGGATGTAATATGCCTGGACTCATTATTTGATCAGACTTAAAGCACAAAATGATATTAATTGTATTAACGTAAATGGGGTCCATTTCATGTTCAATGAGATTTTACTGTGCTGAGGAAAGCATTCAAAATTATGTCTTATATAGCCTCAAACATTTTTTTTTAATCCTCTTTTGCAGTCAATTTTCTTTTTTTCAGCATGATATTCTGCTATGATAAAACGTCAGAATTGTCCTTGTAGTGCTACATTTGACTTTGATATTCCACTTATCCACTTGTAGCTATTTCCTTGACAAGGCTTCAAACAAGAATTTTTAAATTATGAATTACAATCAGAACATGACCATGAAGAGAAAGACATTGTGTGAGGAACTTCTCTTTCAATGGTTCTAAATTATATTAGATATTACTAACAACTATTCAAAAAGATTCTGAAAACAAACAATCACTTTATTTTTATTATCAAAAGCTTTATGTGATTTTTGCTTCTCCACTGTCACTGACAAATAAAATCACAGGGGCAGTATGATTTCAAAAGGTACTATTATGTAACAATATATCCCAGATACTAATATGCACCGTTTATGGGTAAATAAGGTACAAAGGTGACAGCTTTTGTATACCTTCTTTTTTTTTTTGGTGTTAGAGCGTAGTAGCCAAACTATCTTAATCATATAGCCAATCACTCGCACTTTTAAAATAGTCATGAGAACCAAATATACATTTTCACTTTTATTTTCACTAATAATACAATGGTCATAAAGGTTATGCTTTTTTTGTGGGGTGGGGGTCAGAGTTGTTCAGAGAAGCGCAGGCCTTTGGGCTGAGTTTTCTGCAGATGAACTATGACAGGAGAGGTGTGTGCTAAATAAATAATTCTTCCTCTAGCTGAAACAGCAGCTCAGAGTAGTGAAGCGATCGCGCCACAGGGCTACAGGAAGCACAAGCACAGAACTGTGAACTGACTATGTGTGTGTGCGTGTGTAAGGGCATGAATGAGCATGCGTGTGTTGCAAACCGTAAAACAATAGCAGATCTGGCACAATAACAAGGATGCAGTACTAAATATTTACTAGACTGCTGTGTTCTGGCTGGTTACTTATTGGCTCAAGTCAAAAGAGTCTACCTCTAGGATATTCTATACTTGGTCAGGAGGTTGTTCAAATGCATGTGCCTTAGTAATTACCACTAATCATAAAGATCATTAAGTCTCTATTCAATATAATAGTAATCACTATTTAGAAGTCTTTTCCTGACACCTCTGGCTTCATATCTGACTTTTATTCAACACAAAACTAGAGCTAGATAGAACATTATTCAGACACTTTCCAATGAGCAGTTAATTTGTTTGATTAACTCAGTGTGTATAATTTACACTAATTAGCTTTGAAATTGTTATGTCTATTAACGATTCCAAATTAATTGAATTCTGTTCTTCTAATTGGCACATCTCAGTGTAATACCATTATACATTTGCTTTCTCTCCGTCTCTTTGTATATACACAATTATATATTTATATATTATATCATTTAATTTACTGGAAAGGCATTACTGACTTTGAAATTCAAAAACACATAATGGCCGTCTCAGAGAATTATGTTTAAACCATTTATTCTCTGATTGCATTCATAGACGCAGAAAAGCCTTATTCTTTCTTCACAAGGGAGAAATGAGATCTTTCAGTAGTTCTTTGTTTCAGTGGCTTATTAAGTTTTATTCACACAATCATGCCATCAATTTGCATAGCTAATTAAGTATTACGCTGATTATTAAGGCTCATTCTCCTTTTCAAAATGATCACAAAATTTGTGGATTTTAACAAATACGTATAAACGTCTGCAAATTCCGCATGGCAATACCATCACGAATCCTATTAAAATGTCAGTAAGTGACATTAATTTAGGCAATTAATAAGGATCACTTAACTTAATAATGTTACTAATTGTTTCAGCGGGTCTTAGAATAATCTTGATTCTCTGACAATGCCTAACGCCCTGTCTAAAAGGCCTTTGGCTGCATTTTAACACATATCCACAGTCTACAAAGTGAATTCACCTTTTCACCACACAAACAAAATGGCGAATTTTCCCAGTAGAAAACCTCAGCCTAAATTTAGACTCATTCTTCCATACGGAATCTGTATTGCACTCCTCTTGTGTTCAGGAATGCTCAGAAGTCCTGGTGCAAGCAAGCATTAAGCTGAGTGTGCAGCATATTCTATTCTGAGTGAGTCGCTCAACGCAGCAGGCCTTGTTTTGGCCTGAGGCTAGTCTGCCAGGGCTGACCACTCCTACCTCAGGTAGTACCTTCAAGAGCCGACAAATGAGGAGTAAATAAAGAAGGGGAGTGCTTAGAGTGGCTCAGTGGTGTATAATGTGTCCTCTATGGACCTGGTAGGATTGGTGTGAATACTTGCATTGGTACTGATTAAAATCAGCAACGACTTTCGAAATATAAGCCACACTGAACAAACTAGAACCATTTCAAAGGACACCAAATGTTAATTTACCAGATTTAAAGGTCATACACAATATTAACTCATATAACCTTGCCCAATCAACCTGAATTGACAAAAGCATATTTTGCTCAATGGATTTAACATTTACAAAATTAAACATAAATGAGGTTATGTGACACAACTGGGTAGGTGCATTAAAAATATGCTTCATGTCGTAGCATTTAAAGCTGGCTATTCAAGTCAAATACATTTCAAACTTTATATTTAGGATAAACTGGATTTTACGTGGTGGAAAGAAGAACTGTTTCTTTAGATTTTATTAATATACATACAGTAGACTAACTGTTACAGAAGTAGCTCTAATTTTATTTATCCCAAAATAAATGAATAACTAAAACTTGATACGGTTTTTATCCGTGAAACGCTACGGTGAGGGAAAAAGTGATGTCATGTCTGTCAAGCTTCAAAAAGTGCATAAAAGTACCATAGAATTGGTCCGTATGATTCGTGTGCATTATACCAGAAATCTTCAGATTGCTCTGTGTGAAAACATACCAACATTTAGGCCGTAAATAGATTAGAGTAAATTAGAGTAAAGGTAATGCATATTTGGTGTGCTGTCCAAGGGTAGGGCTCCAAGCTCAGGATTTAGTCCGACTCTCAACGTCCTTTGTTAATAAAACCTTAAGTAGAAGAAGGTGGAGAAAGAATGGAACACAGACTTCATTGGCTCCCGCATCTGTCGTCAATGCGGTAAATTTGAATGTGTGAAAGTGAGAACTATGAAAACAAAACCTCTCGCGTGACTTCGGGCAGCATATTGCTTTATTTAATGTGACTAAATAAATGGCAACAACTGTTGCTTAATTCGGCAAAAGAGATTTTCAAAGATTAGGTTAGATGGAATTTGCTCTGTAAAGGTGCAATGTGTAAACTTTTTGTGGCATCTAGCAGTGAGGTTGCGAACTGCAAGTAACGGCACACACCCCTCCCTTTTGGAGAAGCTATGGTGGCCGTCTGGCCGACACAAGACAGAGATGTCGTCGTCTGAGACAGCAGAGAGTAGCCTATGTGAAGCAATGAGGTTTCTTCTTACTTCTAACAAAGAACGGTCTCCACTTCTAATAAACCAGACAACTACTACTTTACTACTTCTACGTGAGTATTCAATGTAGTAACGATGCAAGCTGCCTCTAAAAACACAAACGATTTAGAAGAAAAACATAGTGATGAAACATGCTCTGTAGAGTGTTTGTCCGTTTAGGGCTACTGTAGAAACATTGTGGCGCATAATGGCGACTTGACGTGGAGGGGGGACCCGCGGCGTACGAGAGAGAAATGGCTCTTCTAAGGTAATAAAAACATAACGGTTCATTATGTAAGGTCTTTATGCACCACTGAAAACATAGTTATGTATATTATTTTATTTCTTTCAATAGATCCACCCAAATTTTACACATTGCACCCTTAACCCTTAAATGCATGAATGTTTCGCCAATCATTCTTACATATTCGGGTCTTTAGCGACCCGGATCTATATCTAACACAGATGGATCTCTACCTGTCATGATAATATAAAACTCCTGATATTAGAGTAACAATTACAGAAGAAAAAAATAAAGCATATTTTGTTACCTTTTGGAGCTTGGAAGGTCTCAGTTTGAGCAGATGTCTTATGCAATCATCAATGTCCTCGTCAAAGCTCATTTCCCATTACATTCAGCAAATGATAGTTTTAAGAATATGTTTGAGATTGCAAATATGAGCCCATTCACGATCTTAAAAAAAACTATATCATTTTTAACATCTTCAAAATCAATATTTTGATCACTGACAGCTTCACCAGATCCATCAAGTGACAGTGACACTCATATTTGATTGCGTTCAGTCATTGCTCTGCAGTAAATCACTGAGCCATTTCACGTTTTGCTAATGATACTTCCGGTAACACTTTAGAATACTGATCCTTCATTAATGAATAACTACACAGGAACAAATGAGTAATGCATTATTAATTACTATAAACTAACAAGAAACTCTGATTAATGAATTAGTAAGTAATAGTGGTAGTTCACTATTAGCTAATCAGTAATTACCTTTTTTTTATACCTCCCAGAGAACTACTAAGAGCTACTATATACAGGTTCATAATTAATGTGAATAATGGATAATGTATAATTAATTCTAAACTGAAGATCATGGTAACCCACTAGTAATGACTGAAGTATTACCAAAAATTTGGATCAGTATTCTAAAGTGAGAAACATGATAACTCTCTAAATACTTAAGTCACTGTGAACTTTTGAGGTTTTTGTAAAGTATTGGATAGTAATAACTCAAGAGTTACTACATAATTCTAAAGGAACTACTACTTATTTGGATCAGTATTCTAAAGTGAAGATCATTGTAACCCACTAGTAATTACTCAAGTGTTACCAAATACATCAGAAGGAATTACTGTGCAAAACTGTACAAAAATGTACAAAAACCTCAGAAGTTCACAATGACTCCAGTAGTTATTAGAGAGTTATCGTGTTTTCCACTTTAGAATACTGATCAAAATAATTCGTAATTCCTTCTTAAGTATTTGGTAATGCTTGTCATTACTAGTGTGTTACCATGACCTTTACTTTAGAATTAATTATACATTATACATCATTCATGTTAATTATGAACCTACATATAGTAGTTCTTAGTAGTTATCTGGGAGGAATGAAAAAACAGTAGTTACTGATTAGCTAATAGTGAACTACCACATTCAACTGAGCACTGTTACTTACTATTTCATTAATCAGTTTCTTGTTAGTTAATAGTAGTTACTAGAGTGTTAATAATGCATTACTCATTTGTTCCTGTGTAGTTATTCATTAACGAAGGATCAGTATTCTAAAGTGTTACCATACTTCCTATTCTTACGTTTTCTGTCTGAATGAAATGTCACTTCATCATTGTGTATCAGACATTGCCACCTTGTGGAATAAAGGTGAATTGCACGTATTCCGTCATCAAAGATTCAATTATTGTTGTGCAGAAAAAATATGCGTACACTGATACACACCTCGGGTCGTTAGTGACCCTATACATTTTTTTACAAAAAATGAATGGTAAAACAGGCATTCTTTTATAATTTTATGATTTTTTTTTTCTCGTTATATTGTTTATAATGAATCGATTGAGGAATACTAAGAATGTTGATGTCTAATTTTAAAAAATGAATGAAGAGGAGGGTAGTGAATGACATCCCGGGTTGATAAAGACCCGAGGTATGCATTTAAGGGTTAAGGTAACAACTGTACGTTTTCACTTTTTTGTGCTTGTAGCTGTAAATGTTTGCCATCACACATTTTCTACCATGAGCTGTTGTTTGCATGTCCTTGTCGCTATGGCCACAGGTTTTTCTTACCACCCATTAACAGAGGAAATATAATGCCTGAAACTGAGCTCTTGTGTGGTTGAGTTAATGAAGCCTAACACACAAGCTGACTGCTGTCATAAGTGACAGCTCCGACTTACAAACAGAGTCAGGGGGTATCTCTCAAACAACACTATTATCACTGGCAAGACCCAGAGTTCACCGCTTCCTTTGACACTGGGAGATAATGTCAGCTTAACAGCAAGCGTTACCTCCTGTATTAAAATGTGAACATAAAAACTATGAGAAAAGGGCTATCAAAGGTATACGTTTATATGACACAAAATTATCTGGATATGGTAGACTGAATATGCTAAATTGCTGGTCGTTTTGGCCATTTGCAAAGGGCAGTGGTTTTGCATTTAATACTGAGAAGTAAGAACCAGCTGGTCTGTGGATGTGGAGTTTTAATGAAACATCTTGTATGTTTCTTTACTAAATGCAGACAACGCTTTATAGTTTTTTGTTTTTAGTCTGTGCTTTTAGATGTATCTGTTTTCAAACTTACAAATAGCAAGCATGAAATTGTGAATTGTTGTTTGCAACATTTATATTGTCATTGCACTTACTAAAGCCAAAATATATTATTACAATATATTATTGACTTTGTATTATGTAGTGTATCTTTTTTTCTACCCAGTATTAGAGTACTATGTATAAACTTGAAGTAGGACACATGTCAATTAAATAAAAAAAAAAAAAATTAAAATACTTTTAACTATGAAACAGAATTAAACACTTGTTATTTTTTTTATTGTCGTTTATTTTCATTTTATTTTTAATTTTCTATGTATATAATGTGTAATGTGTACAGTGCACCTATATTAAAATGTGACTAATGCAAAAATAAAAAAAGATGAATTATTTGTACTTTATAAGGAAAGAATCAATATAGGCTAACTATTACTGATTGTTAGGGTTAGTAATTTGACCTCAGATCATCCGGGTATAATAATAACAACAATAATAATAATAATGCTGTAATGTGTGTTAGCATGAACTGGTATGATTAAAATTGATTACCGACAATCTTTAAACTTGCTTCATGACCAACTGACTTCTCTTAAAAAACAGCAACTTCTTTTAGCAGATATTTAATAGCTCACTCCAAAATGAGCATGTCTTGGCAAATATGCTGTAGATTAGCAGCAAGGCAATCAATTTATTATGTGATAAACTGTCTGCACACAAAAGCAGTTTACTAAAGGTAATAAGGTATTTCCTCCAGTGACTTCTAATCAGATAGAACAGCCTCCAGTCTCCCTGTTGAGATCCCATCGTGTTACACGGTTTTGACTAGAGATTTGTCTCCCCTGAGAAAGGTTCTCTAATATAATAAAGCACTGTTTATGTTCTGTCAACGGAAATTATAAAGGTAAGTCAAAACCGGACGTTCCTCCACCTGGAAAAATATCCCTACCTCCAAAGGACAATTAAATAAATTTACAGCTAGAATAACAAAACATTATTTTTTAAAGATTAACTCATTTCCAGTGCTTTAATAAAAACACAAATTTCACATATCAGCTTTTATATCTTCCAGCCCCCTTGACTGCTAAGGTTTCATTATAAATGCTGTAAATGTGTTTTCTGTTCATGTACACTCTGAGGAACAAGTTATTGTCTGTGCTAATCGACAGCATGCCATAGACATTTAATCTGCAAATAACCCAGAATTAAATATTGTACAATGCACTAGAACACTGTATTTCCTGTTATTCAATTGGGAATATTTAATTGAACAATTTATCTAAAGGATTTTAATTTTTCAGTAATGTGTGCTTTTTAAAATAACATATTGAGACTGCCAAACAATTTGGAATAATTATGATTTTTTTTTTTTATGTTTTTGAAAGTTCAACAAAGCTGCATTTATTTAATAAAAATTAAAAAAAAACCAGTGAAAACAGTAAAATTGTTAAATATTATTGCAATTTAAAATAATTGTTTTCTATTTTAATAAATTTAAACAATTTCGTTCCTCTGTGCTATTATCGTTATAGTTGTGGTGTGGACTCTGCTATTCTCTTATAATTAGAACGATTTTTAAAACTATATCCTGATTGTTATAGTTATTGTCCTTGGTGTGAATGGGCCTTTATTCTTTGTTTCCTTTACAATTTCAAAAAAATCATTTTTTTACAGTGTATGCATATAGTGACTGACCCCATCAACTTTTCATGCACTTCTGTCTGTGTGGCTTGAAATACTACTTAAAGTGTTGACAGTGTCTTTTCTTTTCTTCTCTGGCAAATTTAGTTACTACTCCTTTTCCCTCTGAAGATACAATATCTTGCCTCCAAGGACACTCTGGAATATGAATTATGTTTGAGCGAAAGTGTAAATATCCTCTGTTGACAACTTGTTGGTATTGTGTTCGCGTGGAATCTGATGCGATACACAGGCACAGTGCCCAGTGCCCAGCAGGCTTTCAGCTGCCAGTTGAAACCTTGAGAGGGGAACAGGTTTTAGCATGGACCTTGGATACCCACTGGGAGAAATTAGATGTTGTAAGAGTTTGTCGATGTACAGTGGTGAGTCGTTATGAGATGTGGCATTTGGTTGGGAGGAAAAAATCGCAAAATAAATTACTTCTGCTGAATTAGATTATTTTGTGGCTGTGGGATGTACAGTACAAGATGAGTTGGATCAGCAGGTTCTCAACTGGTGTGTTGCAACCCAAAATGGGTTACAGATCTGATAAAAAAACTATTAAAAATGCAACAAACCATACAGAGTAACTGTGCATAGTTTTAAATATAAAAGCAAGCGTGATCTGAAGCAAACATGCCATTGTAGCTTGTTTCTACAAGTCTTTGAGCTCTTTTATCATGACTTGTATTTCAAGGGACTTGTAGTGCAATACTGTACCAGGTGAGCTACCGAGCAGGTTTACTACATCACACATATGGAGCTGGTTATGTGATTATAGAAGACAAACTCGGTTAGTTTACAAATCATACACTATAGTAAAAGTGTTTTGAGGTCATACAGTAGCATATTTGAGCAATTAGTCGATTTATTAGTCGATAATCTGCCAAGTAATCATCATTTGTGTGAAAAGTAATAGAAGTTGTTGGTGTTTTAAAGCCACTAGTTATCATTTCAGTTGGAGACTGCAGTGAATTGTATGTATATACTGTACATATCCCATATTCAAGGATAAATCCCATTATATTTTAGTGGTGTAAAGTATTTGAGTAAATGTAATTAGGTCAACCTTGTGCAATATTGAGGTGTTCAGTTTTATTTTGATTTTAGAAAATAAACATGAATTCTCATCTTACTAATCAATTGTTTCTTATTGTAACTGGCATGCCTCTTAGGTGTTGAGGATTAGTACATCTTTGAGCCTACATTCAGCACAAGTAAAATACTTAAAGGATTAGTTCACTTCTGAATGAAAATTTCCTGATAATTTACTCACCCCCATGACATCCAAGATGTTCATGTCTTTCTTTCATCAGTCGAAAAAAATTAAGGTTTTTGAGGAAAATGTTTTTCTCCATATAGTGGACATCAGTAGGGTTCACTGGGTTAAAGGTCCAAATTGCAGTTTCAATGCAGCTTCAAAGGGCCCTACATGATCCCAGACGAGGAATAAGGGTCTTATCTAGCGAAATGATTGGTCAAAAAAAAAAAAAAAAAAAAAAAAAAAAAAAAAAGTATATACTTTTTAACCACAAATGCTCATCATCTTGCACTAGCTCTGCCATGCGGCACGCATCACGTTGAAAGGTCATGCATGACGCAGGTGAAAGTACCATCATCTAATTTTCTCCTCCAACTTTAAAATCATCCGATATCGTTGCTTTACCTTTTTTCAGTAAAGGGCATTTAGCTTAATCTTTGCACGTTTGCTTTGTAGACACAGGATCGGTACTTCCACCTACGTCACACATGACCTTTGTAACGTGATTACGTCATGCGTGCGGATCACAGAGCAGTGCAAGGCAAACATTTGTGGTGAAAATGTATATATATATTATTTTTTTTAGAAAATGACCAATCGTTTCACTAGATAAGACCTTTATTCCTCAGCTGGGATTGTGTAGAGCCCTTTGAAGCTGCAATTTGGACCTTCAACCCGTTGAACCTTGTTGAAGTCCACTATATGGGGAAAAATCCTGGAATGTTTTCTTCAGAAACCTTAATTTCTTTTTGACTGAAGAAAGGAAGACATGAACATCTTGGATGACATGAGGGTAAAATTATCAGGAAATTATCAGGAAATTTTCATTCAGAAGTGAACTAATCCTTTAAGTACTGTTAAAATCAGATACTCTAAGACTTTTACTGAAGTCATTTTCGAATTGGGGACTTCTAATGGAGTAATTTTCTCAGTAAGGTATCTGTACCTTTACTCAAGTATGGTTTTCCAGTACTCTTTACACCTGTTATATTTAAGGATAAATATGGTTTGCACCGACCACTGTGTTTCATGCTGTGGATTACTGGCTGCCAAGAAAATTCTAAAGACATTTAGAAACCACAATAGTGCATTTTACTGTTCAGCCTATGTCATTCTAATAATTGTGCCCTCCATTCGTTTTAAGCATTGTTAAGTTGTCATCTGGTATATAAATGGGATTTATGTGAAATCTAAATGATGATTGATGATTTTCTAAGTCTATAAATTTAAACTTTATTTCTTTGTTAAACTCAGTCTTTCATGTTTCAGTCTTTTATATTTCTTTGTAGATTCATTAAAAATATTCTTTTAAATATATGTAGTACTGTAATGGCTAATGTTCTTTGGCTGATGATGACATCAGTGCACACACAAAAAAGAGAGAGATAATTAAAACTGCTGTATTAGGTTGTCACTTTATGTAAAACCTGGATCTGGAAGCAAAACCAGTTGAGAACCACTGAGTTAGATGATAATGATCAGGACCTCTGTTGGTAAATTTGCTTTTATACTCTCAGACGACTTTGTAAATGTCAAAATCTACATTGATGTATGCCATCACCTTTGCTCTTTTATATTTAGTGTGACCTTGAGTGTGATCTCTAGAGCCATTTCTTTCTCTCTCTCTCTCTCTTTTTTTTTTTTTTTTGCAGTTAAGAGGTTTATTTTGGCTCCGGTAGCTGTGGTTCATATCATCTCCCTGTAGTAATTATTCTTCTATTTACATTGTCCTGAAAAGCCGTTAGTTATAATCTTGTCAGACGGCACATGCTATTTACTCAACATTAAGAAATCAAACCTAACCCCAGAGGTAATCAACGGTGAAATCACTAGTCCTCATTGCACCTGCAAGATGGATGAGTGATCAAAAACGTTTGCAAAATGCTTCATGGAAAAGAGCTCAAGAGAGACAGCAGCAGAGGCAAATGGCGCCTACTCATCCACTACCGCGAGATAGGCTGCTAATACTAATACACGGCCTTATGTCCGTTGGATCATTTAGATTTATGCATGTCATGGGAATAGTATTAAAATTTCATGGATGTGTGGATGGAAGGAAGGATAAGTGGATAGAGCAAAGAAATATCCCTGGAAGTGAGATATTGATGTTTCAGGGTTTTTAAGAAATCCAATCCCCTCCACTGTGACCATTAATATAGCTTAACATATGCTTGTGAATAGTGCTGGTCTGGTATTACCGATGCAGACGTGTATTTGCCTGGTACAGTACATTGTTGCTTGTATCTTTTCAATCCCCAACCCAGAAACTTTTCAATAATTTCTTCTGCTGCCAAACACCCAGCAATAAAAATTATTCTGTTGGATTGACAACACAGGAAACTGCAAATAGAATAGATGCTCATCCACCTAGAACAGTAGCCACAATTTTTTTAACTTTACAGCTCAAATAGTGCTTGTTTTTAATACGTTAACAAAATTAGAAGCTTTACTTCCATTGTAAGTGCCTTCTGTCCCCGGTGCATCTACCAACCCAGAAAACATGAAAAAGGACAACCCAGTAACTTTGTTTTGGCAAGCCTTTCTCTGCAAGCATGTGAAAAAACGAGCCGCTCAGATTTCGCTCCCCTTTTGACGTAGGAAGGGGATCTTATATTACCACCCCTTAATCTGCACGTTTCCACCCACGGCGCCGTCATTTTTTTTTAGCAAGCGAAAACGGTGTACAAGTTCTAAGGACATGGCAAAAGTTTGAGCAAAGCATGCTAACTGTTGTCGTTAGCTGCACAGACAAGCACTGAACACTATTTAGAGTCTTGTTAGCTTGGATAGCCTGCAAGTTTGGAAAAAATATTAGACCTTTCACAGCATTTGATAGCAATCATAAACATGCCTGGTGTGTATGGCTGTTTGGTAAACAGGTACGCTATGTATAGTGGGCGTCTATACAGGTTTTGCAGGAAAGATTAACATGACAGCACATGCTAGTGTGAATCAACTCCACAGCAACTACATAAATGTATCCACTAACCATTCAGAAACATCCAGATGCATTCTAAAAGTTAACTTCTTCCTGAGTCTCCATCAGTGTCTGACTCCGTTTGAACAATGTTACTGACAATGCGTGAAATTCTTCAGCTTTGTTGTTGAGCAACCGAAGTGCAAGCTGTTAAAGCTCCGCCCTCTTCTGGAAAGTGGGCAGAGAGCAGCAGCTCATTTGCATTTAAAAGGAACAAACAAAAACAGTATGTTTTTGCATACACCCAAATAGAGGCAAATTTGACAAGTTATAATAAATGATCTGTGGGGTATTTTGAGCTGAAACTACAGACACATTCTAGGGACACCAGAGACTTGTATTACATCTTGTGAAAAGGGTCCCCTTTAAATCTACTTGAAAAGCAAAATGACAAACTTTAAAATTAAGATAGTTAATTTGTGCTTAAAATGAGAGAAAGAAAAAAAAAAGCCAGTGGCGTAGGAAAAAAAAAAAAACTTAATTCAAAAGAAAAATCAAGTTTATTTCTCTTTTGATACATTTCAGAAAACAAGACTTGTTACTTTGCTTCTCAATTAATGTAATGACAGGTCTGCAGAGTAAGGATCCATTTGCAGTCTTTATTTCAACTGGAAGATACAGCACAGTGAACAGAGAAAACAGTGGCAGAAACAGGGACAGGCAGCAATCTGAGCAGGCAGAAGACAATCGGAATCAAGTAGCAGGCAGGGATCAAGGCAGGCGGCAGAAAAACAAACAGGAGAAGTCCAGGTCAAACACTGGTATAAACAATCCACAATGAAAACGCTCAGAAATGTTGGCCGAGGCAAAACAAGACTTCACGAAGAGAGTGAGACCGGAAGCAGTTTATATAGGCAGGCTAAGGAGAAGCACCTGTGCAGGTGATCAGTCCCAGGCACGGGGAGTGTGGGAAATTAAGTCCAAAATGGTTAGTACTCAGGGGAGTGCCCTTCGGTGGCGATCGGAGAAAGCCACAGAGGCCCGATTTGTGACAGAGCCCCCCTCCCTGCGAGCATTTCCTGAAGCAAGGAGGAGCACGACGCCGGGGCCTCCAACGAGACCTGAGACAGCTCGCCTGTTCCCCAACTCTGTGGATGGCGCGCTGAAGGTGTACATGGGCCGTGTTCCAAGTTTCCTCACTCCTCTGCAGCCAGTCGCTGATGGCGGGAAGTTCCAAAGGTATCCCAGACCAGGGGAAGAGGGGTGGCTGGAAGCAAAGCATGCATTGAAAAGGTGAGACCCATAGATGGTGGAACAGGAAGAGGACTTTGAAACGTTACAGTTACGAATGAAGAGGATTGTATCATGTTGCAGAATCAACCACCAGAAGCGATTTGATAGGAGGTGTATGGTGGCTGTTATACCTGGATGATCTGCGCTGGGGAAATTATGAACCCATTGCATGACCCGCTGACAGAGACAGAATGGTACATAGGTGCGGTCAGGAGGGCATTCAGGTCGAGGAGGTTCCGTGTCTTGAGCATCCATAATCTCCGTCATCTCATTGGACGGGATCGAGGACAAGGGTGGTAGGTATAATAGGTCTGTTGGAGGGAAGAGCTTGGGATGGTTCAAACTGCAGAGAGAGAGAGCATCTGCCTTGGTGTTCTTTGAACCGGGGCAATATGTGACTTTGAAATTGAAACGAGTGAAGACTGCCCACCGGGCCTGCCGTGAATTGAGTCATTTGGCTGATTTAAGATATTCCAGGTTGCAGTGATCAGTCAAGACCACAAAGGGGAGTTTAGTCCTCTCAAGCCAGTGGCTGCTTTTAAGGAGTGGCGCCTTCATAGCTAGAAGCTCTCGGTTGCCGACGCTGTAGTTCTGCTCTGTGGGACTGAGCTTACGGGAGTAAAAAGCACAAGGGAAGAGCTTGGGTGGATTACCTTGCCGTTGGGAGAGCACGTTTCTAAACCCGTGTTGGACTGAGTTCTATTCAATATCATACCAACACACTTGAGATTCCGGTTACACTGAGGTTTCAGGGTAGATCTATTAATACCTCAGCGATGATTGATTCGGGGGCCGCTGGAAATTTTATTGATAACAAGTTTGTTGAGTCTCATGACATTCCTCGTTTCATGTACTTCTCTGGTGGCAGTCCTAGATGGTCATCCTTTGGGTTTGGGGAGAATCAAATTCACCACAGAGGATCTGATCCTTAGAACCAGAGCCCTACATACAGAGAACATTAGCCTGTTATTCGCTGATTCTCCCCAGAGTCCTGTAATCCTCGGTCTGCCCTGGTTGGAAGCCCACAACCCTCGGATTTCCTGGACGACCAAACAGATTCTTCAGTGGTCAGATTCCTGTCAACAAACCTGTTTAATCTCCTGCTCACCACCTTCCCATCCTCCCTCTGCTCCTGGGCCAGACAAACTAGTCGAGGCCTCACCCAAAGCTGGATTATCATCAAGGAGAAGTTAGCCAAGGGCTTCATTAAACCATCTACCTCCACAGTAAACTCTAGCTCAGGGTTGGGGTGGGGCAGAGTGGTAAAGCGGCCCTTTAAATGTTGAAAGGCCCCGTGGGCTTCTTCTGGCCATGTGATGCGCTGTCTCCTGCCCCTGAGCAAGGAAGTGAGAGGGGCTGCAGTAGTGCTGAAGTTCCTGATAAAACGTCTATAGAAATTGGCAAAGCCCAAGAAGCGTTGAAGTTTCTTAATAGTAGTTGGTGGAGGCCAATTAAGCACAGATTTCACCTTCCCCTCGTCCATGGCTACCCCCCTCAGTGCTGATAATGTATCCACAGGAAGGAGATAACGTTTTGGTGGAATTCGCATTTCTCAAGTTTGGCGTACAATTTGTTCTCAATTAGACGTTGAAGAATGGATCGAACATGTTAGATGTGCTCTTCCAGAGTATCAGAGAAAATCAAAATACCGTCAATTTAGACTATAACCCATCGGTTAAGCATACCCCAGAAGACGTCATTGATGAAGGCCTGAAAGACCGATGGACTATTGACCAATCCAAAGGGCATAACGGATTATACATAGTGCCCGGATGTCGTTGAGAAGGCAGTCTTCCATTCATCGCCCTCCTGAATATGGATAAGATTATATGCACTGCAGAGGTCAAGTTTGGTGAAGAACCGGGCCGTACGGAGCTGTTCCATGGCTGCAGGAACCAGAGGTAAAGGATAACAACTTGGTGAGGTCATTAAGACTTTGGTAATCGATGCATGGACGAAGGCTACCATCCTTCTTTCACGAAGAAGAATCTGGCTGAGATGGTGAGGTAGATTGTTTAATGAAGCCCTTGGCCAACTCCTCCTCAATGGTAATCCAGCTTTGGGTGAGGCCTCGACTAGTTTGTCTGGCCCAGGAGCAGAGGGAAGATGGGAAGGTGGTGAGCAGGAGATTAAACAGGTTTGTTGACAGGAATCTGACCATTGAAGAATCTGTTTGGTCATCCAGGAAATCCAAGGGTTGTGGGCTTCCAACCAGGGCAGACCGAGGATTACAGGACTCTGGGGAGAATCAACGAATAACAGGCTAATGTTCTCTATATGCAGGGCTCCTGTTCTAAAGATCAGATCCTCTGTGGTGAATTTGATTCTCCCTGAACCCAAAGGATGACCATCTAGGGCTGCCACTGCCACCAGAGAAGTACATGAGAGGAATGTCATGAGACTCAAACTTGTTAACAATAAAATTGCCAGCTGCCCCCAAATCAATCAACGCTGAGGTATTAATAGATCTACTCTGAAACCTCAGTGTAACGGGAATCTCAAGTGTTGATATGATATTGAATAGAACTCACCGCAGAAGTTCCTTAAGCTGGAGGTTGGGTGGGGCAAGAAGCCCGTAAATGGCCAGGCTGACCGCAATAGAAACACAGATGTTGGCGAATCTGTCGCTCTCATTCCTCAGCACTTAAGCGGGTGAAACCAATCTGCTCCCCAGCCTCCTTTCAATCAGTGGAATGTTCAAAGACCTCTCGGAAGCACTCTAGAAAGTCAGCAAAGGAGGGGAATGACAAAACGCCCTCCCTTCAACGCCCAGTCAACAGTGAACAGACAAAGGAAACAGCTATCATCAGTGGGATATAACAGTGGTTGCTGATCAAGTCAAGTCACTTATTTATATAGCGCTTTTTATAATGCAGATTGTGTCAAAGCAGCTTTACAGTGATAACTGGTATATAATTTTGGCTGCACAGCAGCTCTTAAAGAAAATGGTGTCAATGCAGGCAGAGCAAAGCACTGTTGAATATCAAATGTCAAGTCAATCAACAAACAATGAACATTGCAGAAGAAAGCCCTTACACCTTTCTGGTGAGCCATCAAATTTTTCTGGAAAAGCAAGGCATGGACTGGGAGCAGAGTGGCTTGGGTGGGAGCTCAGTGGTGGTGGATCAGGTGGCCTGGCGCTGGTCTCGGAAAAGCGAAGACCCTGCAGTGTCTTTACGAGTTCCTCTGTGAGCGAGGTAAGTCGTTGTAGCTGTTGTTGATGGGACGCTAACACGGTTGACTGAGCAGAGACCTCTGTGGTGAGATGGTAAATGGCTGCTGGATCGGTGGGTGGCCAAGTCTTCTGTAATGACGGGTGAGTGAGGATCCATTTGTAGTCTTTATTTCAACAGTAAGATACAACACAGTGAATGGAGAAGACAATGGCAGAAACAGGGCCAGGCAGCAATCAAGGCAGGCAGAAGATAATCGGAATCAAGTAGCAAGCAGGGATCAAGGCAGGCAGCAAACAAACACAGTCCAGGAAACAGGCAAGGATCAAGGCAGGCAGCAGAGAATCAAACATGGGAAAACAGCCCAGGTCAAACACAGGTATAAACAATCCACAATGAAACCACTCAGAAATGTTGGCTGAGGCAAAACAGGACTTCACAAAGAAAGTGAGACCGGAAGCAGTTTATATAGGCAGGCTAAGTAGAAGCACCTGTGCAGGTGATCAGTCCCAGGCACAGGGAGTGTGGGAAATGAAGTCCAAAATGGTTAGTACTCAGGGGAGAGTGCCCTCCAGTGGCGATCGGAGGAAGCCACAGAGGCCTGATTTGTGACAATGTTTACGTGCAAGTAAAAGCCTAAATTAAATCTTTTTATCATAAGTGATCGATTCTCTTCAGAAATTTAGACTAAACTGCTCGATTCATATGGATTTGTTTTCCGATCTCTTTATTACGTTTTTGAAGCATCAAAGTGGTAGTTACAAAGGCAGTCAATGGAAGGAAATCTGACAGAATTCTGTCATCAAAAATATCTTAAATTGTGTTCTGAAGATGAACAAAGGTCTTACGGGTGTGGAACGACATGAGGGTGAGTAATCAATGACAGAATTTTAATTTTGGGGTGAACTAACCCTTTAAGAAAAGAGAAAATAGCACTTGCTTTAACCAACACAAATCCTTTAAAGAATTTGTTCAAGAATTTAATTATCACTTTTCATTTACCCTGATGCTATCCCAGATGTGCACAACTGCCTTTCTTCAGCAGAACACAAATATTTTTAGAAAGAAATTTGAGATCTGTAGATGCATATAATGAAAATAAAAGACTGTAATCATTTGGAAAGTCCAAATGTAATGAATGCACAACCTGATCAATTAATGTCTTATGTAGCAAAATGACAAAATTAAGAACAATTAAGCTAAACAAAAAAAAATCTTCCTGTCTGCACTCAATTTATTGCGTAGCTGTGTAACAAGTACGTTGGCATGTTGAACGTTACTCGTTTCAGAGCCCTGGTGAGAAGCACTAGTTTAAAGTTGAGAATGTTTTACTTACTGATTTGTTTCTTTAATCACAATGGTGGAAGCCATTTTTTTGCATTGTTTGCATCCTACAAAGCTTGAATTTCCTCCAGATTAAAAATATGCATTTGTGTTCTGATAAAGAAAGTCATACACCTTGGATGGCATCAGGGTAAGTAAATAATGAGAATATTTATTTTTGAAACCATACTGCAAAAAAACAATGAAAAAACAATGTCAAAGAGTACAATGACAGAAACTGTGAATTAACCTTAAGAAAAGATTACATTACACCAACTTTGGATAGATCTGGCAAGAGGTCTGATGAAACTGGTCAACACGCCCAGGTCTGACAAGAAAACATTAAGAAAATGTTAGTGACTATATAATGCACATGGAAAAAGATAGTTATCATTAACACTGCACACACTTTTAAATTAAACAGAAAATGAACTGTTTAGTTGTATGTTTTTTTTTTTGTTTTTTTTTAAACATAATTAGAAACTTGTAAACTACATAAAAGAGGGTGTATGTTTGTTACAGTAGAAAAAAACAAGACAAAATATAATCTTAACAAAAGCAGGGGTGTGTAAAAGGAAGCGATTGTGTGTTTTCCAGTTAGCTACAGAAGAGTGAATAATTAAGCGATTAAGTGTGTGTCTGTAAGCTATAGGTGTATTCTGTATGCTACTGGAAACATGCTTGTGAATTTGCATGTGCCTCATAAATGCACAGATAGTACTGCATGTGTTACATGTGTGCACAAAGTTTGCAAAAGTACGTGACTCTGATCTTACTAAATCAGAAATACATGTAAATCAATTTAAGGGTTCCTATAAAAGAAAATCAAACCACTTTTGCAATATTACCTCTTTATACTACAGCTGTTCAAGGCAGGTCCAAGTAGTTTCAGGCATCTTGAGGATTTATTTAACCGCATTACAGTTCCATATCAATTCGCCAAACGATTTTAGTTATCTCAAAGGTCCTTAGAACCTAAAACCGCAAAAGAACCAAACCCCATAATGAAACCGCTCAAGCAAATAAATATAACAAACAAGAGTATAATGCTGCGTTCCAGGCAGGTTTTTGAGCCCGTAAGTCACGACTTCAAACCACGACTAATGACTTTGTAGCGTTCCAGGCAAGTCACGCCAAACTGCCTGCCTATAAACAAACCAGCATGGCGGACCATACGGGGCTTATGCTCATTAACAATTATTTATATCACCAAAGGTGCTTACTCCTTGTTCATTTGATGGAAACGGAGGAGGAAAACGGTGCATAAGGCAAGAGAAGCTGTTATACCTTTTATTTGACATTATTTTACCGTACACTTGCATAAACACCGCATCCGTAGTGGCTGCCATTGTTTTTTCGCGGGCTATGTGACGTCAGAACCCGTAACTGGGAGTACATTGACCTAGTACGAGTTCACGGGTGGGAAGTCACGGGATTGACTGCTGTTCCAGTGCACTTTCACGGGTAGAAGGTTGGAAAAACACGGGTTACGGGTTGCCTGGAATAAAAATGACAAACGTTTTTCACGTTTTTCATTCTCCCACACTTTATCACATACAAACGCACACGCATATAGTGCAGATGCACATAAATGTAAGCATACACTGAAACTTTATCAATAAAATAATTACGCAATTAAAAAGCACTGTGACATCTCTCAGTTGTGATGTAATAACGTAAGTTCTAAAATGACGATTTTTGAATTAGCAACGGAGGATTGGGATGAGATGTGTGAAATAATTACACACAAGATCGTTTTAAGGACAAAAACCTGAAAAATGTCTTGAAATACAACATCTGAACAATGTCTTGAAGGTGTGGCCAAGGAGGAATAACTGACAATGGGCCACTTCGAGTCGTGGCTGCATTACAATCTCGGATATGCATTGTTTTTCTAATAATTCAGCGACCCGTCGTCAGTTATTCATAAACCTAGCGTTAAAATCGGAGTTTGGAGAACACTGACTAGTGAAATGCCTCAACCGTTGATAACTGTCTGTCTGTCCGTCTGTCGCCACGAAAAAGGCGATTTTGTCGAAGTTGAATGCAACATCATAAAATAACAACAAAGAAATAATCTTACCTTGAACAGTTTCCTTCTTTGGTACGCAAACGAAGAAATTTTGTTGGTTGACCGCAGCGCTTTCTGCAGGACTCTGAATGAGGGCTCGCGTTGAACATGCTCCACCCCCATGTGCTGCTTTTAACAGCAAGAGACCGTTTTTCTCAGGAACAAACCTGTTTACTGTTAAATGCTGTAAATTTACTGCAAGTACTTAATTTACTGACCATTAGCTGTAAATTTACATGATTGAACTGTTTATTGAAATAACAGTATTTTACTGTTGGATATTGGTTGTAATTTAACAGCATTTTTTTTACAGTAATGTAATGCAGCTATTTGCAAACAGAGCCTATATTTATGAAAATAGCATGACAATTTTATGGTTTAAAAGTGTATTTCAAAGATTCAAGTGAGGCGCTAAAGAAGGTACTGCAAAGCTCCACCTGTCAAACTCGGAAAAAGAGCAGTCATGAAAAAGGAAAAGATAGGTTTTGCAGATTTAGTAGCTTAGAAACTACAGCAAATGAAACTATTACCTCCATCCATCTGAACCTCAGAGTGACAGTTAATTTGAAAACAAGTCATTCCATTTCAGCAGCGGAATCTGTTGGAGGGGATGAGTGTATTGTGGAGTGGGCCAACGTCCTTTTTAAGGGGACATTTTAGTCTCTTTGGAGATCCAGAGTAAGTGGTGGAGGCTTTGGTGCTAAGCTTGCATCCGTGCGAGAAGGACCCAGAGGTAGTACATAAGCTTTAAGGGACTAATTCAAGTGCATTTGACAGCAGAAAGAAATAAACATGACAAACAAATCTCTAAACGGCTCCAAACAGCTCCGATCACTTTAGAAATGATGTTTGGAGGAATATGGGAAGCAAAACAAAAAGAGTTTGGATGGATGCCCAAAAGTTTACTTTTGAAAGTGATGCAGTTTAAAGTTTGAGAGCACATCTACAAAACAAGCAGAACATTTCGTGACAATGCTACTTTGTTCATAACTTGGGTTTAAAAACATATGAATGCTGTGATTGACTCTGATTGATTCAAAAAACAAAACAAAACAAAAAAATGCAACAGAGTTTTCAAAAATATCTTCTATTGCGTTCCACAGAAGAAAGAAGTCATATAGGTTTGGAACGACATGAGGGTGAGTAAATTAGAAGTTTTATTTTTGTCTACAGGACCAGATGTCCTTATAGTTGTAGAAACAAAATGTTTTCTGAAGCCAAATGTTTTCTGAATTTTGTGCGCTAATTTCTGGTACATATACACTACTGTTCAAAAGTTTGGGGTCAGTAAAATTTTTTTGGTAACACTTTAGTCTCTCTATTAACTAGTTGCTTATTAGCATGCATATTACTACACTGTAATCCCTAACGCTCAAAATAATTAATTGGTTTGAGTATGGCAAACTCAAACAAATTAGTTTAATCAAATTAACTTTTATCAGTATTTAGAACTTTCTTTTTCTTTTGAGTTCACAAAACTGTCAAATTTTAAGTCATCTGAATTGTTTATTGTTTTGAGTTTTATTAACTTGTTTCTTTAAATTTAGACAAACTTAAATTTACCTGAAACTGGGCTGGGATTTTTTTATTTCCCAGCATGCTTTGCCATGACACTTGAAAGGGAGAATAAATGCTAAAATTAAGTGTTGTATAGTGTTTTTTGTGCAAGATTTAGTAGTGTTTAATGCTTTGTTATCCCATTTAAAAGACTGTTTTGTGTTTTTTTTGTTTTTTTTTTCAGGGGTTACCATCATGGTGAAAGTGGAGCATGAGCTTAGTTTGAGAAAAGGTATACAGTAAATCTTCTATATTGCCGTACTCTTTCAACATGCTATGCTAATGCTATCAAAGCATTGTGTTACCAATTAGCATTTGCTGAATTAGTTTCCACTACTAAAAATATAAGTTGAGATTACATGATAAGTTAAATGTATCAATTAACTTACTCAAAAACGAGCAATTAAAACAAAATCGAAATCTGTCAGCTTTGCTTACTTTAACTTTGAATTTCTTAAAAAAAAAAAAAATAAATAAATAAAAATGATGTAACTGATTACCTCAAATGTTTGGGTTTTGCCAACTTATTTGGGTTTACAGTGTGGGTTATGTGTAGAAATAATTTTTTTAATTTAAATAATATTTCACAATATTACTGTTTTTACTGTTTAGATAAAATATATGCAGCCTATTCATAAGAGACTTTCATAAACATAAAAAAAAAAAAAAAATTCTTATTAACCCCAAACTCTTCTTTAAAGCATAAATCAAAAGAAGAATCTGATGGAGAACAATTTTGCTCTTTGTCTGCACAGTAGAGGAACTCGCTGTAATATCTCGCATAATAGTTGCATTGAGAATAATTACAGTATTCAGCATGATAACGGCAATTTTATGAGCAAAATACTGAATACTTAATCATGTGCAGTCAGTTTGAGGCCGAAAAGACCGAACTTAATAATGTGTGCAGCCTACCATTACCAAAGCAACAGCGCGATCAATCGCCACAGGATTACTGCTTATTGAACATATTTTTGTGACAGTATCATTACAGATGTCTATTGCTTCACATCCTCTGTGACACAATCAATTTCTTGTGCATGATACCGATTTTTGGCAACCTGACTGCTCAATAGAAAAATAGCCTCTTCTCTTTTGTTTGAGCTAATAGCTTTCGGTTTATATTCCTGTAATGTGCTGAAAAAGCAATTGTATTATTAATGCGGGAAGAGTACATACTATCTATGTGATAATGTAAAAGTTCCATCAGAAATCTTGTACACAGTTTGTCTTTTGTTGTGCTCTCTGTTGTCGTTCCATCTTTGCAACAAAATGCCTGCCATTTAAAATTCAAATGTAATCACATTTTTATTGTTGTACAAACAGTTCAGTACATAACAGCTTGGATTACATATTCAAAAGCATGGATTATGAATTCAATTCCCTTTATAAAGCAACAAAGTGCAATTACTGCTGCACAATAGACCTGTATGAAACTGAAAATCTTCTCAATGGCTAATCTAATGGTAATCTAAAGCTTCTGTGCCATTGTATGTCCAGACAGGTGGGTACCCTGGAAGAACATATGGTAGCACGGCTTTACCATCTGCGCCTCTCATCCGTCCTGAGCTAATGATGGAGGGCATGTATTCTTGGCAGATCTTCTAGAATGATCTGCGGGTCGCGTAGAGTAAACTAGATTCTCTCTCCCTTGCAGTTTGTCCTTTGTTGTTGCAAATAACCTGCCATCCATCAATATGATGCATCTTTAAGAGGGGCTGCAATACCACCCTGCCAAGACAACAGTTGGAACCCTTACAGTTACTCAGTAACAGCCCTTTAACAGAAGACAAATGCCCTCCGTTCTGTGTTTTGTCCCAAGGCACTGCATAGATCGGTAACAAACGTTGGCTGGGTAATGTTTGTATTTGCCTTTCAAATTTATTTCACACAGTATTAAAGAGAGAGCAGAAAAATGTATTTGCATTTATTTGATCAAAAATACAGTAAAAAATATTTTTACAATTTAAAATACCCCTTTTCTATTTGAATATATTGTAAAATGTAATTTAACTGAAACTTCCAGCATGCTTTGCCCATGGCACTCGAAAGACATTTTTGAGTTCTGACAACTTATTAGGGTGTAAAGTGAAGTAAATAACTCATTTGATTTGCAAGAACTCAAAATAAATAAATAAAAAATAATTAACTAAAACTTTTATGTCAATTGCTATCAAAATGTATGAGTTAGCTAACTCAGTACTTCAAGTTAGGAGCAATTAACATGCATAAGAACTACAAACTTAAAACTTGATAGTTCTGCATTACTTAAAATTGGGAACATCATATCACATGTAACTGATTACCTCAACTTTGGAGTTAGTTTACAGTGTATATTATGAAATAAATGCAGCATTGGTGAGCATAAAGTCTTTCAAAAATATTAAAACTACTGTTAAATTGTTGACTAGTCAATGCATTGGGCCCGTATTGACTAAAAAAAGAAATGAAAATGATCAAAATGTCGACTGCAGGATTGAAAGTCTCGCTTGTAGTTAAAAGAGCCAACCGTGTCTTTTTTGCTAAAGGCAAGCTCTTTAATGTATGTCTAAAAAATATTTGAGCTAAAGAAGCGAAATTTGTGCTGCTATTGTTGTCAGATTTTTATTTCAATGTTATTAACACAACTAAAAAATATATATATATATATATATATATATATATATATATATATATTATTAAAAATTGGTAAACGCTTTAGATTACAGCCCGGAAAGTACTGCGTAATTACAACGTATTTACAGCATAACTTCTAGTAATTATAGTGTACATATAAAGTAAGTACGTGTAAGTATAGGGGAACAATATGTTAAAGTCTGGGGAATAAAGGAGTAACAACCAGGAAAATAACAAATTATTTATACTGTAAGTATTTTAGAACTAAGGGGTACTTATACTATTATTATAGACATCAATCTTACGTTTGGGAGCAATTTAGCGAGAACATACACTGCAAGTCTTTTTGTAATAATAGTGTACAAATATATAAAGGCTTTTTTTTTTAAGGCTACATATCAGTGCATTTACATAGTATTTTGTTTTTGTTGCAAAAGTGCACTGATTGAGTTATTTCAAAGCAAGTAAAACTACAATATTGCATTTTTTTAATACTGGGTAAGTATACTCTTGTTTCATGTAATTACAGGGTAAGTATGACATTGCGGGCTGTAAATTAAAGTAGTGCTTGTTACTCTCTTGTTTCATGTAGTTACAGGGTAAGTACAAGAAAAACATGTATACACACAATCTGATATCATTTGGAAAACTTTATTTGAAAAACAACTTCAAAACAAATTTACAACACTTCTTATTCGTTTCTCTTGCTTGGATTTTTCTTTCTTTAAATTCTGTATGTATAATAAGAAAATACAGTACACCCAGAAATGTCCTCACCATTTACTCATCTTTTACCCTCATGCCATCTGAGATGTATTTGACTTTCCTTCTTCAGATGAACACAAACAAAGATAAATAATCTCTGGGAATGCTTTATAATACAAGCTCATGTGTTCTTAAAAGTCGAAGCATCAAACAGCACATACAGCAATAACTACAGTAATCCATACGACCCCAATGGATGAATCAATGTCTTCTGAAGTGAAACGATAAGTGTTTGTAAGAAAAGATGAGTAAACCATAAGAACATTTCTGGGTGTACTGTATTTTAATACATAATACAGAATAGCAAAAGACATGGGATTCCTTCTTAAGATTCATCAGTGGAAAGACTGAAAAAGAAGAAAAGGAACAAGAGGAGGAGGAAGCCAAGCAAGAGGGCAAAATGTGCTACTTTCTATGAAGACTTAATAATTTGAAATAAAAAGTTGATTTAAGAAAAAAGTTAAGAAATGAATAAGAAGTGTTTCAGTTTTGAATTAAGTTGTTTTTTAAATAAAGGTTTCAGAGTCAGTGATATCAGATTGTGTGTATACATGTGTTTTTATTGTACTTACCCTGTAACTACATGAAACAAAAGGGTAACAAGCACCACTTTAATTTACAGCCCACAGATGTCATACTTACCCTGTATAAGTCCCTTAGTTCTAAAATACTTACAGTATAATTAATTTGTTATTTTCCTGGTTGTTACCCCTTTATTCCCCAGACTTTGTTCCCCTATACTTACACTATAATTACCGGAAGTTACGCTGTAATAACGTTGTAATTACGCAGTACTTTCCGGGCTGTAATCTAAAGCGTTACCAAAAACGGTCGCCAATTGAGCCTTTAGATTGGAAGTGATCTGATTGATCATGGATCACATGACTTACGCTGGTTCTATATGGTAAAAGCAGGAGGAAAATTACTCAAACTGCATCGCACATTAGTTTTGTATAGTAACCTGTAGCAGCCAAGTATACTTTGTTCGGAAGCAAAAGTGAAAATAAGGTGAACCTGGAGTCCTCTGCATTCATAAAGCACAAATTGTACATACAAACTATAAGCAAGTGAGACATGACTGTTTTTTGCAGAGTTGATCATAATGCAAACAGCATGAATCTGGGAATGGAGATATGCATCATTTTAACCGGATTTTCAACCGAACAGCAGAGACGGCACATGGAAGTCATTTGGTAAATGCTGACCCGCACAATACTTGACTTCTATCTTTTGTTGAAATGAATAGTTATTTTATTTTATTTGTTTATTAAGATTTTTTTTTTTTTTTTCATCACAAAATTCTACACTCTTAGAAGAAAAGGTTCTATATACATAACCTAAAAGGGTTCTCTCAGGCACGTCATATATATTTATATGTCACTAGAAAAATTTTAAATAACCCGTCAAACATGAAATAACTATGCAGTTAGTTAAGACAATTCTCCTTATACACAGAAGAATCTTTTTGGCATAAAATGTTCTTTAAGATTGAGTTAAGAAACCTAGGGTTCTATATAGAACTCCACTGAACCCTTTTTTTTTCTAAGAGTGCAAAATGACAATCATATGTGGGCACAGTTTATATATATATATATATATATATATATATATATATATATATATATTTTTTTTTTTTTTTTTTTTTTTTTAATATATATATATATATATATATAATTGACAGTTTTAAGCAAGTACGGGACTTGCTACTGCCAATACATACACGGCATGCTGCTGTGAAAAAGTAAGCCATGCTGCTGCTGTACAATATAGCATACATGAATTACCCATAGCAGATTTATACAGGTGGAGCTGGGGAAGGTGGAGGGTTTCTGAAAGCACGCTGCAACTGCTACAGCAAATGCTGACCAAGTATTTGAAGATTGAGCAGCAAGCTCTTTGGCTACTGATACAGCAGGAACCAATCAGCTGTGCCATATAGAGAACGATGTGATTACAAGCAGATTGAGTTAAGGACCTATCAGCCTGCGCCATCTAGAGTTTCATGACAGAACTTTGTATTTCACATTAAGGATGCAAACAAATAAAATTAATTGTTCTGCTATGTATATAGTCTAGATATTTTTTTTTTGGGAACTCTCTATTAGACATTTAGACATTGTTTAAAATTCGTAATTGTGAAGTGACCCAGTTGACACTGGGAAACATCAACTCTTAACACCTATACACAAAGTAATCACGATCACATCCTTTGAGTCATTTCCCAGCATGCTATTTCAACTTCTCAAGCTTTCTATTCATCTGTCATTAAACATAATTTTTCCCAGTGGAGCACATATAGCCATTTTCATGCACATGATTCGCTTTTAACTGTCTTTCTCTCTCTCTCTCTCTTTTAAATGTAATCATTTTTTAATTTTGTGCATTTGCTTGATTAGCTTTGGTCCTAAATAGCGTTTTTCTCTTAACTGTCGATCCACACGTAATGGATTCAATAGGGGGGCCCTTAACGCCCCCCATCACTGTCTAATCAAGATTATTTACGAGTATCTGAGTGCTATTACAGTAGAATTGGGCTGCTGTATAAGACTGCAGATGTGTAAGACCTCCTCAGGTAACAGTGTCACACACTCTAATGTTACAATCAATCAAACACTAATTGAGTCTACAGGAACTGTTGAAGCTTAAATAACTCAACTTTATTCACAAGTGCTAATTAAGTCAAACAAAGGCTTTTCTGATTGTTTTTACTTTCAAAACTCAAAGTTATGTCATAATTGTTTGCCCTTTCGGTAAACACTTTATTCTAATGGTCCACTTTAGACATTCTATTAATAATACAGTAAGTAACTTTGCAAATACATGTCAACTAACTCTCATTAAAGTATTAGTAGACTGTCTGCTTAATATCTGCTAGCACTTTCTTTTGATGGTCCCCTAACATTCTACTGACTATAATTAACTTTGCAACTACATGTCGACTTATTCTACTAACCCAAACAGTCAACTGGGTTAGTCTACTAATACTCTGTTACCTATAGTTAGTAGGGGTGTAAATCGGACGATTTCAATACAATATCGATTCTCATAGCCAGCGATACGTTATTTTCCGATACCTCAAAAAGTTCTGCGATACGATTATGATACAATTCAATGTTTCGATATTATGAGCCTATTTTACAAAACCAGTTAAATTTGTATTAACTCAGTCTGTATTAACTGCAACCAAAATATATAACAAACATTTATTTCAAACTTTCACATGAACCCTGATTGGGACATCCACAAATAAAAAAATTCACACAGTAATATAATGACAGCTTATGACATGATAACAGTCAAGAAAGTATTTTAGTTCTGTGCTAAAATGTGTAATGTCAAAAAACTGATAAACAAGGAATATATATATATATATATATATATATATATATACACACACACACACACACACATATATATATATATATATATATATATACACACACACACACACACAATTAAAAGACATTTCTTTTAAATGTATAGCGCAGCTTTTTAATGAAGCAACAACATATTATAGGTAGGACAAAACAAGACAGGCTATTAATATTCTTTCAATGTGCAAATTAATTATAAAGGCTCCAGCACAGAGCGTTACAAAGCACTTATGCGCATCCCGTGTGCAGAATGATGCGCTTGAAGCAACACAAAGTCACAGCGCCCGACGCTCTTACGCAGCAGTTTGTTGAGCATTTTCTTTTAACACTTATAATTTCAGTTACTGTGTGTGTGAAGAAAGATTCATAGCGCTCTGTTCTCCAGTGTTGTGCTTTAACAGACACTGTTTGAGATGTGCGCGCGCTGCTTTTTGCAAGGCTTTAAACACGAGCAAATTATAAGCTTTAGTGAAGATTCAGCACTGGCCCGATCGGCTAATGACAGTTCCATCTAACTTTACTGTCCCGAACGTCTTTTCACAAGTTCGGAAAGGTAGTTTAAACGAGAATGCACGCGTTGGCGATAATGCATAGACTGATATTGTGTTAAATGTGGAGAGTGTTAAAACAAAGGTGCCTCTATAAATAGCTCACAGGTATCGATTTTTTTACGCGTGGCATCGATGTATTGTTACACCCCTAATAGTACAGTTAGTTTCTAAAAAGAGCCATCAAAATAAAGTGTTACCAAAAAGGTGAAACAATTGCGACAAAAGATTACACTTTTATGATTCTTTTATGGTAATTTTGTGCTTTTTGGAGCTTAGCAAGTAAGTCCAATTGCTAAGAAAAATAATATTATAAGCAGCACTATTACTATTGCTCATAATTGTTGTCATTTTTAGTAATAGTTATGGGTAGCATTTTCTAATTATTTTTTAATTATTATCCATTCAGTTTTTATTACTTCATATTACATGAAATATATATTAAAATTTCTTCCAGGACCAATTAAAATTAATTGGTGAAAAACTAAAAAATAATAATTGTGACCAGGACCCAAGACATTTAAAATGTATTTTCATTTATTTAAACATTTAAATAATCACACTAACTTAATGTGTTGAAGTTTAATGTTCTTTGTTTTTTAAACCACACTACTATTTTGAACTACTTTGCCTATCTTCATCTTCACTGCAAGCGTGACAGTAACCTCATGAAATCAAAATGGATTTATTATAAAATGTATTGTAAATGATTTATATGTGCACATAATTAAACAAAAAAAAAATCATAATCTTCAATCAGAAACTCTGAACATTAAATAAAGCACATAATCAGATAATCTGAGATTATCATTGTCATACTTTTTATGTTGTACTTCTGTACAACAGTGGAGATTTCTAGTGGAGATTTGGTCAGGCCCACCAGAAACTGTCCCCATTAATTGCTAATTTCCTAAAATATTTAATTTAATACCCACTGCAGAACAGAATGTCCAATTATGATTAATAATTGACTGTACCTTTCACAATGCTTTTTGGGAGCGTCAATTCATATGTCCAAATGATGAAAAATAATAATTTGCAATCTCTATATTTTTGTAGAAAGCTGCTGAATAAGCTCTTTCCAGAGCAAACTTTTCCTGTTTGGTGCAATTAGGTGCCTGTGACTGTATACACAGTACACTGCTTTGAATTGCCTGTTTTTGTCACTTTTAAATTCCATTTGACCCACAGGATTTTAACGGCCATGTTTGCTTCCACAGACAAAGTATTGAACTGCAGTCCAGTTCCCCTTGAGTAGAATTTTAGCCTCCAAATACTGAGAGATTCTTACTTTATCAAGAACCATAAAGAAATGTTGAGACATCCGTCTTGCTGAGTTGACTTTTAATCTCCTCTGGGAGATGTATTATATAAAAAACAAAACAAAAAAAAACAGCTAGATTCAGACTGCTGTACACACAGATTCAAAGCTGTGCTGACTTACACCTCTTTGAGGTTTCGGACAGCAATATAAGCCTGTGTTTTAGATTCCTAGAAAAAGCAGGAAACTAGAATGAGGGATAATGTTGCTTAAGTTATGTGCGTTATGTGCCACCGTTGTGCTAACTGGCGACTGTTGCAAATGTGGCCACACCATTGAAAAGGTAGTTGTCGTGACTGCAGAAAAGATAACTAGGTCAGATATATTTTCCATTGAAGGCTACAGCAGCAACTGCTACAATATGGCCTTGTGCCAAACAATCAGGAATCCTTTCACTCAATCTTGCTGAAGGTTAAACAGCACCAGAACTTGGTCCAAAAGATTTAGCAACCACTTCTGCTCCTAGGCAGCATATTGAATCGATAATCATATGCATGATCATTAATTGACTATAACATGGCTGTTTCAGAAACGAGGAAGCATTGGATACAAGTGCAGCAGAAACATTTATTTAAACAAACACATGTAAATCCAGGCAGTGATGGAATATTTCAGACAGGCGGAAACAAACACGCACATAACATCCAAAAAGGACAACACCAGACAAAGAACATGGAAAAAACTGGACTATGGAATCAAGGCAAACTCAGGAAATAAAACACAGGAACCATGAGAACAGGAACTACATATCAAAATAAGAGTCCTAAGACACAAAACAGGGAAACACAAAATTTCATAACTCTTATTGAAGTAAAGTTTGGTGGGGATGTATCAAAGGGCTTTAAGGGCCCTTCTTCCTTATTTGTAAGTCTCCATCTGTTAAATTAATGTAAAGCTACTTGTTATTGCTACTGGAATGAGGAACATTTGTATACAAGAGAGCGTCAATTTTTATATGGTCCTAAGTGTGAGATGTACAATATTATGCAGTATTTTAGTCAATTTTCTGTCCATTTTAAATGTATATTTGTTTGTTTTGTCATTTTGGGAGGGAGGGCACTAGCATACCCTTGTGAAAAAGAAATGTGCTTAATTGTATTATTTGTAGTGTACTTCAAATCTTATAATATAATATTAATGAAATAACTAATGAAATAAGTCCCCCTGAAACCTGAAGTTTTTTAGCTTTTAGTATTAATATGTTAGCCTTAAAGTTATGAATAAGCTGGTGTGTTCCAAAACAATGACAAAATTCGCATTTAGGAGATATAAGCATTCAAAACTTAGTCTCTCTCTTCCGCTAAAATGGATTAGATTTTCATGACATCACTGCGCACTTCAGCTTCTCATCAAATCTTCTGTCCAATCAAATGCTTTCTAGAATCTGAAGACTCCTACACTATAAACAGACGCCGAATCTGCAGCTGAAATCGGTCATTTGTTCACACATTTACTAGTTTCTATATGGTGAATGGCACATAGTGCACTATATAGAGGATAGGGAACGAGCAGCAGTCTGCTCTGGTCCAGAGACACAAGAGCACAGAGCGGATCATATGCGCAAGTTGGCACAGACCACAAAACGTATTGGACCCATTTGAATTCTACACAGAATGCTGTATTTTAAAGTGATATAGAGAATATTAGGGGGAGAAATGGTTAGAGATTAGAAGGAAACCAAAGCTTTACCTAGCTCAGCTGCTCTAGCCAAGCTGTGATATAAACAGATCGCTACTGGCTATTTTAACAAGCCCTGTCTTTCTGTTTCAGTTGAAATTACGTCAACACATTGAATAATGCTGCGCGTTCCAAGACACTTCAGTGGGACTTTAAGTGTACTTAAAGAGTACACTTTTATGAGTGAAACACTTAACTTAAAAAGTGCACTTTGTAATAATGTCAAATTAAGTTTTAAAGTACATTTTAAATCATCATTTTTTAATTATCTTTTGTTGACACACTTATTTTGATGTGCTGACTAACACACTAAAGCACATGTAAAGTATACATGAACATGTAATTCGATGTTACATTTAAAGTCAGTATACTTTAATTGCAGCTTCATCATTACATATGTGAAATTACATATATTTAAATACATGACATACAAGTTTTAATAAAAATGACATTAAAGTATATTTTACTTAACCTTAAAAGCTTGCAGTATACACTTTAACATATTTCAAAGACAATAGAAGTATTGAGTAATTATGAAATTACAAATAAAAATGTTCAACGTATTGTAATAATAAAAATTTAAACTATGATACATTTTCATTTAATTGCAAATCAAATGGAATTAAACATTCAAAAACATTACATTCATTTTGCATTTAAGTATATTCTTTTACAGTAATAAGTACTTTTTAAAAAATCATCTAAAGTATACTTCTTTTTCACAAGGGCATAGATAGCCGAAAAACAGATCACATACAAACTTTCTTTGTTTCATGACATGTTATTCAATGACATGGAATAAGAAAGCTCTTGTGGTTAGCAACAGTGGAGCTGTGGTGCTCATGTGGGTGACGCAAGTTCACGCAAGTATGTCTTGTCATTTCCTGATCGTGTTCACCTCTTTTTATTTCCTGCCCTTTCTCCGCTGTCCTGTCAATAAAAATGCAAAAAAAAAAAAAAGATATTTCAACAGAATATGAAAATTTAATTCAAAATATTTTAGTTTTTACTTCTCAAAGTTCACAGACGAGGTGCTGTGTCTTATTAGGCTGAGCGTCAGCTATTTAATTACATTCAAATTTACTATCTGGTCAACATCTATACTACCCCCAAAAGCAGCTAGTTTAATGCTTAGCCTACTTGTGCACAAAAATGCTACTACATGCTTGTTAATTGCTGGAAAACTAGACTTACTGTATTTGATTTGGTTTTGAACTGTTTTGGAACATCATATAGCTGTTTTCTAGCATCTCAATCCTTCAACAAACCAGCTACCAGATGGTCATACTAGCTTATGGTTTTAAGTATGGTTAGTTAGCCCACACAATGACTAGGTAGAAACTAACTAGTGTGTTCCAAGTATGTAAATGGATACAGATGCTGGTGGAAGACTTTGGCTGCAAGAGGTACAAATCTTTACACATTAAATCGAATCCTTGCTTACCGATTGTTCATTTTAGAGTAAAAAACCTACAAATAATGATTTTAATTCTTCAGCATCGTAGACCTCAGAGGAACTTTGTCAAATTGCTGTTCTCTTTAGATCTACTGGGTGCAATAAAGCGTGTACAATGTTTATGACATTTAATTATCCTGAAAAAGGACTCGCTGGCAGAGGTTTGGCACCCTCAAACTTTTTCATTAAGAACGGTATTATAAACCCTCACATGTTTACTTCTGCTTAAATTCCCTCAATCTTTTCCTTTCTAGACACACATTTCAGCAGACTTCATGCTTGTCATCGGATGTTTCTAAAAAGCCCAAACAGACTTTGAGATACAAAGCCGAGGCCAGTGTCATTCTTTCACTTTTCCAGACAGCCTTGTCTGCCGCAGACAGCCTGTGTTTAGAAGCCCTTAGCGGAGACAAGTGGCCTGAACAACCCAGAAGTCACTTCAAAGACCGTTGAATCTATTCAGCGGAACCACGGCAGACGTCTGAAGGTAGAGATCTGACCTCGGATTCTTCTGTTTTGTAACTCCTTTATTGAGTTATAAGCTTAATTTCTGGCTCAACCTGTTGTATTGAGGACACATTTGTGTGATTATATGAAATGGTCTGATGCTGGTTATTGAAGGAATCCACACTGATATATAGAGTCAATGGCTTAAATGCTGTCGCCTTGTCTCGGATACCGATACGTCTCAAAATACCTATTGAGTGCATTCACAAACTCAAAGTCATCTGCTGTTTGAGAACTTTTCTCTTTTAAAACCTTGTCTGTATACCATCTACTTTAACAGCACAACAGGTCAGCAATATCCCTGCAGAATAATGACATTTTGATTCCCCTGGATCCCCTTGGTGGCGTAAAAAAGTCAGCTTTGATTAAAGGAGCGGCAGGCACACTCAGGGGTAAAGCGCCGGCCCCCTGACTATGCGCTTCTATGAATGCTCATGCAATGCGTTTTTATTCTCTGAATCTTCCATGATGGATGTAATCGAATATCAAAAGTCACCTGTGGTAATGATTCATGTAACATGGCCTGTAATGGAGGTGTTGCAATATCACTTTTGTTAATACTGTATATTCCAGTGGCTTTGAAGCACAATCATTCTCTCATGTTGCTCTGGGTTGGCATTGTGCAGACGTTATTTATTTTTCCCACATTCATGTTCGTTTCAACGGTAGAGGGAAACAGAATTCTTTTTGACACTATATTGTTCAAGACTTGTTTCTTGTGGTCCGCTGAGGGCTGCACAGCATGTGGTGGCGGATGGCAGTAGCTCTGAAAGTGAAGGACATTACCCTTGCTTTTGAAATTATTTTCAGATTTATGCTCTTATCAAAAAAGATTTCTTCTTAAAAATGTTAAAATTCGCTCTTCAGTCCTAGCTTAACATGACTTTATTAACATCTCTAAGTAAGTGAAAATTGGCATTATTGGCCTAATCAATGGCGTGATTTTGGGGTGGCACTATACTTTTTTTTTTTGACCAATGGCAGAATGAGGGCGCATTCTAGTATTTGTGTGAATGATTCTTTGGTGCCAAAAACTTTGGATGCACCTGAAATTATAAACTTCCCTACAATATAGTAGGTGAAAAACAGTATGTGAAAAGAGTAGTATGTCTGAATTCTCAGTATTCATAAAACAGGTGAAAAATACCTGAATGATTTTCTAATTCCGGTGAGATTCTGAAGTACGCATCCAGTGGACACTTTACTATCCCATGAGGACACTGGAGAGGATTTGTGAATGGCAGTGAAGAAAATACATACCATTCAGAAAGTATGCAATTTCGGGTGCAGCCATTGCCTTCATAATGTTCCATTAAAATGTCCTGTTTGCCTCTAAAACTACTTTTAAAATGACTCTTATTAAAAATGACTCTTATCTCTTATTATATGTGTTACATGTGCCCTGGGTCTGTGTTCTATTGTTGTCATACACTGTAAACCCAGATGTTGTCATTAATAAAGAAATCAAGTTATAATAACTTGACAATACTTAAAATACCAAGTTTTGGCATCAAAACTTAAACAGGTGTGTTTAACTTACTCATTTGGCAGCAAAAATCTGTTTAATCAATATTTTAAGTGCTATGAGCTCAAAACTTTAATTTATTTAAATAATTCACTATATCTCTGTTTAAAATGATTGGTCGTGCTTGAAACTCTCCGCGCTGATTGGTGGATATACGTTTTTTTTTTTTTCGTGCTGCTGAATTTGCTAACAGCAGTACATTGGCAGAACCACCTGAGACTGAAAGAAAGACTAAGTTAAATGGGTAAGTAGAGATTTAAACGATCATATAAATTTGTCTTATTTGTTTTACACGTTTTATTCTAATGGTATTTTCCCGTTTTACTCCGGCAGTGGCACATAACATACACTGGCGGTAAAGCAGGCAGGAACAAGAGAGTGAAAGACTCCAGCGACGTTACGCTGGTAGGTTAATGGTAAAATATATGTGTTCATTTTGCTTGGTTCCCTTTAAAAGGTTTATTTTTAGAGTATTTTCTAGTTATAAACACGCTTGAGTTTCTAACTTTCTGTAAGAACATTTGAATTTCCCGCCGAACTTTTTGTTTTCCTCCCCCAGCGGCACTAGCAGGCAGACGGTCATGAAGCAGGAGGGAGAGTTGTAATGACAAAGGCCCATGGATTACGCTAGTAATTAATGTATAACACGCCTGTACATTTTGGTTTATTGTCTGTAAAATGATTTTTTTGTACGGATGAACAAGGTATAAATGCGTTAATATCAAGTTTCTGTGATAACTTCGGAGCGGTCGGCCAACCGCCTAACCAAGCCAATGTTTCACAGACTATTTTTGTTAATTTACAATAAACATGCTATTGTGGCTCTAACTTTGAATATAATTTACTCCCAGGCTCACTGAAATGTCCCCTTGTGTAATTTGTGGAATCTTTTGGTGAAAAATTGGGTTGCCGCGTGAATACTGACGTTATTGTTTTAAGAATTTAACCAGTCATGTTCACTAAAAACTGCAGACCTTTTCCCGCCTAAAGAGGAGAACAATGCGAGGCTAAAATTAACGAAATTGTGACACATTTACAGAAATAAGCCTATATTTTTAATTATTAGTTCTGCTGATGTAATGTGTCTCTGGTGCATAATATTAAATATTTGTTTTTTAATAGAATTTATAAAATGTATTCAATTGTATTTGTGGATTTTTTTTTTTTTTTTTTTAATCAAGTTAACATTATCAGAGCTGTGTCTATTCCCATGTCCCTGTGAGCGATTTGTAAACTTTTTTTTTTTTTAATGATTTTCACTGTCGGGAAAGAAAAAAAATTGTAACATACTTTTAAGGTAACAGATTGTCTTTGGGGCAGTACCCTGAAATGGACACCTAAATAGTGTATATTAGTACCTTGGAATAGGAATACACATCCAGGAATGTAAAGAAAGTGCTTAATGTATTTTTATAAACCTATAAATATGTAAATAAAAGTTTGTAACCAGGCTGACTTCACACTGACTCAAGTCAGTGGTAGCCCAAAGCAGCCTGGTTACAAACTTTCTTCAAAACATCTTCCTTGGCATTCAGCAGTACAAAGAAATGTATACAGAATTAGATTTTTGGGTGAACTATCCCTTTAATGATGTCTTTCTTACCTTTCTGAACACTGAAATTGGTAGTTGTGTTGGATCGCTATGGAGGGACGAATACCTCTTGGATTTAATTAAAAATACCTTCATTTGGGTTCCAAAGATGAACGGTCTTACGGATGTGGAACGACATGAGGGTGAGTAGAATTGAGTAGAATGACAGAATTCTCATTTTTGGGTGAACTAACCCTTAAGGTGAAGTTGCACCATTTGAAATGTACATAAGCGTGCATGCATGTGAATTAATTTTAATTTGATAATGTTTATTCATCTTTACTAGATGTCCGATGATCGCAACTCGAATCTTGACATGCCAGTGGGGATTGTAATAGTTGAACATGGGATGACTCCTCAGCCCCTCAACTCTCTGCATTTGTCTCCCTCCTCATTTGGTATAGTAATTGAGAGAAAAGTGGTGATGGACAATCTACACAACCTTCCTGAATCAATGTGCCTTCTGTTTGGACTAATTTATGCGTTACACTTGAATTACCCAAAGTCGCTGAAGCACACATTTGAATTTATTCAACGCATTGTCCTTTCCATGGGGCAGAAAGAACTGCAGCCTAAAATACAATCCTTGGCTAACCAGTTGTTTGGTTAAAATGGAGAAAACAAGATCAGCACATGCATTTTCCAAACAATTTTTTTTTTTTAACACTGTTAAGATACATCATGGAAAGGGGGCCCTTTCTGTTTTGTGCTTTTCCTTTCACATAAGAGGCAAGTAAGCCAGTAAGACTCTCACCACCACAGGATAAACACCTTTTTCTTGCAGGGGGTGTAGTGTGGTCGCATTCGATGACAGGACACTTAAATTTGTCGCACGATTCTTTATGACCACAAACCTCCCTTACAAAACACTGTGGCAGTATACCAGATTAATAACATGGTATTTATAACACACATTGCAAGGAACCGACATGTCTCATACCAAAAATATAGTTTAAAGTTTTGTTGTTCTTGTGTCTTTTAAAAATATGACTTAATGTGAGCTTACTGTTAAAAATGAGCTTAATGTTTTGTTGTTCATGTGTCTTTTAAAAATGTGAGCTTACTGTTAAAAATTGGAGCTTACTGTTTTGTTTGTCTTAAAAATGTAACGTAAAAATATGAGCTTACTGTTATGAGCAATGTTTCCATTAATTAAATGTAGTATAAACCTAATAAAGTGGTTGTTGTGAAAAACAATACTTGTTTTAATGATAAAATAAACAATTCCCCATTACTCAAATGAACTGAGGGAATCACTTTCCTCAAATCATTTGAGTTTAGTCTGTTTGCCTTTTTAAGTTATCGGTACTTAAAAATGTAAGTTATCGGTACTTAAATTTTTAAGTACCGATAACTTAAATTTTTAAGTTAATTCAATGAAGAGACTACATTAGGTCAACTCAATTACACTGAGTTGTCAGTTTCCCCATTACTCAAATGAATTGAGGGAATCACTTTCCTCAAATCATTTGAGTAGTCTCAACTTATTAGGGTTTACAGTGTATGGACTCCATTTCCCACAATTCCCCAGCTAGTAACCAATCACACACTCACACCTGTTTCCCATCAGTGACACTTTATAAGCTGCACTCAAACACACACGCATTGCTAAGTATTGTTTAGCCTTTGTTCTACCTTGTTCTCTGTGTTCCTTGTCTTTGCCTAGCCTTGCCTGTGTTTTGACCCTTGACTGTTTCCTTGTTTGATGATCGATTGCTGCCTGCCTTGACCATTGCCTGTTTTTGGATTACTCAGAAAGCGCACCCCATTTGCTTGCATTATTTTACTCTTCACTCTTCACAGATTCAAAAGATGTATTACTCTTATCTGTATGACCAAAAATGATGGCGTATTCTCAGTTACTGAAGCCCTGAGACTGGCACGAGCAATTTCAAAATCATCAGTACTCATCTTGCTGGATCTGTCTGCTGCTTTTGACAGTTAACCACCAGATCCTCCTGTCAACCCTCATGTCAAAGGGCATATCAGGAAACGCACTCCAGTGGTTCAAGTCTTACCTCAGGGTATCTTGGAGAGGTGAGGTGTCCAAGTCGCATCATTTTGCTACTGGGGTACCTCAGGGCTCAGTGCTTTGACCACTTCTCTTCTCCATCTACATGTCATCACTAGGATCTGTCATTCAGGGAACACTGTTTTTCCTATCACTGTTATGCTGATGACACACAACTCTACCTCTCATTCCAACCAGATGATCTGATGGTTGCTGGTTGCATCGCAGCCTGCCTGACAGCCATTTCTGGCTGGATGAAGGACCACCACCTTCAACTCAACCTTGCAAAAACGGAACTGCTTGTGGTCGGTGCCAACCCAACACTTCATCATAACCTTTCCGTTCAACTTGGGTCGTCAACCATAACTTTTTCCAGGACAGCCAGGAACCTTGGAGTGGTGATGGATGATTGTTTAAGCTTCACAGATCATATTGCTACAATGGCCCGGTCCTGGAGATTTGCCTTTTACAACATTAGGAAGATTAGACCCTTCCTTTCGGAGCTTTCCACACAAATTCTTATCCAAGCTCTTGTTCTGTCCAGACTGGACTATTGCATTGGACTGTTGCTCTCTTGGCAGGCCTTCCAGCATGCACTGTCAAGCCTTTACAACTGATCCAGAATGCTGCAGCAAGACTTGTCTTTAACGAACCGAAGAGAGCTCATGTCACACCTCTCTTTATCAGTTTGCACTGGCTGCCAATAGCTGCTTGCATCCAATTCAAGGCTCTAATGTTTGCCACTGGCTCTGCACCACTATACCTAAACTCACTACTTCAGACTTATACGCCCTCCAGAAGCTTGCGTTCTGCAAGTGAATGGCGTCTTGTGGTGCCATCCCAAAGGGGCACAAAATCACTCTCACTGACCTTCTCCTGGTCTGTTCCTGGTGGAATGACCTACCTGCGCTCTACCTGAGTAGCTGAGTCTTTTAGCCCTTTTCAAAACTGCTAAAGACATATCTCTTTCATCAACACTTGACCCAGTAATATTAGCATTTGCTTTTTATTTCTATTTTACCTTTCTTTTTTTTTTTTTTTCTATTTCTGTGTGTGTGTGTAGCACTTTACTGATGAAACTGTGACTTGACACAGCACTTACATACCGTTGTACTCATGTTGATTTGATTGCTTCTACTATTCTCATTTGTAAGTCGCTTTGGAGAAAAGCGTCTGCTAAATGACTAAATGTAAGTGCAAGTGATCGCACTGGCGCCTCCATGTTAGCTGTCATGCAGTAAGCGTGCTACTAACACTTGAATAGCCTACATTTTTCTAGGTTGACGTTAAAGCGAGCGGCCATGTAAAGTTGCTACTAGTTACATGTTTCAGATGATAAGCCATATCTGAGGTCGATGAATGACAGGTGAGTGTTTGGATGTCCTGCCCCATGAACCAGCTGTTAACGATCTGTCCCTCACAGACTCAGTGACTTCCACTTCCTGTGGATTTTTTTTTTTTTTCCTGCGACTAATGACATTTTGGTCAACTAAGCCTCTTTTCGTCGACTGACGGTTAGTCAACTATTAGGCAGCAGCCCTAGATTTTAATGTGGCTGAGGATTTTGTGCAATATCTTATTAGCTAATAGCTAAAATAGAAATAAATTTGAGCAATTCAGTATCTAACAGGGTCTGAAAGCTGCCCTAATGTGTAATAAAAGTGCTCATTACAAATAATAAATAGGAAGTTTGAGGAAAAGTACTATAGGATCAGATAGTAGGATAACATCTGACCTGTCAAGCATACACTAGAGGAAGGCTTTGAAAATAACAAGAACCTTTTAAACTGAGTGCCATCGAAGGATTTGTTAAGTGCATATGCTAAAAGCATCAGGTGACTGTGCTTTTCCTGTTTATGGGTCAAAGGTGAGTCAGCTGTGAGCTCATCTTCTTATATAGACACAGGATATTGGTCTTTACTCTGTATGATGAGCTTGTACTTCAATTCTTTACTGCACCGGTTTTAAAGTTGTGTGTTTGCATACTGTCAGTGACTGCAGCAGGTACACAATGCAGTTTGACAGTGCTGCACAACTTCTAATAAATAGACTATTCGGGGCTGTGAATGTGGATGCAGTGTCTGTCGGCTCTGGTAAATTGTAATGAATGAATTAGTTTGCTAACAAGCTCAAATCAGATTGTTCTACTACAATTATAATGCAAGCATCTGGTGAATAAATTAGAGTAGGCTTATGTTTGGTTAATGTGTAATTGGTCATTCTGGGACACACCAGTGTGTTTAATTCTGTGTTGTGAATCTATAGCTGCATTAATTTATCATTCCCAGGGCTTTAATTTCAGAATAACTCTCTAATCAAACACAACAATATACAGCTTTGACTATGGTTATCTTCAGTATGTCATACTACCATACAGTACTTACTTTTTCTGTAATATATAGTAGGTATAGGCAAATATTCTGTAAACATTGAATACCTGGGTGACTATCTACCTTTTCCATAATTTGCAGTATATGACAGAGCACACAGCACACAACCGCAATCCCACAATGCAATGAGCTTGACTTTGCCATCCATTCTTTGTGTGAATCAATGCCTTCTGCAAGATAATGTAACTACACCACATGAGGGCAAAAAAATCATGTTTTCATAGACAGCCATTTAAAGTATTTTGAATATATGGTAAATATTTAATTAAAGGTTATTTACCCCAATACAGCACTGCTTCAAACCGAACACACCTATTCCCGCTGGATTTCATCCTCCGCATATGAGCTTTATAAAGCCTAAACCTTGCAGTCGGTCCATCTGTTATATTTTTGTTGATTCGCAAACAACTCTTGCACACACCACAACAGACTTGTAAAAATGGTGGTTGAAATAAAATGCTGCTTGGAGTCAGCCAATCAAAATGCTGCATAAACTCAACTAATCAGCATGTTCAGCACACAAGTCCCACCCCCATAAGTTCCTGAACTTTGAAAAAGTACTACCTTGCAGGCAGGGACTTTCTGAGGGGGTAATTTTTACCCAGAACTTATAGACTCTGGTCCCTGCAGTCAAAACACACAGAGTATCACCCCAAAGTCCCTAGTTCCTGGGGAACGTTCCTGCGATGGAAACGTGGCTTTAGAGTTTCATTTCATTACAAAAAAAAAAAAAAAGAAAATTTATATTTTGGGGATAGTTTGCCCAAAAATGAAAATTCTGTTTATTTACATTTACTCACCCTCATAATGTTTCAAACCTGTATGACTTTCTTTCTTTTGTGAAACATACAAGTTATTGAAGAATGTTGGTAACCAATCTGTTTTGGTCTGTAAATATATCTAAATACTAATTCAGAAGCAGCTCCTGAAAAGAAATCCTGGCCACTGTAGCCTGAAAGTTTAGAAATTCTATGTTGAATACTTTTTTAACGTCTATCAGTATTACATTCCGAACTGCCTTCTTTAGAAAAGCAGAGAATTAGCACATGAATGTGTCGGTGCATGAATGCATGCATTTCTTCCTTTCAAACTCCATCTTCTGCAGCTGAAGTAAAACTCATCTTTGTTGAGTTCCGCCAATAGGAGGGATGGGGTGTGGATCAGTGTTGCTAAATTAGGAAAGGTGTAAACCCTTACAGGAGGAAGAATACTCAAGGCATTTAGCTTCTGGTACATCACTTGGCCCAGTTCCTTTACACCAGATGAGAACACAGTAACTTCACAGCAATAGCTCTGATTTAATCAGTTCAGGAAAGTTAGAAAGGATTTAAATTATTTTTGTGTATACATGCATTTTGATTAGATTTACAGTAAGTGACTGAAATGGCTTGTTTTAATATGCATTTATATGCAACTATTTTGCTTTTGCAGGCCAGATTTAAACCCCGCTCTTATTTGTCTAAAGCATATTATTTTTAATATGCACTCATGTGTAATTTTTTTTGGACTTTATACTGACACTTACCAGCTTGGATGCATTATATTTGCTTCACGCTGCAGCTGTTTGTTTTAAATAAAATGTGTGTAATGTGAGATAATCTGTTGGTACTGAATTCAAGAATCTTTTTTTTTAGGCATTTTTGGTGGTGGTGTGTGTCTCTCTTTATCATGTTAACCATATTATGTATGATATTTATCATTTACACCGATTAAAAGTTTGGGGTCAATAAGATTTTTGTTTTTTTAAAGAAATAAATACTTTTATTCAGTAAGTAAATTGATCAGTAAAGAAAGTGACTTACAAAAATGTGCTTCAAATAAATATTTTTAACATTCAGTTCATCAAAGAATCTTGAAAAATGTATCACGGACTCCACAAAAATATTAAGCGGCACAACTGTTTCCAGCATTGATAATAATAAGAAATGTTTCTTGAGCAGCAAATCAGCATATTAGAAATTTCTGAAGGATCATGTGACACTGAAGAAATGATGCTGAAAATACAGCTTTTTCAATTATACTTTAAAATATATTAAAATAAAAAAACAATTTGTTTAAATTGTAATAATATTTTACAAAATTACTGTTTTTGCTGTATTCTCAATCAAATAACTGCAATCTGAGTGAGCATAAGAGATGTTTCAAAAACACAGAAAACACATACAAATCGCACACTTGAACTGTATAATAATTCAAAAGAATTAAGATGATCTCATTATATAATAATTAATCATAATTGAGCATAACTCTTTTTTAACTAGAAACATATTACTGGGTGCGCTTGTAAAACTCGCTCTGAAATCATAGCTCAATCAAACAAACAAACAAAAAAAGTCTAAACCATCCTTTGATATCCAAGGACAGTTAAATCATTAAAACTGGAGAAATGCAAGTAGAAATCCCACTATGCTTGTCATGTCAACAAATGTCTATTAAAGTCCGGGACGTTTTAAGGGTCAGAAAAAATGAGTTGTTGACTAATCCCAAACTCCAACATGAATTTTATTCATGACTTCACTGTGGGGGTGTCTCTGGAGGGTAGCAGGTGCCGAGGTTTCAGCGGGTATTAACCGCAGCTCTTCAGCTGCATCCAAGTTTAATTAATGCCGGGAAGCAGAGCGAAGAAGCGGGGAGCGGCAGGAGGGCGCTGGGCTAGATAGCAGCCACTGTGTGGACGTGCCAAGCGCCTCAGGTTAGTGCCACGTCCTTTGCCAAGGCCGAAGGTGGGCACAGTATTACCATGAACCAGTGGCTATGCTTTCTAGCCAGGAGTCTAAACATACAAGAAGGACAAGAAACAGCTTTATAATCAGAGAAAACAAAAATGTAATCTTGGGCTTGCGATTAGTCAGTTTCCTGAGAGAATAACCGGTTTAATTTGACTCCAGCACCGGATACAACACACATCTATGTTGTTTTTGATGTTGGACATCACAATGTTAGCCAAATGATTAACAATTTGGACTGTTCATGCAAACACTGCTGGTATGGTCTCAATAGGGATTACTCTGCACAAAGATGTCTATAGTGATACAATATATAGTGAACACAATATGAAAATTGAAAGTTCATTTTCAGTGTTTTGATTGGATTTTGAGAGTGAATAAAGGTTTACATTTTGATTTGTTTAAATCATACAAAATGATTGTCACTTTAGGAGACTTACAACATGCATAGACTCATTTCACACTATATTTTTGCTAATGCTGCTTATTCTTTATTATTTTTATTTTTTTAATGTATTTTGAACTATTTTGCTTATTTTGTCTTCGCAGGCCAGACTTAAACCCTAGTTTTACTAGCGAAAGTATATTATTTTCAAAAGTGCAATCAGCATTTTTTGTTGTTTTCACTGGTTTGTTTCTTTCATTGTTTATTCTCATTATCATAATTTACATTTAGTCAATTAGCCGACGCTTTTCTCCAAAGCGACTTACAAATGAGAATAGTAGAAGCAGTCGAATCAACATGAGCACAATACAAAAACAGTACGTAAGTGCCGTGTCAAGTCACAGTTTCATCAGTAAAGTGCTCGTAGCAAGGTTTTTTTTTTTTTTTTTTTTATATATATATACGCAAATAGATGGAGAAAGAATAGAAAGTTGAAGAAGAAAGAGTAAAATATAAATAAAAAGTGCTATATTACTGGGACAAGTGTTGACGAAAAAGATATGTCTTTAGCAGTTGTTTGAAAATGGCTAAAGACTGCTCGGATAGAGCGTGGTAGGTCATTCCACCAACCAGGAACAGACCAGGAGAAGGTCTGTGAGATGATTTTGTGCCCCTTTGGGATGGCACCACAAGACGCCGTTCACTTGCAGAACGCAAGCTTCTGGAGGGCGCATAAGTCTGAAGTAGTGAGTTTAGGTATAGTGGTGCAGAGCCAGTGGGTGTTCTGTAGGCAAACATCAGAGCCTTGAATTGGATGCGAGCAGCTATTGGCAGCCAATGCAAACTGATGAAGAGAGGTGTGACATGAGCTCTCTTCGGTTTGTTAAAGACCAGTCTTGCTGCAGCATTCTGGATCAGTTGTAGGGGCTTGACAGTGCATGCTGGAAGGCCTGCCAAGAGAGCATTACAATAGTCCAGTCTGGATAGAACAAGAGCTTGGACAAGAATTTGTGTGGAATGCTCCGATAGGAAGGGTCTAATCTTCCTAATGTTGTACAGAGAAAATCTGCAGGACCGGGCCATTGTAGCGATGTGATCTATGAAGCTTAAACCATCATCCATCACCACTCCAAGGTTCCTGGCCGTCCTGGAAGGAGTTATGGTTGACGACCCAAGTTGAATGGAAAGGTTATTATGAAGTGGTGGGTTGGCACCAACCACCACTTTATATATATATATTTTTATAATTATAATATTTATAATAATTGGAAATAATTAGGCTAATTATATTAACTATAATGATGAATCAATAATTGAGCATAGTAGTAGTATAAACTTTATAAAACCTTTTCTCATGTTTACATTTTTTTTTTTTTTTTTTACATCATATTTGTCATAAGTGGTATTCATTTCTTAGGGGTCATTTACACAACACTATTTTTAACTAAAAACTGAAAACTTTTTGGCGTTTCAGCGTTTTGGCCATTCATTTACACAACAATGGCATTTTGGCAGCCTGAAAACGCAAACCTTTGGAAATAAGTTTCAAAGTACAAGTTTTTTAAAACGATACCATTATTGTCTCTGTGTAAACAATAAAACGTGAATTTGTGAAACCGGTGACATGTTTAGTCAATAGGCGCGTTGTGCTTCTTTACAAAGTGAGAATGCCAACAACTGGCCTGACAGAATAACAGCTTTTATTCGTTTTTTGCGGATCGTTTTGACAACATTGTCATCTGTCGCCTGAAAAATGCAAAGGAAAAACTTTTTAGTTTTTAGTACATCATTGTTGAGTAAACATGCTCTCTAAGTATAAACTTCTGTTCTTTTTTAAGCTTAACAGTTTTGGATCTCATTGACTTTATTAATTAAGAGAAAAACAAAGTTCTGTCATGAAACTCTAGATGGCCCAGGCTAATAGGTCCTTAACTCAGTCTGCTTGCAATCACATCATTCTCTATAAGGCACAGCTGATTGGTTCAGCATTTGCTGTAGCAGTTACAGCACGCTATCAGAAACTTTTTTTTTTCTACTATAATAGTCAATGGGGGGCAAGATCTGCTTGGTTACAAACATTCTTCCAAATATCTTCCTTTGTGTACAGCAGAACAAAGAAATGTATACAGGTTTGGATCAACTTGAGGGGAGTAAATGGTGACAGAATTTAAATTTTTGGTGAACTATCCCTTTTATCAAAATATTGTCTTATTCAGAATAAGGTCAATAATTAGATTACTGCTGTCCATGTAAACATAGTCACTGTTTATCTTAGAAAGACAATGGTGAAATAATGCTGACATTTACAGTTTCAGTTGTTTGAGCCCCCTTGTTTCAAGATGTTATGAGGGAATGTCATTTGAGCATGTGTTAATCACTGGCGGTCCTGAGGAGAGAGCGCACAAGTTGCTCTAAAAGAAGCTCATCGAGGCTGCATTTATTTGACTAAAAATACAGTAAAAAATAGTAATATTGTGAATGAATCTCTAATCTTAACTTAACTGTAAATGCACTCTGTAACATCAGGTAAATTAGAAATCAAACTGTCTGGTTCCAGTACTAGATCTGAATTATGGATGCATTTTATAATTATATTCTTCTCAGAATATAAGTGTATATTTACATAACAGTATGTAGACACCACATATTTCAATTCCATTGGCATTAACCCTGCATTAGAGACTAGCATCTCAAATGTTCTGGTAAGGCTTTCCAGTAGATGTTAGATCATCAGTGGTCAGGCTGATGATGGCTGATGAGATCTGACTCACCGTCACACAAATGAGAAAATGTGAATGCATCATTGCATAAACACTTCCTATTGAATCAGTAAGCTGCCCATAGCAAAAAGAGCCTTGATGTGGTATGCCGATCTGGGAAGGTTTACAACCTCTCATCATGAACATTATTCATATGAGATGTACAGTGAATCACAGAATACTGGTGCGCAGGGGGCTTATGAAGGGGTAATACGAAGGAAGTCGGCATCTGGGACTCGTCCTCCCATTTTAGACATGTATTTATGCATGTGAACAGCTCCGAGCAATTAAAATGAGCTATTCCTCTCCAGAGCTTCCCTGAAAACTTCCCCTGTTCCTTGTTTAGTCAAGGTAGAAATATGTAAAGTAATGGAAGAAAGGAAGGCCTGGGATACAATGCACTCTCAGCCTTGTCTGAGCTCCAATCCCCAGAGTCTCCACAGAATCAATGTGCTGGAAGGGAGAAATGCAGGAGAGCCTTGCCTACACTGCTCCCTACTGCTCAGGAGTGGAAGCGCACCACACTCTTCAAAAATAAAGGTTCCAAAAGGGTGTTTTTACAGCGATGCCGTAGGAGAACCATTTTTGGTTCCCAAAAGAACCTTTCAGTGAACAGTTCTTAAAAGAACCAAGTTTCCTAGTGCACTCTTTAAAATGAAGGTTCCAAACTGAGTTTTCACAGCAATGCCATAAAAGAACCATTTTTGGTTCCTCAAAGAACCTTTCAGTGAACAGTTATTAAAAGAACCATTTTTATTAGTGTAAAGAACATTTTAATAATCTAAAAGAACCTTTTCCACTATAAAGAACCTTTTGTGGAATGAAAAGTTTCCATAGATGTTGAAGGTTCTTCATGGAACCATCAATGCCAATAAAGAACCTGTTTAAGAGTGTGCAAAGAACATTTTAATAATCCAAAGATCCCTTTTCCATTATAAAGAATGTTTTGTGGAATGGAAATGTTCCATGGATGTCATTAAAGAACCTTTATTTTTAAGAATGTATCAATTAACATGATTCAGCATGTCATTTTGTCAATGACTCATCACTGTTGCAATCTCCTATTGTAATTTAGTTCTTTGTTTATCTGAGATTTCACTCTCTGCCTGTCCTTGTTCTGGTTAACTTATAGAGATTCACACAAGAATGAAAACCTCAACCTCATGTAATTCCAAACCTGTATGACTTTCTTCTGTGAAACAAAATAGGTGAATTTTAGAAGAATGTATGAAGTACAAAGCCATACAAAAAGGCCGAAATGTGTTTCTCATTGAGAATAAAGAGTCAAAATGATTTAAATGATGACCAATTTGTAAATTCTGGGTAACTATTTATTTAAAGAGGTGAATTTTAATGAAGAAATGTCACTCATCTCTGTTCTGTGGAATATGAAGAACTGTGAAAGCAAGGTTTTCAGGTTGCTTGCTCAAGGCTTTCAGGCATTGATTTAGCACAAAAGCACAAAACCAAAGGTAGTTTAAGTCTCATTGCATAAGCAAGCGGAAGAGCATCTTTAACTCTGAAGAATAGGCCGTCTCATAAAGAGGGTGAAGGTCCAAACATTTCTGCCATTTTAGTGTGCTGGAGTGAAGCTGTCAGAAAAGACACTGAGAAATCAATCACAGCCAAAGTCGTGGCAACTGTGAAGGATGCCATTCAAAGTGGATTGGTTTGACAAAAAGGTTATATAGCGTAACTTAACAGAGCGTCCAAAGCAGTCAGCCCAGCGGCCCAAGAGTAATGAAGCTAAATATGGGCACTTTAGGCCCACTTAAGTAAAGTCTATGAGCCTTATTATTTGTAATAAAAGAGAGGGCAGTGTAGTAAAGCCATTCTATAATAGATCATTATTACAGCCTTTGCATGGTCCATTATTCTTAAAATGTGACCTTTAAAGGGTTAGTTTACCCAAAAATTAACATTGTGTTATCGTTGACTCATACTGTTTCAAACTGGTTTCCTCTGTGGAACACACACACACACACTCAAAGAAAACGACAAAGATACTCTTCCATACAATAAAAGCATTTTTTTATTTTTATTTCAGTTTTCTTTATTTCAGTTACCAAGACAAAATAGCCTTAATTTAATTTTAATTTTAAGTTTTTTTTTTTTTTTAAACTTAACCTTTTTATATAATATTTATTTTATTTTGGCTTCATTTTAGTTAATGAAAACAATAATAATAATAATAGCAACACTGCAAAAATAGTATCATACATTAAGGCCTTGTTCCACAGACAAGGCTTAGATTAAGCCAGGATTGGGCCTTAAGGCCGGGATACATTGCACGATTTTAGCAATCCTATAAGATCATTACTTTATCACACTGTGCGACATGGATCTATTAAACTTGGGTACAACATGCATGTAGACTGTGCGATGATGACACCTGTTGACTCGTAGGCTACGATGCAAGTTTCTATAGAAGAATAAAACATCATGTGCTACTGGTAAACAACACCATGTTGAATCACACTTTGGTAGTTGTAGTTTTTATGTGCGCTGAAAATAAAAAGTAAGCGGCGAAAGAACAAGGGAAAATAGCCTGAGGTAAGCAGTTTTAAGTTTTAGTGTCGCATTGATTTCATGTCGCATTTTTATTGGCTGGTCAGTAGACGTAGGTCGTAGCAGCAAACACACTGTGCGTTGATCATGCTGAATTTCTGACACTGTCAGAAAATGATCGTAGGCTATCTTTGGTTGCAAGACCGGGAAAACGGCCATCTTTGAAGCTCTCTCACTGTGCGACATAGGACCACCGATTAAAAGCCACGATCACAGAAATCGCCATGATTGTTTCACAATGGCAGTCTTTCATCTGGGACAGCCAAAAATCGTGCAGTGTATCCCGGGCTTTAGTTAGCTGTGTCCCAATTCAGAGGCTGCATCCCTCGAAGGCCGAAGACCAATTGCAAATGGGGGCAATGAAGGATACAATGGATGGATCGTTCAGGAGTTTGAGTTCTACTGTACCCCAAAATTCATTGTGCAACGGTTTATTTATTGTGACGACAGGATTTTTTGAGAGAAATTGCCAGATTACACTTTTAAAGGTGCAGTAAGCAATTTCTGAGAAACACTGTTGATATTTGAAATCAACCCAAACAAACACACCCCTCCCTTCATTGCTCCGCCCCCAAAATGCACTCAATGCAAGATTATCATATCTCTTTATCATAGCAAAAGCTAAGGAAAATAATACTTTAATGACACTCAAAACTGCTAACATTGTAAAAACAGCATATCTTGGTTCTATGAAACATAGCAAAACTCTCTCATGAGTAGACACACCCCCTACTGCTAATTGGCTACAAGTGTGTTGTGTTGCTCTGTCCAATCCACTTTCAACAGGGTTCTGAGAATCGCCTACTGCACCTATAAATGTAAGTATTGGGTTCTACTTACTTGAATAATCTAATATATCCAATGATACAAATGTAAAAACAAAATGTAAAGCGGTTCAAATGTTGACAAATCTTACCAAGATGCGATTTTATATAGTTTATACTCTTTATTATGTACATAAATGGACCAAGGTGAACAGATTTAGTAGCTTTTGAACCCTGTTTTGTTTTTAGGCAGTTGAATATAAAAACGTTACTGCCGCTTGTCAACGGCAGCTGTCACAGTTGCTTGGCAACAAGAACAGTCCTTCGTAGGCTAGACCGTCCCATTTAACAGCACCCTGTCTGACCTTCACGGCCTTCAAAGGCATGGCCTTTGAAGTCCAAGTCCTTCAAAGAATGCAGCGTTAAATTAGGACATTTAAGTATCTTATATCTTTATATAAGTTAAGGATTGCTTATAGGAAAGAGTTTAAAGTTGAAATGTCTGTCAATCAATGAATTACTTTCATTTTTTTTTAAATTAATTACATTAAATGAAGATAATGATTCACATTTGTTAGTACTGGTTGAGAAAAGCTTTCATGAAGATAATTTAAAGGCATTGTCTCGAATGAACAAATCAGGCAAAAAGTGGCTTTAGATGTCAATATATTTCCATATCATTGAACAATATAACCAAGCAATATTTTTTAACAGTTGGTCTACATAAACAAACTACTTGAAAAACAATTGAACCAATGCATCTCGAGACCCCTGTATTTTATTCCATTGTGTTGCTTCTTGTCTAGCTGCTTTTGAACACACAATAATTAATTCTGTATGAACAGTTCCTTGCTTATTTTATATATGTGCATTCAGCATCATTAGCCTTGGGATAATTTCTTTTTACATCATCTGAACGTAGCTTGCGACCATTGTGAACGTAAAAAGGTCACTGTGCGCTCTGTGATATTAGCAGCACATTCTGTTGAGACAGCATCTTACACGAACACCAGAACAATCTCTTCTCACTCTGTGTTTCTTTTTGTAATAGGAATGCTGTAGGGTTGTGAATGTCCTACTTTCATTCTCACTTGTTCATTTTTTTTTTCTTCCTTGTCTGTTGGTGGTAAAGAGAAGCAGTGGCATGTTTAAAAATAGTATGGCACAGATGTTTGATTTTCTCAAGGGCCTGTAGGTGATATTAACAGATTCATGCTGAGCCATGTTTAATGTGACCACTGCAAAAAGATACAGCCTGTGCTAACTGGGCCCTCGTGGTTTGACTCGTCATGCAGTGCAGGGCAGATTACTTACAAATTGTAGTCTGTTACTGATTCCAAATTACATGACAAAAATTGTAGTTAGTAATGTAGTCTAGATTACTCATTTTAGGTAATGTATTCTGAGTACTTTTTGATTACTTTTTAGATTACTTTGGACCTAAAGGCCCTTTCACACAGAACGCAAAACGACTGATCATCTTCTGCTAATTCACGCCTGCACGCTTAGTGGCACCGACCAACAATGCATTGTTCTCATGTATGTGTCTCTTTTATGGCTTTAACATCGTCCGCTGCATAATACAGTGTTAAATTTAGATAAATAAAGTTTGGTACTACATTAGAAACACCAACTATCTATAATGCTTACAAGAATACATCTTAAAATATTATTAGAGGTACAATTAGCATCAAGCTATTTCAGAATTTATATGATTATTATTGTCCTCTGATTATGATCTAAAGTGGGTTTTTGATAATGGGCAGATCTGCTTATGCATTTAATCTGCTTATCATTTGTCATAAACATTCTTTATTGTTATAAAAATTCCATGAGCTGCATAAAACATATCGCCATAATCATATCTGCCTCCATATTTCATCTATAGAAAAATGTTTCTCTCAATTTTTATATACGGAAGAGCAGAAGATATGATTATGTGATTGACAGATCCAAAAATGCGCTCTCATAATCATAACACTCACGCACATGGAAGAAAACAGGCAGTGATCACACAATTCAGTGGAAAATGAATAGAAATGATATTCTGTATGAAGAACGTGAGAATAAATTTGTTCTCAGATACCAATGATAATCTCCTCCTGGATACTCTTCTTCTGTGTTTGTTTACACTAGTTTTCGAAACAGTGCCACCACTCTTGCCCTTCTGTGCAACAGCAGCTGCTCCGGGCACGTGATCTAAAGCTCAAATCTAATTGGACGGCCCGTTTCATCGCGGAGCGACGGGGGATAAAAATTGACACACAGGTAAAAAAAAAAATCCTCGCTTTTCCGTGCCGCGAATGTTCGCGCCCAGTGTGAAAGGCTACATAGGGATCAATTGTTTTGATTTAAGAGCATCATCGCGGCAAAAAGTTGCGTTAAACAGGATAATCTTGTACCACATTGATTTAAGAATACAAAGAGAAAGAAAATATATTCCATTCTTTGTTATCAACAACATAAAGTGCATTAAATATTAGCCACAAAAACAAAGAAAATAAAGTATAAGACACAACCTATTGACATGCATTTCTATATATACATAAAAACTGGGCCCACAGAGTTTACTTTCCTTAAACACTTACATTTACTTTGCTTAAAGGATCAGTTCACTTTGAAATGAAAATTATCCCAAGCTTTACTCACCCTCAAGCCATCCAAGGTGTATATGACTTTCTTCTTTCTGATGAACATAATCGCAGAAATATTAATAAATATCCTGACACATCCAAGCTTTATAATGGCAGTGATTGGGATCAAAGTTGTATGAATAAAGTCTCCATCCACATCCATCCATCATAAATATGTGCTCCACAAGGCTCTGGGGGGTTAATAAAGGCCTTCTGAAGCGAAGCGATGCATTTGTGTAAAACAATATCCATATTTAAACAAGTTATGAAGTCAAATATGTTTATGATGGATGTCTTCAGCTCATACTCGTTGATCCTGTTCACTGCCATTATAAAGCTCGGATGTGTCAGGATATTTATTAATATTTCTCTGATTGTGTTCATCAGAAAGAAAAAGAAAGTCATATACACCTAGGATGTCTTGAGGGTGAGTAAAGCTTGGGGTAATTTTCATTTCAAAGTGAACTAATCCTTTAAATTCGATGCAAATAATAAATGCCTACATTTATTTTCAGTTCTACATTTGTACTGTAATTTCAGCACTGTGATTATGAATTCGTTTAACCACAGTGTTTCAACTGAATTCATCTGCTACCACAGCTCTGAAAGAGCCTTGGCAGATTAATGAACTGACACATTCACTTTCTAACTTTTCAAAAGTCTGTGATTATAGCGCCACTTAGTGATAAAAGGCAGCAAATACACGTCCCCAATTTTGCCGCCGAGGGAGTGGCGACGGTTAAAGTATTATTCTGGCTGACTACCAACTGTACATTACGTCAAGGTTTCCCAGACTGGGATTGATGAAAGAACTGCAGAAGTTTGTGAGTTCAATAAAAAGCTATTAATTAAATCATAAAAATTAAAATAAATAATGTTAAAAAAAAATACAATCAAAATAAAACATTTACTAGAGAAAACACTTCTGAAAAGTTAAATGATTTCTGTAAATCCAGTAATCAAATGCTGTGGTCTTGGTTTTTTAATGATAGTCACATGACTATTAGCTGGTCTGTGTGTGCAGTTCCACACACAACAGTAGCAAAAGCAGTAGACTTTTATAGAAAGGAAAAGGTAAAATATAACAAAGAAGTAGAATGAATGAATTATGAATAATTTACTACCATTGTGAGAATAACATGTAATCATGTAATCAATAAAAAAAAGTGGTAGCACTTTACAATAAGGTTCATTAGTTAAACATTAGTTAATGTATTAACTAACATGAACTAACCATGAATAATACATTTGTTACTGTATTTACTAATCTTCGTTAACATTAGTTAATGAAAATACAGTTGTTTGTCATTGTTTGTTCATGTTAGTTCACAGTGCATTAACTAATGTTAACAAGATTTTAATAATGTATTAGTAAATGTTGAAATTAACATTAACAAAGATTAGTAGATGCTGTATAAGTGCAGTTCATTATTAGTTCATGTTAACTAATGTAGTTAACTAATGTTAACTAATGAACCTTATATTTTAAAATAATATAATCTAATTACAAGTACTTCATATTTGGAATCTGATTACGTAATCCAGATTACATGTAATCAGTTACTACCCAGCACTGTCATCATGTCAGTCACAAACTCTATGTGAATGTCTATAGCAGCTAAAATTGTCCTGCTCTTGTGTGGATTGTGTGATATTCACAGCAGCAGCAGTAGCACTTCACTATATTAGTGATGGTGGCATTAAACAGAGAGAATACTTGTTTAAAGCTGTTATAAGAGATGATTTTTTTACCATGTATAAAAGTGTCTCTGCTATCTGACAGATATCACTGAAATAGATGCCCTGAGAATCACACCTGTCTGTGTGACAGTCGGCATATATGAATCTGACTGCGGCCTGCATGTCAGTCAGAAAACTTGGAGGCAGCTCTCTGTCAACCAATGGCAAGAATATTTGACTGTAAGAAACAAATCTGTAGAAAAACATAAATGGCACTGCCAGGACATCATCCGTTTCCTTTACCACAATGCAATGTGTAATTCATAATATGGGTAAAACACCTGTGAAAAATCATGATGGAAAATTACTTCATATTAACACAGTCCATTGAGCCTTATTTTTACGGACTTTTCTAAGAGTGTTGCTTTTTTTAACCAAGGGGTCATATATATTTTTATACTGTCCACGGCTAAAGTCTGACTGCAATCATAATGGATGTTAGTATATGATTTATGTTACAATAAACTATAAACAACCCTTTGTGCTTCTCTCATTGGTTAAATGAGCCAGTTACTGTATGTGCCAAACTCTTTTTAGGCCCACACAACTGCTTTACATAACAAATGAATCATTTCAAGTGAAATAAATGGGAAATTACAGCAATATATCATTTTTTAAATGCATATGAGATGTTTTCTTCAAAATTGCAAAGCGTGTTAATTTGTTTGTTCTGTTGAACAAATGCAAAGCACTGAAGTCAAGAACACACAGCTGGTCTCTACTCAGTTTGTGGAGCTGGTGACATTTGTGGTGTTACTGTTTTAAGATACATCCTCTTGCTGAAGTTTTAAATGCAATTATGTTATTAAAAAAAAAAAAAAAAAAACGTTTCTGGACATTGTTTCCCATTTCCATGACTGAAACAATAATGACAGAAAGATTTTAGCACACACTTTTTTCTTTTTAGCAATTTCTACCTACTTCATATTGATTTAGAGTGAGTGAATCTAATATAACTTGGTAAATTAGTAATCAGATTAACATAGTGACTTAATTTTATACTTTTAAAGTTTACTGAAATCTGTCAATAAATATTATGAGCTATTTCTACTCTGGGACTGATACTTGGGAACTCACTGTAAAAAAAACTAAATAATATTTGCTGTTTAAATGTCTACATGAATAGATTTAGGGCAAATGTTGTGTTTGCACTAAATATTTCCTGCTGTATTTATTATATCACAAATTATGGTTTTAACATTGTATAGTACTAATTCAATATTAGTTACCTGTATTTGCAGACCTGGCATCTACAAAGGTACATACAATATATTTCCAGATCATAGAATAAACTTTTCCTTTCCTTACATTTCATTTCATATTTCCGAGGTGTTATGTTGTTCATTTGCACCAATGCAGGTTACTTCACTTAAAAGTTAGAGCTTTAATGTCTACTTGCTTAAATTTAGTACAAATGTAGTGTTTGCTTAATATTTTTACTATTATTACTTCAAATCATTTAGAAAATACTAAATCTTTCCAGCTCACCATTGTTTTAATAATGAGAGTGTACTAGTCTACAACAAGGTAGATATATTTCAAAATATAAATATTAATATAGATAATATTTTAACAAAGTAAATATATTTTCAGGTCATAGTGTAAGTCTTCAGTATCCTGAAATTATTCTAATAATGATTATATGCTGATTTGCTGAACACACCCCTCCATTCATTGCTCCGCCCCTGAAATGCACAAACACAATGCAAGAGTTGATGCCTGTATTATAGCTGAAGCAAAGCAAAGTAATGCTTCGTGAAAAACAAAGAGAAGATGACAAACGAATGACAACTCAAAACTGTCCTGTTACTATAGCTAACATTACAACAACAGCATATCTTGGTTCTGTGAGACAAAGCTAAACCAATGTTACTCACGTATGGAGCAGAAATGACTCAACCCCGGCGTCCGTTTTCAGGCCTTCCCGCTTAGTTCTCTCCAACACTGGAAAGCTTTTCTAACATTAAAGCGGGTCATAAAGCTCTTGCCTGATCATAACCCTTCTTTTTCCAGTGATATTCCTCTAAGCTTTTCTCTTTTGTAATGTCTCCCAGCCATCTTTCTTTCTACAGTCTTTCGTCAAATCTCCCTCTTGCTCACTTCATCTCCTCCCCCATCATGAGTGGACACGCCCCGACTGTTGATTGGCTACAAGAGTGTTGTGCTCGGTCTGATCCACTTTCAACAGCATTTCTCATAAAAATCACTTACTGCACCTTTAATGTTGTGCTTCTGAATAAAGAACCTTAAAAACTTGCTTTATAAACTGTGATATCTAGGATAACATTATAAATGTCACTTTTGATCAATTTATGGTTTCCTTGATATCCTATTTTTTTCCGGTAATTAATATTAGTCATCTGTCGTCGCAAATCTGCCATTTACACCAAGGTAAATATATTTCCAGTTCATAGCATAACTGCTTCCTTTCCTGACATTTCATTTCATATTTCTGAGGTGTTATGCTGTTCATTTGCACCAATGCAGGTGACTGAGAGAATCTGCTCTTTTCTCATCTAGTGTCTGGCATTTGCCACTGTAGTTGTACAGTTGTGGTAATTCAAGATCACATAATATGTAATACATTTTGTTTAGCATTATATTTCTTCACATCAGTGTAACGAATTACAATGAATTAATTAATTAGCTGAAATTATGGGTGAAATATATATATAATTAAATTATAACGCGTTATGATCAATTATAATATAAATCGACCAAAAAGGGAATTATGCACATATATTGTGAATGAATTACAACAAATTATAATTAATTACATATATGGTTCAGGATTAGTTATAGTTTATAGTTAATTTAGAAAGACTGGTCTAGTTTGTCCAGCAAACTATCAGTTTTCCTTATCAATTATTATAAAAGGAGATTATTCCTCTGGCCATGAGAAGTAACCTCCTGTTCTAGCATTAAAGTGTAAAGCAGTTTGCAAAATCAGAACGTAAATTTGCTGAATGAGCAACAGAAACAATCAAGCATATAATGGATTTAATATATGAAACTACGAATACATAGGCTATATGGCTAAATATACACAAAGAATACACATATATACAGAAGCAAAAGTAAAGACAGGAAAAGAGAGAGGGCAAAGAGTAGCAAAACTTACAGACAGTTCCTTAAGAGCCAGCAAAGAATTAATATCATTTTGTTAGGTTGTGTAACTTAGCGCATCTAAGATAGATAGAAGCGACATGAGTTTGCGTGCTGAGTTTCAAAAAGATACATGTGAAGACTCAGTGCGTCCGTGGCTGCAGTTCGTTGGCTTCTTTTTTTGAGGAGGGAAAAGTTCTCTTTGTCTTGCGGCTCAATTTGCATAATTTATGATGGTTTCAGAATTGGTAACTTTTACTCCAAAAGACCTTAGAAATAGACTAATGCACGGTATCGTAACAGAACATACATAGTTAATTAAAGCATTCTGAGAGGATTAATTTAAGACTAAACATGGCAGGGTGAAAAAGACAAAGACAGAGACACAGTCTTACACTCACATATAAAGGTGTGGGGGTATAACTCATACAACTATAGTCGTAACTTAAATGAAATACATGCTTAAAACTGAAATACATGCTTACAGGGTTACATTTTAATCATATTTTAATGAATGTGACTTAAATGGAGTCCTGGTGTGTTTATCTGTGTGTGTGTGTACGTGTATTGGAGTTTGACGACGTCTGGAATGTGGCCACATGGCTTGGTGTATTTCGATCTGAGTTGATCGCGATCGTTTGTAGTCACAAGGGAGAGATTCGTGGGTGCCGGTGGTCCATCGACACGGCCATAAAATGTGTCGAGTGGGCTGTTAACGTCAGCCAGGCCGGAGCCAATGTGAGATTTATAAACAAAGTTCAAGAAGTTAAAACTTTAATGAAATTTATAGTTGACTTGCTAATCTGTGCAGTTGCTACATCAGGAAACAATGACCCTGCCCTTCCCTGTCCTGCCTTTGTTATCCTCATCTGCCCTGATCTCTATCTCTGCTCTCTCACCCGCTCTACTGCTACTTCCTGTTGTCATCTTCATCCCTGTGCCATATGTGTTTGGTAGTTGTTGCACCTGCAGCACTTCCTGTTTGCCTCTGCACCTCACAGCCTTACTTCCCTATTCCTCATCCCTGCTCAACCTTTTGGCCCATCACCTGCGGCACTCTTTCATCCTGACGTCCCCTCTGCATTTTTCTGTCCTTTGTGATCCCACCCCAGTGAGAGGCTGCCTCCAAAAATTGCAGTTGTTTTTCTCTGTAGGACTCCGGACTAAAGGCCACATTTTCTTTTGTTGTGTCTCTCTGATCTTGTTGGCTTTGTCTGTATGCTGTTGATGTGCTTTTTTTAGTCTAATGGAGTTTGTAGACCCTGGTTTGTTCATTGATGTAATACAGTGGCCCCAAAAGGGGGCATTGTACATTTAAAAATTTACACTGTAAAAAAAAAAAAAAAAAAAAAATGCATATATGCATATATATATATGCATATTTATATATATATATATATATATATATATATATATACATACAGGGTTTGATATTAACACCCGCTAACCCGCCAAATGAGGGTAGATTTCAGCTGTGGCGGGTAAGACAGCCACTCCCACTAGCCACTTTGGCGGGTTGAATATAATTTCAGCCTACAGTCAAATGAAAGGTAGCTAAGCTCGTCGTAGCACAAAATTACAATCCGATCACAATTCGTTATTGATTAACTAGTGAAGGTGGGATCGCCGGAATCCCACTGAATGACACACAACAGGCGCGCGCGCTCTCTCTCTCTCTCTCTCTCTCTCTGTCGTGTGCGATCAGATCTTCTTGCACCTGAATAGTCAAATACACGCACACAATGATATCAGAATGTCCATCGTGTGGAGTATCTAGCGTGGATACAGTCGGTTATAGCTTAAGTGGCCGTAAACAGGTGGGTAAAAACTGGATGTGTGTCAGTATATTACGTATATGCATTCAGCAGCCCATTTAAATATCTGTATGTAGTTAATGTTAATCAAACAACAGAAGATGTTAAATAAATGTTAAATAAACCTACTGTATCTGCAAAAAGGCTATTTAATTTACTACTGTATTTGTAATTTGCTAATTTGCTTCTTTGTTCTTTTTATATAGCCTAACAAAAAAAATAAAAATAATTATTAATTATAAAATGTATCATATCATGTTCATATTACCCCTTGCCCACCCGTATATACCAGCTGATATACCAAGTAGGCCTAGTCTTGATTTAGGTGGTCAATCTGCATTTGAAAGTTTAAAAGGGTTTTAAATCTAGCTAATTAAGTAAAATGACTCAAGAATCAAGTAATTTTAGCATGCCAAAGTCAACTTTAATCATATAAAATGTAATTTCCGAACAGCAAAATATATATATATATAAGAAAAGCTGTGGTTCATGGGCGTAGCTTGACATTTGAGCTTGGGGGGCCAAACCGAGCCAGTCATTTTGGTCAGTCACCATTTTAATCACATTTTAGCTTTTCTATGGACCTTATGCGCTAGAGAAATTGGTAATTCAGTGCAATGATATTCATTTTCAGGTGTAATTAAGCCAAAATAAATTAGGGCCACTATGTATTGTTCATTCACAATATCTTCAGACTTCAACTGTGTATTCAACGTTTATTGACCATTGTGTGCTGCAAACATAATTCATGCTGCAGCTTTGAAAATATACCCCAAAATAATGAAGCACAAAAAAATATTGATTTGTGTTTAAGGATTAACTGTGATTTCTTTCCTAGCTCAACACCTGGACAGCATTTACTCCAGTCGTCTGCAAGAAAATGATTTGGGAAGCTCTCTGGAGTGCCTGACCACCTGATGTAATGTAATGATCTGAAGATTGAGGCCAATAATCCAATTGCTATTCTCCATAAAGCCGGCATGATGACGAGCGCGTTTAATTTGCCCAGCACTGAAATTGTTACACTGACACTTACTACCAGAATCAATATGTTGGACATTATAATGCCATTATTTAAGTAGAAAACAAAACCATTAAGTGGAAATCTACTTTCTCTATCATAAAGCAATTCACTTCATGAAAGCAAGGTATAAATGTCCACTAAAATGTTTAAGCTATTATATAGTTGTTTCATGACTGCAGCATGATGGCAACAGCTTGAGACAGACTTGAGCTTAGAATAATCTGTCCTTTTAATTCTAATTAGTGGAAAAGAGTGAAAATATAATAATTTTACATTAAAAAAAAACAACAACAAAATTAATAGCAAACAGAAAAATAAAAGCATAATTATTAAATTAAGTCATCATTTGCTGCCTGGTGTTGTTCTAATGACATAAACCTTTCTTCTAAATTGCGCTCGTCCATATAATGTCAGTGAATAGCAACCAGCATAAAGCTTTTTTAAAAAAAACACAAAAGTATTACAGAATGATCTCATGCCATGTATTCCAAGTGTTCTGGAGCTATACGATAGGAAAAAACAAACCAAAATTTAATGTATTATTTAACAAAATTCTTGACTTTGTCCATTGGTCTTCTCTGTATGGCTGCACATTCATTCATAAGACTTCATTAGCGTCTCAGTTCACATGTCTCGCCCAAAAAAGCACACAGGTTGTGAGAAATCAAGATTCACAAGTTCACACTTACAAATAAGTCAGATGGTATGTGTATTTGGCGTGCTGTCCGAGGAGAGGGCTCCGGGCCCGGTATTTGGTGGAAGGATGCTGAAAACTGTTGAGGAATGTAGGTTAGTCGAATATATATATATATATATATATATATATATATATATATATATATAGGTCTCCTCTCATGCTGATAGGATAGACGTGTTAATTGTATTCATAAAAATGTGATACCATCCAGCATCAAGCTTTTTAAAAAAAGATGGAAAAGTATCACAGAATGTTGCTGGCTCACACAGCTGGTCAGACGTACTGTTCTGCTCAGGCTCGGGGGTGATGTTGTGCTCAGGTGTCGGCTCTGGCATCAAGTGGGTTCGGGCTCTGTGGCAGCAGTGGGCTCTGGCATAATGTCCATGATGGGCGTGTTAGATGGCTGGCTGGGCTCTGGGTCCGGAGCGGGGCTGGTGAGGTCTTCTGCTGAGCAGATGGTGAAGGGTGATCCACAACGATCTAGCACCCACTCCACAAATTCTGCAATAGTCCCTTGAGGACCAGCACAGGGCAGGCATGCCTTACTATTCTCATTCAGGCTGACCTGAAAGAACACGCACACAGGGAGCGTTCCACAAAATGAGTGAGACACTCCAGTTGCAAAGAAGTCACTTGTGTGGTCCACGAAGGCACGATTTTCCTGCTCGAAGCAGAGCAGGTGGACAGCTAAAGGCCAAAGTATACTTCACTTTTTACGCATATGCGAGTGCGTACAGTGCGTGTGACTTGAATTTCGTCATCAGAATAGTACGCACATACCATACGTGCACCGCAGAATTTTTGCACGTGCGCATTTAATTTTATTTTTGCAGTAATTACTTTATCCACAAGGTGACAACCATGCACTGGAGGCGTCGATTCACAAGGTAGTCGAAGAAAAACTGCATAAACAGAAAAGACAGGAATGCGTGCAAGCTATAGCAACAACGAAGAAAGTACCCTCATTTGTACAACTCTAGCATGAAAGAATACAAAGATGTTTAAATGGGTTGTAACTCATTGCAATATGTTGCAACGCACATGCGTCGAACACCTGTGTATGCGTAGAAGTCAAGTATATTTTGCAAGACTGTGTGTTCGACTGTGTGCGCATGCTAGCGTACGCTTAAAAAAATGAAGTATACTTTCTGCTTAAGTCGATTTTTAAATTCTTGGTGAGGTCCAGTGACCTGTCAGGTGACTGTGTGGCTTTCCAAAACTCACGACGTAGGAGATACCAAGAAAACATATTATTTAACTAGACAATCTCTCAGGAAAACTACTATAGAATAACAGGCTTCCATGTGCATGCAAAAGATGTCACTGGACAATGAACAGAAATAACTGAGGGTTTAACATAAGGAGTGAGGTAATCAACTGAACTAAGAACAGGTGAGGAGATAATCAGAAACTATATGGAAACTAACTAGTGGCGTGAAAATGAGAAGAAAGGAAATGGGAACTAGAACTAAACCAAACCAAAACTCAAAGAAACCAACATACATGTGACACATTTACAAGTTAATACATTTATAAGTCATTTAATACTTTGGAGTAACACTGTTTCAACAGTGATTTTTACTCACATTTGGTGCTTTGGTAAGTCGTTTAGGATAAAAGCGCCTGTTAAATGATTGCATGTAATTGTAATCCTCATATCAGGTAGAAATGGCTCCATGTATATATTTTCTTTCTGCAGTCTACATTTAGAGAAATAAAAACAAAAGGCATTGTTTCTGCCACCTTTCCATAAAGCAATTGTTCCAAAAAATTCATTTTTGGCCATATCATATTTATTTTTCTGTTTTCTAGCTTGTTGCAGTGAAGATTGAGGCTACATTGACCAATTTATGCCATCTGAAGCCAATCATATTCAACACAAGGTCAACAGCTTTCATCCTGAAAGACCTTGTCCTCTCATTTCATATGTTTTCACCCCTTCTTCATTATGAAAAGGCAGCGTGAGGAATGAGGACATGCTGTTGGGGACATCCATTTGTAATGCTGTCTGTGTACAACATTGAAAATCCCCCTGTGTTGTTTGACCAAAGAAACAGTATGATGAAATCCCATCATAGATGGTGGACTGCCTGTGTGTTATAATGATGCCCTTCTCCTCACACCCATCTAGATCCAGGCAGGCGCTCTTGATTAAATATTGACTTGCAATTCCCTTTGTGCTTTTTTTTTTTGTCTGATCAATAATTAATATTAGGTAAAAGAGAACAGTGTGAACTGCAGTTTGTTTAACAACATCTTTTCCTGATATATGTTTCATTCCCAACAACGTAACAAATTGCTACAGACCGCTATCTGTTAAAACATTGTGTTCCAAATTGTCTAGGACAAAGCAGTTTCCTTCTTATTACAACAAACCTTAACATCTTCTCAGAACACAATGATCTATCATATTACTCAGTCACTGCAAAACCAAACTGAAGAATGAAAGGTGACACAGCTTATTTTAGTCATAACCCTTCGGGTTCTTTCCACACAGTAAGACGGGGTGTTTAAAGCCAGTGCAGGCAGGATGTGTCTATTATTCAGTGATCCAGATGGCTATTCATCCTTGGAGCGGTTTCAAGGTATGTTCACAAAAACACCACACTAAAAATAACAGCTATGTGTAAAGGCATAAGCTTCACAGCCAGTTTTCAGGATGATAGATGTTTGTTGGAAAGAAGATTGAAAGTTGTTTGTTGAAGGACCTAAAGAAAGTATTCAGTGGAGTCATATGAGGATTACTTTTTATTGAAACTTGCATAAACAACTTGATTTAGATCAAGTTGTTAATGATGCTTATTGTGTATTCAGAAAATTGGCCAAACCAGTCACGGTGAGGAGAAAGCAGGGTATTTAAGAACTAATGGTGGGGAAAATCAACCAAACCAAGCACTTGGCACTCTGCAGATCCTATAAAAAGATTGCAACATTAAAAACATTAGCTGGCTTTATTTTTTAGCAGTGTCCAGGATCGTTGCAGCTTTATTCTAATGGTTTGAGTGATACATTTCAGCACTGATTGTTTGTGAATCTGTCACAGAGCAATGCAGAATGTTACAGGGAACTGATTTGAGAATGCCATTTAAATTGACTTTAAACAAACAATAGATAATACAATAACAAAATAATTATAATAATATTACAAAAATCCAATTTCAAATAAATGCTGTTTTTGTTTGTTTGTTTGTTTTTTTATATAAATTGTATCACAGAGCGGTACGGTCCCACATATGGGATTTAGAACGTTCAGCGATGTCACATAACTGCCAGATTCAAACTGTGCTTTTGCGCTTTGGCTGCGAGACAGACGCACTCAGCTCATATGTCATATATCACAGCTATGCAGTGTTTTCAGCCACATAAGGTTTCAGACATTTAAATACGCATAAGCACCAGTAAAACAATACATTTAGAGTTTATAAAATACACACTGATGTCAGACAGCAATAACAATCCATTCAAATATAATTTGCTGACTTTTATTAATATCAGACACACATAATGGGCCTAAGTTTACTCTATTATTCTTCCAGTTCACCAGCAACTTATATAATACTAATATATTTCGAGAGAAACTGATGAATTCACGTGCTGTAAATCCGACTGACAGGACTGCGGGGCAAACTAAGATGGCGGCGCCCATCTCGCGTTATAGACCTTATTTACCAGATAAACAAGCGCGCCGCCATCTTTAGAATATTGTCTTTGAACTTCCGTTTTTGCGGTAGCCCTGTATATTTCTATGGCATCGCTGTTGAAGAATAATTAGCTGGTGAAGTGGATTTACCTGTTGTAGAGTTAATGAAAGTTATCATGAGCATTGTTATGTTTAAAGCAGATGTCTTAACAAATGTCAGTAGACCGAGAAGATTTTAAAACGAGCAGTTCATTCATAAATACGTAAGATTGCTGCGGAAATACAAACCGGAAGTCAAAAGACAACGAGCGCAGCGCTGAAAAGGGGCGGAGCTACATAAGGTCTATAGATCAAGATAAAGATCTTTTATAAAGGTTTTTAAATGACAAAACACACTCACTTACCATGGAGAATCAAACCTGCAGAAATTAAAATGAATAAATAGATAAATAGGTAAATAAATGTGATAATAGGAAAATAAATAAATGAATAAATGATTCATGTTTAATAAAATTCTTTTTTTTTTCACTTAATTTTTTTTTTGTGTTTATACATTTTTAAACATTTTTTTAACTTATTTTTAGTGAATTATTATTTTTTATATTTATATATTATTTTTAGATTTATTTTTAGATTTATTTATGTATCTATGCATTTTTTTTATTTTTAGATTTATTTATTCCCACATGTATTTATTTTTAGATTTATTTATTGATTGATTGATCATTTATATTTACTTTTCCGTGTGTAACATGGAAATGAGGAAGGCAGTCCTTCTGTAGCTTCAGTGCATCATTGGTTAAGAGCTCACGCTAGAATCATCAGGCCAGCTAAGCGATAGTGATGAGAGTTTTCAAAGAAAATGGCGGCAAGTAGTAATTCGTTGTCTAGTTTGCTACGGGATGTGGCAGATCAGCTGGAATGTTATTTTCACCTAATGTTATTCGCATTATGCCGAAATATTTAAACTATTTTCCAGAAATAAAAACACAAAGCTGAAGCTACTTATGTGATCCCCACAGCATCATCGTCATCCAGTCTGGAACCGTCAACGTCAGACGCTAGGGTGATGACGCCTAGAGTCAAACACCCAGTGGATGGTTGGTTAGAAGATTGCTGATAGCTAGCTATAACTTTAGCAAAATGACAAATAACATTAATGCCGTAAATGTTTTAAATTAGGAGCACGAGAAAACTTTATATGATGATCAGATGGTCTCATATTGTCCCATCCATCATCATTGTTAACGTGGGTAACGTTAGACGATATGAAGAAGTGGCCAGAGGTAACCTATGGGGACTGTCAGGAGTTGATGGAGCAGCATGTAGAGGGTGTAGATTAATACTGGAATTATTTTAAATCAGTTTTGTTAAACAAGAGATAACTTTGTGATTTGTTTTAGAAAATGTATAATTTAATAAAAGTTTTATTAAATTAGTTGTAAGAGTGTTTGTTGTTATCAGGAAGCTAGAGACACTTTTAATGACCTTCATGTAGAGGTAATATTTCACTATTTAATTTTCATATGTAATAAACCAAGATTTGAAAACTTGACATAACTTATTCCATTTAAATCAGAAGACTTAATTCATTTGAGTTTTAAGGGGAATCTACAGAGCTCACAATATATGGTTTTATAAAAATAAAAAAAAATAGTGACAGCTAACATCTGGCCACATTGTAAAGATTAAAAAAAAAAAAAAAAAAACTTCACAAAAGATAACATCTGAGCATATTGTAAAGGTTTATAGAAATAACTATTTACAGATAGGTAACATCTGGTTACATTGTAAAGGAGGAACAGACGTGGAACGCACGTCAACAAATCAACACTTATTCATCCTCTACATCAGAAATTATGTTGCTTAGAAGGTTACACAGGACAAATTCTCAAAATTTTATCAATTTTAGGGGTGAGGTTAATTGGAACTGTTGTGAGAAAGGATTTTGAAGTTTTTTTAAGTCACAGGACCCACTCAACATGGACACGTACATTGGCGATGTGCCTAGTGTTGGTGGTGTCTTCTTCGGAGAGTTGCATGCCTCTCTTGGTAAATGCTGGAACGACAAGTTTCACCTTCACTTCATCGCCTGGACAAAGATATTCCAGGAACCCTGAATTTGCAGTTTTGAATTGATCACAACACCGGGTTTTGAAACACCAAACCTTTCAGCAAGATCTGCAATAAATTAAGACGCAGCTTCATCACAGTCATCAGGAGCTGATCCCAAGTGTGTAGCTGATTGTGTATGTATTTGTAAGGTGCTCAGCGACTGAATGAAATGCATCCAATATCAACCCTGTGTGCTGACAAAGGTGGTTGTTCCTCAGCAGAGTTATGTACAATGGCGCCAGCTCAACGCATTGTGTTTTCATATCACATGTAGGTGGCTTCAGGTTGAGTTGTGATTTTGAAGCATAGTTGTGGTCAGAGGCAGATGGATCTTCCTATTGTGTTTCTGCATCACAGTTCAGGGGCATGTGGATGTGATCATCCTCACAGTTGATCACTGCATCACTGACGCTCATCGATGCATCTGTGGAAATAATATAACCATAAACATTAGTATTATAAATACATCATGAGAATATATGATGGCACTCATACTTTAACAGAACAGTGTGTGAGAGAGATGCATTAAAAATGAGACAGTATACACATAATCTCTAACTCTAGTGTTAATATATAGGTCAATATCAATATCTGAATGAGAGATGTAGCTAGCTGGCCTGCTAGCATCTGCAGTATCTGTAATTTACAGGAATAATGCTGTAAGACTGTAATGTACCATAATACTATAGTAAATATGTACCATTGTACTATCGTAAATATGAAATATATTGGTGGCAATGGTAATAATCATTTCTAATAAGCACATGGCTAGCTATGTTAGCTTACCTGAATCTGACAACCTGTTCAGCACCCGGCGTGACTTCTTTACCGCAACATCGTAGCCGAGCCATTTCTCGGGGTATGGGTGTTCATCAGTCAGCAGAAATGGTACGAACACACATAAGGGCACTTGGGTGGGCACTTCAAGTTGAGCGCCTTCAGCCATTGCCTCAGGTGCTCCTCGTCTTAAGGTGGTGGGTGTGAATTGTAAAGTGCACCGCAACACTCCGACCACTTAATCTAATCTACCGGTACAGTTATAGGATTACCGCTAGCGACTCGCTTAGGTCCCTCTCAGCCAGAAGTAAGATGGTAAAACAGACGCAATGGCGTGACCCTTGTTATCGCGGAAAAAAAGGTGAATACACACGCAAGAGCTACAACCTGTTACTACAAAGCCAGAGTAATCAGCAAGTGCTTCAATCAATGATTAACCAATGGTAAGCAAGCCCTATGAGCAAGACCAACCCACCTAATTATCATGACAAAGAAATGTAATAAAATTGAAAATAAATTTTAAAAATGTTGAAATAAATAAATGCTAAAATAAATAAATATGGAAATAAATACATATTGGAATAAATAAATGGAAAGATAAATAAAAGAAAAAATAAATAAAATTAGAAATAATTAAAACATAAAAGCAGAAAATAATAAATGAAGGGGGGAAAAATGAATTTTATTAAAAATGAGTCGTTTATTCATTTATTTATTTTCCTATTATCACATTTATTTACCTATTTATCTATTTATTCTCAGATACATATATTTATTCATTCATTCATTCATTTATTTATTCATTTTTAATTTCTGCAGGCTTGGTCCTCCAGAACTTACACATAATCGGAATATTGATGACATGGTAAGCAAGTTTGTGAATATTTTAAATAAAAAAGGAAAAACAAAATAATAGCGATCCATCTGTCAGTGTTATTGTGGCTGCGTTCAGCGTACGTGACACGCATGACGCGTCGCCATGAAAACAATAAGGGCAAACATTCTAAATTAACAGTCGCCTTAAAAAGGGGGGGGAGGGTCAGTTAGAATATTTTAAACTCACGCTTGAAAGGGTTAAACATAAATATTAAGGTTTTAGGTTTATAGGCCTAAGACAGAAGAAAGTAATTAAATGCTATGGTGGAGCTGGGGAAGATGGAGGTTTTCTGAGAGCATGTTGCAACTGCTACAGCAAATGCTGACCAAGTATTTGAAGGCTGAGAAGCAAGCTCATTTACTACTGATACAGCATGAATTAATCAGCTGTTCCCTATAAAGAATAGAGCTGCAACAAATGATTATTTTGATAATCAATTAATCTAACGATTACTGGAATGATTAATCGACTAATCATCGATTATTGCACTGATTAATCAGTGTGCTTTGTTCGATTATTACACTAATAATTAGTTGAAATACTGAGTTGTACATTAACTAATAAATAAAACAAGAAAATCACTTCAGCTTGTTTGTTTTTATTGAGTCTGGGAATTGTAATAACTTTTTAATAAGAGTAAAAATATGAATATTATGTAATATTGTGCATATTTTTTGAAAAATGCTCACCTATAGATTTCTTCTTTTTTTTCCCCTCCCTTTTTTACTAACTATCGAGTTTATGGTCATTGAATGGTGGTCCTGAGGTAAATGTAACATTTTGTGACATATTTGTTTGCAAGCTGTTTTATTGACGTCTTTCTGCGGTTGAAACTCTGATTAAGTGATTACATTTGAGATGGATTCATTTCAGTAAGTTGTACTGTATCTTTCAACATACTTTTTGATGTTCATTCATGTTTATTTCGTGCTGTAATAGCAGAAAAGAGGAAGAGATAATAGGTTCATGTGCCGCTTGACCTGAGATGTTACCGCGATCTGTCACACCACATTAAAGAGCTCCAAAATCACATGTATTGTTTGAATCCCATAATAAAATTGACAGAATTTATGTTAAAAGTAACCTGATCTGTCTTATCTGTCGGCACGTTGTCTGTGTCCTCTTTGCTCTACAATGTATCTTTCACTGTGTGAGAAAATGGATGTGTGGCGTGAGAACAGTGAGTTTGAAAGAGAGTTGGTGGCCCAGTATGACAGCATTTTTTGTAGATGTGCTAAACGTTATGTTTGGTAAATTTATGCTACGTTAAAAACTTAATTTGCACTATGCACTCCAAAGCGCCGTGTCTTTTTCTATTGGATTCGATCCAGGAGGGCTGCATTATAGTATCGCACTACAGCGCCCCACTGGTCAAACCGCGTTATTGCAGGCCCTTCAAATAGGTCATATGAGATCAAAAGACTATTCGTTGTTGATAATATCGACTAATCGTTTCAGCCCTAATAGTGGATGATGTGATTGCTAGCAGATTGAGTTAAGGGCCTGTGCCATCTAGAATTTCATGACAGAACTAAAGAAATGTGTTGTGGTGCTAATAATGCACGCACACGTTTTAAGCCCTTGCTACTTAAAGGTGAGGTAGTTGAACAGGTGGGATCTTTTAAAGATCTGGGTACAGAGACTGACTCCCAGTTTACTTTTGATAAGCATTCAGAGAGTCTTTTTAGGAAGGCTTACTGAGGAAATTGAGGAGTTTTAATATTGAAAAAGACATTTTGATAGTTTGTATAAATCACTCATTGAGTCAGTGCTCACTTTTAACACTGTTTCCTGGTTTAATTCTCTTTCTGTTAAATGCAAGAACAAACTTTTAAGGATTATAAACATGGCTGGTAAAATTATTGGCGAGAAACAAGCACCTCTGTCTGATCTCTACACTGTTGCAGTAAAAAGAAAAACCTCTGCCATTTTGGCAGATACTTCCTATTCCCTTTATATTTCATTTCCAGTCCAGGTAGACGGTACAAAGTACCTTTGGTTAAAAAGGCTAAGTATAAGAAGACCTTTGTTCCAACAGCCATTGATATTTCAAATAGGATCTTAAGATGAGTGAAGTTTTTTTTGTTTGTTTTTTTTAATTATTGTTGTGTGTTCTGTTTTTGTTGAGCCTTTGTCTGAAGACAATTTTCTACCCCTATGGGGCTAGACAATAAAGCTTTTGAATTTGAAAAAAAAAAAAAAAAACTTTGTATTTGTATACACACTAGTTTGCATTATTTATTTACATGCTAATATCATAAGTGCACCTAAGTGCAGCCTTTTATGTGAAGTCCAGCCAAGAGAATCTGAAATGATAGAGGATATTAAAAATCGCCCAGCCTAGTCACCTGGAAATCCATATTAACAGCTACATATTATGTTACATTATACGTCTTAATAGCTATTATTATAGCATAATCTGAACAGCTGATTCACTCATGTGCATTTTTCATCATTTGTGAGGGCTCACTGTGGACCGAGCCGTTCAAATGACTCATAATTGCATGGTAATCACAAAAATGTTACGATCCCCAACATTTGCACAAAGTCTTAAAATAGAAAACGGCTCACCATACCATAGGTGCATACAGATGTGTTTGCACCCTGTCTTTTTGGTAATGGAACACTTCTAGAAGAAAAAAAACTTTCCCCAATGGAAAATCTCTGTCAGTCATTGGTACATTTTAATACCTTGCGTCAAAAACACCCACCCCTAAAGAAGCCGCTTGACGTTACAATACATTTTCTCATTATTCTGACTTTCTTTTCGCCTCTACTTTTGACACTACAGGTTATTCTTTTGGGCTGGCCAGGACTCTACAGAGACACACTGGACTTCTTAATCATGTCACTGACGTTCCTCAAAGGATGCCAGGTAACCGGGCTTTGGCTCTGCTATAAAGGTCTATCACATCCAGACTGGAAGGTCTATAAAGTTCCTATTGCAGACATGTGTCAAATGGGGAAAAGACAATTGTTTGAGGTTAACCCTCAGGAGTCTAAGGCTGATTTGGGGTCCTGGTGTAGTTTTGAAATGCCCTGACATTTGTGCTTTTTTCAGTTGCTTATAAACATATTAATGACAAAAGTCTCATTACACTGTATTCAGCAAAAACTAGGCTACAATAATATGTGAGCAACAAGTATGTACATGTTTGTATTTTTGAGAGAATTACGTATATGCATGGTTTTTGAAAAAACTAAAAAAATAAGTCACTGAAATAAGGCCTCAAAATACACAAAAAATATTTAAAACAAGACTTATTATTCACAAGACTTTTGGGAACTGTATATTTTAGTCTAGAGTTTTTGCTTCAAAATGATGTGGAAATGATCCTGCCTACTCGGACACATAAAACATTGTATTGATTTATTAAATTTCTAAGACAATTTTTGTTTACACAGGCCGTATGCGAAGAGACGTGAATCTTCATGAATAATGCTGTGATTCACACCTGACGAGATTAAGACCCTGCCCCTAATGAGCCAAATAATGAGCCATTCGGTCAGGAATGTGACTGAGTGAACTAAGAGAGACTGCAATGACAAAAGAAATATATATTTTGTTTTGTTTGAAGTTTATTTAAAATATAGTTAACTATGTAAGTGAGTGCACTGCAAAAAATGCTGTTCTTACTTAGAGTTTTTGTCTTGTTTCTAGTCAAAATATATTTAAGTTCTTAAATCAAGAAGCATTGTCTTGACAAGTAAAAATTATTTTCTTGTTTTCAGAAAAAATAAGTCAAAATTAAATGAGTTTTTCCTTAAAACAAGCTAAATAATCTGCCAGTGGGGTAAGCAAAATAATCTTATATCAAACCAAAAATAAGATATATAATCTTGTTTTCAGTTTGGATTAAGATTATTTTGCTTACCCCACTGGCAGATTATTTTGCTTGTTTTAAGGAAAAACTCACTTAATTTTAACTTATTTTTCCTAAAAACAAGAAAATAATTTTTACTTGTCAAGAAAATGTTTCTTGATCTAAGAATTTTTATATATTTGGACTGGAAACAAGACAAAAATTCTAAGTAAGAACAGTATTTTTTGCAGTGTGTCAAAGACATATTTTGAGTACACAGAAATAAATCCTGTTCAAAGATATATGTGAACACATACCTGGCATTTGGTTTCTGCACTAAAGAAGGAAGGAAGGAAAGAAGGAAGAAAGAAAGACACTTTCCAGTCAGTGATTTCAGTATCATATTCATGCTGTCCAACGTGTGCCAATATCTGGTCAAATCTGTGAGATAAAAGAAAAAACCCTTTGTGAGCATGATGATAACAGGATCATATCAGTGTAGGAACCTTTTTCCTCGTCGAAGCAGAGACCAGGAGACGTTAGGATATCTTTCAAGCAGAAGTTACTCTTTATTGAGAAAATTTATTGAGATGCTGTGCATCACTGTAGTCATCCAAGTCTAACTAAAGCAGTTATACTTTGTAGAGGTGGAGACAATCTAAACAAAGCATGCAAATGCAGTGCAGGAATCAGCCCGTTCCCGGCATTTCCCCAGCCCTGATCTAATCAGCATAACAGTGTCATTCAAATGCATAGGTGCTAATCCAATCAGTCTGACAATATCGCCCATACCTTCACATTACCATAGAGACAAAGGCACAGCTGTGCCTTGAACTTGTCATGCCAAATGGTCAGGAAGTGCATAAAGACAAAAGGTTAACGTCTCAGACACCTGGGCTGCCTGACTTGATCTCCTTAGAATGTCATCATCTTTACCTCAAAATGTAAAACACAATGTACATAACGTTTTCAGTTTATATACTATTACATTTGAACCTAGATATAACGTTTTATAAATTTGTAATCCCACAGTTCCCCCTTTGAGAGTTCTAATAACTCTTACAAAATACAAATTTAGACAAATTTTCATTCTTGTAACCTGTGATCATTACAAACACATAGCACTTGCTCTGTGTTGATTGTCTGTAGTGACGAATGGCATGCTGACACAGAAACAAACATGCAGCTAGGGTCCGTGTAGTTCTTACAGGTAATAGTATTTCTGGTTGGAACGTTCATTTCCCAGTGATGGGCCATTTGTTGAATGAAACACTTGATACTGTGGATGCACAGATAGTACACCAGTAGGAAAAACAACAGCAGAATTGCTATTTTCTTGATCCACAGCCAAGGTTTACCTAACAGGTTTCCGAACCATGAAGAATTATCTTCAGTCATCTGGTGTAATTTTGCTGAAAGATCAAGAATGTCTTGTTGGATTTTGTTCAAGTTCTCTGTTGGATCCATTAACCTGGTACAGCACTCAGGTCCGATAATGGTGCATGCTCCCCCTTGCGTTGCAAGAATGTAATCCAAGGCCACTCTGTTCTGTAAGATCATTATCTTGTGCGAAGCAAGAGTGTCCGTGATGTTACACAGGGCCAAAGCCGTATCATTGTACAGCCGTTTCTGTACAGAATTCAATAAGCTTCTGACTTGATCAAGGGCCTGCCTGACACCATAAGACAGGATTAATGCTCCAAGAGTTCTTGACCACCATGTTTGTGCACAAGTGAGTCCTGGAATGCAGCCATCTTCTTTGTTCGTGGTAGGAGCTGAATTATGTAGATGTGGAAATGGGGTGTGCTACCCATGGGATTCCTGCTCCTACCGAAGGTGGATGTGGCATGCAAAACGTTCTTTCCAGCAAACAAGGCGTTTCTTGACATATTCATCAGCTCTAAGAATATGTTGTTTCTGTATTCTATACTTTGTGCGATGTCCATGATGATCACTAGTATGTCAATCTTGATCATGTTGATGGATGACTGAAGATGACTAATTTTTTTTTCGTGACAGTTGACATCGGTAGTGGGTCTAGTTTTCTTTTAGAGGTTGTGGCTTCATACGCAGGTGAGGAGGTTGGTGCTTATGGGTATTGGGACAGCCATCAAGTGGTATCTGCACAGAGTAAGAAAGAAAATAAAAGACAACAGAGCAGTATTTGTTGTAAAAGCAGTGACACAACACTGCAGCTGCTGTAATCAACATCACTTGATGTGGTCTGTGCCATTTAGGCTCGAACGGCTTGTTTCTGAATTACTTTATCATGACCCACTGACCTGGGATGATCGTGTGTCCACCTTCTGGTGGAGTCTGCCAACACAACTCAACTCTCTCTCTCTGGCACTCTGTACTGCCTTTGTGAGGTTTTCACAGTAAGTGATCAGGGCATCTGCACTGCAAAAAATACTGTTCTTACTTAGAATTTTTGTCTTGTTTCCAGTCCAAATATCTAAAAATTCTTAGATCAAGAAGCATTTTCTTGACAAGTAAAAATTATTTTCTTGTTTTTAGGAAAACCAGCAGTGGGGTAAGCAAAATAATCTTAATCCAAACTGAAAACAAGATTATATATCTTATTTTTGGTTTGATATAAGATTATTTTGCTTACCCCACTGGCAGATTATTTAGCTTGTTTTAAGGAAAAACTCACTTCATTTTGACTTTGACTTTCTGAAAACAAGAAAATAATTTTTACTTGTCAAGACAATGCTTCTTGATTTAAGAACTTAAATATATTTTAACTAGAAACAAGACAAAAACTCTAAGTAAGAAAAAGCATTTTTTGCAGTGTGTGGCAATGTGTACATCAGCATTTCTAAGATCAATCACACCTGGCATCTTCATTGGGCGTCCTGTAATAATCTCATGAGGGCTCAGTCCTACTGCTCTGTTAGCTGACTTTCTCATACTACACAGTACCGCTGGCAGCGCCTCGACCCATGGTACTCCTTCCTGGTGCATTTTGCTTAGCCTGGTTTTGATTGTTCTGTTTGCTCATTCAACCTGTCCTGATGCTTGTGGCCTGTAGGGGCAGTGAAGATTACACTTAATTTTAAACATTTTAGACACTTCATTGACTATCTGTCTTGTGAAGTGTGTACCTTGATCTGAGTCAATGTAATCTGGTAATCCCCATCTGGGAATGAAATCAGTGACAAGACATTTAGCAGTATGTGCAGCTATAGCACGCCCTGTTGGATAAGCTTCTATCCATCTCGAGAACTTGTCCATTACTACCAAAACATCAGTTTTTCCCTTACAAGGAGGCAATGATATGTAATTAACTTGCAGGTGACTAAATGGTCCTGAAGCTGGGGTATGTGCTGCTGCTTTAGTTGCTGCTGGCACATCATTATTTTTCTGACATGTAACATCTCTTGACTGTTTCGGTGGCTACATTTCTAAATTTTGGATTCCACCATTGATTTGAGAACCTGTGATTCATTGTTGCTGGACCACTGTGACCCAAATTGTGTATTTGTTGAGCCAAATATGGCAGCAGTGATTCGGGAGCGATATATATGCCCTCTTTGGTCCAGCAGCCAGATGAATCCACTGTGGCTCCTTTGTCTAACCATGTCCATGCTTCATAAAGTGGAACGTCTTTGTACAGATCAGTGATTGATTCAGGAGGCAGAATTGTCTTCTGTGCTGTACTACCTGAACACACTTGTACAGTTGCATAGGAACAAGCCTGTTTAGCAGCTACATCAGCAAGAGCATTATCTTTAGCTTCCGTAGTATTGGTTGTGAGATGTGCTTTCACTTTGATCACCGCTAATTTCTTTGGAAGTTTCATGGCAAACATTAGATCTTTCACTAATCCAGCATGCTTAATGGGTGATCCAGCAGAAGTTAGAAACTGTCTACTTTGCCAAATGACACTGAAATCATGAACTATCCCAAAAGCATACCTGGAATCAGTGTAGATATTTGCAACCGATCCTGAAGCTAGCGTACATGCTCTAGTTAAGGCTACTAGTTCTGCAGCTTGAGCTAAAAAATTATCTGGAAGATGACCTGAAGCTACCACTTCAGTGGTGGAAGTTACTGCATAGCCTGCTCATCTGTTACTCTCAATGACTTGAGCTGAACCATCAACAAACAACTCCAATTCGGCATTCTCTATGGGAGTTTCTGTTATTTCACTTGTAGCTGCGTATGTAAGCGTAACACAGTCGTGAGTCATTTCTCCTTCATCCTTTAACACAACTTCATTCATTGCAGACATCATACATGAGGATGGGTTCGTGACTGGCGCACGCTGTAAAACAATGTTTGGGGCTGTGAGGGTTGTTAACCAATTTCCCCAACGAAAGGGGGTGACAGAAGTGACTTTTGCTTGATTAATTAGTGTGGACACTGCATGAGGGCATCTTACGTTTACAGTCTGTCCTAACACCATTCATGATGAAGCCTGAAGAGCTAGATGAACTGCCTGCACTGCTCTAAGACAAGGGCCCATCCCTTGAGTGACTATGTCAAGTTTACCAGAATAGTAATGAATGGGGCGTAAACTGCCCCCATGATCTTGCATTAGACATGCAGTCATAAAGCCTAAGTGTTCATGGACATAAAGCACAAAGGGCCTACCAGATTGTGTAATTCCTAATGCTGGTACTTGACATAGTGCTCTCTTCAAATCATTGAAAGCTTTGAGCTGAATTTCTTCCTTACAAACAGTATCGGAATCTTTAACTTGCCCTTTCAACAAGTCATAGAGAGGCTGAGCAATCGAGGCATATTTTTCAATCCAAGGTCTACAGTAACCTGCTGTTCCTAAAAATGATCGGAGTGTTTTAATTGTATTAGGCGGAGGTATGGCTTTGACTGAAGTGGCTCAATCCTGTAAGAAAGCATACTCAGGAGTGGTTGCATTATTGGTAGAAACTTGTGCTGAGGACATTTTTATGCTAGCAGATTCGAGGACATGTCTAAAGTTAGATGTACTTGTCTGAGTAGATCCATTTTGTAGGAATTACTGTAATTTCTGCACCTGTATCAAGAAAACAGAAAACTTTCACAAAAATTATTTTGTCATTGTGATGGATTACATGGGAAAGGTAGCGACTCACAGCCCCAACGATTCATTGTTTTCCTGTTCTTTTTGTACTTTTAGAAGAGCCTGAGCAAGATGTCCTAAAGTTTCAGTGTACCTTGGCGGAACTACTTCAGGGTTGTAGGCAGGCTGAGAAAGAGCAGAGTTATGCATAGTATTTATTTTACTATCTTGCAACTTCTTCCTACACTCTTTTTCCCAGTGACCTGATTTTTCACAGTAGTTGCATTTGCCTTCTCTTTTAGGCCATCTGTTGTCTTGATTCCTTGTGCTAAACGTAGTTGCTGCTACTCTCACTTTTGCCTTAACATCAGCATCTCTTTCCCATGTAGCTAACCTTTCTAGGTTATTTCTGAGGATTTTGTTAGACCAAGTTAGATATAGGAATAGCAAGGCTTTTCTGTATTCGGCTAAAAAGCCATCTGACCAGATGCGGACTAAGGGTCCCTGGTCATCTAGCACACATTCAGAATCATCAACTATTCCACTGTAAGTTACAGCTGACTGACAAAACCTTTCAGTGTATTCACTCAGTTTCTTCTTTCCTTTGCACACAGTTAGTGATTCTGGACCAGTGTATTTTGGGTCCCATGATATTCTTTAGAATTGTCTACATGTTGTAGTTCAGAAGTAACAGCAGACTCAAAACTGTTGAATTCAGATTCAGTTAGAATTTGTGACATCAGCTGTGTGACTTCTGTTAATGACGTCGTAGAGACGCATTTTGCTTATCAATGCCCTTCTAAATTCAGAAAAATGTGTGCATGCTGAGGGTAAGCTCTGGAATAGTCACTCTATATCTTTAGGTCCTAGCGCTTTGGCAACAGTTTGTACTTGGACAACAGAAGAGTTTGGAGGAACACTTTCAATTCCCTCAATTTCCTGAGATCTTCTCCTAGCACCACATACCTTCACTGAATCTACAGGCACATCAGTTACTGATTGGATGGCTACATCTGTTTTAAAGAAAGTTTGTAAGTCAGGATAATTGTTATCAGGCTGACTAACTTCATCCACATCAGTTTTTGCTGCAGCTTTGTTGCGGTTCAATTTCTTAGTCAAAGAGGATACTCTAACACAGAGCTCTTTGTTCTGTTCCTCTAGCTCTGAGTTATGCTGAGACTGTTGTATAGCTGGCGCTAAACCAAGTTCTCTGTGGCAGCAGATAATGCCTTTCACATTGTTCTTGCGAATACATGCTCCTTATACCGTTTTACCCTCATCTACAGACCAAGTCTTGTCTGGATGGATCTCATATTTCTGAGTTAGTTCTTGTCTAACTTTCTCAGTGACTATTAGGTTCATTTGCACACCTAACTGTGATCTGAATTCGCTATCTGACCACAACGGTGTCACAAGACCACCTTTTTCAGTTGTTGGGATCAGTCTAGCATTCTTTCTAAACGTTTTGTTAGTTTCTTTGTTACCACACAATCAAAATACTAAAACTTCTCTGATCAGCAGAGGGTACACTTGTTAACACAGATCAACTATTGTTAACCTTCCTTGGCAAAACAGAGGACAACACAAATTATTAGCCTGAACAAAGGGTAACCAATTTTTCCCTGCCGAAACAGAGGATAACCAATATTAGCATGTAATGCTAATCTTCCCTGCCTGAACAGAGGATAACCAGTATTAGCACATAATGCTAATCTTCCCTGCCTGAACAGAGGATAACCTTCATCTCTAAAAAAAACATTTTTTAGAGGATAACTTAGTTAACCAAACCCTACAGCTGTCTGTTAACTATTCTCTGACAGTGCAGAGGATAACAAATTTGTACTGGTCTTAAAGGTTCTTTTGGATAGAGTGGCACACATTAACCCTTGGTTGTACTGAAAAATTCAGTCTGGAACGAAGTCAGATCTTTGAGCTTGAAGTTTCAATCTGGATTCAGGTGAGGAGCTCTATCCAGGTCAGGGCACTAAAACTGCAGGAACCTTTTTCCTTGTCAAAGCAGAGACCAGGAGACGTTGGGATATCTTTCAAGCAGACGTGTCTCTTTAAAAAAAAAAAAAAGCGCATTGTCCAACGCTGTAGTCATCCAAGTCTAACTAAAGCAGTAATACTTTGTAGTTTATATACATTCAAGGGGGAGGGATACATACAGTAGAGGTGGAGACAATCTAAACAAAGCATGCAAATGCGTTGCAGGAATCAGCAAGTTCCCGGCATTTCCCCAGCCCTGATCTAATCAGCATAACAGTGTCATTCAAATGCATAGGTACTAATCCAATCAGTCTGACAGTATCGCCCATACCTTCACATTATCATAGAGACAAAGGCACAGCTGTGCTTTGAACTTGTCATGCCAAATGGTCAGGAAGTGCATAAAGACAAAAGGTTAATGTCTCAGACACCTGGGCTGCCTGACTTGATCTCCTTAGAATGTCATCATCTTTACCTCAAAATGTAAAACACAATGTACATAACGTTTTCAGTTTATATACTATTACATTTGAACCTAGATATAACGTTTTATAAATTTGTAATCCCACATCAGCTATTGTATTAATGTTAATATAAAGTCCACTCTTAACAGAAAACATGATTTTTGTGATCTCATGCATGCACGTATTATTGCACATCATGTGAAGAAAAATTTGTATAGGCCTATATTTCAAATTATAGTACCGGTAAAAAGATTTAAAAAGAAGATTTTGAAAGAAGTCTCATGCTCATCAAGCCTGCATTTATTTGATCAAAAATACAGAAAAAACAGCAATACTGTGAAATTGTCATGTGGGAGGTTGTAGTATTCAAGGCACGAAAGAGATATCTTCAAACTATATTTAACCCTCTGGGGTTTAAGGATTTTTGGGGCCCTGGAGAAGTTTTGACATATACTGACATTTGTGCTTTTTTCAGTTGTTCATAAACATATTAATGGAAAATGTGTCATCACACTGTATTCAGCATGAACTTGGCTACCATAATATTTGAGTAACATGTATGTACATGTTTGTATTTTTTAAGGAATAACGTTTATGCATGGTTATTGAAAAAACAAAAAACTTAAGTCATTGAAACTAATATTTTATATGTGTTCACAAGACTTCTGGGTATTGGAGGTTGTAGACTAGAGTGTTTGCTTCAAAATGATGTAAAAAATGATCCTGCCTACTCGTTCATATAAAACAATATATTGATTTAAATTTTGTAAGACACTTTTTGTCAAGAAACACAATATGCGTGGAAGCGTGAATCTTCATGAATAATGCTGTGATTCACACATGAGAGGACAAAGACCTGCATAATGACCTGCATAATGAGCCCTTTCAGTCAGGTAGGCTATGTGAAAAAACCCTCTGATAACAGTTGTATTAAAGTAAATATAGTGTCCACTCTTGACAAAAAAACATTTGTGATCGCATGCATGCATGTATTATTGCACATGTGAAGAAAATTTTGTAAAGGCCTATTATAGTTTAAATAACAGTACCAGTCAAAAGATTGGACACATTAGCCTACTATTATAATGTTTTTAAAAGAAGTCTCAAGTCTCTAACCAAATAATGGTTTTCTATTTTAATATACTTTGTTAATGTGCAGTTGATAAACTATACATCATTAAAAATATCTAAGACTCAAGCTTCACATTTTGACCTCTATTTTACTCTTATAGTGACCGTAATTTGTTAATAGCCTATGCGTCAGGAGTTATGAATATGAAAGACAGAGTCGTTACCTTTGACAAAACAACATCCATCAGGACTTTTAGCTTAAAAGCATGCACATTTGGAGAAACTGATGGATTCTCATATGTATATGTCAATTTCCTATACAGAGGAGTAATATTTATTCAATATTTATTATCATCACTATGAGCGCTGGATACTGTTTTCAATTCATACTTGCAGCTGGAGGGCGCTCTGTGCACATTTAGTCCACAAATGACTCAGTGAAGAACAGACATACCATGTGACATTCCAGGAACTAACAGGCTTCCAGAGACCGCTAACCATGGCTATAACATGTAGATAAACACTTTTGAAGATAATACACGATTGCGACAATGTATACATGTATCACCTCAGAATTTGCGCCTGAAAAGAGTGCTCACTCCGTGGGCGTGGCCGAATTAACGGATAATGAGCTGACTCACGGATGTCTCTCTTTTCATTCAGATTACATAAACAGAATTTTTGTTTTCATGATTTCACGATTTAAAACCTGACATTTCAACGTTTCTTTAGACATAAGTCTCATTTTTTTGTAATTAGTATTCACTAAGTTACAGTTCATTTTCTGAGAACTATCAGATTGGACTTCGTTCAGAGGCAGACGAAAGATCACGCGCTATGTTAGTTTTCTTTATTTTGCAAAAAGCACATTTTGTTTTTGTACACAAATAAAAGATATTTCACAGATTAAAATGGTGTAGAACTCTTAAAAGTATTTTAAGTCTCTTTCATACTGATAAGAAAAAAGCAAGGTGGTATCGCTGGCACGACTAGCCAACCTGGAACATGAAAATCACCAGGAAATAACTACTACAAACACAATGTAACTTAAAACAATACAGGACGAAGGCTGAACTGAAACTGAGTGCTTATACAAAGGAAACAAGAGTAACCAAGATTAACAAGACAAAGCTCGTACAAATGAACTAATGAGGATACAAACAAGTGGCGGGAAGCTGAATAAAGGGAGGCATGTGACAAATGAAAATGCAAACATAGAGTTCAAAACAGACAGACATGTGACAGTAATATTATTACAATTTTAAATAATGGTTTTCTATTTTAATATACTTTCAAATATAATTTATTTCTGTGATGCAAAGCTTTCATCATTCCTTGCAAACGAAAGCTTCATTGATGTGGCACTATATAGGCTATTTTACAGTAAACTTTTCATAATCTGTCCAAAACAGGCCAAAAGAAATATTGTCTAAACATTCATATTGCTATGACATTTTATTATAGAGCCTATAAATGTTAATGTGCCGTTTAATATGTTGCTAACACATTTTATTTCAGTCTTTTTGAAGCTTAATATTGACAGACACAAGTCTATATCATGATTAGAATAAAGAATTTAGGGATAAAAAAAAACATACCTTTCACAATCCTCTTCTTGATCAAGTTGATCCTCGAAATGGAATTGAATCCATTCATGCTCTTCCATTTAGGTAAATCCTTTTAGAATTATTCCTTTACCACATCTCAAAACATCTCATATTCACTCAGTTACAGTTAATTTTCTAAGGGAGTATCAGATTGGACTTCATTCCAAGAGAGATGGCAAGTCGCGCATAATGATAGTTTTCTTTATTTTGCAAAAAGCACAACATTTCGTTTTTACTGTGAGTGTACACAAATAAAAGAAGACATCCCATAGTTTCAATTGATAGATTACTACTGTATCTATGACAAAAAATTGAGTATTTTAAGTTGACTTTGCTGCTATGTGAAAAAAAAATCCAGCAAAATGCACTGGTGCGTTTCCCGACCTGTGAGTGTTAATAATGAGTATAAAAAAGCACATCTTGTACTCTCAAAACACCTCTCAGAATGAACTACCATCTAAACACCTCTCAGAATAGGTTTTTTTTTTTAAAATGACGTCATTGTTGCGGCACGAAATGCGACTGGAGGGCAAGGAGTGATTTTTCTATATAGGACTCCTATCACAAACTCAAAATTCCTATGTTTTGCGTCGTTTATGGTTATTTAAATCTATTAAACCGAGCTTTTATCGTATCAATGAGCTTTTATCATTTACATAACGTATATTGTTTTTTAACTTTAAAAGTTGTCACCTTTTATATCGTTTTGCATCTGCTGATACTGAAATGAATATGGATACCAGCTTACTTTTTTTGTTTTTGACTTGGTTAAATATTCACATTCTTCATTGTATCGTTTGCAAGAAAGAGAAGATATTTTATTCCATTGCATGATCATTTGGTGTAGAATTCCGTTCACAATGTTGATCTGGTTACTGCGAAAACAGTGTCACATGCTGCTGCTTCAGCCATCATATGGTAGAAAATGTCCCAAAAAAAAATATATATATATTGTGTTCAACAAGTTGACAGAAATCAATCTATTTAGGGTGTAAATGTAACTGTAGTTTTAATGTTTTCTTTGTAAATATTCACTTTCCCATATGACCACGGAGGAGAATCGGAGGAGCATTAAGTGGACAGACACACTTTTTTACAGTCTATGACAGACACCGACACACTGTATTTTTTATTTATTTTAACAAATGACAACCAAAATCAAACCCATAGAAGCTTGTGAACAGTTTTGAAGTGGCTGCATGCAAGTTATTCTCATTCATAAGACGAGTGAGAGTCATACTCGCAAATGTAATGTTAATCATTAAACCAAACAAAATACAACACTTTCAAAAACACTCAGCCACCTCCTCAACCTGCTTCCCTTAGTGTGTTTTTACACGTAGAAAAGGCGAAAATTGTATTACACTGTCCAGTTTTTTCCCTGAACAAGGTTGTAAGCTCCTGTTGCAATTCTCGATTCAGCATAAATTACCTACAATGGTGACATTTTTCACAATCACGACAGAAAATCAAAAATAATGCCCTAACGTCACTAGCAGAAAGGCAGCGCGATATAAACAAACCAGACTACAACTGAACACGGGGTGACGGCAGCTTCACATTCTCTATATCTACCCCCTCAATGGCAGTCAAGTTTTTCAATTCAGTCAAAAAATCGCTCCTCTTCATAACATAAGGTTCACGTCCAAAATATATTGTTATTTTCTGTTTATACCTTTCTAAACCAGCACAGTACGGACTTTTCTCCATCTCTTCCTTTCTAATTTTCACTGCTTGCCCTCCACATTAATTCCGCGCATCACCAGAACCATGTGATTGCTAACAACCTATTAACTACCATCTAAACACCTCTCAGAATGAACTACCATCTAAATAATGGATGTAAAAAAGCACATATTGTCAGCTCAAAACACCTATCAGAATGAAGTACCATCTAAACACCTCTCAGAATCAGCTACCATCTTAATAATGGATGTAAAAAGCACATCTTGTCAGCTCAAAACACCTCTCAGAATGAACAACCATCTAAACACCTCTCAGAATGAGCTACCATCTAAATACCTCTCAGAATGAGCTACCATCTAAACACCTCTCAGAATGCGCTACCATCTAAATACCTCTCAGAATGAACTACCATCTAAACACCTCTCAGAATGAGCTACCATCTAAACACCTATCAGAATGGACTACCATCTAAACACCTCTCAGAATGGACTACCATCTAAACACCTCTCAGAATGAGCTACCATCTAAACACCTCTCAGAATGAACTACCATCTAAACACCTCTCAGAATGAGCTACCATCTAAACACCTCTCAGAATGGACTACCATCTAAACACCTCTTAGAATGGACTACCATCTAAACACCTATCAGAATGCGCTACCATCTAAACACCTCTCAGAATGAGCTACCATCTAAACACCTCTAAGAATGAACTGCCATCTAAACACCTCTCAGAATGAACAACCATCTAAACACCTCTCAGAATGAGCTACCATCTAAACACCTCTCAGAATGTGCTACCATCTAAACACCTCTTAGAATGGACTACCATCTAAACACCTCTCAGAATGGACTACCATCTAAACACCTCTGAGAATGGACTACCATCTAAACACCTCTTAGAATGGACTACCATCTAAACACCTCTTAGAATGAACTACCATCTAAACACCTCTCAGAATGAACTACCATCTAAACACCTCTCAGAATGCGCTACCATCTTAATAATGGATGTAAAAAAGCACATCTTGTCAGCTCAAAACACCTCTCAGAATGAACAACCATCTAAACACCTCTCAGAATGGACTACCATCTAAACACCTCTCAGAATGAGCTACCATCTAAACACCTCTCAGAATGAGCTACCATCTAAACACCTCTTAGAATGGACTACCATCTAAACACCTCTCAAAATGGACTACCATCTAAACACCTCTTAGAATGGACTACCATCTAAACACCTCTCAGAATGGACTACCATCTAAACACCTCTGAGAATGGACTACCATCTAAACACCTCTTAGAATGGACTACCATCTAAACACCTCTCAGAATGAACTACCATCTAAACACCTCTGAGAATGGACTACCATCTAAACACCTCTCAGAATGGACTACCATCTAAACACCTCTTAGAATGGACTACCATCTAAACACCTCTCAGAATGAACTACCATCTAAACACCTCTTAGAATGAACTACCATCTAAACACCTCACAGAATGGACTACCATCTAAATACCTCTCAGAATGAACAACCATCTAAACACCTCACAGAATGGACTACCATCTAAATACCTCTCAGAATGAACTACCATCTAAACACCTCTCAGAATGGACTACCATCTAAACACCTCTCAGAATGGACTAACATCTAAATACCTCTCAGAATTAACTACCATCTTAAATGGAATGAATTGCAGCTATGTTGTTCAAGCAACTGTCATGCAACTTTTATTGACACAATTGCATCTATTAGCAATGTGCACCAGTGCATCACGAGAGACATTCCCACTGCTTTCTTCTTCATTTGTGACAATCCCTCTCGATACCCGTTTAGTATTCTGACCCATTCTGTCAGCTCTGCAGTCTATTAGGGAGCGCTGTCCTATGCAACTGTCACTTAGCCTGAGAAAACTTTAAGCATGCCACTGCACAAGCATCTATTTGTCTCCACCTCAAATACTTCCCATGGAGCAGAATACAAGATGTCTCATCTTTTGCAATAGGAACAGGGGCCGTGAAAGATGAATTATTTACTTTGCTGACTTGTGCAGTGCCTAGGGAAAGAGACTACAGTCGCTGAAAGACAGGGGCACAAAAACCTCCTGCCTGAACCGACTCCAGCAGCACTATATCTGCAGCCATCTGAACACAGGTACCCTTTACATCTGAGCTATGCTTATATACATTTGCCGAACGCATTGTATCGCACACTCCTTGGAGGTTAAAGAAAGTTCTGAGCAGCTGTTTCTGTAATGTTCCTGGGCTTTGAATGCAATATAAATATTGAATCACAAGAGAAAGGCCTCATGCAGTGCTTCTATTCGAAGAACACTTTTCATTCGCTTGTTTGTTTGTTATGCATTTCCAAAAGTTTTTTGGCAAAAGTTAAATAAACTGTCGAATATGAAATCTAAGAAAATCTGTAATCTATTCTGGATGTTATATATGGAAATAAATGCATTTTTGATTAGTTATTTTGATTTATTTTGAAGGTTTCTCTTTCTAGACTTGCTGGATTCAAATTTTATTTTAATATTATTTATATATTACGGAGCCCCGGACATGACATGCAGGAAAAAAAATAGTTTCCATGACATGCAATAAAAAAAAAATTAAATCTTGCGCACGATTAACTATTTCGTTCCCTTGATTTATAAATCGCATGATTTAGCAAATCAAGAGAACAAATTAGTAAATCGTGCGCACGATTTAATTTTTTTTTTATTGCATGTCATGTGCAGGGCTCCGTAATATATTAATATTTAGAATTTTTGTATTTTCAGTTTTTATCTTAATTTTAGTCATTTATGTGCTTTTGAAATTTTATTATGTTTTGTTTTTTTAAATATTTCTATTAAGATTTAATTCACTTTTTATTTCAGTTTTAGCTTTAATATTTTAGTACTTCAACTAGGCCTAATTTTGTTCCATTTAGTTTCTGAGGCAACATTTCTAATTTCTGCTTACATTTTTTAGTTTAAAGTAAGAATGTTCATGCAATGATCGCTTTTTTATTGGCAAAAGTGTGAACAGCTTGTAACGAAACTTAAATAACAAGACCTTGCCTGACTTCCAATTTTGTTTATGAAAGCATGTCGACTGATTTTTATGTAAAGGACTTTTTTGCCAGGAAAATCAAAACAAATGTGAAGTTTACGTGCGCTGCCAAGAGCCCCTCTTCTGTTCTATGACACATGACATTAATGCTCATACAAGGATACAGGATAATGCCGAAACAGCCATTCTGTACTGTAATGTCAATGTGCCATGCAAAGAAACAGAATTAATTCAAACTAGTCTCACAAAGCCAGATCTATAGTCTATAATCTCTAACCAAACTATCATAACAGAATATTTTTAATTACCTCATCTGCTGATGATGCACATGATGCTGGTGAATCACACAGCTGGTGCAAAACATATCCAAGTCGCTGATCAGATGCGTTCTTAACTACTACTTTCTCACCGCTGTCATTTTTGTTGTGTGTTTATTATTGAGAGCGCATGTTTAAATATTCATCTAAAGTCGTTTTAAGCAGTATATCGCTTGTTTTTTTAACAGTATATCGCTGCAAATGTATTTCCAACTTCTTTTTACTTTGAAGAAAAGAACGAAAAAGAGAGTATATAGCATAGTATATAGATGGCGCCGTGAATCACGTTCAGCTGTACGTTACATGCGCACAAGTGCGAGTGCAGTTGCTGGCTGCAGTTCAGTTAACGGCCACCGGTGTCGCTATTAACAGGGGTTTCTGAATTCTACATATTACCCCATTAAGTTTGTCATCTAATATTTATATTTTATTTAATTTAAGCTTTATTTTAATATTTTAATAGTTTTATTTATTGTTTTAGTTAATATCAACACTAACTGGATGTTTCTTGCTGACAATAAAAGTCAAGTCATCTATTTACATAGCGCTTTATACAATACAGATTGTTTCAAAGCCACTTTATAGTGATTAACAGGAGAATAATGATTCAGTGATGCAAATAGAAAGCTATCAAATGAATGTGGAGAACAGTTCAGATTATGTGGTCTTGGATAAATGTGATGTGAAATATTTATACTCTGACCTGATTGAGCACAGATTAAGAAATTGTTAAGATCTTTTTTGAAACTCTACAGGATTAATGTACTTTATTTACAGGGAGGAAATCTGTGATGCAAGAGAAAGTCACCATTTGCTGTAGATTTAATTTCAATGTTGTCTAGCAGAAATGTCTTTCCTATGGGAGGTATCGTTTTACATTCCAGGGGTTGGATCATGTGCTAAATATTTAAGGGGGAGGACCTGTTTATTACTTCACAAAGTACTGCATGGGTTGACAGGCTACATACGCAACCTATGCAAAGCCTTCCTCCCGCTATAATATCATCTGACTGAAAGTAGTCCCAAAGGACATTGCAACCAACAGCTGGCAGATTTTCGTTTATAATCTCTCCCTTGGTTTGATCTATGCTCGGTATCAGCCGTCTGCCTGCGAGTTTAAAATGAACAATAAAGCAGGCAAAGATTTAGTTGTGCTGGTGACCTGAGATTCAGGCGAGGATTTTGTAAACAAAATTACTTGCTATTCCTGAAGGGCGTGTGGTTCAATTTTTGAAATAATTTTGTGTGTACTCCTACTTTGAATACATTTCCTGGCAGTGGAAGGATTCTCTCCCTGACAAATATGACCCAATTTATGATCACTTTGAAGTGCTGCAGAAGCTGAAAGACATTCAAAGATCAAGTGAGGATTTAAAATTAGGGTCTATTGAAAAGCAATTATGTCTTTATAGCAAAGCTGCATTTTCTGCATCAAATCAATGTTCCAAATCAAAAAGTGTCTTGGTGTTGGCTGATGTATTTTCTGTCCACTTAATTACATGCTTCTGATATCATAAGACATTGATAATGTAATGCGTAATCTCCCGCAGGACTGATTAGGATTGCCACACTTCCATAGGGAGCAAAGCACTAGCCAATTAGCTCTTCATACATCTTAAATCATTGCCATATGACAATTTCTCTCTCTGCATCCTAAAGGGTAAAATAAATTATTATAGAATATCTGCAGCTATATACCTAATTTAAAAAAATGCTGAATCTCACAAAGCCTGGAAAGAACAGGTCAAGTTTGTGACATTCTTTATTTGAAAATTTTCATGCTTTTTATTACTGCACCTGAGCATTCCTTTTGTAATTCAGAGGTGCTTTTCATTACTGTAATTGTCTCTTTTGCTGTATTTATTTTTTTGCACTTTTATTTAAAGCTCCAGTCCGTAACTTTTTTTGGTTAAAAATGATCCAAAATCTATCTCCTTACCTTAGCATGATTCACAACAGTAAGCTCGTAATAATGTTTTCTAATTTGAGTGGTACTAGTAGGTTTCCACTGGAAATTCGAGCCTTTGTGTCATTACATCACGTCTGTTTACATAAAGAAGCTAGTAGGTTATATGGCATGTGAGGATGCTGCAGGTGACGGATCATTTATAGCCTTTTCTCACAGCAGCTGCAATAATTAAACTTATCATCTTGATGGCAGATTGTATGGTATGACAAATGGACAGTTAGAAAGATTAGACTACAGAAAATACACTAAATACACAGTCACGCAATGCTGATGTTGTTAACATTAACAATTTGAGAACATAGTATAACAATAATAATAATTTGCACATTTGATGTGATATGAGCGATGATAAGCAATTGTTAGATTTAATCATCATTGGTAGCATGATTTATGTAATGTTCTTTTTTCTCAGTTGGTCAGAACAAAAGTGAAGATTTGTTACGTTTTCCGGTGAAAATCTTATTTTGGTCATACTTCCAAGACAACAATCTGTGATTCCGAAGTACAGTATCCACCGGTGCGGTGACTGACAGCCACACATTCTCCTCAAAACATTAGATTCATCCGCGCTGAGGAGCCGTGCCGATGCACAACCCACGTAAAGATGATAATTCCACAAATAACTGCAATTGCAGGTTTTGAACAGAGATGGCGACAAAGAGACGAAACTTATGGACTGCAGCTTTTATTTAAATTTAGAGTTGTGATGTGTGTGTGTGTGTGTGTATTCATTTTTATTTTATTTTTTACATTTATTTATATAGATATATTTGATATTATACAAATATAGTAATCTATTATTTTTTTTTATTATTTATTGTATAATCTACATTAAATGTTATGTTTGTTTATTTATTGATTTATTTACTTAATTACTTTTTTGTAGTAAAATGGTCTGGACATATTCTTATTAGTTTTTCATGAAATTCACCTAAAGACACCTCTGAAATATATATATATATTGACTTTTTTATTTTATTATTTATTTTTTGTTATATAATTAATACATTTATTTCTTAATTGTAATTTATTTTATTGAGTGTGTGTGTGTGTGTATATATATATATCCCAGCCAGCGGCCCCAGCCAGGTACGTCACTCGTTGGTGTTCCCTTATAACATTTTCCTTGTGGTCTGTGCCAGTCCCGGCGCCAGGACAGACGATTTGGGGGGTATTATTTTGCGTTTTTTTCAGAAAGTGAAACTAAAAACTCAGCAATGAGAGCTCTACGTCAACATGTTCTGATAACACTATTTAACCTTAATTTATTTCTTAATATTTCTCTTGTGGCCCATACGTATTGAAAAAAAAATGAGAAGAGATGTAGGTGTTAAACAAGTTGTTTTTTTTAAATGAGGAGTTAGCTAATCTTATTACAGCGCGTTGGTAATGCGTGATGCGCTATAAATTATTGTGGGGCAAATTAAAATATTAATTTAATTCTAAAAGTAGCTTAATCATCATCATTCAGATCATCGCAGAAGGGGCTTGAAATCGCCGGGCCTGGTATGTGCTATTTGCAGCGCGTTTCTCTATTTGCATGTGTTGTCAAACTGATGAAGATATTTTCTTTATTTGCTTTATTTGTTTTTTTCTATTTGCATGTGTTTTCTTCATTTTCAGCGCGTTGAGCTCTCTCGGCCACCGTATTTATTATTATTCTGGACATATTCTTGTCATGTTTTCATGAAATTCACCTATAGACAACCCTGAGATGGCATTATATTGACTATACTATATTGATCATGGTATGAATCATCATCACTTATTTAAATAAGCTTATTTAATATGAAACATGATGATGAAAGATTTCCAGAAGTGATATGAGGAAATCCAGTAGGTTATTGTTTGATATAGACAGATACATTAATGACCCCAGAGGGGAAATTTAATATTATAAATTCCCTCACCATGGAATCAAATCCAGACGATGCAAGTGAGAGAATCAAAGCCTAACCAACAGTCCACAGGAATGCCCTGCATATTTAATCTATAAATACGCTATACCATAAACACAAGTGCAGGTCATACAAGTCATGTCAGAATGTGAAGACATGCTGTGCTGCTACATGCAGTCTTACTATACATATCTTCTGAATTATTAGGGGTTCAAGCGCGTAGGCCAAATATACTCAAAAGCCGAAAACAAAACGAAATGAAAACTTCATGAAATTAACTGAGCATATGCAGTGTGTGACTCTAAAGAAGCATGCCAACTTTTATGGCGATCAGACCATAGGTGGCGCTATAACTGTTAAAAAACTTTAAAAAACATTTTTTAATGGTTTCAGCTGAAAATGTATATAACTCTGGGTGTGGTCGACTTATTTTCACGTGAGTCACCCAACTAATTTGCCTTATGGCTTGTGCTACGTTGTGATTTAGCGCTTAAAAAACTTTTGCAAATATCTTCGAAACCGTTAGTCCAAAAAAACTGGTGGAGATCGGGCAATAGGCAGCGCTATAACTGTAAAAAAAAAAAACTATTAAAAACCATGTTTTTCCTTACTAAATGGCCTGTATTGGCTGTAAATGGTCTTTTCCATAATAAAATATAAATATAATACCTTTTTACACATGTGCTTAAAGGCCTTAAAGTGCTTGAACCCCGATGATTGCTGCTCGCAGCTATATTTTAATTTTTGTATTTTGTACTATCATGAATTCGATGTGAGCAGTAGAGGGTGTTTCTGTATTTCCCAGAGGACTGCTTGATTGCTGTACCATTGGACGGAGATGATTTTATTTACAAATGGCTCTAAGTTTCCCATTTATAATTCAGGAATAATGTCCATCTTAGTATAAACACACTGGTCATGCACATTTTGCACATGCTTTCATAAAACACACTGCAACTGTCAGTCAGGCCTTACAAATGTTCTCTCCAGTTTGACCACTTACCATACAAACAAACAGTCTGAGATGAAGAACATCAGTTTACATAATGCATTTCTTCAGTGTCCTACAAAAAAGCAGCGTTGCATAAGTAAAAATCCTAATGAGCAGTAATGCAATTGTTTGGTGACATTACTCTCGAGCTTTCTTCGGAGGCTCGTGTTCTTCTGCGTTCCTTCTCGACGTCTGCAGTCTGTCCTGTTTTCAAACACCAGAGAGGCTTAAAGGTAGGAAAAGGAAACAAATGCATCCATTTAGTGGAACAATCAAAAGGTTGAGATTCACAATATGAATAATTTTTAAAGCACAGGCTGGAAGAGAAACAAGGGCAAAAGGTGATGTGAGGTGATGTTGGGAAATTTCCCTGACTTCCTAGAATAAGTTTGTCTCTAATAAAATGGAAAAAGGCCCCCAAAATAATTACAAGTCCACAGTTTAAGCTAACATGGCACAGTGAATTTATATTCAAGTGACATGCTTCATAAATCAGGTCACTGTTCGCCTCCCAATTACAAGATAACCAGTGGTACCACGTCTTTGATAAAGGAGCCTTCATTAATGGTTCCAGCGCCCTCTGTTCCGTGCTGTATTAAAACTCCAGTAGTCAGTGTTAGACCCCTGATGTTTAAAGCAGCGTAGCAGTGCTCACACAGGAATATAAATGATGAGAATCTGGGCTGAATGGAGATCCAGGTCACACTGTCTGAATTTAGGCACATGAAGGCCACAGTCTGTCTCAGGCAACTCTCTTTTTTGCCATTCACTTTGAATATATTAGGTTAATGAAAGAGAGTGAGAGAGGCAGTGAGATGATGGCTCAGTTCCAAACAGTGTGCTGCCTATGCAGACATCATATCCATGCATCATAGATGCACTCCAATTAATCCCAGAATGCACTGTGGCAAACTCAAAATCCATCTAGAAATTTTAATTATAACCCAGATTTTACATTGGACATAACTGACGTAATACAGAAATTACTCAGGCAAAAGTAAATAAACATGTCATTAAAATCAAACACAGACATTTATTAATATGGTAACACTTTACAAAATATTTCATTTATTGACATGAACTAACAATGAACAAAAATTTTACAGCATTAATATTAGTCAGTTAATTTCAGCATGTAAAAGTTGTATTTGTTTAAGGGCTCCTTGATTATGATTTCACTTTTTAAACTTTAGTTAATGTTGCTTTTTTTGAGCATAAACAACATCTGTAAAGTTGCTCAAAGGGAGATATTTTCTTTTACAGAAATCGCTTTTTAAGGACTACAACAAACGGCTGGTAGGGACTACAATGAGCTTCTTCGCAGGTTGGTGACATCACAGACCCCAAAATTTACATAAACCCTGCCCCCGGGAACACAGAACAAAGGGGGGTGAGACCATGTTGGGCTGCTTTAAGGGGGTCGCACACCGGACAAGAAGCTCAGCGCCGCGCCGTGTCTCGGACAACTCGAACATATCGCACACATTATATATGCGCAAGCTCAATTTTGAATCGACTCCTGATAGAAGAGCTGCACGATGGGTGAGTTTTAAGTCGACAGGGAAACGTAACATATGCCTATGCTTTAATATTTCGCACTGAGGTTAGTGTACATGGAAAAAAATGGCACAACAGAGCAAAATGAAAGAAAAGGCTATGTTTATTATACATTTTTTCCAATATTTTTAGACTTTATTCAAGCTGTTAAATTAAGAATGTAAAATGAATGTATCTTGCAGCACAGGGTGAAGTCAGTATGTACATTAACGACGATTTGAGAGAAATATAATATAAATTAAATGTAAAACAATGTAAATGGCGCTCTGTGGCGCAGCAGGATTTTGAACAACTTCCTGAGTCGTAGCTTGGCGTCGTGGACAGGCGCTGAATCTCGCCGCCGGTGTGCGTACATTCATAGAAAACAATGTGTTCGAATTTTAAAGACGTGGCGCGGCACTGAGCTGGTGTGCGACCCCCTTTAGAGAAGAGGAAGAGTTGTTGTAGTAGAGTGTTGTTACCATGGCGTCATTTTACGCCAGACTGCTTCACAAACGAGGGTCAATTCAACGCTGGATTTGCACAAAAGATTAACATGACGGCACATGCTAGTCGATGAGTTGAATCAACTCCACAGCAACTGTATGTAGTGAAGTAAAATGTGATTTTTATCTGAGGAAGCGTTATGGCCCCTTTAAGAGCAGGTCCCCGTAAGCGGAAATGTGCATGGTAGTACATTTCCACGCGCTTTATAAGACAGAGAGGAGCAGTGGTTCGCGTGGACTACAAGCTTTGTGCTCTGTTGAGACCTTAGTTTTCTGCCCGAATAAAGTAATTGTTATTGCTATTTTGATTCCTTTTTTTTGTAGTAGTAGTTAGTGCTTCTAAGTAAAAATTTAGTAGTAGTTTGTTATTCGTGTTTAACATTGTAGGGTTTTATTTTAGGCTAATTAGGCTAATCTCTCTGTTGGGCCTGGGACTGGTGGACGTATAGTAACCAGTGAAAATGGCGTTGTAGTGCATTTGTGTAGTGCGTTTATTTGAGATGATGTAACATTGTTTTTTTTGTTTTGTTTTTTTTAGGATTTGACGTTTAGTTGCCACTGCTGTCTTTCCTCCCCTTATGTATTTTCTTTTGCTTGTCGTCGTGGTTTGTTGATTCATTTGATATTGTGGTGTGCTTAGCAGTGCTTATGGTTGTGCTGAATTTATACACGGTTGATTAACCCCTGAATGGTCAGTTTTCTATGTATTTTTATTCTGAAACCCAACTAATTTTATTTCTTTCTTTTTCTATTTTAGCGGATCACTGAGGTGTGTTAGTTGGATCTCGGGTGTGGTCCCTTTAGCGGATAGTCTCCGATTGCACTGCATGTCCACTGTGTTGTGCGCGTTTTCTTCTCTCTCTCTCTCTTTATGTGCGTGGGTGTGCGAGTGTTTGTGTGTGGGTTTTCACAGGCACGTTTGCGGGTGAATTTACAGGGGCAATAGCGTGGGCTCATACTGGTGGCTGGTCAGTACTCCTCTGGTGTCCGCTAGTTATTTTTTGGGGTTTGGTTGTCTTGTTTTTGTTTGTTTTTTTGTTTTTTTGTAGTTCGTGTTCTCTTTTAAAGGCATAACATACTGTATTAAATTGTCATGAATTATGGCTCATAATTGAGTGTCTTTCTATGTGTCTTTTTTTTTAAATAATTTCTGGTAATAAATTGTGAGTTTTGTATTTGAGAACCCCGTCTCTGTTCTTTTGGTTGGTTTGGTACACATTGAATCTGTGTTTTATAATTTAACCATTCCCTGAAGAAAGAGATTCAGGGTGGCGTAATCAGGCTGTGTTTGATTGGGCGTAGGTTTTATGTTGCCCTCGCTACATATATTAATTTATCCACTAACCATTCATAAACGTACAGTTGCATTCTATAAGTTGTAACTTCTTCCTGATTCTCTCCATCAGTGTCCGACTCCGTTTGAACAATGTAAGGGTGAACACCGTTACTAACAATTGTCATTTTAGCTGCGTGAGATTCTCCAGCTTTGTTGTTGAACAACTGAAGCATGAGCTGTTAAAGCTCCGCCCTCTTTTGGAAAGCAGGCTGGGAGCAGCAGCTCATTTACATTTAAATGGACACAAAAACAGCATTTTTTTTTTTGTCAATCTGTGACCATTATGAATGATCTTACCATTAATATATGTTAAAATATGGTTTAATTGTCAACTTGTATTTCATATTATTTATTTTATTATTTGCATTTATCATTGTATTATCAAACCATTTTTTCTCTTTGTCCCATAATAAAAGCACGTGGCCTGTCAAGCTCCAAATAAAGCAAATAAATGATCATAAAAGTGATATGATAGACTGTATTCTAAGTCTTCTGATGAGGAACAGACCAAATTTTAAGTATGTTTGTTATGTGTCACAGCAGTTTACAGTAAAATTTCTTTATAGGTCATATAGTGAAGCAGTAAAGAACAAGTTTTGATGCAGAGATTCAGAATGGACGCCCTAATTATGTCATAAGTTTAAAATTCATGTACTAGATGCCTAATTTTTCTAAAAATGTTCCAATTAATATATAGATACAGTTTACTCTATACAAGTTACTTCTATAATGAAAAGCTCATTCTGAAATACACTCAGGTCAAGTCATTCCAGTGATTAAATCACATTAGAATGCAGATACATTGTCCTCTCAACAGTTGGGCAGTATCCTCATAAATTTTGCAGTTTTCATTTTTTATTTGTACATCAGGGGTGACCGGGAGAGAACTGTGAAGGGAATATACAGTCCCACTTTACATACAAATAAAAAGGCAATGACAACAAATAAGGCATGAGAAAACAGAGCAAATGAAACACAAATAAGCTGCCCAGACTCTGGCTGAATTATGCATGTGCATTATGAGGAGATGCGAGCTAAAGTACAGTGATGAAAATCTTGCTAAATGAAACATGAGACACAAGAAACAAATACAAAGACACAAATAAAGGCACATTTGAATTAGAAGCACACACTTTAATCTAACTGGCAAGTGAATCTAACGCAACTAAATTTTATTTCATTTTTGATTTGAGCTTGACTGTCGCAGAAAGTGCATCATGCTTATTTCCAATTAGGCACTTATATTTCTGGTCCAGCTCTTGAACTTGTGAAAGCAACAGGTGCAACAATGAGCAAGCCAACTTGTGATGACGCACGTCTGTGTGGAAAACCAATTTGTTACAAAAACCAAGATATGGAGTGACATATCAGACCATGACTGAGACAATGACCGTCAGCTGGTAAAGGAGGCTTTGCAAATATGGCAGACGAGTGAACAGACTTTCCTTGAGAGGGCCTTTGGAAAACATCACATCCTGTGACGTTGACACGCAGACAAATTGAAACCTGGAAGTTGAAAATAGTGCAAAAATAAAATCTTAGAAAATATAGTTTAGGGTTTCTTGACCCTTAAAGGTGATCAGCTGATGCTGTACAGTTCTTGTTTCATTTCAGGCCATCGATAATTAAGCAACCATAATTTACTAGTCCTGGTCTGTACAGTGGCAATTAATATCTGTAATGAGTTGGTGATTAGAACTGGCCTCTCTAATTAACTCGATCATCTGGAGGGGATTAAACCAGTATACAAGTCCTATAGCACTGATTAGGAGCTGGATCTAGGCACTGAGATAAGACGAATTAGAATAAGAAGTTCTCTTAATGAAGCACGAAGCAACAGACTCGTTTTCTCAATTAACAAAATACCCCAAAGCCAAAAGAATAAATTTACACAGAGCCAATTTCAAGGGGGGAAAAATGTCGTCATCTAAAAGAAGCTGTCAGAATGTTCTTTCTTAGAGACCTAATGCATAAAAAGTCATATTTTATAGTGTTTGGTTATTTCTGTCATTACTATACCATACATTTTTTGAACTGTTACTATAATAATGAAGTTGAAAGGGGGGAAATGTGTATTTAAAAAGCATGCACAGTGACATTTATTTTAAGATTAAAACATTTTATTGAAACACTATTATACTTATTTATTTGTTTGTTATTTAAATAAAACAAAGATTTAAAGCATGCACATTCAAAATTTCCTCTTTAAAATCTAACATTTTTAAATTATTTATTGCAAAATAATAATAATAAGTAAATAATAATGGGCAAAGTTAGGTACAACTAACGTTCATTGGCAATAGCCAATGTTCCCATTAGCCGCTTTTCCACTGTCGGCCTAAAGGGGGGGTGCTAGTGCGTGCCAGGGCCAGTCGTGTTTCCACTGTCACTTCTGGGGCTTGAACGGCCAGGGTTTTTTGGCCCGCCTAATACCTTGTTCCAAAGTGGGCCAGCTCGGGCTTGAGGGAGTGGTTACAAACAAAGGTGGAGTTTATCTGAGTCTGGAGATGGCAGCGCCGTGGATGATTTCATATAGGTTACCAGCTAACATCAGCATTAAAGATTTAAAATCGTTTTAGCTCAAAACTCACTTTCAGACAGCAGCGAAATAACTTCTGTATGTGATCCGATGTGGATTCTGATCACCGTAAAAGGCAGAAATATTTATATGCAATGCAAAAGACTATGCGTGCTACTACCATAGTAAACATGGTAAATACAACCGCTTGAAGAAATCAAGCAAATCATATATGTAGGCTATCACAATCGTGTATTTATTTTATCTGTCAGTACGTCTGGTCTCTTACCGGACTGTCTGATATCCATATTTAGCTCCGCATATTTCATAAAATAAAGCAACTCCGTTTTTTGGGGGGGAGCTTCCTCTGTTTCTCAGACTGAAAATATAACTGTTGGGACTGTCACTGGAGAAAATTTGTAGAAATTATCTTTCTAAATGTGATATAAACATACTGTCCTGTGACTACAAATAAACAGAAACAGATGTGACTGAATAAGACTGAATAACCTCTTTCCTTTGTGAAATAACGGTAAATACCACTTTATTTTAATTAATTTGTAATTATTCCATTAATTTATCACTTATTATTGTAAAACTGTGGTAAAACACTGATGCTTGGGTTTTTAAATCTTTAAGTAAACATTGTTCCAGAGAGGCATGTTACGGGGGGGTTTTAGTGAAGTGCGGCGGAGCTTCTGGCCCGACAGTGGAAATGCAGCGTGATTTTGGGCTCGGTGCTACAGGTCCGAGGCTATTAGCCTAGCCTGGCCCACTGAAAGCCCTGGCTCACACTGGCCAGACAGTGGAAAAGCATCTATTGACCTCAATGACGGTGCATGCCGTATGCCTCCTCAGAAGTACATCAGGGCAAAAGAAATCATATTATACCCGAGTTGTAAACGTAAGTTTTCAGACTGTATTGAATGTGATTCAATAAAAATGGTCAAGTACCACAAAATAATAACAAGAATGTCTTTCTGTAAAGTCCTCTGCGTGGGCTGTACACAAACAACAACATACAATTTAAACAGTGTGTCCGAATCATAAACGAATTACTCTTATAAGAGTTTTTTTTTTTTTTTTGGGTGGATAAAAAACATACAGCATTACTAGTGCAGGTGGATTCACAAACGAATAACTCATATATGAGCTAGTGTACTTTAAGCCAGTAAGAGCTGATGCTACCAGCTACAGTCTTTAACATCCTTGTTAGCTTGCCTGCCTCCCACGATGGAGACCCTGGTTCGAATCCTACTCGGGGCAGGTTGAGTAGGACCAGTTACATTTGGTGCCGGATGGGAGTGAGGTTTAGGGGGGTGAGTGTAATGTAGACCAGTAAGAGCTGTGTTTGTAATAGTGTTATCAAAAGTACTTGGTACTTCGGAACCAAGTCGGTACTGAAATTTTGAAAATGTGACGATACCCGCATTTCTGTAGTACCGGTAGTACCGAGAATCCGGGTATATTTGGTACCCACTGATAGGGCTGTGGCAGTATTTACTTGAAGAGTGAAGCACAAAGCTTTGTTTACAAAAGAAATAGGTTAATTGGTTAGCAATTAAATGTGACATCGCAGCCATGGAAACATTTTGGTTCATGCCGAATGAGAGAGGTACGTAAGTCCATAAATTTAAGCTTTGCATTCTGTTTTGCGAATCGCGATCTGGTCACCGATTATCAGAGAATTTAACAATATTTCATTAGTTATTCCACTGAACACGGAATCTCTGTTTATTTTCCCAAATCTTCACTCACGCAGGGGATTATAAACGTTTCTACCTTTCTTTCGCTTTTAGGCCTATTATAGGCTATTCGCATTCTTTACTGTGGTAAAGTAGAAAAAACACAGTAGGACAGAAACCTTTTTGCTTGCACATCAATTTCTATTTAACACAGTTTGTGCTTGTTATTAAACTTTATAAGGCACATCATGTTTATTTGTATATAGCGCGTTTCACACACGCTGGTGATTTTTACTTTCGCTTTCTCTGGCAGCGCTAAATCAAACATAGCCTGAATGTCTTGCCCCTGAGGAGGATAAAACTCGCTCTTTAGACCTTTTACATCAAGTCTCAGTTGCTTATAACATCAGGAGATAACATGAAGATATTATTAAAGAGAAATGGTCTCCTTCCTGCTCATGTCCCACATCCCTCTCAAAGTGCAGATCGAGCGGCTATATGACGCATCTTTGTATGGAAATAAAAAACAAATGTTTTTTTTTTAAATAATATTTAACTTTCTTATTAGTTTACCATTATTTACCGATATTTATTTCATAGTTTTACAGGCTGTAGTGTGTCGTTTCACTGACGGAATAGCTAAAATAAACACGCACGTCTGCTACAAAATGGATGTTTGAGCATTTTTATATATATATATATATATATATATATATATATGTATATTGCATGTTATTTTTTATTTAGTACTGTCCTTAATAAACTATTTCACATAACAGTTGTTTACATAAAGTCCACAAGACAAAAAAATAGCAGAATTTATAAAAATGACCCCGTTCAAAGGTTTATATACCCTTGGTTCTTAATACTGTGTGGTTACCTGGATGATCCACGACTATTTTTTTTTTTTTTCTGGTTTTGTGATGGTTGTTTATGAGTCTCTTGTTTGTTCTGAGCAGTTAAACTGAGCTCTGTTCTTCAGAAAAAAATCCTTCAGCTCCTGCAGATTCTTTGGTTTTCCAGCATCTTTTGCATATTTGAACCCTTTTCAGCAGTGACTGTATGATTCTGAGATCCATCTTTTCACACTGAGAACAACTGAGGGACTCAAACACTATTATTAAACAAGGTTCAAACATTCACTGATGCTTCAGAAGGAAACACGATGCATTAAGAGTCGGGGATGTAAACTTTTTTAATTTGATGAACAGAATAAATTGTACTTTTTTTGTCTTCTGGGAAACATGTATATTTTGTAGCTTCCAAAGGGCAGAACTAAATGAAAAAAATATGTTCTTTAAACAAAATAAAAAAAACTTGCACAGCAAAAGTTTTCACCCCTGACTCTTAACGCATCGTTTTTCCTTCTGGAGCATCAGTGAATGTCTGCAGCTTTTGTAATAGTTTTGTCTGAGTCCCTCAGTTGTTCTCAGTGTGAAAAGATGGATCTCAGAATCATACAGTCACTGCTGGAAAGAGTTCAAATATGCAGAAGATGCTGGAAAACTGAAGAATCTGCAGGAGCTGAAGAATTTTTCTGAAGAACAGAGCTGAGTTTAACTGCTCAGAACAAACAAGGGACTCATGAACAACCATCACAAAAAAAAACAAAAAAAAGGTTGTGGATCATCCAGGTAACCACACACAGTATTAAGAATCAAGGGGATGTAAACTTTTGAACGGGGTCATTTTTAAAAATTCTGCAATTTTTTTGTCTTGTGGACTTTATGTAAACAACTGTTATGTGAAATAGTTTATTAAGGACAGTATTAAATAAAAAAATAACATGCAATTTTCATGATCCTTCTCATTTTGTTAAAATGATTCACATTTTTGCAGATTCTGCAAGGGGTATGTAAACTTTTGAGCTCAACTGTATATACACACACACTCCAAATATTTATATGTATGATTACCATACCATAGCAAAATAGTTCCAACAGATTTTACTGTGGTACCGAAATTGGTACCGAGAACCGTAACATTTTTATGGTATTGGTACCGACTACTGGAATTTTGGTACCGTGACATTCACTCCCCTGGCCTCAAGGCGTGCTAGAGGCTGCAGTCTTTAGCGTCCTTGTTAGCGTATCCGCCTCACGTGCCAGAGACCCTGGTTCGAATCCTGCTCAGAATTTTGTCACTCTTCTGCAGAAGATGTTAAGATGTTACATCCAGGGCTTGACATTAACACCTGCCAAAAAAATTAATGTCAAGCCCTGGTTACAACATTGCATCGTACAATGGCGGTTAAGCAGTGAGTTATGTCGTTGAACAGGAAATGCACCCCAGAGTGGTTAATGAACCAACATCTGCCAGTTATCTTTCAGTGAGGTTAGGGTGTTGGCTGATTACAACATCTACCAGCAAGATAACTACTCATGCTAACCAGCCAACTTTATACCCTGATTTTGACCCAGCTACACACTTTAAAGATCTCAGAACTGTCAGTGGCATGTGAATCCTGATCAATTCTGAATGAAACGTGCTTCACCATTTAAAAGACACATGCCATATACAAAAGTGCTGAGAGAGCTCATCCCAGGGCTTTAGAAAAATTAGCAAAAGAAGATAATGGATTTCCCGGTACTAGAAATCTGCTTCTTGGAAAGAAAGAAAAAACAACAACAACAACAACATTATCCTAATCCTTAGAAACAGTTTGCTTCATCTCACTGTCTGTATTAGTGATTGGCAGATGCTGTGATGTTCAGAAATCCCACTGTTTTTTTTTTTAGTACTATTAACTATTATTATAAGTTGTATGTTCCCCCCTAGAGCTTTTAGTAGTCTGCAGGGAACCTTTGCCCTTGTTCCTTTGTTCGAGCCCATAATGATCTCCCAAAGGACTAAACCACTGCCTATTTCTTCACAACATGCTTTTGGGATTTCATTTACTTAATTGATTTTTATATTTCTCTTGTTTCATTCAATGGGAATGAAACACGACTCCAGCTCTACTTTTAAATTCATTTCAACAATTTGAAAAATATTACCCACTGACACTGGAAAACCACAACAACCATTTTATTCTCAATCACAGCGCACGTGAACCTTTCGCTCATGTTCGCCGGATGCACTTCATTTTATTGCGGTATCAATAGAGACACACCTTGATTGCATGGTTTTGCATAATGGGAAAGCTTTGGTCAAAGCTGGCTTTTTTTTCTTCTTTTTTTTTCTTTTGAGGACATCTGCAGAAGGCCAACAACAAAGAGGCATGAGTGGAAACATCATAAGAAAATATTTTTATTTTCAAATTTACAACAGCCGTGTTCTAGGACTACAACACCACATCGAGTGGAGGAAAGGCAAAGCGCACTGCCTCAGATTTCACCTTGCAGACCTCTGGGCAACACTGGTTGGAAAATTACTTACGAAAACAAAATTGCAGACATATGTCAGAACTCTCTGGCCTTGAGATAAAAAAGTCAATAGATGCTGTGTCATTGTTAGTGTAGTTCCGGGCAATGCATTTTGGGGAGAGATTTCTCTCTTGCCGTCATATGCTTCGTTTCTCTTCTGAGCAAATCTGCAAAACTTTTGTGAACACTGTGCATATTGTGCAAATCACTGAATAATAATTATTCTTATATTTTTTTGTTTGTTTATACTTGCATTGTGTTAAATATTCTAAATTCATATTCTGTCATCATTTACTCACCCTCATGTCATTCAAAACCCGTAAGACTTTCGTTCATCTTCAGAACACAAATGAAGGTATTTTTAATAAAATCTGAGCCAGTTCTGTACTCTCTATTGACAGCTTTGCAACTACCACTTTGACGCTTCAAAAAGTTCATAAAGAGATCGTAAAACTAATCCATGAATTGAGCAGTTTAGTACAAATTTTCTGAAGAGACATGATCGCTTTATATAATGAACAGAATGAATTTAGGCTTTTACTCACATATAAACATTGATCAGCAAACATAAACAGAAGCTCAACCGTACTTGCTTGACGTGCCAAAAAAAAAGTCTTGATTGGTTCTTGCGGAAGCTCAAACGTGCTGTGTAACACACAATAATGAACCTCATTGGTTCTTGCACATCAAGCAAACATGCTTGAGCTTCCATTTACCACAACTGACGTGTGAGTTGATGAAATTTTATATGTGAATAAAAGCATTCAGTGTTTGAACAGACTCTTAAAGAAATTAATACTTTTAACCAGCAACAACAAATTAAATTGAGACAGTAATTAAAACAGTGGACATATAATGTTACAAAAGTTTTCAAATATATTTTGTTCTTTTGAACTTTCTGTTCCTCAAAGCATCCTGACATTTTTTTATCAGTTTCCACAAAAATATTAAGCAGCACAACTGTTTTCAACATTGATAATAATAAGAAATGTTTCTTGAGCAGCAAATCAGAATATTAGAATGATTTCTGAAGGATCATGTGACATTGAACATGAGAAAATAACTAGGGTTAGGCTTAGATTTGTTTTTAATGGTCTTTTTTCTCACTGGGACGGAAGTTTTGTGTTCTTAAAGTTATAGTATAAATTTTCATTCCTTGTGATGTGACTCCATCAGTTTCTGATCTATTAATATCTGTATTAAGCTTCCACAGAACACCACAAGAACCACAAACAACACCAAGAACATATGGAGACGTATTAACTTGTGCTGTTAAATGTCAGCATCTCCCATGAGCAGTGGAGGAGTATTGGAGCCAGGCGGGTTGAGAAGAAACAGAGAGAAAGAGAGAGAGAGACCTTCTTGCCTTCTGCAGGGCTTCAGTACCACTTACAATATCTAAGCTTTGTAAGCCACATAAACACAGCCATTAACAGCCGGTACTCTCTCTGCTTCATAGATTTACAATAAGTAGAAATAAGATTTTTAATCGATGTAAGTTATCTAATTAAATGTTTTATTGGATATTTAATAAAAATAAAATATTAAATACCTAATAAAAATAATTTAACATTTTTCCTTAATTGTTGTGAAAAATATTTCTACTTTAATCTATGGTCCCATTGTAAGATACAGATACTACAACAATAATTCTTAGAATTTATATATGGATATCTGTTTCTCTAGAGAGTTGGTCCTCTTGAAGACAAAAGGCCATGTGCACCAGAGGGATTCATAGCCAGTGCTCAGGGCTTTTATGTGGTGCTGTAATACATAAGCCTTTGACTATGAAAAATGGTGTGCATGAAAGATTTGATAATATAGAAAAATTTGTGTCAAAAGACACTTAAAGTGCATTCCATCTATAATCATAAGGAGGTGCAAGGTTAAAATACTGTATGTCTACAGGCTGGTATGTGATGTATTTCAAGCCTTCCTACATCGTATAATAAGCTTTGTGTGAGGAACGCAATTAAATTTTAAGTTGCTTTTGGCTGAAAATCTTTCCCTCCAGAGTAGATCTCAAATGTTATATTGACATACAAGTGTAAAAGATGAGGGGGTACTTGATTCAGATGCAGATAAATGGTTTAACAACAATAAATAAATTAATACAAAACCACAGGAGTACCAGAAGAAAGAAAAAACACAAAGCAAAGAAGAACTGGAACAGAGAACACCCAACTAATCGCAAGAGAAGTCAACCAAGACCTAACAAAGCACAAAGGAAAAACAAGGGCTTTTTATACAAGGTATAATACAGAAACAAGACAAACCTGAACATAATCAATGAACTAATCAACAAGAAACTATGGCTGTGCCCGAAAGCTGATAAATACAGCCTCCGCAGGATATATTCTGTGCTACCTATGATATCCCACAATCCTGTCTGTTCGTTAATTGAGCACAGTTTGTGTGTAAATGTATGTTTTTGACCAACTTTTTTCCACTTTTGATGTCATTTCTATCAAGAAATTACTATTGTAGTGACTGAATATTTGCTCAGTTGACACCATAGCTCTCTCTATTTTGTTGTAGATCATCAAAACTTTATGCTGCCTCAGAAGTCTGTCCGAAATTGTGAGGTACATTCATGCGCAAACACTGCCTGCTAAGCCATTGCCTGACAGGACAGAGAGGCAACAAGTCAACTGCCTAAGCTTTCGGACAGAGCCCATAAAGAGACTACGGACAGCAAATAGGAAACTAATGAACTAGAACTGCAACATAAAAAATCCAAAGCAAGACACAGAATGGGAAATATGTGACAACGACATTGGTTCTGAAAATATCCAAAGTTTGATGAGGTGGAATAACACATGATCAGCAACTTTCAGTCTTTTCATCACAGTCTGAATTTCAGTCTGTTCATGACACATACCTATTGAAATATATTAGAAATGTAGCACATTAATCTCTTTTATGATGCTTTTCTTGTCATATTTGAAGCTCCAGGGGTGAGGCCAGAAATGTTCGAGGGGGTGGGCCTTCATAAAACAGGGTGGGCGAGCGAAAGTGAAAGCGAGTATGAAAATTGTACGCCAAATTACGACATTACTGTAGCTTTACCCATTATTAGACATGATACTTCCTTGAAGATAAATTCCAGCACAACGCTACAACAACCAGGCCCGGATTGGCTAATCGGGATTACCCGCTTGGCCGGCCTGTTTTTTTGGCCGCAAGGGCTGGTGTTGTCATGGCACTGGGTTGAAATATGGATGCTCTAGAAACTATTGACGTGGCCAAATGTAAGCTGAGTACCTTTTTTTCTTTAAACAAGTCAGTGGCGGATTTAGGTATGGGCGACATGGGCAACTGCTCAGGGCGGCATCTTGCCGGGGACCGCATGGGGCACCCGTGCAAGAGGGAAAGAAAAAAAAACGAATACGTGATCGGGTTTTTACAGCTCATTTACACTTAACGTCAATGATATCATGTCACCGTGTGAGTAAATTAACCAGGTTGGGAGGGACTCCTGGAGAAGAACTCTCACTCAAAAGTATACGAGAAGAAGGGATGAGGTGACATCAGTAGGGAGAGCGGCAGGGGAGTGGGACAAGTTCTAAATCAACACTAAATTATGGTAAGAAAAATGGTCTTAAGCCACCGGAGGCCGATTTAGGTAGCCTAAATGAATAAAAAGGAATAAAAGATAAAGGCTACATGCAGCTATTTCTCATATCGTAATAATAGTAGGCAAATAATAAAATATAGGGCCTATCACTTATGTTATGCTATGTTGCTTGCTAATATGTTACACATTGGGCAACAATTCATTTTTCTGTCCAACTAGCTTACATAACCAGACAGTAAAATGTGATTTTGTTGTGAACTTTTTTTAAACAAATGTGATATCACTCACTTTAATATTTTTACTGTAAAGTTGTGCAGTTTTGAGGGATTTATGGTATTTTTTTGTTATTTATTTGCGTCAATTTGTAATAATTGTATATAAGCATATACATATAAAATAGCAAAATTTTTATGTTAAAGCCACTTTAAAGCTGCAGTCCAGAACAAGTACATAACCAGCTAGTGTTCAAAACTATCTTCTTATCTTAGCCCAATTCACAACAGTAAACTTGTAATAATGTTTTATAATAAGAGCAACCTGGTGGATTTCCGCAGAAAAATTTGTGCATGCAGCAGTTCATCTTTGCGTCATTACGTCACGTCTGTAAACAGAAAGGAAGGAGTTCCAGCAAGTAGCTTTATCATGTAAGGATGCTGCTTGTAGCAAATCATTTACAGCCTTTTCTCACAGCAGCTGAAACAGCTAAATTTATCATTTTGATGGCGGATTGTAATCCAGAAAGGTCCAAATGACAATCATTAGTAACAACTAGAGATTCACACAGTATCCACACCGGTGTAGTAATTGACAGCAAACATTAGATTCATTTGCAACGGACGTAACGATAACAATTCTGCATATGACTGCAGTTGCAGGTATCAAACAGAGATGGCGACAAAGAGGAAAAATGCCAGACTGCAGCTTTAAAAAAGATATACATTTCTCAATTTCATTCATAGTGATAGACATGAAAAATGTGCCTGGGTTTAATGGATGACTGCTGCCATCTACTGGAAAGCAAACACTTTTAAAAAAGTTAGAATTAATCAATGGTTTTGAAGAATTAATCAATGGTTCACATTATAAAATCAATTAAACATTACATTGTGTTGTTGTAAAGAATACTGTTATTAACTGTTCTAATAAATCTTCACTGTGAAGCAACACTGAGGCTACTATATTTGCACTTAATTGGAAATGATGATATTTTTGAAAAATACAATTAATTACAAGGCTGTAGAGAACAGTGCACTATTGCAGACTTATATACTGAGGTTTCAATTACATTATTTTAATATAGTCAGTTGGGAATTAAAGTGGGCCGGTCTAAGGCATGAAACTCCAGGGCTGAAAATGAGTCCCACTCCGGCCCTGACAACAACCATAATGAAACAACCCTTCACAATAGATAATGCTTTACAATGAATTCTGTTAGAGAGCTACATATAGCAATTTATCTGTTCAATAAAATATAAAATACCTTACTCACCTGTTGAGTAATTAAAAAATGACCTCACCTTTACAACTTTTCAAATCCCTTAATTCTCATCATCTCAGAAAAGCCAAGTCAATGTTGATTCTTGTTTTATTAAGCTCTGTCACATTATCTTTTTGCCAGCAGACTCTCCTCTGGGAAAGGGAAAACTAGGAAACCACCTGCAATTGACCATGGAAACTTGCATTTAATAATTCTTTGAACTAAAAAAAGTTATGGTGCAATACAATGTTTATTATAATTATTATTTATTTAGAAAATGGAATATTCTGTAAAATGGCCAACTTTTCAGTGGGTGGGCCCATAGCTTTTATCGCTTTCAGTAGCTACAGGAAAAAAGAGCAGAGTTAACATTCCCCAAAACATCTTTCATGTTCCACAGAAAAAAAGAAAGACCTAAAGGTCTGAAATAAAATTCAATTCAATCATAGGCCAAAGCACACTTATCATCAATAGATCTAATCCGTTGGCTTTGAGTTTCAACAGGGATAAATTCACCCAAAAAAAAAAAAAAACACCTTGACATAGCCGCATATCTGAAAAGATTCAAATTTCACACATGGAATGGTTTATTCGCACCATTGGTCGCAATGTCAAATATGGGGGCATATCAAGAGAGTGTCTGAAATTCAAATTATCGGGTGCTGATCTGATCCACATGATATCTGCATTACCTGGAGGGCTTGAGCAGGGAACAAACCGCTCACTGTCATATTGAGGTTACTGTTCAGAGAAGTGTCTCTCTCTGTCTGTGTGTGTGTGTGTGTGTATTTGTTTGTGTTCCCTGTTTAAGACCCCTCCAAGGCTTGAACTATGGATTGAAACCCCCTCAGCTTGCTAATGGGAAACCACGTTGAAGTACCGTAGATTTATTTAATAAATACCATGGGTCCTATTAAAGAGTGAACCTTTAACCCCATCAAATCCCAAACTGAAAGAAAATTCAATTATTTAATTGTAACCAGCAGCTATATAATAATCACAGATGTCAGAATCATGTCAATATTCAAATTACTTTTGTTAGTACTACTTCTTAAAAAGGGTAGCTTGATTAGTTGAATTACTTCAAGCTCCCCAACTCTGTTGTTTAGCTCCAATTCAATCAAAACTATATTTAGGCCTACATTTAAGATTTTCTTTTCCTCTGCTTTTATTCTCTCATTCACTGTACCGAACGATTGGAACTTGTCTAATTTAGCTAGTTATAAAGCTACAACTAAGGCAAGTGCAGTGCCCAGAGCACCAGACATTTCTCTAGCTGTCCCATTGACAAACTCATTCCAATGCTCTGAAACATTCATAGTAAAAACAAGTGAGCACTGAATAAAAATTACTTACCAGAAACATTGTCACATCTTCTTTATTTTCTTAAGTCAACAGAAATGGAGGAGGAATTTGGCTACAAATATAGATAGCAAGTTACAAACACAAGTTCTGTCATGAAACTCTAGATGGCACAGGCTGATAGGTCCTTAATCTGCTTGCAATCACATCATTCTCTATAGGCCAAAGCTGATTGGTTCCTGTTGTATCAGCAGCCAATGTGCCCGCTGCTCAACTTTCAAATACTGGTCAGCATTTGCTGTAGCAGTTGCAGCATGCTTTCAGAAACCCTCCACCTTCCCCAGCTCCACCTGTATAAATCTGCTACGGGTAATCCATGTATGCTATATTGTACAGCAGCGTGTCGTGTAAGTCGTGTAAGTAACAGCAGCAGCACCGTAGCAGTTCTATTCCACCAAGTTCAAACATATCAACACTGTCATATCCATTACCATTCCAAAAACTCAAAGGGTTGTCATGACATCACAGAATTACGTTTCTGACCAGTTATCATTGTTGTAGTTTACATGAACAATATATAAATTATTTAATTTCAAGCTTTAAGTGTATATGAAAGAATGTGCTGAGCTCAAATATTTATTCCTGTTCCATAGGAGCAAAACAGCATGAGTTCAGTGCAAAACAAGACAGGAGGGCATACATTGCAGGGTTTTTACGAGTTATGCTTCATGAATTGAATTTATCGCCTGAAATTACTGAATTGAAATGACACAACCTTGTCACTCCATTCATCATCTCTTATCCTTACTGTCTCTATATTTTTTCTCTCTCTTTCCCGCTTCCTGCTACATCTGCTTGTCTTGCCACTTCACATATACAATCAAAATGTGGTTAAATGCAGGACTCTAACACAAAAGAATAGGTCCAATAGATTCGCTCAATGTCAGCGAGCGAAAACATGCTACATCTCTGAATGAGGCAACTGCTGTAGATATTGTGTTCTGTACTGCATATAAGCAATGGCAAATAAAACTAACAAAATTAAATATAATAGCATTTGATTCTCCATTAAAAAAAAGTATCAATAAGCTCAGGAAAATCAATTCAACACATAAAAGTTAAATGCTGATTCTTAAACATGCAGCAGTCAAAACAACAGGATAAAATCTTTTTAAAATACATCATAAAACAGCTTTAAAAGTCACTTTCTGAACCTCATCCACAATGCTTATTCTTTGTAAGATGAATTATGTAGAATCATGGTGTAAAACCTTATATTGCCCTCATGTTGTTTGATACCCGAGTCTTCACACAGCTCTTTTACATACAATAACAGTTCAATACATTCAAAAGTTTGGGGTTGGTTTTTTGAGAAAAGAAGTCATTCATGCTCATCAAGACACATTTATTTGATTAAAAATACAGTAAAAACATAAATATTGTGAAATTTCATCAGCCAGTTCAGCAGGATAAATATTGTAGTTTTAATAGACATCTTACTGATTGTTTGCAATGTGAAAAACTGTGAACTGAATTGAATTGAATCTTACTGATTGTTTGCAATGTCTCCAAATGTCTGAAATGAATGAATTGTAATGATTTGGTTCAGTGCTTCTGATACAGTTATTGGTCAGTGTACACATACTACTGTGTGCAATTGTCTGATGGGCAAATTATCAAGAGTGGTTTTCCATGTTTATTTTATTATATGAATAATGCAAAAGAGTGATGCAGATGAGCTATAAAACTATGATATTAAATTATGCATGCTAAAAACCTGTATTGCAAGAGACAGGCATGTATTTGTTAAAGCATGTTTAATAATTACAGTAATCACAGATAAACCTCACACAAACAACGCTTATATTGTGACAGTGAAGTCCACAATAGTACAGCCCTGTGATTTCAGGTTCAGCAGTCAATATGATATATTGATTGCTCTGCCTTTCTAATGCCATTGCAGTTTTATTGCTTCTCACACAGGAAAATTATTCCCCTTCAGAAAGGCAAATGAAAAATCCTGACACAGAAGATGAAAAGACTCACGCCGTCTGACTGAGTTTGCAGAGTGAGATATGGTCAAATGAGAAGAGAGTGATCGTATTGACTGCCCTGGTGCTAATATAAACTTGGCCTATAATAAAATGTGAATTGAACCCGACTTCTCAACACTTTATGGGTCCCAAGACACTTCATGGGATTATGACTGCAGTTAGAAGTATTGGAGAAAACCTGAGATGAAGCAGGAAGTTTTACGGACAATTAACTTAAAAGGGCTGATTGTACCTGCAGTGTTTCAACTGAAAACAACACTCATTGAATTTCATTGAGCTTCCTTTGGCTTTTCTGAACAGAAGTGGAACCTCAAAAGTGACCAATTTGGAACGCTTTACTCTCGGCATCGTACAAATTGCATTCCTCACACAAAATGCAATAGTGTGACATCCTATAAAAATTCACACAGCCTACACAAATATCACATTAAATAGCCATATTTTTCAGCCTGGAATCATAAATCACAACATGTTCGCTCGTTTGGCCAGAGGAGAACTGGCCCCTGACTGAGCCAATTTTTTTTTTCTCCATTTCTGTCACTTGATAGAGTTTGGATTTCTTGCCACTGTCGCCTCTGGCTTGCTTAGTTGGGATTTAAAAGACACTTAATATTCAGTTATATTATCGATTAGACTGCACTGACACTATTGGATGAGAACAAAACTTTAAATGAATTGAGTTTTAATGATCATAATGTTTTCTGCAGAGCTGTTTTATCGCTGATTCGACTTTCATAATTAACAAATTTTGCAACACTGTTATTTGATCTAAACTGAATCAAACCTGAACCAACTTCAGCTGAATAATGACACTTTGATTGTCTTCTGTAGAGCTGCTTTAGACATTCACATTTGAATTTGTGTCATATTTGATTAAGTTCTTGAAAGTTGGTTTCTTCAATCGAAAAGAAATTAAGGTTTTTGAGGTAAACATTCCAGGATTTTTCTCCATATAGTTAACTTCACCAGGGTTCAACAGGTCGATGGTTCAAATTGCAGTTTCAGAGGGCTCTACACGATCCCAGAAGATGAATAAGGGTCTTGTCTAGTGAAACGATCGTCCATTTTTTTACACAAAAAAAAAAAAAAATAGTTTATATACTTTTTAACCACAAATTCTCATCTTGCACTAGCTCTGTGATGTGCCATGCATTACGTAATCAAGTTGGAAAGACGTAGGCGGAAATACCGATCCGGTGTCTACAAAGAGAACGTGCAAAGACTAAGTCAAACAGCCTTCACAAAAAGAAATACAGGAGAAAATGAGATGGAGATTTTCGCCCTACCACGGTACTTCCTCCTACCCTGTGTGACCTTTCCAACATTATTATGTAAGGCGTGGCGCATTGCAGAGCTAGTGCAAGACAAGCATTTGTGGTTAAAAAGTATATATTTTTTTTTTTTTTTTTGGAAAATGACCAATTGTTTTGCTAGATAAGACCCTTATTCCTCATCTGGGATTGTGTAGAGCCTTTTAAAGCTGCACTGGAACTGCAATTTGAACCTTCAACCTGTTGAACCCTGTTGAAGTCCACTATATGGAGAAAAATGCTGGATTGTTTTCCTCAAAAACCTTAATTTCTTTTCGACTGAAAAAAGAAAGAAATAAACATCTTGGATGACATGGGGCTGAGTAAATTATCAGGAAATTTGAAATCTGAAGTGAATTAATCCTTTAAGTAGCTCACTATTTTTTAATACAGGGCCAGTGTGTGTAGTGCCTCAAAGACATTTGTTATTATGAGCATTTGGACTTTTTTTTTTTAATTTGGCATTTAACCTCATCACACGCAGCAATGTCAAAAACGTCACAAATCACAGTAGAAGCTGCTTCCCTGATGCCGTGATCACAATCAATGTGTGAACTGAGGCGAAACAGCCAGGGCGCTTAATAGTAATGCAGTGTTATGTAGTTTTTGTCTTTTTACTTATTAAAACCTCATTTCAGCCGAGGGAGGCACATTGAAAAAATCTCTATATCAGGGGTCTTATGAATAAAAGCATTTGATTATAAAATAAAAGTAGCAAATCAAATGGAAACAAACTGGGCTGAAGGAAATGATTCTCCATAAGGAGATTCCTAAATGGAATTAGATGATCTAATAATGTAGTTGGATAGTTTAGTTTTTAATGTACTTCATATGCTGTGCAAAGTAGTAACAATGATTCTTCCCAATATTACAATAATAAAGTGAGAGTGAAAAAACATGTGACATGTGAAGGCCAAGTATGGTAACCCATACTCGGAATTTGTCCTCTGCATTTAACCCATCCAAGTAGATTAGGAGTAGAGAACAAACACATTGCAAACTGTGGACACACACACCCGGAGCAGTGGGCAGCCATTTTGCTGTGGCAGCCGGGGAGAGATTGGGGGTTAGGTGCCTTGCTCAAAGGATCGAACCCGCAACCTTCGAGTTACCAGTATGACTCTCTAACCAGGCCACGACTAAGATAAGAACCTCCAAGTTTAAATATGTTCTCACATGAGATATGAGTCCAATAGCAAACCACAACCATTCAATCAATTCCTAGTGGACAAAACTTTTGGATATACGTCACAATAAGAAATAAAATTCTATAAAGCAAGTGGGGAAGAGGCTGGTTAGTATACCTCCATTAGCTCCTGCTGGTACAATAGATCTTCCAGGTCATTTTATTCATTATGTAGTATCCCTGGACAAAGGTTTCAAGTTAAAAAATAAAAAAAAATACTATATATACCTATAGAAATGTTCTTCTTTCAGAAGCTCATCAGTGTGATCACCCCGATGTCCATTCGACACACTTCAGGAACCTCCATATGAAAACCGTGGGGAATCTGAGGACATCAGAGAACAATGCATATGAAAGATAGAAAATAAGTTGGTTTGAAATGGAATATAGGCATTTTCATTCCTATTGATAAAGTGTTGCTTCCCAAGTGCTTCACTGTGATCTAATACAGTACAGTTCATACAGATCACAGAGAGGTCGGCACTTGCAGTAAAAGCCCAATTTCTTTGCCAAGTCAAGTCACCTTTATTTATATAGCACTTTTTACAATGCAGATTGTGTCAAAGCAGCTTTACAGTGATAACTGGTATATAATTTTTGGCTGCAAATTATTCCAAAATGTATGGAATAATTTAGCCAAACATTATTTTTTGCAATGGTTTTAACTCTGCATACATTTCTTCTATTCTTTTTCAGTGTTATTTTTAGTATTGTCACATTTAGTTTTGGGTTTTGTTTCATGTTCATGTATTTTATTTTGAAGTTTTGCTTTTTTTGTCATGTGACTGACTTGCCCTCATGTGATCAAATCATCGGCGCTGCACAGTCCATTCGGTGTATGACATCAAAGTACCGCGAGAGCTATTCAAAAGCATAAGGAGTTGTATGCTCTCCAAACGCTCTCACGATACTTTGATATCATATGCCGATTGGTCTGCGCAGCGCTGATGCATCTCAAACAGGCCTAATGTCTTGTGATTCCCTAGTCTCATCATGTGTAATGTTCTGATTGGTTCCCTTATTTCATGTGTCACATTCTCATTGGTTGATTGTGTTCATTGCTTTCAGGTCTGTCTTATGTCATTAGTCCTTAGTGCTTATAGCCCTCTTGTTACCATTAGGCTTGTTCGAGATGAACTACACTAGCCTGCCACCAGCTGGCGAGATCTGCTGGTTGCAGGTGGGGGAGGGGTACAGAGACGGCCGTCAGGTCGGACACTTCGTGCTTTCCATAGTGTGCTGAACCAACGTCATTAATGGCAGACCAAGCCATTTTTGCGTTGATTGTAGCCGAAAAAGTGAATGCGATAGAAATTCCCATGTTTTGAATATCAAGATTGGTTAAATACAGGAAAAAACACGCAACACATCGTCCTTGTCATCATAGAATCTGACAAATGAGAATAAAGTGTGTCGTCATCAAGGCTTTCGCAGCCGATTTTGAGCAACTGCGCCTGCCCTAGACAACCGGTCTCGTTTTGCTCTCACGGTACTTTGATGGCACGTGATCGTAAGGCAGCTGCAGCGCCGATCAAAGTCGGACAAATTTTCGAACCAAAATGTATTGCTCTTGTCAGGCGGCAGCCAATCTTTGTGGTGCCCGCTTTCCTGATCTTTACCTTTTGGTGAATCATGAATTCAGCTCAAGTTTATGTTCATGTTATGTTCTTAGTCAAGCCAAGATTTAGTCATTGTCTTTTGTTTTTATGTAATTAAGTCCACTAAAGACGAGTAGTCCGAACCCAAGTGCAGTTTATTAAACAAAATACAGATAAACAAAACAAGATTTGAAAGCAGTGAACACAATCAACCAATGAGAACGTGACACATGAAACAAGGGAACCAATCAGAACATTACACATGAGATTAGGGAATCGCAAAACATGATCAAATGAGGGCAAGGAAGTCACATGACAAGAAACCAGGAACAAAACTTCAAAATAAAAGACATGAAACATGAACATGAAACATTTTTTTTTACAAGTATCATGTAACAGTAACAACACTGTTCTTTTTTATTAGAGTTGAAAACTTGTACATTGCTCTCTGAAGAAAATAAATGTGTCCACTGTCTTGTCTGAAGAAAATAAATGTGTCCACTCAACTGGAAAACACTACAGTAAACAAAATGTTGAGTCAGCTGGGAAAATGGGAAATCCAAAGGGGAACTGATATCATTTTTTTTTTTAAATAGACAAAGTGTGTGCGTGTTTGTCTAACAATACCAAAGTGCAATTTGGAAAATCACTCAGGCCAAGCATATGGAGGCTGATCCTCACTTGGATTTGAGTCAATTGCTTCTGCAGAAGGTGCTGTTTGGCAACATCCCATCCCTCTGTGGCGTGAATCCCTGTGATGTACAGCTGCACTGAAGAGTTCATCAAGAGGTGATGTTCTTTAGTAGAGACATCTGACATTTCTCATAAAGAATCAAGATTTTCAACCAAGTATTGCGGCCAATGGTTCTTCCAAAAGTTGGCCTTCCTCCACCAACCTAATCACATCATTTGTCTAGTTCTAGACGTGTGTTCCTATGATATGTAGAGAACTTTGGGTGTCTAGACTGTGCAGATGCACAGTCTCATTCATTCATTTAAGTTACACTGTCTGCACCAGCCAATCACATCACTTTTTTCTTTTTTTTTTTGTAATTTAGTGTTTTTTATTTTTGAGAAAGCATACAGAACATTTTGCAATACAAGAAAGAAAACTTATTAGACCACTATTACCTCTATACCCTCCCCCCTTCCCTCACCCAACCCCTTGCACTCAGGACTTGGACTGATAAACATAATACAAGATAGAAACAAGATAGACCGACATATATATATATATATAATGGAAATTAAAAATAAATAAATAATAATAATAAAAATAATAATTAAATAATTAAAAAATATATATATAAAATAGTAACAATTATAACAGCAGAAGCAGTAGCTGCAGATTAAGACAGGTTTAGTGTGATTAGTCCGTGCAAATGACAGTTCCAGATATAGTATCTCCAGTAAAGAATGTAGCCAATGCTTAGAAGAAAGGTCATGAGGTGGTTTCCAACACTGAACAAGTAGCTTCTTTGCAGCAGTCATGGCAGCTAACCAAAATTTCCATACCTTCTCACTTCACCATACATTCAGAGTTGTCATTCAACAATAAAATAACAGGATCTTTGGGAAAACAAATCCTAGAAGTCTTGTACAACACGTCAAGCACCATATCCCAGAATTTTAGCACGTCAGGTCAGTCCCAAAGCATATGCATCAAAGTGTCCACGCAACCAGGTCCACAAAAATTACAATACGGGTGGGGTGACAGACCCATAGTATGTTGTATACGCGTAGTTAAATATGCCCTGGAAATAACTTTAAAATTAATGAATTGGTGGTTAGGGTTTGTGGATGCATGGAATGTATTATCCCACACTGTATCCCATTCGATGATTCTATTAGAAGTGTTCAGATCCAGTAACCAAGTTCTGGCTTTAGGGACCTTGTCTGTATTAAGATTTAAAAAGCAAAAATAAAAATATGAAACAGCTCCTGTGCTTGGTGCAACGCAAATCCAGTTCACCACTGGGTGAGTTTGAAGGTTTGTACACCAAGGTACCTTATGAGCCTTTAACACGGCACGTAATTTAAAATATAAAAATAAAGTGTTATGTGAAATGTTAAATCTTTCAATTTAGTCTCGAAATCCAGGATTGAATCCTCTCCTTTTATGTAATTTAACGTTAGAATACCCTTTATAGCCCAAGATGGCTGCACAAAAGGTTGTCCGCCAGAGAGTAAATTCAAATTGTGCCAAATAGGAGTATGAGTGTGCCATATAGTTTTAGATGAAAAACAGGCTTCTATCTTTTTAAATATCTGGAGAGTGTAGGAGAGTATAGGATCATAATATAATGAACACTTCCTGAGTGAAAGGCCAGAAAATAAAAAATCTTGCAAACGAATTGGTGAAATTGATATGTCTACCCTATTTTACTTCTTAGTCACACTTAAAAAATAAATAAATAAATAAATTGGTACTGCCCCTTTAAGAGGTGGGGTAGTTCATGCAGGTAGCACAGCAATAGTGCGCAGAGTGAATGTGCATGAAGCACGGATAAACGCATAGCGTGTGAGTAATTCTGACTTGCAAATTAAAATGAGCATTTATATTGTGAATTGTCTTTGAATAGCTGATTCGTTTCATATATCAGCTGGGAGGTTGAATTTGAAACGCTGTCGAAGACTTATTGCTTTCTGTGACTTTTTTGAGACATTCTGGTGAGTGTATTCTGCTCGTAAAGAAATATTTTGTCATATTGTGTTATTATTTGAGCAAAACCAGTCAGAATGTATTCATGTCAAAGAAAATGTAGTTAAATTGTTCATGTGAGTTCTTCGTCATCTCGTCGCACTCTATCAACTGGTCAGCTCTTCTTTCTTCTGCACTTGATTAACTGAACGGTATTCCTGGTGAAGTGGTAGGACTGAGATATTTTTTTTACACACATTTACACAGTTTTACAGATTTTTTATTTTTTTTTTTTTTTTTTCCGATTTCCGAAATCAATTTTTGGGTTACAATTGCATTGTTGTTATTTTTATCAAGCTCAATTAATTGTTGGAGAGATTGAGTGTCATTCGATGTTCATCACTTTGTTTTAAGTGCCAGAACAAAGGGCATTTAAATTGATTGCCTCACAAAATACATTTCTGGCTAACTTAAATTCTTGTGTGTGGCATTATTTTATTTTCTCTCTTCATGGTATTCCAGTTGATTATTTAATACTGAAAGTTGGCTTAAATAGCAAAATACCCCAAAGCTCCTTGAACGAACTTAGACGATTGATATTTTTCAATTAGATCCAAACCCCTGCAGTTAACCCTGAGACAGGGGTTACATTTCCATGAAGACTGTGAACCAGGAAAAAAATACCATTTACAAACCATTTCGTAACTGAGAGCAGGATAAAGGACCAATGAAACCATTTAAAATTAGGGCAGCCCAAGCCGCCTTTTATTTTACTTCTTTGAAGTGTAGACCACTTGATGCGGGGACGCTTTCCATTCCAAATATATTTTATCAGTAAAGAATCTAGCTTTTTCCAATAATTTACTGGTGGGGGAGAGGAAGCATAGAGCTAATGAAATTAATGCGGGGCAGAATATTCATTTTGATTGTTGATATTCGGGCAGATGGTGATGAAGGCAGACACATCCATCTTTGAATATCAGACTCAACTTTTACAAAAATTGACATGTAATTAACTTTTGAAATGAGGGGTAAAGTGGGTCTCAGCTCAATCCCTAAATATTTGACTTGTGTTGATATCTGAATATTATTATTTGGAATAGAAAAACTAAAACCATTCGAGTTGAGAGGCATCAAAATAGTTTTAGAATGACTCATTTTAAAACCAGATAGTACACCAAATTCATCTATGATTTGGAGAGCAATAGGAAGTGAGCGTTGTAGATCAGATAAAAATAATAAAGTATCATCTGCATATAGAGAAATAGAATGAATTGATGAGCCTAACTGAATCGGGGTAATACGTTTACACTGTCTAACGAACTGCGCCAGAGGTTCTATTGATAAGTCGTACATGAGGGGGGAAAGCGGACAACCCTGTGTTGTGCCTCTACAAATATTAAAAGTGTCTGAGATGAGTCCACCAGTAGATACCCTGGCCATAGGATTAGTGTATAGTGTTTGTATCATACTAATAAACTGGTCACCAAAATTGAACTTTTTTTAATGTATACCAAAAATAGCTCCATTCCGGCTGATCAAAGGTTTTTTTGGCATCAATAAATAGTAGGCCACTGGGTGTTTCTATTTTCCCAGATTCAGCAATGATATGTAACACTCGATGAACATTATCTGAAGCCAAAAGTCCCGATTGATCTGGGTCAATTAATTTATGTATTACTGACTATAGACGTTTGGCAATAACTTTAGCATAAATCTTAACATCGTCGTTAATCAAGGAGATGGGCCTGTAGTTAGAACAGTCCAAATGGTCTTTGCCGGGTTTAGGTAAAACCGTAATTAGAGCTGTATTGAGATCTTTGTGAAAAAGGCCTTTGGATATGGCCTCGTTTATAGTGCGTAAACAAATGTGGCCAAGTAGATCCCACAGCGCCAGGTATAAATCTATCGGAAGGCCATCGATTTCCGGGGACTTTCCTTTATTTGAACATAATACTGCATTATGTAGTTCTTCTAAAGTAATTTCAGAGTCAAGGCTGTCAGCTTGCTCCTTTGAAAGTCTGTTTAAGTTCAACTGATTAAAAAACTTATTTAACTTGTCAGTCCTGGGTTGCCTTTCTGAGGTATATTATTTCAAAAAATGACATGAATGTTTTATTGATATCTGTGGGGTGTGAGGTGAGACCATTTTTTTTTAGCTTTTGATTGCCTGGATGTTAAAACGTCGCTCATGTTTTTTCAAGGTAAGTGCAAGGAGTCGGCTTGGTCTGCTTCCATCTATGTAATATTTATGTTTTGTAATGTGCATTAAATATTCTGATCTTCTTTGAAGTAGATCATTAAGAGCAGCCCTTTCAACAATTAATTTTTGTCGAGTATCATTGGAAAGTGTTCCCTTTCTAGTTCCCCACATCTTCTCTCTAATACTGATAGTTGTTCAAGATAGTTCTTTTTAAGTCTAGTGGAAAAGGAGATAGCATTGTTCCTTAAAAAACCTTTGATGGATGCCCATAACATTTCTTGATAGGAAACAGAGTCCTGGTTCAAATTAATAAATTCAATCAGTCCTACTCTCAGTTGCATAAGAAAGTCTTCATTTTGCAGCAAAAAAGTATTAAATCTCCATCTGGATGGTTTATTTATCTGAAAATGTGCTAATACAGCATTATGATCCGAAACACTTTGTGGTAGAAATTCAATATTGATAAGACCTGGGAGTAGTGATGATGAAATTAAAATATAATCAATTCTTAAGAATGATTTGTGATTTAGGAAAAAATAGGTGTAATCCTTAGCTGTTGGATTCGCCATGCATCACACACATCTAAATCTTTAGTGAACAACCTTAGTACTGTAGAAGACTGAGATTGCGCTACTGAAACTGAAGGATTGGAACGGTCCAAAACTGTGTCAAGCACCGCATTCATGTCGGATCTGATGATAATTGAGTAACCCTGGAGAAATAGTATAGGGTTTTTGAAACATTTGGAAAAAAGTAGGCATCATATGAGTTTAGAGCATAAATATTGACAAATGCAAACCTCTTTCCTTCTATTAACGTACAGCAATATGCTACTCTACCATCATCATCAGAACCTGTGTGCTCAATAATAAAGTTTGAAAAGAATTGTCACCCCTTTCTTCTTAGATTTACAACTTGATGATACTATGGGAATGTAGCGCCTGTTTTGCATTCTTTGGGAGTCCCTGGCGGTAAGGTGGGTTACTTGAATAAACACTACATCAACCTTCTGTGTAAAAGATCTAGAACCTGTGTCTGTTTGATAGAAGAGTTTAACCCCCTAACATTAAACGACAACGTGATAATTCTAACCATAGTCTGGAATTACAGGGCTCACACAGAATAACATGTAATGTTTAGCACAGGTTAATAAACGTGTATTTCTATAAAATTGCATGCTGAAAGTCTTTGGTCCATGTATTGCACAGGTTTATCAGCACAGACATTACAAGTCTCTTTAGTCGGCCTCCTCTATTTCCTCCTGAAGCGAGAAGTTTAAAGATCTTCAGGCAGCAGGTACTGTTGCGGCATCAAGACCCTCAAGATATTTTTCAGTGTCCTCCGGAGATTCAAACGAGTGATTCTGACACTTATGGGTGACTCACAGCGATGCTGGGTAGATCAGGAAAGTTTCAGCACCTTTCTGGTGAAGCTTGAATCTTACGCCCGAAAACGCCTTCCTCTTTTGCGCCGTCTCATGACCATAATCAGCATAGAATTCCAGGTGTGCTCCTCCGAGCAGAGTGGGTTTTGCTTTCCGGGCTTCTTGAAGGATGGCTTGCCTGTCAGGATAGTGAAGGAGCCGGAATATCAACGATCGTGGTTTAGGTGAGTTGAAGTTTGAGTAAACACGATGAGCTCTATCGATCTCGATTAGGCTTGAGCACGCCGTGAGGTCGGGGATCCATTAGCATTTTCTGTAGAAAGCCGACAGGATCATCCCCTTCCATTCCTGCTGGTAGATTAACCAGGCGGACATTGTTGCGTTGTGACCAGTCTTCGAGGTTGTTGCATTTTTGCTGCATGTGGTCAAGCTGAGACAAGCAAAAGTTTGTATCTTTTTTTCGTTTTGCATAAACTGCCATGGAGATGGTCCACTTTCGTTGTAATCGACGCCATACCTTTACTCAAGGAATCCATTTCTTCTTTCAAAGAACGAAGAACAGCGCTGTTTTCATTAATAAAGTCATTAAAGGGATTAAGGGCGGATTTTATTGCCTCTGTCAACATGCGGGAAACCATTTCGCGCATATCTTCTTGTTGTGCTTCAATTGCATGGCTAACAATTGAGGCTACGTCGTCCTCAAGCGTTTTGAGGCATTCCCGCCCACAGCTGATTTTTGGGGAGACATCGACTTTTTATTAGTTGCCATTCTTGAATTGGACTTGTCAAGTTGTAAAACAATGACGTTATCTTTCCTCAATATGAAAAAAAATACCTACAATTAGGAGGTTTTAGTCAGGAGCCTAGTGCTGTGCAGCCATCTTGCAGCGCGCGCCACCGGAAGTCCAATCACATCACTCTTATTCATGACTTCCTAAAAACACCATCAGCAGATAGTATGTTCTTACTACGCAAAGTAGTTCATGTGACTACAGTGGTTCAACCTTAATGTTATGAAGCGACGAGAACACTTTTTGTGCGCCAAAAAACAAAATAATGACTTTATTCAACAATATCTAGTGATGGGCAATTTCAAAACACTGCTTCATGAAGCTTTGAAGCTTTACGAATCTTTTGTTTCGAATCAGTGGTTCGGAGCGTGTATCAAACTGCTAAAGTCACGTCCCCCAGTGGTGAACCATTGAAATTCGAAACACCTATGATGTAGCAAAGCCTTGTTTACTGAAATCACATGACTTTGGAAGTTTGATACACGCTCCGAACCACTGATTCGATACAAAAGATTTGTAAAGCTTCGGAGCTTCATGAAGCAGTGTTTTGAAAACGCCCATCACTAGATATTGTTGAATAAAGTTATTTAGATTTTCAAACCAAACCAAACAAAACAAATCAAAACTGATATCACTGTTTAATTTCTCAACACATGTTCCTGGTCTAATTGCAAATGCTTTCTTGATTATTCCAAAGTAAAATAATGTTTGTGTTCATAATCGTTCATCGAAACATTATGACTTGCTCTACCTCTGAAATTATTTTTATTTTTGGTGAACATCATCAAGCCACTTGTTATACACTCTTAAAAATCAAGGTCCAAGAGTTTTTTTGTTTTGTTTTTGTGCAGTGATGCTATAGAAGAACCATTTTTGTTTCCCCAAAGAACCTTTTTACTGAAACGTTCTTAGAAGAACCCCTTTTTCTTATTTTGAAAAACGTTTTAAAAATCTAAAGAACCTTTTTCCAAAACAAAGTACCCTTTGAGCATTTGAAAGGTTCCCTAGATGTAAAAAGTTCTTAGATGACAATAAAGAACCTTTATTTTTAAGAATGTAAAGACAATTTTCAAGGTCCAATCAATTCCTGAAGTATAAAGCAAGTAACTAAAGCCATTTTTTTCACTCAGCTGAAAGACTAGGAAAGTGTATATTACAAATCATTTGTGGCTAAAATCATAATCAGTTCTCCTAAAATCACAACCCCATGTTGGGGAAGCCTGCTACAGAGCGCCATCCTTTCCTAGCTGTAAACATTTCCAGATCTATTTTCTTATTTCATTATTGATAGAAGCAGTGCAATACTTTTAATTCTACCCCCATTTTAGTGCATTAGCGCCTCCAAGCACAGCAGCTCATTAATCAGCATGTACAGATGCTCCTAGCAGCCTGCAGTACTACTGTTCTTACAGGGCCAAGTCAATGGATCTCTCTGTAGGAGGCCGAGAGAGACCGAGTGTGAGTTGTGAGGGCTCACTGTGAGAGAGAAGAGAAGGGGCATTGAAAATGAACTAGAGTGAGGAGCTAGCAGAATGATAAGAGGGCAAGGGGCTTCACATCGCCAAAGGAGACCAAGAGGGACCTCAGCTGGCCTGCACAGAAAGCTGAACTGACACTCTAACACAGTTCAGCTCAGGGCAGAGAGAGAGAGACAGAAAGGGAAAGAAGACAGAGAGAAAGAGAAGGAGAGAGAGAAAGGGTGATCCCTGTGCTTGATGCCATCTGGCCTCTCTCACTGATCCAGAACGTGATACTGACAGCTGGAGGAGAAATGAAAAAGAAACAAGGGATGAGCAGAAAGGTGAAGAGAGAACAGAATCAAGAAGCATTTAAATTTCGGCAGAAGTTTAAGCTCACTTTCTTCAGATGGATCAGGAATGTCCTCCTTTTGGCTAGTGTACAGACAAGAGAAAAGGAAGGGTTTACTTTAAAGGTGAATTGTGTCATTTTTACAGTGTGAAAGTGCATAATTTACATTCAGGAACTATTTGACAGATGCAGCCTGATTTAAAAAAAAAAAAAAAAAATGGACATACACTGGCGGTCAAATGTTTGTAATCTGTTCATAAAAAAAAGTCTCTTATGCTCACTAAGGCTGTATTTATTTGATCAAAAATACTGTAAAACAGTAATGTTGTAAAATATTATTACAATTTAAAAGAACTGTTCTTTATTAAAATATATTTAAAAATGTCATTTATTCCTCTGATGGCAAAGCTGATAAATTACTGTATTTTTCAATAAATAAATTCAGCCCTGGTGAACAGAAAAGACTTCTTTCAAAGACATTAACAAATCATACTTATTCCAAATCTCAATGTGTCTCAAAGTCTACACAAAGTCAGTGTCACCTTTTATTTAAAATAATAGAGTCTGTCTTGTGGCGTTGTTGAAAAATTACTTTTCCAAATGGCCAGAAATTAATAATCAGGAAGTAAAGGGGAAATGGTATAAAAGAGAGGGGGAAACGGAAGAATAAAAAAAAGGGGAGAAAAGGAAACGAAACGTGCAGGTTATTGAAGTGGGACACATGCTGCCTGAAGGCCTGCTGCTGTTAGTTGTTGCTGGATTTTCTGTGCGCTGACCGGGTGCGATTCCAAAGTGATGAGGGGAATTGAGCTCTGCACGGTTCGCCTACCTGGTGGAACATACCTCCAGCTACCTCCAGTTTGACTCGCCTGCCACAGGTATTCGCATTGACTTCATCTTTTAACCCCACGCCAAATCTGCAAACCTGTTCCTCGGCAACCGGGCGCGATCGCAGAGTGAAGGCGGAATGTTTGAGCTCTGCATGGTTCGTCTGCCTGGTGCAACGCAACTTGAGTCTGACTCGCCTGCCACAGGTATTCGCATTGACTTCATCTTTTAACCCCACGCCAAATCTGCAAACATTTTCCACGGCTCTACGTCCAGTAGTGTGGCCGCTACGCAGCCTGCAACGAAAAACACACACGCACGCACACGCGCTCACTACACGTACATACACCGAGCGAGATAATCGCTCGTTTGTTTTCTTTCCCCTTTCTTTTTTGTTTTCTTTTCTATATATGTTATTATTATTATTATTATTATTATTATATTTTTTTTTTTTTTTTTTTTTTGAAATGTAATCATTTCTATAAAAACTGATTATATATATATATTAAAAAAAACATGAACTTTATTTATGTATTGTGAATCAAAGACTCTTTAAGTTGTAAAATCAAATGAAAGTTTGAACTTAAGCAGCAATTTCTTTGGTACTGTTCCGTTTCAGTGTTTTCATTTAGTTTTGTTGTTTTTGGTATTTTGGTTGTTTGTCACTGGAGGAGAATTTTATATATATATATATATATATATATATATATATATATATATATATAATAGAAAAGTGAATTGTTTAACGGTTTTATTTTCATGATTCTTTTGACCTGAAAGCCTTCATTCTGTGACTGTCATTTAAGCCCATATTCAGTGTTACTGCAGATATTGAATGGCATTCATTTTGTGTATCGGTGGTTTATGAGCTGTTACAGGGAAACTGAAATTAATTTTTCTTTCTCTTTTTTTTCCTTGACAAGTTTTGACTTGTCTGGCGCCCCAACAATTTAATGAAATTTAATACTTTAAATTTAATCGGGGCAGCCACCGTTACAGTCTGGTAACATGAGTACACACACCTGCACATCTGCAGAATAGTAATTTTCAGTAAATTTTCAGTCTGAATGCTACAAACAGAAGAAATGAGGAGAGTATCTCACAACTGAACTGAAAAATTATTTTGGACAAAGGGCCAATTATCATTGGTGGCCTTTTGAGCCAAGTAAATTACTTGCCACACCTGAGGTGGTTGGAGTCGCATTTTATGATAGATTTTAAACACATTTGACATGTAACCTTTAATAATGCTGTTGTGTATTCTGTATTAGTTCATGCTAATTGGATTTTTGGCATTTGTAGCAGCTAAATGGTTCACTTACAGAGACCTCAGCAAGCATTCTCACGCTGATGTTAATTTAATAGTTTCTGCCTGCTGAAATTCACCTCATGAACCGCCATTGTGTCATGCTGAGCCTGCAATCCTTGGTCCTCTGCTTCCGAACCTCACTCTCGCTCATTTAAAGAGACATATCATCAGCTAAGATACAGTAGTGCAAATAGTCTTTTTAATTTAAAGAGTCAGTGAGGGGGTTTATTGTAACATGCTGGTTGCATATAAACCACAACAAAGAAGAATACTCTCAAATAAGTCTTCAGTTGGTAATCCAATGGGAAAAATACAGATCCAGGCAGAGAAACGACACAACACTAAAGACATACGAGACCCAACAATGAACTAAAGGAAGACAAGAACTTAAATACACAGACGATTAACTCAAATGACAAATGGCTATGATTGATTAGTGCAGTGTCCATGGTGACATATAGGCTATATAGTGATTTTTGGAGCAAATCATAATATTAATCTCATTGTCGTGTTTGACGCTATACTAAGCCACCACCATTATTTATATAGCGCTTTTTACAATGTAGATTGTGTCAAAGCAGCTTTACAGTGATAACTGGTACATTATTTTGGCTGCACAGCAGCTCGTAAGGAATAGTGTCAATGCAGGCAGATCAAAGCACTGTTGAATATCAAATGTCAATTGTCAAGTGTCCCCAACTAAGCAAGCCAAAGGCGACAGCGGCAAGGAACCCAAACTCCAACAGGTGACATCAGGTGGCAAACAGGTGTTAAAATGGAGAAAAAACCTTGGGAGAAACCAGGCTTAGTCGGGGGGCCAGTTCTCCTCTGGCGAACAGTGCTTTGTTACGACTCAGGTTGCTATCATAAGTCAGATATGATCGCAACATTCAAAGTGTTTAATTCAGTTCCATCCAGTTGAGGATCGTATTCATCACACCGGTATGGACGGTTGTTGAGGAGATGTGCCACTGGTTGTCATGTTGATGAGGCCTTCATAGTGGATGATCTAGTTGACTCAATCTCTGCTGATACTTCAGGGCTGTGTTGTGGTTGTGTCATGGTGCAGGTCCTCGATCTCACCCGGATACGGCCCGGATCCGGCTGACTACGGTAAACCTCAGGATAAACAGAAAGACTAATATTAGCGTAGATGCCATTCTTCTTCTGATGTAACGAGTACATCTGGTGTTATTGGAAGTGTTCCCGGTTCCGGCTGACCTAATTTATGCAGCCTAATAATCCTTTAACGGATTTGAAAAAATAAATTGATAATGTGTTATGTGTATGCCAGGTTAAAGAGATGTGTTTTTAGTTTAGATTTAAACTGACAGAGTGTGTCTGCTTCCCGAACAATGCTAGGAAGATTGTTCCAGAGTTTAGGTGCCAAATAGGAGAAGGATCTACCACCTGCAGTTGATTTTGATATTCTAGGTATTATTAGCTGGCCTGAATTCTGAGATCGTAATAGACGCGAAGGACTATAATGCATTAAGAGCTCGCTCAGGTACTGGGGAGCTAAACCATTTAGTGCTTTGTAGGTAATTAGCAAGATTTTAAAATCTATACGATGTTTAACAGGAAGCCAATGCAGTGTTGACAGAACCGGGCTGATATGGTCATATTTCCTAGTTCTAGTAAGAACTCTAGCTGCTGCATTTTGTACGAGCTGTAGTTTATTTATCAGGCGAGCAGAACAACCACCTAGTAGAGCGTTACAGTAATCTAGCCTTGAGGTCATGAACGCATGAACTAACTGTTCTGCATTTGTCATCGAGAGCATATGTCGTAATTTAGATATATTTTTAAGATGGAAGAATGCGGTTTTACAGATGCTAGAAACATGGCCTTCAAATGAAAGATTGGTATCAAAGAGCACACCCAGGTTCCTAACTGACGACGAAGACTTAACAGAGCAGCCATCAAGTGTTAGACAGTATTCTAGGTTATTACGTGAGGAAGTTTTTGGTCCAAAAATTAGAATATCTGTTTTTTCTGAATTTAGTAGTAGGAAATTACTGGTCATCCAATTTTTTATATCAGCTATGCATTCCGTTAATTTTGTGAATTGGTAAGTTTCGTCAGGGCGCGAAGAAATATAGAGCTGAGTATCATCAGCGTAACAGTGAAAACTAACACCATGCTTCCTGATGATATCTCCTAAGGGTAGCATGTACAGAATGAAAAGCAATGGTCCTAGTACCGAGCCTTGCGGTACTCCATATTCAACTTGTGATCGATATGACCTCTCTTCATTTCTAAGCAAACATACTAACTCTTCCTGTTGCCAAGTGCGATTGTTTTATTACTAATTTTGTAATGTAAGTCCATGTAAGATCATTTGAATGTTTTTAAGAAGGGCAAAGGCAAAGAAGTGTAAGTGTATCGATCAAAGAAATGAGGGATTAAAACGGTATGAATAGAAAAGTGCCAGTAAAAAATAAAGTGGGGTACGGGTTACATGTTACATTTACAAAATGCTGTTTTTTTTATTTATTTATTTTTTTATTTCCCGTTCTACTGAAAATGTGCCAGAGCCTGATGTTGCTATAGTAACAAACTACAATTTGTATTGTTAAAGAGGGCAAGCTCTACCATTCAGCTGAACTGTGTGCATGCATTTTAGACTCTTTCATTGTTCTTGCTCCATCCATGCAATAACTGCGTCCTTTCCTTGTATGAGCCGAGTTTTCGATTTACTTCAGCTGCTCAGTGCTCTGGTAATATCAATGGTATGACCCATTTCAGGAGCTGCCAAAATTACAATTTAAAATCAGAATATGCTCATAGCTCACTTACATTTACTAAAATATTTAAACGTTAGCGATACTGATTCAAAACACAAGCGCCAGTGATTGAACATCAAAACGCGGTTTGAACATCCCGCCCCCAGCTGAACTGGAAGTTTTGATTGGTTTTTCACCCGAGTCAGACCTGTCTGATATTGGCTGAAGTGCAGGGCTCCACCGCAGTAGTTTGAAAAGTGTCAGATCGACCGGTGCAGTGAGCCATTTCTGAGAATCGCTGTTGAAAGTGGATCAGACCGAGCACCACAACACACTTGTAGCCAATCAGCAGTAAGGGGCGTAGCGTGTTTGTTAATGTGGGGGCGGAGCTATCAAGATAGGCGTGTGATCATTTTGGGTAGGGGCGTGTTTGTTTTGGTGATTCGAATATCAACAGTGTTTCTCAAGAATCTCTTACTGCACTTTTAATCTGTTTCAGAAAAAAATAACATGCTAATAAAGGACAGAATAGGGCCCATTTAATACCTTAGCATCTGTCTGTTGTTGTTTAGTTCAATTGAGAGACTCACAAAATCTAATTTGCCAAATCAAACATCCCCTCCGGTCTTAGTTTTTAAATTTAAAGACTAATTAAGATACTAAATATCAGGGGTCTGATTATACATCAGGTACACCTAGAGCGCTTGGGGCAGCGTCTTCATGATGCAATTCAGCATCAAAGCGTATAGCACTCCTTATTTCTCAACCACTCATCAGTGAGAGCAGTTCAATGGTAAATACTTGTGATTGCATATAATTCCTGAATGACTACAATTGGCAATCATTTACACTATAGTTCTCAAAAGAAGATGCGAAAGACAAGCTGTATGAAGCAGCTATTATGAATGAAAGCCACTAATTATTGCAAAACATATTGCATAGGAAGATGAATGCATGTACACGCAAAAGAAAAGAATGGCTCAGAATAAATCGAAGTCCTTTTTACATTGTTGGTTCTGGATCTACTTTTTAATTTAACTATTGACTGTGTCACTGAAAAAATAGTACAAAAGTCTAAAATACCATAATGTATATACAGGGGTTGGACAATGAAACTGAAACACCTGGTTTTAGACCACAATCATTTATGACGTAGGGCCTCCTTTTGCAGCCAATAAAACATAAATTTGTCTTGGGAAGGACAGATATAAGTAACCATGCAACCATGAATATTGACTCTGCGCAGCTCCTGACGAACAGTTTTGTTGGAAACAGGAGCGTCAAGATGCGCATTTATTTTTGCAGTGAGTTGCGTCGACAGTTACTCCTGTTAGATGTAGTTCGTCCAACATGACCCTGGATACTGTAGCTCTCAATACACCACAAAGACTTGCTGTCCTGGTCACAGATGCACCAGGCGAGATACGCACCAACAATTTGACCTTTTGAACTCTGATACGTCTCCCATTATGTTGTGTGGATTGCAATATTTTATGTACAGCTGTGCTATTGCTCTGTTAATTCAACCTTCACACTCTGCTCTTACTGAGGGAATGTAAAATCAGTGAAGGTTGGCCAGCAGGCCGCACATATATAGGCACGAAATCTCCAAAACTATATTGGCCAGTGTTTCAGGGTGTTTATGCGACAATGATGTACTAAATATTTTAAAGTTTTTCCTTTGCTTTTTTTGCGTACAGACAACAAAATTGTCAAAACAATCCATATTCACAAGGATCAGCGAAAATGATCAAAAACTAGCTGCTAGGCTAGTAGTTGGCAATGTCCCTTTGTAAAGAAATCTACGCATATGCGCATGATGTCACCCTTTTCCCAAATTTGCATTTTACACGGAAACGATAATGGTATTGTTTTCAAAAACTTGCACTTTGAAACCCATTTTCAAAAGTGTGCATGTTCAGGCCCTCAAAACACCATTGTTGTGTTAATGAACACAACAACAATTTTTCCATTTTTTAGTTAAAAACAATGTTCTGTAAAAGGCTCCTTAGTTTCATTGTCCAACCCTTGTATATACAGTATTGTGCAAATGTCTCAGGCCACCATTAGATGTTGTTTTAGCAATTATATAATGACCATATATAATTATTTCTTGGTCTCTTTATTAACCAATAAATTGTAAATAACAGTAAATTTGTATGCCGTATTAAAAAACATTTTTAAAAAAAATCTGAAAAACCACTTTAATTACAGTGGCCAAGAGAGCTCAACGCGCTGCAAATGGAAAAAAAACGCATTCAAATAGAAAAAACACCTGCAAATAAAGAGAACCTCTTCATCAGTTTAACAACACATGCGCTGCAAAAGTTCAGAACATGAGCAAATAGAGAAATGTGCTGCAAATAGGCCTGCTCATAATGCACATACAATCAGAATGTTAAGATAAACAAAACTCACCTTTCAGGTGCACACCACTGAAGAGTAAACATTGAACAATCCCAGCCAGCGACGTCACTTGTTGGTGTTCCCTTATAACATTTTCGTTGTGGTCTGTGCCAGTCCCGGCGCCAGGACACACTACTTTAAAATATATTATTTATTATTAATATTTTTTAATAATTTACTTGATTTTCTCAAATTCCAGTCAATATTCACTGCAGAAAGTGAAACTAAAAACTCAGCGATGAGAGCTCTCAATGTCAGCATGTTCTGATAACACTATTTAACCTTAATTTATTTCTTAATATCTTAATGTGTTAAGTTTTTTTTTGTTTTGTTTTTTAAATGAGGAGTTAGCTAATCTTATTATAGCGCGTCAGTTAAGCGTGATGCGCTAGAAATTATTGCGGGGCAAATTAAAATATTAATTTTGTTCTAAAAGTAGCATAATCATCATCATACTCCTCATTCAGATCATCGCAGAAGGGGCTTGAGATCGCCGGGCCTGGTATGTGCTATTTGCAGCACGTTTCTCTATTTGCATGTGTTGTCAAACTGATGATGTTCTCTTTATTTGCTGGTGTTTTTTCTATTTGCATGTTTTCTTCATTTGCAGCGCATTGAGCTCTCTCGGCCGCCGTATTTTATAGGCTAAAGTGGCAAGTATTTATTGGCACCCCTTACACCTGAGCAATAGCAGGAACCAGCTCTCTTAAACCTAAATGCGATAGAAAAGGACTGGAAGGCCAAGAAAACAAAATCAGTTTCATTTTTGAGAAAATGGAAGAAATCAAGGAGGTCATACTGATTTTTGCGTAAAGAAACAATTTTGTTCAGATTTTATTGTGTTCATATTTCCTGTACTTTCTGTTTGTATCATAATAAAGAGACTGGGAAAAAAATAAATAGGGATGGTCATTAAAACATTGCTAAGTGGCATAAGACTTTTGCAGTACTGTATATATGATATAGAAATATTTGTATTTTTGTTGTTTGAAATAAATGAATATTTTATTCAGCAAGGATGCATTCAACTTATCAAAAGAGACAGTAAATACTTTTAAAATGTTACAAATATATATAAATGCCGTTCAATTAATTTTCTATTCATCAATGATAATAGCAAGAGATGTTTCTTGAGTACAAAATCAGCATGATTTCTGAAAGATCATGTGACACTGAAGACTGGAGTAATGATGCTGAAAATTCAGCTTTAATCTCAGCTCATGGTATGTTTTGAAAGGTTTATACATTATCACTTAATGGAGAAAATGAATGAGATTTTTTTTTTTTTTTTCCTTCTGGAACTGTAACTTAAGTTTCAGACTGATGATTTAATCACAACATTCATAAAGAATGCAGAGGTATTCTGTAAATTACAAGGCCGAACTTAGATTATTAAACGGACGTATTCTCAGTGCAATGTGAAAGTTTACTTTTTCTTGACTGAAACAACATTTGATTGAGGTGTTGAGCCTTTATTCCAGTGCTTGAGGCAAACGCTTTGAGTGCAAAGCAGATCAGAAGTTCTTTTTCTACAGGATCCACAAAAAAGGTCTTTTTGTGGTGGGCCATGGGGGTGTTGGAGGGTCACAAAGAGAGAGGAGCTTTCCTCACGCTGTGCCACAAATACCTTAGAGATGGTTAAAGATGATAGCATCAATCACCACCCATCCCCCCCACCCACACCTGAAAGGTGCTCCAAGAAAATGCTGTCCTTTTACATTGATTTGAGAGCAGTGTCTTTAAACCAACCCATATTCTTATCACCACAAGAAGGTTTATAAAACTGGTCACAGATCAAATCACAACAGCCTATACCTATAAAAAAAAAAAAAAAAAGTTGCATAGGGAAGGACAGAAAATTCACTGTAGAAACAATCTTTCAACTAGAATGCCAATGCAATATGCTTTTTAAGAGCAGTTTGATTGATTCTTATACTCAGTTTTATTTTTCAACTGTGTTCTTATTGTATTGTATCTGTCAGAACATTCTTTTAACTATGTGGAGAGATGGATGGATGGATGAATGAATGTTCTGTTTAGTAATTGTATAGAGCATCTGCAAGAAGCTGAAGGACCCAAACTAAAACAAGTAATAATAATAAACGCAGGGTACTGCGAAGCTACTGCAAAGGGCACTTTCGCTATCAAAGGGGAAGGGGCTCAAGCCTATATCCACCAAATATGACCCAGACATGTTTTGTGAGATTTGTCTGCAAAGCACCTATGCAGAATCCATAATGAGCATACTCAGAAAACTTCAAAGGAACGTCGTACCGCATTGGATCACCATTCTGTGCCTGCTGGGGTAAAATTAGCTTCGTACTTGTGTTGGGAGTCAAATAATTGTTGCGCGCATGTGGAAATTATCTTTTTATTCACACCATTTTTTTTTTTTATGGAATAGCTCTGAGAGGGGCAACAGTGACTGGAACTGCGACCTCCAGCTGTTTCAATTTACTGCAGTTTTAATTATCTTCTATTTTCTTCTTGAACGTAAACATGCAGAACTAATAGAACCTATTGGTGCATATAGTCCTCCTGATATTCATGATGAGAGTTTTGTAGCAAACACAACAAGTGGCACAACGTCTAGGCAGTTGAATATGCCAGTGGTTTGTCTCAAAAACATGCACATAAGGAATATCAAAGCACTGTGTACAAAAAAGAAAATGTCAAAATATATACTGAAATTACAACAGAGGTCCGCAGAAGAGCATCTCTGAACACACAACACGTCGAACCTTGAAGCATATGGGCTACAGCAGCAGAAGACACACCGGTGCCACTCCTGTCAGCTAAGAACAGCAAACTGAGGCTACAATTCACATGGGCTCACATGAGGTCAGAATATGGTGTAAACATTATGAAAGCATGGAAACATCCTGCCTTGTATCAACGTTTCAGGCTGCTGGAGGTGTAATGGTGTGGGGGATATTTTATTGGCACACTTTGGCCCCCTTAGTACCATTTAGCTGTTTTCACTGTCAGGCCAAAAGCGAGCATGTTAGTGCGTGCCAGGGCCAGTTGTGTTTCCACTATCACATCAGGTCTACCCTAGAGTCAACGACCAGGGTTTTTGGCCTGCCAAATACCTTGGTCCAAAGCGGGCCAACTGGGGCTTGAGGAGTGGTCATGAACAAAGGAGGAGTTTACTTGAGTCAGGAGACGGTCAACACCGCTGGTCATTTTCCATCTTAATTATCAGGCTACCAGCTGACTTCAACATTTATGACATTTTCATACAATTTTCAGCTCAAGCTTTTAGACACCAGCGAGTGTTTGAAATGACATCCTTGCGAATTCTGATCACCATATGAGGCAGAAATATATTTATATGCGATGCTATAGGCTACATATGCTATGCATAACTCCTGTTTTTGCTTGTGCGCTCCCTCTGTTGCTCTGACTAAAAGGACAACAGTTTCACGAGTTCACACTTACATATAATCAGTTAGAGTAAAGGTTATGCGTATTTGGCAGAAGTGAGGAGATGTGGTGGTGGAGGAGGAATGCTGGAAAACTGACATGGGACAGAGGTAAGTCTGTTGAATTTATATCTTCATGTCACGCTAACTGAGTTGATTAAATGTACGTGCTCCTCCCGAACTTTGTTAATAAAACATCATATAGTGAGAAAGGAGAGATCACTCTCTAAATCGCACAATTTAATGAAAAATTGATAGAAATGCTTACTCTTTCTAAAGAAATGCGATGTAAACATGACATTTTATTAATATTTTTCTAAATGTGTAAGCTTTTGGACTTAAAAGCCATAATGGAGTTGTTTTGTGCATTCCTGTGATCGCAAATAAATGGAAGCAGGTGCAACTGAATAGGTATGTGTTCTCGTTTTATGTGAAATGGTAAATACCGGTTTGATTCAGCATGATTAATGTGCACACCTGGCACAAATGAATAAATTACTGTCACATTTTTTTATTGTAAAACATTAGTCAAATACTGATGCTGGAATCTTAAGTCTTTAAGTGAAGACTAAACATTCGCTTCTGTCACAGTCAACTTTTGCGAGAGAACGCGAAAGCATTGAAAGATTTTTTTTTTCCTCGCATCTCATTTTTTCCATCACTATATCTCTTTATGGGCTCAAATTGTACTTATTTTTCTGGTCTTGTTGTGCACAATTCATTAGTGTATGTTCAATAAAAAAAGAAAAGAAAAGAAAAGAAAGGAAGATAATTTAATTCAATATTATGAAGACTATTCAAAATCAATCAAAAATATAATAAATTACTTCACCTCTGAAGCTAATGTCAACACATTTGACTGCAAGCACCCACAAATTGTAGAGTTTTTTTTTCAACATTGAACAGTGTTTTAAATGAAAATCACATTCGAGTAAACATTGTGAATGTTTCTTAAGTGAAGCATTCTCTCAAGCGACACCATTTGCATGCATTATAACCCAAAGAACTACCACCTGGTCTGCAAAGTTAACATTCCAGCTGTGATCTCCAAGGTGCCTCATCGTTCCCCTTTTTTTCAGATGTGCAGGTCCTCCTGTGTCTTTGACAGACAGTGAGGGACAATATGCCAGTCACGTACGGATCGAGACCAGCCCAAGCATGCATTAATTCTTACATTAAACACAGGCCCAGTCACACAGCTCTCATGCTGTTTGAAGCTCCCTCTTTGCTAGACCAGAGTTCTTGTGCTGCCCTTCTCTCCCATGATTCCTTGCTGCAGTGGTTCAAGCCTGGCCTGCCATCATCTGTCACTCAAACAGAGTCCAATGTGAAGCAGCCTCGTAACTCTCGGGGGACAAGAGCAAATGGTAAGGCAGAACTTAAATAATGCACAATAAGAGCTAGTCGGAGCCGAAAATCTCCAGTGGTATCAACACGTGGAAGCAGGCATTTGTATTTGAGTGGCAAAGTCAGGGGGAATTGTATATAAAAATATAAACAAAATATTATGATGCTTCACATAGAAGGTCAGAAAGCCTTAGGAAACATCACTTGAAAGACTTTCTGACCTTTTGTGTGATGCATCATAATATTTGTATGTACAGTGTTTTTTGGCTGGGTTTGATATCACCGTAATTGGTTTATCTTTATTTTATTTATAAATAGTACACAGATTGTTTTTGAAAGAAATTAATACTTTTATTTAGCAAGGATGCACTTAATTGATGAAAATAAATGCTCTTCTTTCTACAACCCCAATTCCAGTAAAGTTAGGGCATTTTGTAAAATGCAATAAAAACCACAATCTGTGATTTGTTAATTCTCTTGAATCTTTTTTTTAACTGACAAAAGTGCAAAGAAAATATTTCTGATGTTTCCGCTGACCAACATAATTGTATTTTGTAAATATAAACAAATTTTGATGGCTGCAACACACTCCAAAAATGAAAAGATTATATAATATCCAAGTTAAACTGTTTAAATTGTCCACAATTAGAAGATGAATTGGTAATAGGTGAGGGTATCGTATTTGGGTGTAAAAAAAAAAAAAAAAAAGTATCTCAGTCTTTGCAAGAAATGAAGGGTCATGGCTCACCACTTTGTGGCAAATGGGAGTTGTCAAACAATAAAAAAAAAATCACATTTTTCAGTGCAAGATTGCAAAGAACTTATGTCTTTCTCCATCTACCCAATGAATAATGATGATCGACGTGATGGCCAACCAATCATGAACCTAAGAATTATGACAGTCAAGAATGAAAGAAAGGAGAAGGAAACAAACAAAATACATCACGATATGATATTGTAAAAAGATTCAGGGATTCCAGAGAAATCTCAGTCTGTATAGGACACCTCAGTTGAATGTGCATGACCTTTGAGGCCTCAGATGGAACTACATGAGAAACCATCATGCTGCTGTGTTAAAAATAGCCAGATGTGCTCAGGAGTACTTTTTTTTTTTTTTTTTTTTTTTTTGGGAAGCGAGACAATGCCAGGCCTCATTCTGCACGTGTTACATCAGAGTGGTTCCTAGACACTCTACACCATACAGTGGATGTGCCTGACTGCCTGCCTGCAGTCCAGATCTGACTCTTATTGAAAATGTATGGCCCATCATGAAAAGGAGAATCAGACAACGATGACCACAGACTGTTGTGCAGATATCCTGTATCAGGCGTGATTGGGTAAAAAAAAATCCACTTGCAAAATTGGAAAAATTAGTATCCTCAATTCCCAAATGATTAAAACTTGTAATTAAAAGGAAAGGTGATGTGACACAGTGGTAAACATGCCTCTGTCCCAACTTTTTTTGGAGTGTGTTGCAGCCATCAAATTCAAAATTTGTTTATACAAAATACAATCAAATTGTTCAGTGAAAACATTGGAAATCTTTTCTTTGTACTTTTGTCAGTTAAATAAAGGTTAAAGAGAATAAACAAATCACAGATTATTGCATTTTACAAAACATCCCAACTTTTCTGGAATTGGGGTTGTACTTATCAAAGAATCCTGAAAAAATGTATCATGGTTTCAACAAAATTATTAAAATCAGCATATTGGAATGATTTCTGATGGATCATGTGACACTGAAGACTGGAGTAACGATGCTGAAAATTCAATTATAGTACAATTATTTTAAATTGTAATAATATTTCACAATATTACTGTTTTTCATGTATTTTTGATCAAATAAACACAGCCTTTGCAAGCATAAAATTAAAATTTTACTGACTCCAAACTTTTGAATGGTACACTGGGCAGATTACTTGCAAATTGTAGTCTGTAACAGATTACAAGTTACATGACGGAAATTGGTAATGTAATCTAGATTGCTAATTTTTTTATTACTTTTGACCTAACTTATTGTGTACCATACTGCTATATAAAAAAGAAAAAACAATAATAAGAAAATCCATTTTTTTGTTAATGCAAAGCATTACATTACATGTAGATTAAGCCATTATGCCAGGTTTTTCCCAAACTAGGGTTAATGAAAGAACTGCAGGGGGATTGTGAGTTGATGAAAAGCTATCAATTAAATCATAAAACTGTCTAATTAAAATGAATAAATTATTTGAACATAAAAACAATCAATCATAAAATGAGTGAACACTAAAAATATTTGTTTTATTTGTTTACCTGCATGACAATGTAACCATTATCCGACATCAAAGAACGGTGAACATGCAAATGTGTTGTTAAATTAATGGAAAATTAACGTAAAATCTCAGGGGTCTCCAAGAAAATATTTTAGCTCAAAGGGTTTGTCTGACAAAAAACATTTGGGAATCCCTGCATTACATAATAAACATGAAAAAAGCAATGACATTACACATTCAAAGTTTTCAAGATTTGAAATATTTTTGGTCAGATCAATAATTAGTGAAGGTCAGTGTTTCACAGCTGTATATCAGCAGTGTTTAATTACTTGCATAATTATTCATCACATATATGGTGTAATTGAGAGGTGCTTTTGGAAATTTAGAAACATCACAAATTTATTTACATGACATTTATATGGCCATTCTATATTGTGAATATAGTCAAAGCTAAATGATATGACACACAATAGGAAGATTTAAAAGAAGAATTAGAGACAATCAATAAATTATGAATAATTTACTGCCATTGTGTGAATATGTAATCATGTAATCCATTATGAGCATTTTAAAATGTAATGTAATCTAATTAAAAGTACTAAATGTTTGGAATCTGATTACGTAATCCAGATTACTTGTCATCAGTTACTACAATATACTACCATTCAATTCATTTTCAATCCATTCATTTTTTTAATCTTCAGTAACCTGAATGACTGGAAAAGTCATGGACGAACCTTGGAAAATTGCTCTGACATTTAAATAAAGTCCTACCAACTCATAGTTATATTACAAAGCCATCCCACCCAGACCTAGTTTGTGACTTTTTCCCCGGTGAGGCACTTTACTTTCCCTAACTGGGCACAAGTGGCATTTCCGCAGCCAAATCGTCCTTTCACAATGTGAACAAGTCTGTGCAGTGTATAATTTAACCATCACGACCAACCCTGTCTCTTTTGTCCCCTGGGGAGGTGCTGGGGTGATAACCATCTCTGCCTCTGAGCAATTTACAGCCATCAGTTCCAGGAAGCACAACATTAGCCAGAAAATGATCTCCAGTGGCTAGCCAATTCACAGGAACTAAATTGAAGATGCACCTCGCACTATGAATCACCAATAACCCCACCGCTGGGCTTAAATAAAAAACACTGTTTTTGGGGATTACTTAAGACTTGTTGAATTACATCAGCTGTTTATTTTCAAAAGAGGGATTGAATAGAAAGAGAGAATGCAATTGAAACATCAAGCGCTCTATCAGTTAGAGGTCTGTTCAAGATCAGAGGTCAAATGAAAATATCAAATTACATTCCCAAATCCACGTTATCAGAGTACTGGCACAAATGAGTTTACAAGCCGACTTTGAAGAGCACTGCGAAGAATTTTCTGTCAGGGATGGTGGTTCTTGTTAGATAGAATCTCCTGACAACTTTTTTTTGGTACTTGATCCTCTTTAAAAATATGAGCAAAGAGAGATGGAGGATGACAGAGAATATCAGAACATTTGGACAGAACATTTTCTCAGTCTAAAAGATAAAAACAAAAATATTTTTCAGCTTTTTGTTTGCCACTAAGACATAATTATACTCAATGTCAGCTCTTTTAGGTCAACACAAATGCTGATTATCAAATGCTTTTACCATATGACTGTCTTCTGAAGTACTGATATTCTCCTCTGCAGGTTCTTTCAAATCACCACTGCATCTTTCATGTGTCCACATGTCCGAATCGACGGCATTTGCTGTCAATGACAGAAAATCAGACTTTTTCCACATTTAAGTGCAATAATCGGGTCCCCGGTGCATGTACCAACCCAGAAAACACGAAAAAGGACAATCCAGTAACTTTGTTTTATCAAGCCTTTCTCTGCAAGAAAAAACGAGCCGCTCAGATTTCGCTCCCCTTGTGACGTAAGGAAGGGGATCTTATTATAATATTACCGCCCCTTAATCTGCACGTTTCCACCCACGGCGCCGCCATTTTGTTTTCACAAACGACAACGGTGTACCAGTTCTAACAGCATGGCAAAAGTTCAAGCTAAAAGTGCTAACTGTTCTGTCATTGGCTGCACAGTCGAGCACTGAACACTATTTAGAGTCTTGTTAGCTTGGATAGCCTGCAAGTTGACCCTGGTGAAAAATATTAGACCATTCATAGCATTTGATAGCAATCATAAACATTAGCCTGGTGTGGCAAACAGGTACGCTATGTATAGTGGACGTCCATACGGGTTTTGCACAAAAGATTAACATGACAGCACATGCTAGTCGATGAGTTGAATCAACTCCACAGCAACTACATACATTTATCCACTAACCATTGAGAAACATCCAGTTTCATTCTATAAGTTGTAACTTCTTCCTGAGTCTCTCTATCAGTGTCCGACTCCGGTTTGAACAATGTAAGGGTGAACACCGTTACTGACAATCATCATTTTGGCTGCGTGAGATTCTCCAGCTTTGTTGTTGTTGAGGGACCGAAGCGCAAGCTGTTAAAGCTCCGCCCTCTTCTGGAAAGCAGCTGGGAGCAGCAGCTCATTTGCATTTAAAGGGACAAACACACCCAAATAGGGGCAAATTTGACAAGCTATAATAAATGATCTGTGGGGTATTTTGAGCTGAAACTTCACAAACACATTCTAGGGACACCAGAGACTTATATTACATCTTGTGAAAAGGGGCATAATAAGTAATAAGGGGCATAATACCTTTAAGAAACAAAAAAACTTAATGATATTCATTGATATTAAATGATAAATGCTACCATATTTTATTATCAATTAATAATTTCAATCTGTTCCTCACATGAAGCTGTCATATCACAAAGCTTAAATGTGCTATAGATATATTAAATAAATATTATTTATTTTAAAAGTCATTTTCTATAATTAAAATGTTTTTTGGCAACATAAAGTTTGTGTTATTCCCCCATGTTTTTGTTATTCAACAGTAAAAGTGATACAAACGGGGAAAATAATTATAAATAATTATAATAATTATAATAAATTATAACTTCACAGCTAATGTTCACTTTCTTGCTATGGACAATATAATCTGCTAAATGAATACTGTAAATTTATTTTTTTACAGCAACAATACTAATATATAATCAGATTATGCTGGTTGGGGTGCAAGAGTTGTTCAAGTTTCATAAAGTTTTACTAGTTTCAATAGTTTCAAAAAACAGTGTGACAAAAAAGACAGAGGCCTGGTCTAAACATGGTTACACTCGTGTTTTCTGCTCCACTTTCTCTCTCCCTCCTTTTATACTCTCTCATTCTCCTGTTCTTTCTCTTTAAAATTGATTTCCCAAATCCTGCTGTGGAATAATAACCACAACAGAAAATGGTGAAGCAAAATCACTCAGAATAACTTTAAAATGCCATAGGGCTTTTGGGAATATCAGTGCGTGCCGGGATAGAGTCCGAAGTCGATACAGTGACCTCAGCTGTCATTACTGTTGGGTCTGGTCAATCAGACATGGGGAAGCATCTTAAAGACAAGCCATATATAATTAATAACAGACAGAATACACACTGCATACAGTCACTCTCTCATGGCATTCATTCCACTTGTTAGGTACTATTAATTTATATACAAGTAAAACAATAACACTTTTGTGAATTATAAATTTATTTGAGAGGATGAAAGTTAAGATTTAAATGAACCCCTAAAGCCTGGGATACACTGCACGACTATCACACTGTTATATTATCTGCTTGTTTTCCTGTTTATAACAGAATATTTTCTATGCTATAATTTCTATAATAAAATACATATGTAATATCTTTAATAATTAGCATCAAACTAACAATATAATTCTTATTCTCAGTGAATAAAGATTACTTATTAAATGAAAAGATGAAAAAACGATTGCACAACCACCAAATAGGTGGCGATGTGCACTAAGTAGGTTATATAAATCACCATTAAATAAAAGAAGAAGAATGAAGTAGAATGGCGCGCTTTTTCTTAGCGTCTGTTTCTATGGTGAATCATCGATTCGTCGTTCTGTTGAGAAAGTCTTGTGTCTTAACCAGGAACACTATGGAGCGAGAAATGACTCAAAAATAATTCGCAAAGAACATGATTCACACATGTGTAGCCAATTTCACACGCGGGAAACCTAATTCACGTGCACAAAAAACAATTCACGTGGGCGAAAAAATAAAATTATATATTCATAAAATACAATTCACAAATGCAAAACACAATTAATAGATATAAAGCTGTGCACAAAAGGTTTGAATGTTTGAAACTTACGAGTTTATCCTCACATTCGCGTGTGAATCAACTTGGATTTGTATGTGTATTTCTGAGACTCCCCTGCCACCGCATCTGGTTCATTCGTACTCTTCAGCCAATCAGGTTGAAGCTTATTAATCGACCAAATATTATTACGGGAGGGCGTGCCTACCTGGGTGTTACGTCATCAGCTGTCAACCAGAGTTAAAGTCATGTATGTGCAGTTTGATCGTTTCATCTGTGTTTATTGAAGTAAACGAAGTTAGAGATCAGTTGAAGCTATAGTTTATTAACTAATAATAGATATGAGCAACTGCTGTTGTAATCAGATGTCCTATTTTGTCCAAAATGAACAGGAAATTATGCTTGGTTTGTTGTATTTTAGCTGTGGGTACAGAGCCCCTCAGATTGACTGCAAAACAATCATCTGTGGCCAGTGTCAGTGGCCACTTAACACTGGCCTCATGGAAATTAGCTTTCATATTGTTTAAATAGTGAATAGAACAAATTTTATGAGCAATCATTGTTTAGTGATGACCATATTTGTACTTGGCATTTGTGCAACAGTATACACTGTTAAATTATTAGACACTTATTGTTTCTCTGCATATTTCAGGATTAAACACTGTTGGCTTGACATCAGGATATCAGTCACAAACATCTTAACTGATTTTGTTTTTTATGCTTTTATATGTTATGTATTAATGTCTTGATATATCCAGTATTCATTTACTTATGTCCTGTGCTGTATTGTAATCTCAAGGTTTTTGTCACAGGACAATGTTGTGAGGCAGTAATTGGTAACACTTTACAATAAGGTTTCATTTGTTAACATTTTTTTAATGTGTTAACTAACATTAATTATGAAGGCATACTGATCAGAGATGCAATTAACATTATGCAACTAAGATTACTCAGTAAACTCTTTTCAATTATTTCACCATTATCTCTTGTACTGAGTGCTGACTGCTTTAAATATCAGACCAAAATCTGATATATCCTGACAGAGAGATGACTGGATTGAACACATCTATATGTGAATTTTTCACCTGATGTATTACACTTATATTTATCATTTGGCCATAAACATTCATCTACTTTAAAGCAAGACTCTGACTCAAACACTACAATCATCCCTGACCGGTCATGCAGTGGAACTGTGGTTCCAGTAGAATGACCTGTGACTGGAGAACTTGTAGCCTAGTTTCAAACTGTTAGTCAGACAATCTCACAACTATGGAAGAGACATATATTTCTCTGTACTGAATGTTGTGCTCCTTCATACTTGAGATTGCCAGTTCATGATCTTCATATGTAACAGGTACAATATAATTTATCATGGTCATTTTATACAGATTTTATTTCCAAAGGATTCAGAAGATTTCAAATTAATAAATCATTTTCATCAACTGTAGCAACTGATGAATCTTTTAATTCTGACATAAAACAAGAACATTTAATAATGCACAGCAGGGCTTTATTCCTTGAATGTGTATCAGCAGGATACAAATGAATAGTAACAATGCATGACTTTCAACCTCTTGTTGAAACAACTGTCAAATTGGATGGCGTGCAACGTGACTGTTTTTAAAGAATTACAGTAGGAATGGTAAAGTCAGGGTACTGGTTGTCTCTGCAACTACATCTGCCTCGGAAATCTGAAACAATAAAATACATATATACAGGTGCTGGTCATATAATTAGAATCATCAAAAAGTTGATTTATTTCACTAATTCCATTCAAAAAGTGAAACTTGTATATTATATTCATTCATTACACAGAGACTGATATATTTCAAATGTTTATTTCTTTTAATTTTGATGATTATAACTGACAACTAAGAAAAATCCCAAATTCGGTATCTCAGAAAATTAGAATATTATGAAAAGGTTCAATATTGAAGACACCTGGTGCCACACTCTAATCAGCTAATTAACTCAAAACACCTGCAAAGGCCTTTAAATGGTCTCTCAGTCTAGTTCTGTAGGCTACACAATCATGGGGAAGATTGCTGACTTGACAGTTGTCTAAAAGACGACCATTGACAAGGAGGGCAAGACACAAAAGGTCATTGCAAAAGAGGCTGGCTGTTCACAGAGCTCTGTGTCCAAGCACATTAATAGAGAGGCGAAGGGAAGGAAAAGATGTGGTAGAAAAAAGTGTACAAGCAATAATATAAGGATAACCGCACCCTGGAGAGGATTGTGAAACAAAACCCATTCAAAAATGTGAGGGAGATTCACAAAGACTGGACTGCAGCTGGAGTCAGTGCTTCAAGAACCACTACGCACAGATGTATGCAAGACATGGGTTTCAGCTGTCGCATTCCTTGTGTCAAGCCACTTTTGAACAACAGACAGCGTCAGAAGCGTCTCACCTGGGCTAAAGACAAAAAGGACTGGACTGCTGCTGAGTGGTCCAAACTTATGTTCTCTGATGAAAGTAAATTTTGCATTTCCTTTTGAAATCAGGGTCCCAGAGTCTGGAGGAAGAGAGGAGAGGCACACAATCCACGTTGCTTGAGGTCCAGTGTAAAGTTTCCACAGTCTGTTATGGTTTGGGGTGCCATGTCATCTGCTGGTGTTGGTCCACTGTGTTTTCTGAGGTCCAAGGTCAACACAGCCGTATACCAGGAAGTTTTAGAGCACTTCATGCTTCCTGCTGCTGACCAACTTTATGGAGATGCAGATTGCATTTTCCAACAGGACTTTGGAAAAAGCTACCAGTACCTGGTTTAAGGACCATGGTATCCCTGTTCTTAATTGGCCAGCAAACTCGCCTGACGTTAACCCCATAGAAATCTATGGAGTATTGTGAAGAGGAAGATGCGATATGCCAGACCCAACAATGCAGAAGAGCTGAAGGCCACTATCAGAGCAACCTGGGCTCTTATAACACCTGAGCAGTGCCACAGACTGATCGACTCAGTCACCGGATTGCTGCAGTAATACAGGCAAAAGGAGCCCTAACTAAGTATTGAGTGCTGTACATGTTCATACTTTTCAGTTGGCCAAGATTTCTAAAAATCCTTTCTTTTTATTGGTCTTAAGTAATATTCTAATTTTCTGAGATACTGAATTTGGGATTTTCCTTAGTTGTCAGTAATAATCATCAAAATTAAAAGAAATAAACATTTGAAATATATCAGTGTGTGTGTAATGAATGAATATAATATACAGGTTTTACTTTTTGAATGGAATTAGTGAAATAAATCAACTTTTTGATGATATTCTAATTATATGACCAGCACCTGTATGCAGCTTAAAAAAAAAAAAAAAAGAAATGTAAATGTTCCCAATATGCATGTCATTACATACATTATCATCATCAGTTGAATATGTGGTGGACGTGATATGCAGTACAGGTACAAACACACTGCTGTGACAAGGGGTGTGCGATATAGACAAAAAATTATGATCAATATAAGTTTTAATCGATAATGATAATTAGATGATATTTTGCTGAGTGTGTTACTGTGCTGGTACCTTGGCAGGTTTGGGACTGTCATGGACAGCTGACTCAGGACAGTTTTTAATATTTTTCATATTCTGCGTGATGGTCAATTCACAGCAGTAACAGAATTTATTTTTTTTTTTTTTCCAATACGTTTCAATTTATTTTTTACCTTTTATGGGCATTTTTACCTTTATAAATCCATTCTTTAAACCTAATTATACATGCATCATCTTTTATATCAATTTCATAAATGTAATTAAATTCAGTTATAATAAGACACAAAGACTGTCACCAATCAAATTAAATAAGTCTCAACAAAATTCATCTTTGCAATGGAGAGGTAAGTGGTATTTAGATGCATTTACACCAACAGTTTAATACAGCTCAGAGGTGACAAATGAATAACCTTACAAATGCATAAATAATGTTTTGATGTAAACAAAAAACATTGAATATTGATATTTGAAATGATTAAAAACATGAAAAGATATAAAACTGCCACTAGGTGGCAGCAAGTCATAATTAATGACTGAGTCTGAGATTCAACAAATTCATTCAAAAGGCTGATTTATTCAGGAACGAAGCATTTGACTGTAATAATCTATCATAGTCATTGAATCATTGATTCAACTGATTCGTTCAAAAAGCTGATTCGTTCTGTAAGCATTAACCACTGTGTTGCTCAGAGACACAATTACAGTGCTGTGTATGGAAGGATATTCTGGACAATTTTCAAAAAGAACTGCAAATTGTATTTGCAATTGTGTTTTACATATGTGGACGCATAAACCGTGACATAATCCAAACGCAATTGCAAATCTTGCATTACCTTTTGCGTTTTCGCTGTCGCGAACGCACGGTGACTGCCAAATTTCAAATGGAAAAGCAAAGTCCATTTGCAACTGTATTTCCCATGTCTGTCGAGTTATGACCCTGTCATATTTAAATAGCAAGTCTCAATTACCACATCTACTTTTTCATTTTCTTTGCGTCGCGTATGCAGCCTGCCAAAACTCATTCGCAATTCCTTTATCGTTTGCATTTCCGATGCCTTACACTGAAACCTGTCAATCAGCATCAGAGGTGGAACTATACTATGAGGCTTGATCGTATGGTAAGTCATATCGTATCATAATTAAATCTATAATTCAATGCTCAAATAAAAAACCAAATGCTCAAACAGACCTCTCAAATGATAAATCAAATGCTCAAACTGAAACTGCAAATGATAAATCAAATTTAAATGAGGCATGTCAATCAAGCAGCGTGTGGGCGGAGTTTTGAGGCGGAAGAGGAGACTTTCTTGTGTGCAGCTTGGGTAACTGCCACACTTGAGTAAAAAATATGATTCTGTAAATCATAATAATGAGAAACTTTCTCATAATTATGACCTTTTCTCATAATAATGACTTAGTTTCTCATAATAATTAGAAACTTTCTCATATTACTTCAAAGCATGTGGACCAAAAGGGAGTGGAACACTAGCGACATCCGCTGGTTAAAACCACGTAAAAGGCGTGAACACAGTCGGCACGGCACGTTCTGCAAAATAGTAGTTTTCGTTAAAGTCAGTGTAATATACAAAGTGTAATCTATAATCTATCTATCAATAAATAACATTAATGATAAATGATCAGTAGGCCTATGAGAACAGAGAATTGTCTGTCTTGTCTGCACTTTTTTCACTCCTCCCCTAACTGCAGCCGCCTGCTCTCGCCTACATTTCAGGTGAGGTTAGGCACATCTTAAACAAGCCTTCTTTCTCCAGAAGCGCGTCACATGTGCGTGTCCACTAGCACGGGGCAGAGCGAGCGTTTTTAATGAATTCCAATTAATAAAATCCCCCCCACCCCGATGTCATCGTCCATTTCACTGTAGACGTCGCCCTACTCTAGTAACCACTACCCGATAGTCAATTCAGAATGTTACAAATAAGAATGGTGCATTTTCTATGAATATTTGATTACTGTACTGTATTCATGTATTACATTTACACTTGCCTAATAAATCATCTGCTAGCTACAGCCATGGTAGGTTTCTGACTAAATACTGATAGGCTACCTAGTGGTCAAAAGCAATAGCAAAAGTAATAGGTCAGTATTATTAAATTGCAGTCAAATATTTTGGATAGCTAGTTTGGCTTATATGTTTGGTGCGGAATGGCTGCGGTAGGGGGGGCCTAACCTCATATTCTTTCATAGGGCCCAAAATTGCTAGTGGCGCCCCTGATGATACGCAATGGGTAGGATTAGTGGTGTGGGGTAGGGGCATATTATATGTACACCAAAAGTGCATATCATATAATGCACGCCAACAAATTGCTTATCATATGCATGCCAAAACTGCGTATTATATGCACGTCAAACATATGCATATCATATGCACGCCAAAGTTTTTTTCTGCGTATAAATAGCACGCCAGATGAGATCGGGCTCGCATTCAGTGTTAAGAGCTGGAAAGACAGTGAGTCAGTGTCATGACATATAGTAAGGGCAGAACAAGTTTAAATATCTTTTCTAGTTTATATTTCCATCTTGTAATGCTGCTGTTTTGGGTATTTTTTAAATATAAATTATTTTTAATAGAGCAGACACTTTGAGTTTTTTAATGGGTTAAGTGAGTGGTTCCCAAACTTTTTTCCAGGAGAACCCTTATTTTAACATTCAAAATCCTTAACGAAGTCTGAGTTTCACAAACAAAAAAACGCAGACAAGTTGAATTAAAATGTAAATCCATTCTCTGTCAGTAGGTGGTGCTTTTGTAATAGCAGAAATAGAGCTTTTTCCTGGTAACCCCATAAACAAAGCAGAGCTGTGCTTATAAACACTACGCCGATGTTCCCTTCAGTTCCCTTCAGAGATACATTCATAGAATTCATTCATACTTTAACTAATGTAATTTCCCTCCCTCACACTGTTGTAAAACCTCTCACTACTTTCGCCATTTTTTGTTTCCTTACTAACCCTCAAACTACAGTGAGCTTGGATCCCCCGTAAATCTTTAGCGACCCCTAGTGGGAAACACTGGTATAAGCGATATGGAAATGTATGGAGGCTTATAATAAATGTTATAATAAATGTTCTATGCAAGTGATTTTTGGGTTATTAAAGATAACCACCCTGCAACATTCTGGGAACATTATTTTTTTGGTTGCAAAAAGAAAACATAAAAAGAACGTTCCCAAAACATTATTATTTGATTCTCAAAAATAAATAATAAATAAAAAATAACCAAACGGGAACCCAGTACTAACATTAGGGGAACGTTCTGTTTTGGCTGGAGCTCAGCTAACAGTTTTTGGTTCCCAGAATGTTCTTTTTTACGGTTTTATTTTGGTTATCCAGTAAAGTTTTCTAAATGGAAACAGAACGTTCGTTTTAGGTTTGTAGAACGTTATTCTAACATTTTTTTTACATTCCCCTAACGTTATTTTAACATTCCTATAACGTAAAGCTAACATTCTCCTAACGTTATTCTAACATTTTTAGAACGTTCCCCTAACCTCTTTACTTCCGATATCATTACTCCGCTGTACATCAGTAATCATCCAGCACACCCGTGACCCAGTATAAGCGGTATGGAAAATGGATGTATGGATGACTATAATCAGTATTACAAACAATTTTGTTTTTTATTTATTGTTTATAACATTTGCCTAACGTTATTCTAACATTATTTTAACATTCCTCTAACATTATTCTAACGTTATTCTAAAGTTCCCCTAACGTTATTATAGCGTTATTTTAACGTACCACTAACGTTATTGTAACGTTCCTGTAACATAATTATAACATTATTCAAATGTTATTTCAACATTATTCCAATGTTATTCTTACATTCCTATAACTTTATTCCAATTCCTGCTCTTGTCTGATTGAAATCTGTGGGCCACCATTCTGTTAGTATTGACTGTTGAGTATTGACAAAAAATGAATGGCCTATAGGCCTACTGATCACTTATCATTAATGTTATTTATTAATAATACACAGACTTTAACGAATACTACTGTTTTGCAGAACGTGCCATGCCGACTGTGTTCAGGCCTTTTACACGGTTTTGACCAGCGGATGTCGCTAGTGTACCATTCCCTTCTGGTCCACTTGCTTAGAAGTAATACGAGAGACGTATTATGAGAAACTAAGTCATTATTATGAGAAAAGTTTCTCATTATCATGATTTACAGAATCATATTTTTTTTACTCAAGTGTGGCAGTTATCCAAGCTGCACACAAGAAAGTCTCCTCTTCCGCCTCAAAACTCCGCCCACACGCCACTTGATTGACACGCCTCATTTGAATTTGATTTATCATTTGCAGTGTCAGTTTGAGCATTTGATTTATCATTTGAGAGGTCTGTTTGAGCATTTGGTTTGCCGTTTGTAATGTAGGTTTGAGCATTTGGTTTTTTATTTGCGATGTCCGTTTGAGCATTTGATTTATGATTTGAGCATTGAATTATAGATTTAATTATGTCTGGGTTTATACTGAGTTGATAATGGAAAATAAAAAATAAAAAACAAATTCGTTTTAATTTGATTTTTGATACAGTTCATGCTTGCCCCAATGAGGAAATTAAATTGCATTTATCATTTGAGCAGCCGTTTGAGAGTTTGATTTATTATTTAATAATTTGAGCATTTGATTTATCATTTGAGCAGTTTATTTGATCTTTTTAAGCATTTGAATTTTAATTTTGTTAGGAAAAAACGTAATAACCTTCACCACTTGATAAGACGTGTGTGGAAATCGCTGCGTTGTGACTGGGGACGTTTAAATTGTCCAAAACAATCCCGCACCATGGTGAAGCCCTGTTATAAAACACATAACCGTATTACTTTAATTTAACATGAATACTTAGTATGTTACTACATTGAAAGTCGAAACAGATAACGATGTTTCTTTTGATAACAGGGCTGCGACCAGCCCCGACAAAACGTTGCAAAACGTTTTTTAAACAGAAACGGTGGTGCGTTGAACACTCAGTTCTGATGACGCAAGAGTTGCAACTATGGCAGCTGAGAAGGCCATTCTTTGTGTACTTTTTGGAGAATTTTCGGAGCCTGATGAAATCGGTATAAATACGTGTTTAACACTACAAAATATGCTTGATGTTACAGTCACTGCCCTTGCTGTCCAGAATAAAAGAAATCATCCAAATCGAGTGAAGGAAACTGTGGCTCCTAATTATTGTGCTCCAGCATTTGCCTTCATGTGTATGAAAGTTTATGAAAGTATCACTCCACAATACAAAAGCAAAATATATCGTATTTTTATGTTACATTAATCAGGGTCTTGCACACCTTCCTAAGGAAAGGATATGGACCAGAAGACATTGCTATTACTAAATGATATTTAGACAGACTTAAAGAAGTTCCAGATCTATACGTGTGCTATTCTTATTTAAGTTATTTTGCCATTAATGTAAATAAACATGTGCAAACAATACATTTATTTTGATGTTAATTACATTTACGAGCTGTCTCTTTAATACCGCGTGGTTTATATGCATGTTGATGCTGATTGGGCTGACATTTTTGATACACCCACCAAACAAGAGAAAATGTATCTCAAACCCATTGCACACCGTTTCCAGGAAACATGTCGTTCAACCTGGAAACCGTAGCAAAACGTTGCGCACCGGTTTGAGCTTGAACATGCCCCTGATGATAATGCTTTGCTCTGGTCCAGGTTAAGTTCTTCAGGAAGTAGCGGCGCGCGCGACCAAGTGTAGCAGTGACAGTGTAGCTGCACAGCTCCCTCTGTTGGTGAATATCTGCAAGCTATTTTGAACGAGCTAACGGGGCCTTTTCCAGGGACAGCTCCAGTCGGGGACGGAGCACCAAAAACCAGGACTGTCCCAGGAAAACGGGGACGTCTGTTCACTATGTTCACAAACCAGTGTTGATTTTAACAGAAAATAGGGATTTGGCATAGCAGAAAGAGTGCTCCCTCTATACTAGTCATATGAATACTATACTAGTTTGGTACTAGGTAGAATGAGGGAAAGATAATCGGGTGATAAAGTTTTGATATAAGTGAAATAATTCCAAACGAATGTCCAAAAAAAAAAATTAATTAATTAACTTAAAAACTAAATCCCTCTCCTTTTTGCCGCCCTCACTGTGCTGCCTAGTTCGCTTATAGGCACGTGCCGGCCCTGCACATCACTATGATCAGATGCTTTCTTACCGCTGTCATTTTTGTTGTGTTTATTTTTTTGACAGGAAGCGTGCAGCACATATTTAAACATTTATCTAAACGTCGCTCTTAGCAACGTGGATGCCGTCTGGATGTTCGTTAACAGTTTATTGCTGCCTGCAAAGGTACTAATAAGCAAACAACGAAAAAGAACTTTGCCATAAGTCGTGAATCAAGTTCTGTCTCTTGTATGTTACTAGAGCACGAGCAGCAATAACAAAGCCACTGGAAGGCAAGCCTGCAACTTTTGGCCAAAAAAGCGTAGCGGCTAATGCTAATGCCCCGCCCCTGGCGGTATGCAGGGAAGGAGACCAGAGGCTGTTGTTTTTTTTAAATGGATGTCAATGGATGAGAGGCTTTAATATGGTGATTAAACCGCTTTTGTGGGGAAATAGCTAATCATTTGAGTAACTGACCGCCTGTTTGCTAATCTTCAGCATGTTTTACACTAAACAATACTTTTGTTGGGAACTATATGTACATCTTAGCTTGATAAAAATGTATTGTTTTAAGAGAAGGCAGACTAGGGAACGTCGCGTCTGATGTCACTGCCATTACACGATAGACTGAGAGGAGCCGCACGTGATTAAGTTAGCAGTTACGGTTTTCAGTGGTAAGAGATACAGACCCTCTTATCTCCCCATTATATACAATCTCTGGCAATAAGTTGCCGGCTGCAGTTCACTTAACGGCCACCGGTGTCACTAATATAAAAGGTTTCTGAACTGTAGCCCCTTTAAATAAAAATAACCCAAAACGATCACTATTCTACTTGGGTCACAAAATACTGGGTTATATTTTACCCCACCTTTTTTTTTATTGTAAAATTATTTGCATGCCAATTAAGCTCATTTTAAATGAGAATTCTGACTAACTGTAATGAATCTTTCTCATTAAAATAATGCAAAAAATATATATATATATTTTAATAAAGTACAAAAAAAATGTATATATATATGTATATATGTATATGTATATATGTGTATATATATATATATATATATATATATATATATATATATATACACACAATTAAACATAGGATTAATTGTCTTTGCATGCAATATAATTTCTTTTTCATAATTATTATTTTAGAGGTGACCCAGCTATTTATTTATGAGAATCACATATTTGTTGTTTCATACAAACCTCTTGTACAAATTGATTTGTCCTAGAATTAGAATTGGACTAACACTGGTCAATAAATACATACATGAAGTCAGACACTATACTAAATGCTGAAAGTCACCAGACCAGCATGGTGTTCGGTACAGTGGTAGAGGTCAAAGAGACACGTGCAGTGTGTAAGAAACGCGATTGAAAACTCATTAATGTGGACACTCTGAAGGACAAACAATGTAGCCATAACTGATTGTTTTGTCTCCATTTCATTAACACAGCCAGACCAAATAATAAAAAAGAGATTACATGATCTAAAGTGTATCAATTTTCCAGTTCTTAATCTACATGAAGGTGTGACACATTCATAATTCAGTGGTTCTTCTATCTGGAAAGTTAAAACACTTGAAAGTGGTTCATACCTCAGAATTATTGATCATACATGTCTGAGAGAGCTGGGTCACTCCTTACAGCGAAGCTCCAACTATTACACCATCTTAAGTCTCAATTGTGTGTCCTTGAACATGGTTTGTCAAAAAAAGTCGTTTTTTTCAGGGTTCGATGATTTTTTTGTAAATGACGACAACATTTTCATTTTAGGTGAATTATCCGTTAAAGATGCAGTAAGCTATTTTGTTTTGAGAAACGCCAATCAGCAGAAAGGGACGTGTCCACTCATGAAGGGGGAGGAGAGAGAGATCTGAAGAAAAACTAGAAAGAGAGAAAGAGAGATGGCTGAGAGACATTACAAAAGAGAAAAGGTCAGAGAAATATCACTGGAAAAAGAAGGGTTATGATCAGGCAAGAGCTTTATGACCTGTGTTAATATTAGAAAAGCTTTCCAGTGTTGGAGAGAACTGAGCAGGAAGGCCTGAAAACAGATGCAAAGGTTGCGTTGTTTCTGCTCCATATGTGCGTAACATTGATTTTGCTGTTTCACAGAACTAAGATAGTTCTTAGTTCTGCTGGTGACTAACAACCAACTCTTGCTTGTATATACTCTTGTGTACTGTATGTTTATTTTCTGTTCTTCCTTGTTGTTCATTCATCATCTTCACTTTATTTTTCGCAAAGCATTATTTTGCTTCGTTTCAGATAAAGAAACATCCACTCTTGCATTGCGTGTTTGTGCATTTTGGGGGCGGAGCAATGAAGGGAGGGGTGTGTTTGTTTGGGTTGATTTCAGATATCAACAGTGTTTCTCAGAAATCGCTTACTGCACCTTTAATGCTTAACTATAGCATTTTTGGATGTTAAAATACTTGCTTCAATCCCAGTTTAATATACAAGAAACAAACTACACAGCAAATCCCGAAAGAATGGGTCTATCGTCTACTTGGACCCCACGAACCCCACTGGGATGAATCAGACCTGTAAGTGGCCAATGGCAGTCATGTCTTGTTTGCTCTGTGAGCTCCATCTGGTGCACTGGCTGGTGACTGTGGTAAGCACTCAAGGACCTACCGCCTACTCAGAAAGATGCTCTATTCCAGCAAACTACTCGGAAAAGTATTGTTTCTCTGCCTCTTCGTCTTTCTGCACTAATTTCATAAGTGTTCTCAGGGAGGATTTTGTGCTACTGTTGCATTTGGCTGCTCACTGGGGTCCTGAAGGGATGATTCTTTGTAAAGCTGTTGCAGAACATTATGTACTGTGAAAAGTGCTGTAAAAATAAACTGAAATGAAATAAACTTAAACTAGAAAGGTCTGCAGAGGCTACAGCATCAAGATTTTCACCCAAATAGATGATCTGCTCTGATAGGGTCATGGACTGCAGGGAAAAATAATGCTAAATGTGAATAATTAAAAATGCAACTGGTCATAAACTGTAACAGTGCATAGTTAGGAATGCAAATAGGACTAAAGAATCGTTCACACCAAGGATGATAACTAACGGCACAGAGAAAGCATGATTTAAATTATTCCTATGTGTGACTTTTTTTGATTTGGCTATTGGAAACAAATAAAGGGAAACAGATTTGGCCTTTAAAAGTGGGGTAAGTAGTTTTTCAAAAACACTGTTTGGAAGTTAGTCGGGCAGACACCAACAACAAACGCCCAATCAGCATTAGGGGGCGTATAACGGTCGGGGATAGAGAATGAGTGAGAGGGAGATTTGAAGAAAAACTGCAGAAAGAGAGATGAGACACAATACAAAAGAGCTCAGAAGAATATCACTGGAATGAAAAGCGCTTTAGGACCTGCGTTTATATTAGAAAAGCTTTCCAGCGCTGGAGAGAGCTAAGCGGGAAGGCCTGAAAACAGAAATCAACCCAAACAAACCCACCTCTCTCTTCATTGCTCCACCTCCAAAACTCACCCTCCAATCCTAACCACCCTGCTCCGAGGCTGCTTTGATTCAGCTCCACATGTAAGTAACACTGGGTTTGAGTGTCATTGTTTGTCTGGAGGTGCTGTGCTGTTGGCGACTAACAACAAACTCTTGTTTGTATTTACTCTTGTGTACTATTCGTTCATTTTTTGTGCTTCCTTGTCGTTCGTTCATCATCTGCGCTTTTCGTGAAGCATTTTGTTGCGCGCCAGCTGTGAAAAACAGACATCCACTCTCGTATTGCGTGTGTAACAGTGTAAACCACTGCACACTGACGACCGCTAGAGAATGAGGTGTTTAGCATCATTGATAGTGCATTCGCCTTGCCTGCCAGCAGCAATCGGGCCGGGGGTTCGAGACCGACTCGGTGCAGGGTGGTGAGGATTGGAGTGTGAGTTTTAGAGGTGGAGTAATGAAGAGATAGGTGGGTTTGTTTGGGCTGATTTCAAATATCAACAATGTCCAACAGCGTTTTTGAAAAACAACTTACCCCATTTAAAAATTGTTTGTTTGTTTTTTTTGGCCAAAGTAATAGTGTTACAACAAGGCAGAAATATCATAAATCCCTATTACTTATTTCTGTATGAAATATCTCCACAAATGCTTGATTTTTTTCGCCTACTGTATTTCATTTGTCTCACACTATTTTCTATTGCAATAGAATACAATCAAAGACTATAGAATAACACAAGACGTGTCACTCGTATTGTTTTGATTGGGAGAATGTGCAACGCGCAAAATGGCGGAATAAGTCCCGCCTTCTAAATAAGAACCAATCACCGATTGGTAAAGTCATCGCGTCACTGCAGCGGCCGTTAGCTCCGGTTCCTATAGAAACAGTCAGATGCGCGCTTCCTATAGAGACGCGCAGTTAGGACTGCGCATGCACATTATTGATCTAGCCTGAAAAAATGCCTTTTTATGTCATGATTTAAGCGTTCAGAAACAAAATTTATGAGACAGTTGTTGTCAGATTTCATTGGTGATTTCAAATATTAAATTGAAAGCTTGGCAAACAGCTTTAGAGAATTTGATGTTTCCCCATTTAAAGAGATAGGAGCTACACTTGCATGCCCGAGAGGCGTTTCAAAGATGGCCGCCGAGTGAAATGACTTGTCTTAAAGGGACTTTGATACAATACAATCACAATGGCTGATGCTCATTGTGATTGTGTCTCTTTCACTAGTTAGCAAAACACACCTGGCAATGAGTCAACTATGATTCACACATGCGAGCAAAAGTTAGAAGAGTTTCAGTGACCTGCCAATCCAGCTAGTGTTTGTTGCAAATTAAAACATCATAAGGTGAAATTCTTGCAGTTGGCGATTTGCTTTAAAGGATTATTTACCCAAAAATTCTGTGAAATGGCAATCATTTACTCACCATCCAAACCCATATGAAAGAAGAGATCTTCAACGGTAGGCTACTGGTTGTTAATTCCTTGCAGATACTGTACAGTAACTGAGGACCAAAGGTTTAATATTTTCTTGAAAAAGAACACAAAAATGTTCTATTTAGTTTATGTACAATATTCCAAGTTTTCATATGACAGTGACAGCTTTGTGTGACAAACAGACCAATATTTAAGTTGCTCTACACTGAAAATCTTGACACCCGCCTTAGCAAACGTCAAAATTTCTCCTTTAGAGTTACACAGAAGAAAAAAGTCCTGGCATTTGGGAATGACATGAGGGTGAAGAGATGACAGAAATTTCATTTTTTGAGTGAACTAGTACTTTAAGGATGGAGTTATGAGTGTCTGGCTCAATATAAGTATTTAGCTATATGCCTCAGGCTTGACGCCGTTTCAGATTGACTCAAATGCCTCTTTGCTGCTTGAATAAACTTTATGTGCAACAGCATGAGAAGAATGACAAAACACTTCCCCCGATAAGGAGGTCGATAACTCATGAAGAACATCTAATGTCACTGACATTGGAAAATTGATCTTTTGCAATACAATTGAAATGCCTTAACTCACTATCCAGGTGTTTGTTATGAGGAGACGGCACATTATGATCCGCATGGAGTGCTCAGACAGTCTGTGTTGTCACAGGTTTAGCTAAAAGAAAAGCTTTCAACACAAAAGCAGACACAACATTTGTGACCTCTCAGGAGAATGAGTGCAAAAGAAATGTATTCATGTTAATGAACGCTCTTAGTCTGACGTGTGATGTCTCCGGATAGGATATGACTCACACCGAATGAGGCACTCTAGTTCTCTCACCTGACAGCCATTTTAAAGCACTCAGCCTGGATTTAGACAGGAACTGATGCAGTTGTCTGCCTTCTTCCTGACAGTATGTAAATTTTGAAACACAAGTGCTGATACTGGTGATGCTGTTTCTCTTACACAAATAAGGAATTTAACTTTACACATTTTATATTCATTTGCATTTCTTAGCATGTATGTGAAAAGGAAAGGTGGAATATTTGGATGTTATAGAATTTTATGCCATGAACCTTAAACTCTTGGAAAATCCAGTAACTAGTTTATCCTTTCTCCTGAGAACATGTAAACATAAATTTAGTTTCCAGTGAACTGATAAAACCTTTGCACTCTCGACTCCTGAGAGTTGCATAAAGCCACCAAACACTGTCGACTTATGAAAGCCACTTTTGCATGCTATATATAGGGTTATGCACAAAATAAGAATTCTGTTCATTTCTTCATACACTCTCTCTGATCCGTCTTTACATTTAATTATACATTGTATATGTGACTACTTATCAATATTGTAAATAAATATTGTATTATATTGTATTCATACTCAGTCATGAGTGTGTGTGTGTGTAGATAGATCGATAGATAGATGATAGATGACAGATAGATGATAGATAGATAGAGATATATGGGGTTATTAAGATTTTTTTTAAAGAAATGATTAGTTTTATTTAGCAATGACACATTCATCTGATCAAAAGTGACAGACAATAATGTTACAAAAGATTTCTATTTCAAATAAATGCTATTCTATTGAACTTTCTATTCTTAAAATAACAGAATTCTGAAACAATTAAGTTCAGGAAAAAAAAAAAAAAAAAAAAAAAAAAAAATATATATATATATATATATATATATATATATATTAGGCTTCACAATCGTTTTCAACTTTTGAAAATTCAGCTTTGCCATCACAGGAATAAATTAAATTTTAAATTTAATAGAAAATAGAAAACAATTATTGTGAAATATTATTATAATTTTGAATATTACTATTTTACTGAATTTTGATCAAATAAATACAGTGGTAACACTTTACAATAAGGTCTCATTTGTTAACATTAGTTAATGTGAACTAACAATGAAAAATACCTTATTAAATTAATTTCAACATTTACTAATACACTATTAAAATCAAAAGTTGTATTTGTTAATATTATTTAACGGACCTGAGCTAACATGAACAGTTGTAGCCTATTTTTATTAACTAAGATTAACAGAGATTAATAAATACTGGAACAAATGTATTGCTCTTTGTTAGTTAATGTATTAAATCAATAAATTCACCCAAAAATGACAGTTGACAGTAGCCATTGACATCCATAGTAGGAAAAAAAAATACTATGGAACCCAATAGAGATCATCAACTTAAAAACATACTACTGCGTGTAGTCATGTGACTCCGCCCCATCCAGTCAGCGGCGTGAAAGCAACATGGAGGTGAACTCAAACGCAGAGTCAACACACACAGACGGTGCACAAGCAGCGAGCTCTAAAGTGAGATCACTTTCACTAGTATCTTCACTAAACTGTCAATCGTAAGTGTTTTAAGGCTTGCCATTCAAGTGATTTTAGACCATCGGATGTGTATTATTATATTGAGCTACTGTGATGCATTGTGGGTCACGAACACTCATAACAGACAGTAAGGTTAGCTGCACATCACGTGAAGATTGCGCACACAGAGAGGAGCGCAGAAACTCTTTGTTAACGCTGATTTATCACTAATGTAGCTTAGAAACTCCTAAGTTATAGCATATATTTTTGAAGTAACTACTTACAACTCAGTTTCACAATTAATAGAGAGACAGTATGACTAATTCACACACGCAATTGCTCTCATTATCGCATTCAAATAAATGTACTGGTACTGGTAATTTATCTGATTTACAACAAGCAGAAATCTGTAAGAAATGTTACGAACCATAGATAAAATAACTGCTGAAAATGAGCTGTTGTGTCAGAGCACTCTTTCGTTAGGAAAAAATATCCCACCTTTAATAGTGAAGCAGTAAAAACCTTGTCCAGTGAACTATGAGGGCAAAAAAAAAAAAAACAAACAAAAACAAAATCATTCATTAATCGTAAATGAGGTCATATTCAGTTAATCGAGATTTTGATTTTAGGTCATATCGTCCAGCCCTACATCAACATTCTTCAAAACATCTTTTTAGTTCAACAGAATAAAGAAACTCATACAGGTTTGGAACAACATAAGGGTGAGTAAATCATGATAGAATTTTCATTTTGGGGTGAACTATTCCTTTAACTAACATTAACTAATGGACCTTATTGTAAAGTGTTACCAATCCAGCCTTTTTGAGCATAAGAAATTTCTTTAAAAAATATTTTTAAACTCCTACCGACCCCAAACTTTTGATATGATATCTTTTTTTTGCTTCAAATCACAGTTTACAGTGTTGTGATTCATCTCACAGCTGGCTGTTTTTGGTTCATGATTTAGAATTCTTTACTGATGAAATGTATAAAGTCTCTAAGAAGAAAATAAATGGGAAAAATACTTCCGGAACTGAGGCCTCTAAAAAAAAAGTGGGCCATCACTGTGGGTGGCTGTATATGCGTCACACAGAGACTAAAAGCAGTAAAACCTCAGGAATTGTTGTTTATCTACACTGTTGTTTTTATGATAGAAGATGAATTTGTTCCACTAAACAACCAAATGAAAGGACAGAAGAGCTCTATGAACAGCCCATGAAAACAAACTGGTTACATAAAAGCTATTAATTCAGGACAAGGGTTTATGCAAATATTCATCATCAAATAGGGCTGCACAATTAATCAAAAAAAAAAAATAACTGAAAATGTTGATTATAGTATTCAGTTTGGGTCCATTTTCTATGTACAATTTGATTAATCTAAATTAATAACCACATTTACAACATCAAGGAAAATAAATCAACAAATAAACATGCAGTAGTCATATCTCATTTTCGATACACCTCCTAAATCAGACATGAAGGTTAAGCGACCTTGGAGACGTTACCCAGTATATTAAATAAATATTTCTTGTGGGCTGACACTGCAATGGCAGATACAAGGAACTGTTAATGCATTCTTCATTAAACTTTTAGCTGTTTATTTTTAAAGCACTTCCACCCTACTGGAAACAGCTATGACTTCCTGTGTTTTATTTGTCCAAAGTGTGGCCTACTTTTTTTTGTTTCAAAATCCTTCGGATGCTGTTTTGACAAAAACAAGGAGCTATAGAAAATCAAGTTATTCAGACTGCAGAAAACCAGTGTTGGTGTTGATAACTAAAACTATTATTAATGTTTTGTTAATTGATATAAAGCTGCACAAATATATATCAAAGTACATAAATATTAGAAAAGTATAAACAACTTAGGGGCTTTTACAAGACACCGCTTTCAACTAAAAGCTGAAAACTTTTTATGCGTTTTGGTCGTTCATTTACAAGTGTTTTGGGGGCCTGAAAATGCAAACTTTTGAAAAGGGGTTTTAAAGTGCAAGTTTATGAAAATTATAACATTATCGTCCAGTGTAAACTGGCGCGTAGTGTTTCTTTAAAAAGTGACATCGCCAACTACTGGCCTGGCAGCATAACGGCGTTTTAAGTCGTTTTCGCAGATCTGTGTGAATGCGGGTCGTTTTGACAATGTTGTCATCTGTACGCGAAAAACGCGAAGGATAAACTTTTCAGTTTTTAGCACATTGTTGTCGTGTAAACGTACACTTAAACTAAAATTAGAAATTTCCTTGGCAGCTAACTGAAATAAAATAATTTTAGGTTGAATTAGCCTACTAAAATTACTAAACTAAAAATCAAATACAAATAAATAAATATAATGATAATTATATTAAGATAAATATAAAAGTATATTGGCCTTTTTTCAAGAAAACAGACAGTCTCTTCAATGTATCCACTACATTTCACAGGGTTTTTAAACACTAAATTTGTGTTTAAGTGATCATTCTAAAAGAACTCCGCTCACAACAGAATTATTATGAAAGAAAAAGGAGTTCAAAGACTCACAGCAGGAACACAATTATAGTCACAGTTGGCCAATCTGACATTAAGAGAAATGGTCAGGCGGTGTTCTTCTTGAAGCTCATTTCATCAATCTACCTTACAAAGCGTTCTCTCAATTATCGATCGCCATCCTTTTCATTTGCATTTCTCTTTACATAAACTGTTTAAAAGTTCTCCAAAAGCCAATAACTGCTCGCAGAAAACATGAAAAACTGGTGTTTCTAATTCAGCCCAATTTGTCTTATTGAGTCAAGCTGTGGGAACAATTTGAATTATTAATCAGGGTTAAATGGGTTCTTGTGGTCTGTCTGTTTCTGGATTCATGAGCAGATTTCTTTGTAAAGTTTAACAGAATAATTTAACCTAAAGATAAAAATTTAATTTACTCACACGCATTGTTCCAAACCCGTATGAGTATTGCCGAAGTCTTGCAGTAGCTTTGTGTGGCGAACAGACCCAGATTTCATTGGATTAGTATCTATCTGTTACAAAAACTATAATCAAACTCAGTATATAATTGAATCAAAACATCATAAACATTTATTTCACTGCAAAAAAGTGATGTGATGACTTAAATTAGTTTGTACTTGGAGAAAACAGAGTGCAACAGTGCCCGTCCACTTTTTCAGTTGCGCTGGTTCTGGAAGTATTTTTTTTTCCATTCATTTTTCCCATAGGGATTTCAAAAAAGTCTTTCTTAAAGCGTTATAAGCCATGAACCAAATCAACCAGCTACGAGGTGAATCATAACATTACAAATATTGATTTGAAGCAAAAAAGTATTTGAAAATACTTACAAAGATACAAGGTACAAGACTGTTAATGGCTTTAGTGAGGGAAAGAACTACAGTCTCATGAAGCACTGCGAACAGCATAATTGAATTAAAAACGATGGAGAAATATAAAACTACTTATTTAAAATTTTTTGATTTTATGTATGTATGTATGTGTGTGTGTATGTGTGTATATATATATATATATATATATATATCAGTGGTGTGCAGTGGTGTTCTGAAATGAGGAGTGACATTTTTTATTTATGAATCAAATGTAAATTCATGTGCATTACTCTTAAGGTTGACACATCTTCCTTGTTAAATGAACATTACTTTACATTACATCAAAAAAGAAAAAAAGAAACCAAATACAATTCTATTTTGTAATTTTACATTAACAATGTATTGTAATAAATGTTCTATTTATCAAAACCAAGTCAATCTCATCAAGTTAGTGTTTTAAGCATTTCAACATTCATTCCAAAATAATAACCAAAGGCTGTAACAATTTAAACAATATTTTATTTGTGTATTGATGTTTTTCTTTTTAATAGTCAACTTAGGCTATTTTGGATCATCAGTCATGCTCTGTAAACACCGTCTGTCACAGACACGAAGATGTATTTTTAATTTCACCAAGCTGATTGCACTAAAAAAAACATGTTATCATGTTATTGCAGTTATCATGTTTTCAGTCCATTTCAAGTTTGACTTTGACATGACATAAAGCAGTGATATCTAACTGGGTGATCTGTTTACTTACTTTTCAATTAGTCTTCCCATTGACGTCATCATTTATTCATTCAAACTGACGCGCGGAACGTGCACATAAACAAGAGGCGGGATTTATCGCACAAACCAATCATAACCAATTACATCCAATCATAGCGCGATGGAGACATTGCCTCCTCTCACTTTCCCCCATTCATTCTCATTTACCCCCCACAAAACCCACCGCACGCTATAGGGGTCTAATGGTTGTCTATGAGTGGAAAGGGAGGCATGACTCCTGCTGTAACTTTACCTGCGGGTGTCGCTGTTGGGCAGTGTTCCTTTAGAAATACGAGTGACTTGCGCTCTTTTTAATGTCATAATTTGTAATATTTGTGTTGTTTTATATGTAATATGGATTATTTTCTCATCCTATTTTTTTTTTTTTTTTTTTTTTTGAGGAGGCACTGCCTCCCTTGCCTCCTTGGAAAAAACGCCCCTGATATATATATATATTGCAAAATACACATATATACTGAAATATTGAAATACTTTAGGAGTGTAGGGAGATCGACTCAATTATTTATTAGTCATTCACAGTGCTTAATGGGAGTGGGAGGAGCTAAATGGCACATTTTGCTTGTTTCAGCTCTCTGACTGAATTTTCTGTACAGCATCATGGTTAATGTACTGTTTCACTACAAATTCCACTTTTAAAGGGTTAGTTCACCCAAAAATGAAAATTACCCTTTGATTTACTCACTCTCAAGACATCCTAGGTGTATATGATATTTAAAACTTTAAAAACTAAATTAACTAGCTTCCACCAGACGGCCGTGCGCATCGATTTACGGTGAAAGAGTGAACTCTGGCCCAATGATCCAATTGATGAATGTGGAAGCGCAGAGGAGAGAGCAAAACAAAACACCGGTCATGAATTAGAAGTCTAAAATGAGACATTTTAAAGCTTACGCTACTCCTACATCTCGTCAGGGGTTACTCTTTTGGCATTAAGTGACGTGTGTATGGCCATCTAGTTATTTTAGTTTTTAAAGTTTGAAATATGTATATTTTTCTTACACAAATGCATCGCTTCGCTTCAGAAGGCCTTTATTAACCCCCCAGGGCCATGTGGATATCTTTTATGATGGATGGTTGCACTTTTTTGGGCTTCAAAATCTCATCCTCTATTCACTACCATTATAACGCTTGGAAGAGCCAGGACATTATTTAATATAACTCAGACTGTATTCATCTGAAAGAAGAAAGTCGTATACACCTTGGATGGCTTGAGGGTGAGTAAATCATGGGGTAATTTTCATTTTTGGGTGAACTAACCCTTAAATACAATTGTTTTAAAACCAAGTTGAAATAATGTGGGCTGCAACAGAAGCAAATACTATCGATTAACAACCTCGTAGCTCACGGTAAGGCTGTCTTTAAAAGTGTATAAGTTATCATTAAAAATCATATAAAAATCCCTATAGATAAAATGTTTTTACTTCTGGAACCCACTCTATCTGCCTTATTTTTTAGGTGCGGCCATTTGTAAATTTAATGTATGTCCAGTTATTTTTAGCTGTACAAATCAGCTTGTTATGCTGCTTGATATTGCAAACTGGTATTTTTTACCATATTATTTTAATATATTGTCTTAATTATAAACACACTGGTTTGTAGCACAAACAGTTTTACAGTTTACTGTACTTTGATATTCTTCTCGTTATTTCCCTATAGCGGCTAATAAATCGGAAGTCTCGCACATTTACAGAAAACACCTTACTTCCACGTTAAAAAAAAGGTGGAAAGGTTGTGGAAACGCAATGCCATTTTGTTGATGCTACTGAAAAATATTTTAATTATAGTGCCACTACTTTTACACAATTCCCTCACACATTGTGCAATTATGGACAAGACATGTTGCCATTATTTCCTGCTAAACCCTGGTTAAATACAAGCCACATTTGGCAGTTCATTTGAAAATGTGACCTAAAACTCAACCACTCTGTTTGGTATTCAGGCACAGGCACATGGTACAGAGCTCAAACATTTTTTTGTCTGGCTGAATGACAGTGCTGCTATATGGTGGACACTTGAAGTGTATAGATGTCCAGGAATAGCTCAGGAGAACGACACCATTAAAACCGAGCAGGGGTGGAAGATGCCAAATGACAGGTGTGCAAAGATGGAGAGCAAGAAATCTAAGCCACATCTCCAACTTGAGCTGCAGGTGGCTTACACATTTGACAACAGCCCCATAGTACAAATGTCTAGGATCCAGGAAAAAGGAGAATTGTAAGGGAGCGCACAGACGTCAGTTTTGTTTTAAACATTGGGCCGTCCTTGACAGAAAGACAAGAGGACTGTAGTGATGATAAAAGGGAACAGAAAACAATCAATTTATGTTTAACATGTAGACGTGCATCAAGGAGTGATGCGTTTCACCCCGCTGGCTTTGCTGACAGCTCAGCCGATGTGTTTCTGCATGAGCGGAACGTTCCAGGGGGCTTTTTTCAGTAAGTCAAGAGCAAAGAGTCACACATGTGCGATTATAGATTGTGAAAACTTGATTTCCACATTTTCTGATAAAAATGTGAGTTTTGCTTGGTTGTTTAAACTCACCACCACATCGCTAAGGTGATGTGAGTGGTTGCCAGGGTGTTGTTATTTGGTTAGCGCATTGCTATAGAGTGCAACACTTCGGTTCCGGAAGTAAAACTTCCATTTATTTTCTCCATAGGAAACTGATTTTTAATGGTAACTTATAAACCTTTAAAGACAGGCCTACTGTGAGCTACAAGGTTGTTAATCCATGTTATTTGCTTCTGTTGAAACCGACAGCCTGCATTATTTCATCTTATTTTTAAAACAATTGTGTTTAACAGCAGAATTCCTGGTGAAAAACTACATTACCCATGATGCAAATTACACCAATCAGAGAGTCAGAAGAAAAGCAACTCCTGCCGAAAGATCTCGTTAACTCCGCCCACTCCCATGAAGCACTGCAAATTATGTAATCAAGTCGATCTATATATAAAAATTAAGTACTCAGTCTTGTACCCTTGTCTTTTTGTCTAGTTTTCAGATGCTTTTTTGCTTCAAATCAAAGTTTGTAATGTTGTGGTTCACCTCGTAGCTGGTTGACTTGGTTCATGCTTGGTTCAACTTTTTAATGAAGACTTTTTTTTTAAATCCAAATGAATGGAAAAATAGTTCTGGAACCAGCGGAGCTGAAAAAGGGGGGAGAAACTGTTGAACCAGAGAATTGGTATGATGTTTCTATGATATTCTGTGTTGTAGGTGATTGCCAAGCTTTGTCTGGTGATCTGGATGTTTGCATTGGTGATGCTAGGCTGTTAATATGGTATTTTGCTTGGTTCCTAGGCAGCTGTCAGGTCACTGGCAATTGCTTAAATAAAAGAATGGCACATCTCCTCACAAATCTTGTTTGTATAATAAACAGGCTAGACATAAGTGTTATAGGTAGCTTCACTTCCTATCTCCTCATCTGATTGATTTTTTTAAGGCAGCATATTTGCTGCCTTTGATATCACACAATCCTGTGTTCCATTCTGTGACAGTTATGCTAAAAAATAAAGATGGCATCTGAAAGTTGTGGTTGGTGGTCAGTTTGTGTAAATGTATGTTTTTGACCAACATTTTCCACTTTTGATGTCATTTCTAGCAAGAAATGTCTATTTTAGTAATTAAATATTTGCCATAGTTTTCACCAAAGCTCACTCTATTTTGCTGTAGATCATTAAACCGTTATGCTGCCTCAGAAGTCTGTCCAAAATCAGTTTCATGAGGTACCTTCATGTGTAAATGCTGCTTGCAAACTCATTGCCTGATAGGGCAGCAAGACTACAAGTCACCTGCCTAAGTTTTTGGACGCAGCCCTCATGATTGGCCAAAAGCAGACTTCTTGCATCAGCACGTTCAGACCTCGTACATTCTCATACCAGTAATCTTCATTCTTTGTTCACACACAGCATTATACCGGTAATTTACTGGTAAGTGGTAATGTTACAACTTTTCATACTGATAAATTGCCAAAACCAGTTTATCTGTATTTTTGAAAAGGTCCTGTTCACACATGATCTCTTAAAGGTAATTTACTGTTAATTTACCATTAAAGACTATATTTGAAATGGGCCACAATGCACAGCACGATTCCTGGATGGATTACTCTTCACTGGAATATCGGTCTTTGATGCACATTTCCTCTTGCGCCAGGCGCCAACTCTGAATGTGAGATGACCAATGATCAAAACACAGTTTGTTCACACTGCTTCACCACCTGCAATTATGATACAGAGGAAAAATCTATGGACTCAATGACAAAAATATACAGGATAATTAGAATCTTTCTTCCTTTCTTTTCTGCTCTTTATAGTCATGCCTAACCATAATCTTGTCTCATTATATCCCTGGGGGAATTTGGTATGATGAACATTTGGTTTTGCAAAAAACAGCAGTTTTCTCATTGTTTCACTTTCATAACGATTCACGGTGATCATATCCTTCCAGCTTCAAATGTACAAGAAACACTATACATTTTGATCTGTTTTTGATCTTAGCTGTGGGGAGATTCTATAAAATGACCAATAGAGTGCTGTAGGAATGAGTTCTAAAACCCAGAAAGAAGTTAGTATTTTTGCACTTTCTGTTACATTGGTAAGGTCGGTGGTGAACACAAGATCAAGATATTTTCATGTTTTATTCTATGACATAAAATACGTAAGTAATACCCCACTCCTGATTTTTTTTTTAAGCTTTTACATGTCACATGTACAAAGTTCACTTTTTTAACTTTAGTTAGTGTGTAATGTTGCTGCTTGAGCATAAACAGTATCTGCAAAGTTACAGCTCTGAAAGTTCAATGCAAACTGAGATATTGTCTTTAAAAGTTATTGCAGTTTAATGCCTACAATTACGACCGGTTTGGACTACAACGAGTTTCAGAAGCTGCTGTTTATGGCCCCCAACAAGTATGTTTTATTGTTTGTACATGTCTTTTAAATGTATAGTTCTGTTGCTGTTTTTTGGTTGCATCAAGGACGTAAACAAAGACCAATGCGGTTTGGCTTTGCTAGCCAGTTAGCTAAATTCTATAGCATACTTCTCCAACAAACGGCAACAAACACCAACAAACTTCTATGTTCATAGACAAACAGTTGTTCATGCTATAAACTGAATGATACCTTTACAAAAATGCTACTACTCAGTCATGTTTTTGGCTACAGTAAAGCTTTAATCAGGATAAAACTGTATATTGAAAGCTAACATAAACAGCAGTAACATTTACACAAATACAAACAGAAATACTTACCATTCAGAAACTGTTCTGCTTGACCCTCTTCATCATTATTGTTATCCGGGTCTGATTCGGGCTCAAATTGATACGGCAATATTGATGCCATTATTTACATTTCCACCGAAAGCATACAACTATTGCCCATAATGGTAAGGGGTGTGGCGTTCCCATACGACGTGCGCTAGATGCTTCAGCGAATCACAATAAACTGGGCCAGCTAACCAATCTGAGTCCATTGTGTATTTCAGAGGGAGTGGTATCATAGAATCAGGAAGTCAAACCGGCCGTTCAAATGACAATGGAGACAGCGGTGTAGAATAAAGGTAAAATATATGACAAATACAGTGTTTTTTGGGTTTTTTTTAAAAACAAAGCATTAAGACATGTTAAACTGTGCCCCATAAACACAATCAAGCCTAGAAAAAAAAACGTGAACCACCTAAGCCAAAAAGATCACTAGTCCGCTTTGAAAGCCTTGTTGTGTCTATACTTGCACTCTTGCAAACTATTCTAACCTAAGCTTTCCAACTTGTAGATTGTAAATAGATTGAAAGAGTTGTTGGAAACTTAGTGGTAGCCAGGCAGACTGACGGCAGAAGTCTGGTCTCGATCGCAGCCTTCATTGGCCGAGGACGTCTTACCAACATGTAAAGCAACCAATCACAGTTCGCTTTGTTCCACGTCATGTTTAGGGCCGTGAAAATGTAAAGTCGATGTCAACATTCATTGGCCTAGGACTGCCCAAGAGGATGTCTGACTGACATGTAAAGCAACCAATCACAGTTTTGTTCCGCGTCATGTTTAGGGGTGTGAAAAATGTAAAGTCAGTGTCCCTATGATAACAGGCATGCATATAATAAATTATTCATTCAAGAACATTGTACAAGTTTACTGCAACAATGGAGCCGCAATCCATTGAGGAACAAAGCATTTGTTTGACACAGAGCTTATTTTCTGCAATAATCCAAAATGTCAATGGAAAATCCTATTGGCTTTTTGTCGATGGAACCAGGGTGATGCTAACTTCCAGGTTGGCCTACAAAAAAACTGCACTCCCTGCAGTGCTCTCTTCATATGATTTTTTTTTTTTTTTTTTATTAAATATATGGCCACTGTTTTGTATGAAATTCTTATTTTTTTGTTCACTGGAAATAATAACATCATATGGGTTTGAAACAGCATGAGGGTGAGTAAATGACAGAATTTTCATTTTGGGTGAACAGCCCCTTTAAGAATCAAAACAGGTTGAAGCCAGACAGAAGAACTGGGAACAAACTCAGCGTCTCATTCCAAGCGGACAATGCTGTTCTTACGGGTGCACAATCTCCAGGATTTCAGATGGGAATGTATCTGAGATCCTTCCAAACCACTTTGTTTCCTTTGAGAAGCATTCTCTCTTTCTCTCTGCTGCAGTCTCTAGGGATTCACATCATCTAACAACAAAGAGAGCCCCAATTCTGTGCCACTGTACTCTGCTTTGTGTGTATGCATCAACTTAAAAAAAAAAAAAAAAGATTCAGAATGAAGCCCGTTTAAAGATACTAGCAGTACTGAACACTAGTATTGAATATAAACTTCAAAAGTGAATAATGAATACAGGAGCCTATTTTTATCCTATTTTATGCTTTATCTCAATTCTGGCATACAGAAATTTTGTACTGTTTACAAAGGATGTCATATCTAAATAGAAAGAATGTCTTTTTTTGTCTTCCATGCACACTAAAGGGCAGCTATAGACACAAAAAGACCATATCTAGACCTTGAATGAGTGTGTGATGTGTGACTTTATGCAAGCATATCTATGATTAATCATTGTTCCTCCCTCCTGCGTGGAATGATAGGAACTCCCACAGTGTTTTGGGTTCAATACAAGCTTTATTGACAACATCAGTAACATACTGTCGATTACCACAGAAAATAATAGCAGTTCATTCACAGTTTATCCACGGCAATAGCAAACCACAACAAGCAGACAATCCATCAATTCCCAATTAATAAAATCGTCCCATTCTTCTTTTTTTTTTTTCTGTTTAAGAAGCCGTTTCACTTGGACATACACCACAATAGGGAAGAAAAAACGATCACAACTTCTGTTTCATGCCAAAATTATTTTCTGTGTTAATCGACAGCATGTAACGTGACTTCAAACTTTTTTTTTTTTTTTTTTTGCATCTGTTTGCTATAACAGCAAAGGTTAGAGATGGTAAATGTTGATCATAGAACAGTATTTTTTAACATCCAAGACATATAAGACATCCAAAGTGGTTCAAAGAGGGATGACTCATATGTTTAAAACCTTCAAAGAGTGAAAACGTGTACCTTTACGTAGTGTGGCACAGCCTCAGCTTCCATTTTTAAGCTTTTATGTGATGATGCATAACAACCAAATGACTCTTTCCTGTAGACAGAAGAGAACATTTCAAACACAAATGGTTTAATGAAGTCATACAATTTCATTTAAACAACTAAATCAGTCCAACTTAATAGCTTTAAAAAAAATAAAAAAAACTCTTGGCTTACAGACTTTCAGTGAATGCGTTGCTTTCTCATTGTCTGTCATTTTGATGGACAGGGTTGTAAAAATTCAGTCATAATCTACTATTACCTTTCATTAATTTGCGTATTTTAATGATAAGACATTTAATAGCTTTTGTTTTCATTTATATTTTCATTTTTAATCATGAACTTGCAGGACAAGCATATAGGCTATTATGCATTTATTTATTTATGAAGAGATCAAATGAACAGAGGCCGCGCAACACTTTTAATGTTCAACACCACAAAAAGCAGATGAATGTTTGTTTGTTTTCTGAGGCCACTAAAACACGACCTTTGTGCCTGAACAAGCAAATATGAACAACGCAACATTACAAAATACAATTACGTAAATGTGAACAAAACGTAATAAATGAACTGAACTAAACTCAATTGACTTAAAGTATCTGCCTGAACACAATTCTTCCTCCTGGTCCACATGGACTAAACTGGGTGTTCGCCTGTGTGGCTGATAAACGTTGTCTCTTGTTTGTCCTTCATCCTCCACCGCGACCGCATCCGTCCATCTTTTTTCAGCTCTTTTATCAACAACATAACTATTTGGCCGTTTGAAGAAACTTTTCACACTCAGCTGCTGTGACATTTTTGCTATTGTATGTAGCTGAGACTAAAGCCATGTAGGACAAAGAGATCATGCAATTAATATTGACACAGACAGTGCAAAATACTGTTAAGTTACAATAGACTGCCATCAGCGTAATCTTGACAAATCAGGTCCTCCCTCAAAATCCCTCGGGACTCCAGCGCCTGATTACAATTCCTACAAAATCATGTTATGACAAATGAAATACATTATAATGACCATTAATATATGTATTAGTTAGCTTATGTACTAGCATAGCACCAAAGTCCCTTTCAAGGAAAGTCTGTTTACTCGGTGGCCATATTTGCATGGATGCCTCCATTTCAGGCATCCATGACAAGTCGTATCTATTGAATGGGGGAATCCTGAAATCTCTTAAACTGCTTGGCGAACTCACAATTAAATTACATATTTCAAATCAGCAACAAAATCTGATGTGAACCGTCCCATAAATGTTGTTTCTTGTGCTCAAATTGTGATTAAAAAAAAGTATTATTCAGACTAGCCAATGCCCATGTGCGAGCCTCAGGTTTCTATGGGAACTGGAGCTTCTAACGGCAGATGCAGTGATGCAATGACTTTATCAATCAGTAATTGGCTCTTTTACTTAGAAGGCGGGACATATTCCGCCATATTGCGCGTTGCAGTTTCTCCCATTCATAACTAATGGAGTGAACCATCTTTCTATATCTATATACAGGGGTGCACATAACTGGTGCGCAGGTGCGCATTCGTGGTAAAAATAAATTATGCGTACCAGAAAACGTGGAGGAAAGCGCTTTTGAGTACCAACATTTTTGGGGACTGGGACACGTTTATTTGCAGATACTTGCAGTTTACACATATTTTATCATTTGTTTCAAATCAGTGGTTCAGAGCGCCAAAATCACATGATTTCAGTAAACGAGGCTTTCTTACATCATAAGCATTTTGAATAGTTCACGTGACTTTGGCAGCTTGATACATGCTCTGAACCACTGAATCGAAACAAAAGATTCGTAGAGCTTCAAAGCTTCATGAAGCAATGCTTTGAAATCGCCCATCACTATATATTGTTGAATAAAGTCATTATTTTGTTATTTTTGGCACACAAAAAGTATTCTTGTCACTTTATAATATTGAGGCTGAACCACTGTACTTACATGAGCTGTTTTAAATATGTTTTTAGTAGCTTTCTGGGCATTGAAAAAGGGAGTGTTATTGCTGGCGATAAAGGCCTCACTGAGCAATCGGATTTTATCAAAAATATCTTAATTTGTGTTCCGAAGATGAATGAGGGTATTACGGGTGTGGAGCAACATGAGGGTGAGTAATAAATGACGATTTTCATTTTTGGGTGAACTAACCCTTTAATGATATCAAAAAATATGATTTTTACTAGTAAGAATTGTATTTCTGATATGTGAAATTGGAATTTCAACTAGTAAGAAATCAATTCTTGATATCAACAATTCGATGAATGGCAGCCTATGGTGACATTTCACTAGTTAAAATACAATTACAGATATCAAGAATTGAATTGTTGATATCAAGAATTCATATCCTGAAAATGAATAAACCCAAAATGGCTTGCCATAGTTAACGTGACCACTGCTTCCTAAATATATTACTAGTTACTAGAATTTCTAGCAAAATGCATGAGCCAAGAGTTAAAAGCTTTTGCCATCATGTTGTGAAACTCTTTTTATATATCATGCTCACACACAGAGTTCTAGAAGCTGCAGACCTAATAATAATAATAAAAAAAATAATAAAAAAAAAAATATATATATATATATATTATCTCTTGTTCTGTTTAATGAATTAAAATGAGCTAAAGCAACATAGTTTTTGAACATTTAAGCAACATAGTTTTTGAACATTTTGTCACAATTTACAACCCGAATTCTAGAAAAGTTAGGACGGATTTTTAAATTTAAATTAAAAAAAAAAACTAAAAGACTTTTATAACAAATGTTTAAACAGAGAAATTTTACACTTTTATCCACTAAATGAGCTCATTTAAAATTTGATACCTGCTACAGGTCTCAAAAAAGTTGGCACAGGGGCAACAAATGGCTGGAAAAGCAAGAAATTTTGAAAAGATTAAGCTGGGAGAACATCTAGCAACTAATTAAGTTAATTGATATCAGGTCTGTAACATTATATCAGCTATAAAAGGGATCTCTTAGAGAGGCAGAGTCTTTTAGAAGTGAAGATGGGCAGAGCTGTGAAAGAGTACGTAAAAAGATTGCGGAATACTTTAAAAACAATGTTCCTCAACGTCAAATTGCAAAGGCTTTGCAAATATTATCATCTGCAGTGCATAACATCATCAAAAGATTCAGAGGAACTGGAGAAATCTCTGTGCGACCGAATACCTTTATTGGATGGGTGTGGTCTTCGGGCCCTCAGATGACACTACATCACTCATTGGCATGATTGACATCGGCATCGGAATGACATTACTAAATGGGCCCAGGAATACTTTCAGAAACCACTGTGGGTAAACGCAATCCACCGTGCCATCTGCAGATGCCAACTAAAGCTCTATCATGCAAAAAATAAGCCATATGTGAACATGGTCCAGAAGCGCCATCGTGTCCTTTGGGCCAAGGCTCATTTAAAATGAACTGTTTCAAAGTGGAAAAGTGTTCTATGGTCAGATTTTCCAACGTGTTATTAGCGTTCAGTTCAAAAGCCAGCATCTCTGATGGTATGGGGTGTGTAAGTGCAATCGGTATGGGCAGCTTGCATGTTTTGGAAGGCACTATGCTGAAAGGTATATAAAGTTTTCCAGACAATGTCTATTTCAGGGAAGGCCTTGTGTATTTCAGCAGGACGATGCAAAACCACATACTGCAGCTATTACAACAGCACGGCTTCGTCGTAGAAGAGTCCGGGTGTTGAACTGGTCTGCCTGCAGTCCAGATCTTTCACCTATAGAGAACTAAAAATACATCAAAGATGACCACAAACTCTTCAGCAGCTGGAAACCTATATCAGGCAAGAATGGGACCAAATTCCAACACCAAAACTCCAGAAACTCATTACCTCGATGCCCAGATGTCATCAAACTGTTTTGAAAAGAAGATTTTATTTATTTTATTTAAATTTACAAAACAGGCTTGTAATTACAATCCACCTAAAACAATTAAAACTGAAGTTTACTTAATCCATTTGTGTTGGGACTACATTAATCATTTCTGTTGACATAACTAAATTGGCAACGGATCTGTAAATCCCAGCATGCCCGGCAAGCGACTGCATTAGAGTAAATTATGGCTGCCTCCGAAATTGCATAGTCTCTTGAGTAAGTACTTATTTTTAATAAGTTATTACTTCTCAACCACTAAAAAAGTATGTTCTATAGACCTTATGTAGCCCCGCCCCTTTTCAGCGCTGCGCTCGTTGTCTTTTGTCTTTCGGTTTGTATTTCCACAGCTAACTTACGTATTTATGAATGAACTGCTAGTTTTAAAATCTTTCCGGTCGACTGACATTTGTTAAGACATCTACTTTAAACATTACAATGCTTACGGTAACTTTCATCAACTCTAGTCAAGTCAAGTCACCTTTATTTATATAGCGCTTTTTACAATGCAGATTGTGTCAAAATTTTGTCTAATTTTGTCTGCATAACAGCTCTTAAAGAAAATGGTGTCATTATCCATCTTAAGTAAATTTAGTATTGATTCATTCCGGTGTCAAGAATCAATAGTTATTAATTTAGTTAATTTATCTATATCAGCACTGAAGTAAACAGTGATGTCATCATACAGCTCAGTTCAGTTCGCAGATCAAAACACTGTTGAATATCAAATGTCTAACTAAGCAAGCCAAAGGCGACAGCGGCAAGGAACCCAAACTCCAACAGGTGACATCAGGTGGCAAATAGGTGTTAAAATGGAGAACAAAAACCTTGGGAGAAACCAGGCTTAGTCGGGGGGCCATTTCTCCTCTGGCCAACAGCGAACAGTGCTTTATTATGATTCAGGCAGCTATCATAAATCCGATGGGATCGCAACAGTCAAAGTATTTATTCCAGTTCCATCCAGTTGAGGATCATATTCATAACGCCGGTATGGACGGTTTGTTGAGGAACTGTGCCACTGGCTGTCGTGTCGATGAGGCCTTCACAGGGGATGATCTAGTTGACACAATCTCTGCTGACACTTCAGAGCTGCGTTGTCGTGTCTAGGTGCACATCCTCGATCTCACCCGGATCCGGCCCGGATCCGGCTGACTGCGGTAAACCTTGGGATAAACAGAGAGACTAATATTAGCGTAGATGCCATTCTTCTTCTGATGTAAGGAGTATATCTGGTGTTATAGGAAGTGTGTTACCGGTTCCGGCTGACCTAATTTATGCAGCCTAATAATCCTTTAATGGATTTGAAAACATAAATTGATAATGTGTTATGTGTATGCCAGGTTAAAGAGATGTGTTTTTAGTTTAGATTTAAACTGACAGAGTGTGTCTGCTTCCCGAACAATGCTAGGAAGATTGTTCCAGAGTTTAGGTGCCAAATAGGAGAAGGATCTACCGCCTGCGGTTGATTTTGATATTCTAGGTATTATCAACTGGCCTGAATTCTGAGATCACAATAGACGTGAAGGACTATAATGCGTTAAGAGCTCGCTCAGGTACCGGGGAGCTAAACTATTTAGTGCTTTGTAGTTAATTAGCAAGATTTTAAAATCTATACGATGTTTAACAGGAAGCCAATGCAGTGTTGACAGAACTGGGCTAATATGGTCATACTTCCTAGTTCTAAGAACTCTAGCTGCTGCGTTTTGGACCAGCTGTAGTTTATTTATCAAGCGAGTGGAACAACTACCCAGTAGAGCGTTACAGTAATCTAGCCTTGAGGTCATGTACGCATTAACTAACTGTTCTGCATTTGTCATCGAGAGCATATGTCGTAGTTTAGATATATTTTTAAGATGGAAGAATGCGGTTTTACAGATGCTAGAAACATGGCCTTCAAATGAAAGATTGGTATCAAAGAGCACACCCAGGTTCCTAACTGATGACGAAGACTTAACAGAGCAGCCATCAAGTGTTAGACCGTATTCTAGGTTATAACGTGAAGAAGTTTTTGGTCCAAAAATTAGAATCTCTGTTTTTTCTGCTTACTGCTACAAACTGATAACGGTCAGATAAGTATGATTTGAGCCATGCCAATGCAATTCCACTAATGCCAACATATTTTCGAGTCTATTTAAAAGAATATTGTGGTCGATAGTGTCAAATGCAGCACTAAGATCCAGTAACACTAATAGAGAGATACAACCACGATCTGATGATAAGAGCAAATCATTAGTAACTCTAATGAGAGCAGTCTCAGTACTATGGTACGGTCTAAATCCTGACAGGAAATCCTCACAGATACCATTTCTTTTGTAAAAAAGAACATAGTTGTGATGATACTGCCTTTTCTAGTATTTTTGACAGAAAAGGAAGATTTGAGATCAGCCTGTAAATGACTAATTCTCTAGGATCAAGTTTTTGGTACGTATCCTAGTGATAAAGATGAATTAACGATATTAAGAACTGCAAGAGTTTTACAATTTCTTCGTAAGTAGAATATGGAAGGTGATCTGGCGGAAGCTAGATATTTTACTTCATAACTTGTTAAATATGGATTTTTTTTTACACAAACACATTTTTTAGCTTCAGAAGGCCTTTATTAACCCCCTGAAATATATTTATATTGGATGTGGATGGAGACACTTTCTTCAGCTCATACTTTGTTTGGTAACACTTACTGCCATTATAAAGCTCAGATGTATCAGGATATTTATTAATATTTCTCCATTGTGTTCAACAGAAAGAAGAAAGTCATATACACCTAGGATGGCTTGAGGCTGAGTAAATCTTAGGGTAATTTTCATTTGAAAGTGAACTAATCCCTTAATAAATATAAATTCTTGTGTCATACTAACCAGCAATAGTGCATGCTAGTATGTTAAAGACATGTATGGTTAGTATAACACAGTAACTTAAATTTGTTGGCTCAACAAACAAACAAAAACTTGAGAATAAATATGTGGCCTCTCTCTGAGTGTGTATGATGAAATTTTTTCTCAGCATTGTGTTATATTCTCCACTGTCCAAATATAGATGCAACACATTTTGACATTTGCAACACATAACTAGGTCTATATGTATAGCTTTTCTGATGTAGTAAACTAAACCTGCACAGCACTCAGACCTCATACATTTTCTCTTTATAACTCATAGCAGGACATAGATCAAAAATGCAGCAGGACCACAGAGATGAATGGTGCTTGAGTTATGTAGGAGGAAATGGCTTGCTTTTTCAAACGTTTTCATATTTGAAAAGGAGGAAAAAATTATCCTTTGAGATTTATTTTGCTCAATGTTGTTAAAGCCTAGGATTTTACTTCCTCCTAAACTGGATTTTATGCTACATCTGATCAAACAATTGACAACACAAAGAATGAATGACAGGTGAGGTCACATGTTTAAATGTATCCACATTATCTGTTGCCAAATCAACTAGACCAACACTAATCTTCATTGCCCCCATATTTCAGATTAACTAGAGCCATCAGCTATGTGATGGAATAATCATACAGCCTGTAAATATGTATATTTTAATTTTTCAAGAAAAATAAATGTATTTCCTACTTTTTCCTAACTAATCCTAACCATATTTACACCGATCAGGCATTACATTATGAACACCTTCCTAATATAGTGTTGGTCCCCCTTTTGCTGCCAAAACAGCCCTGACCCGTCGGGGCATGGGCTCCACTAGACCCCTGAAGGTATGCTGTAGTATCTGGCACCAAGATGTTAGCAGCAGATTCTTTAAGTCCTGTAAGTTGTGAGGTGGGCCTAAATGGATCAGACTTGTTTGTTCAGCACATCCCCCAGATGCTCGATTGGATTGAGATCCTGGGAATTTGGAGGACAAGTCAACACCTCAAACTCGTTGTTGTGCTCCTTAAACCATTCCTGAACCATTTTTGCTTTGTGGCAGGGCGCATTAGCCTCCTGAAAGAGGCCACAGCCACCAGGGAATATTGTTTCCATGAAAGGGTGTACATGGTCTGCAACAATTCTTAGGTAGGTGGTACAGGTCAAAGTAACATCCTCATGGATGGTAAGACCCAAGGTTTCCCAGCAGAACATTGCTCAAAGCATCACACTGCCTCCAAGGGCTTGCGTTCTTCCCATAGTGCATCCTGGTGCCATGTGTTCCGGCCATCCACGTGATGTAAAAGAAAACGTGATTCATCAGACCAGGCCATCTTCTTCCATTGCTCCATGGTCCAGTTCTGATGCTCACATGTCCACTGTTGGTGCTTTCGACGGTGGACAGGGGTCAGCATGGGCACCCTGACTGGTCTGCGGCTATGCAGCCCCATACGCAACAAACTGCGATGCACTGTGTATTCTGACACCTTTCTATCAGAACCAGCATTAACTTCTTGAGCAATTTGAACTACAGTAGCTCGTCTGTTGGATTGGACCATGCGGGCCAGCCTTCACTTCCCTAATGAGCCTTGGCTGCCCATGACCCTGTCGCCGGTTCACCACTGTTCCTTCCTTGGACCACTTTTGATAGATACTGACCATTGCAGACCGGGAGCACCCCACAAGAGCTGCAGTTTTGGAGATGCTCTGACCCAGTCGTCTAGCCATCACAATTTGGCCCTTGGCAAACTCACTCAAATCCTTACACTTGCCCATTTTTCCTGCTTCTAACACATCAACTTTGAGGACAAAATGTTCAAAAAGTTGTTGTGTTGGTCTGGTCAGGATGTTAAACTAAGGCTGACTCACACTTTTTGGGGTAAATAACTTGCTTACACTTACACAAACTGGTATAGGAGGAAGTATTTAAACAAAAAGTTACACACTTCACCTTACTGATTAAACATTAAAAAGCAAAGAAGAAAAGAATGTCATGACTGACCTTTAAGATGCTTGTAATGTCTCTCATATCAATAGGGAGGCTCTTTCTTTAACTATGGGTCACAGGAGTGGACATCGCTCTGTGATCCTTCTCTTCCACGTTGCGAATAGTTGCGAAGAGTCTCGGCCCTCAAACGGAGTCTCACTCCTGTCATCTTGTGCACGGTGAGAAATGGATGTGATTCATTTTGGAGCTTGTAATATCTTCAGGGGTAACCGGTCCCTGGGGGGGCACAAGCACGGTATTAAAACTGTCCATCCTCTCGATAGTCACGTCTACATCCTTTCCTGCCATCCTCAAGGGAGTGAATGATGGAGGAGGTGTAAAGAGAGAATAGGGTCAGAGGAAGGATGAGAGAGGATATTGCACAGCTGTCTGCTCATCTGCCTCTGAAGTCAGAAAGGAGCCATGTGAGGGGACACCGGAGAAATAGAAAAAGCAGCTGGAAAGGCAATTAGCATGAAACCAAGGCAAATAAACGGGACCTAGATATTGTCTAATCGATAGATTGCAATAATAAAACACAGTAAGAGTTATGTATATTTTAATATTATGAATATTTACGATAATATAATGATAATATTTATAAATTATGAATACATTTAAATTATATTAAATTAGTATTAAACTTTATTAAATTATAAATAAATTAAATAAATATTATTAATAATTGCTAACCATAATAACCATAATTGCTGACAGAAATTACGACAAAGTTGAATGTTTCTAAAAGGAAATTTAGAACAATATTTTGCCATAAAGACCTGTTTACAAATTGAGTGAAAAGTGATTATTGGTTAAAAAAAAAAAAAACATTTATTTACTTGTAAATAAATGTACTTTATTTGCATGTAATATGAGTTATTAATATGAATATTTATGACAATGGTAACATTTATTTACATACTAATACATTTAGAGCATAAATAAATAAAAATAATTTAAAATGAATTAATTATTTATTTTAAATAAATACATATTGTGTTGACAGCCAGTATTAGTCAATAAAAATAAATAAATATTTAAATAAAGGAATCAGCTTTACTATAAAGACCTGTACTCTCAGTATTAAGGAACCATAAATTAATTGAAAAAAGTATGAATATAGTTTTTTTCTTTTTTTTAAACCAATTATTTGGTTATAACCAAACGTTGTATAATATAAATTTCGTGTCCACCATTTTTGAAACTGCCCCTACGGTACTAATCCTTAATTGATATAAACAGAATAAAAAGGGTACAGTGCACAGATCACAGTGGAGGATTTAGCTTTCAGAGCCAAAATGCTCCCCTTTGAGGAGGACCATTATTTATCCCGTAGGAAACGGATATTAGTCGACAACATTTGCCATCCAATGGGGAAAGACGCACAGGCACAACTGTAGTCTCCGTGTCTTTATAAACACAATCAGAGATTTCAAAGACACATATTCAATATACAGACTGAGAAATAATCTGTCAAAACACTCAGATCTGGCAAAATGGGATAAAAGAGGATGAGGGACATCTAATCTCCGTTGCGACATTGCTATCTGTGCCGGGTTATGTAAACACAGACAATGAAACGTTCTCATAGTGTCTCAAAGAGCTCGAAGACAAACAAAACAAAATAGTGGAGGAAACTGGAATTATCTCACTAAACAATATCAAAAAAGCTCTGTGAAAGCACCGCTGGCACAGCAAATGATGTTTAATAATTCATTATCAGGACAATTACAGTATTTTTGAAACTTTATAACCCGTTTTATTCTTCCCTACAGAGCGGAAATATGCAAAACCACTGTAAACACATAAGTAGCAAAAAAGGGCAATCCCAGAAAGCACTGCAACAAGCTTAGTAGGGGGAAAAATCATCCAAGATGGCAGACAAGATGAGGGAAATGTTAATTTATAGACATATTTAATTCAATATTGGAAAGTATAACAAACAAAAAATGTATTTATACTACGGGGCTGTTGAATGCTCAAATCTGATTGGTTGATCAACGTTCTAAGGTGTGCAATTATTTTCAGGGAAACGCACTACAGAAACCGCATTACATTTCCATATCACTTAGCCAAATGATTTCAGTTATTTCAAAAGGTCCTTACAGCCTATAACAGTAAAAGAAACAAAACCCACAGCAACGACACCGACCAAGCAAATAAATATAGTAAACTATGGGATGAAAATGACAAATTAGTGTCATAGTTTTTGCCACAAAATACTGTTTTATTGTGCCCTGAAAGTGCACTCTCTCGCGCTCTTTCTCTCTCTTTCAAACGTACACACATAATCTATAATGTTAGTACGGATGCACACTCGCACAGAAATGCTTTGTCAGCGCTGCTCTGACAAATTAATAAGTAAAATGACTCACCAGCGAGGTAATAACTGTGCGATCCTTGAGGAAGATAAACTTATAGTTTCGTTTCGCTATTAGTAGAGACAGTGCTGCCATGAGAGAGGCACAGACACTAAGAATTCAATGGCCCATCGTCAATTATTCCTTACTTATTACCTCAGATTTGTGTCCAATGTATAGGTTGTTTGCACATGATGTCATGGCTGTGGCGCAAAATGCAGCTGGAGGGCAGGAAGTTATTTTTCTATATAGGAATCGCTATCACAAACTCAAAATTCCTATGTTTTGCATCATTTATGGTTGCTAAAATCAATCAAACCAAGAAGCCATCATTTACGTAACTTTTATCGTTTTTCAACTTTAGAAATTGTCGCCTTTAATAGCATTTTGCATCTGCTGATACTGAAATTAATATGGATACCTGCTTACCTTTTTTGTTTTTGATTTGGTTAAATATTCTTCATGGTATCATTTGCAGGGAAGAGAAGCTATTTTATCATGATCATTCGGTGTTTTCACTGAAGTTTTGTAGAATTCCGTTCACAATGTTGAACTGGTTATCGTGAAAACAGTGCTGCTGCTTCAGCCATCATATGGTAGAAAATGTCCAAATAAAAAACAAATGCGTTCAACAAGCTGACAGAAGTCGATCAATTTCTTTGTTGGAAGGGTGTGAATGTACCTGTAGTTTTAATGTTGTCTTTGTAAATATTCACTTTCCCATATGACCACGGAGGAGAATCGGAGGGTCACATACAGCAGACAGACACCGACACACTGTATTTTTTTGTATTTATTTTAAAAAATGACAACCAAAATCAACCCCATAGAAGCTTGTGAACAGTTTTGAAGTGGCTGCATGCATGCAAGTTATGCTCATTCACAAGCCGAGTGAGAGTCATATTCGCAAATGTAATGTTAATCATTAAACCAAACAAAATACAAAACTTTCAAAAACACTTAGCTATGTGATCTTATTGAGTGATAGGCAGTGGGTTTAATCAGTTACATTATTAGATTTGCTATATGGCATCTTCCTGTCACCTCCTCAACCTGCTTCCCTTAGTGTTTTTACACAAAGAAAAGGCGAAAATTTTATTACACTGTCCAGTTTTTTCCCTGAACGATAATGTGAGTTCTTATTGCAATTCTCGGCATGAATGACCTACAATGGAGACGTTTTTCACAGTCATGACAGAAAATCAAAATACTGCCCGTATGTGGTGATTTTCTGTTTATATCTATAGTGTCTAAACCGCTAGAATACAGAATTTCCTCTATGTCTTCCATTCTGTTTCTTTACTTCCTGCCCTCCAGCTGAATTTCGTGCATCATCAGAACCACGTGATTGCAAACAAACTATTAGCTGTGCATGCTTGTTAGCAACATACTAACATCCACTTTTGAGTCTCCAGTGCACTTCAAAGCACTAGTAGTACAAGTTTCAGTCTTTGTAGAGCACGCCAAATGAGTCACTTATGAGGCGGTTCACTAGGTTTTGAAATTGAGCTTTAGTCTAATTTATTTTCAACTTAATGCTTATTGATATATTACCTAAAAGAATCACTGAGAACTAAAAGAGATATTCAGGCAGGAGTTGAAAGTACTGATTACTGGTTTTTAAACTTTGAAGTTCTTGGCAAACTACAATCCAACTTAATTTTAACTACAGGAAACGCTTTTTATTAACTTTACCATAGATTTCAAAACAGAAGCTACTGGCATGTTGTGACTGTGATTTAGAGTTAATGCTGTGGAGATTTTAAGGTGTGTTTGCAGCAATCTTTCCATTGAGCAATACTATACAATTTATCCATAACTCCAGCGGATGCCCTAAAAATGTCATCCCAGCACCACCCCATTTCTCCCCAGGGCTGGTTTTCTCTCTCATGCTCTGTCTTTCTCTGTTTCTATTGCTCTCTGCAGTGGCTTCATTCGTTTTATCCTTCACTATCTCACCCACACTTTAGACGTCAGTATAGATCTGATATTGCTGGCTGTTTGTTCCTTAAAACAAAGTATGATGAACCTCTGACAGCTTCTACCTGAGTGGCCTAAAGGGGAAAAAGCAGGATGGCTTATTTAAGTTGTTGCATGGATTTAAGCTCATGGATACATTGACATTTGGGTTGGAAAGGGTTCAGATACAATCATAAATCAATTAAGTAACTTATCTGTTGGTCTCTTTCTCTCACTGCTTTACATTTCAGTCCTTTCATACAGTATGTAATATATATTGAGCATCTCAAGAAATTGACATTTTAATTTGAACTTAGTTGTTGATAATATTACTTCTAATTATTATGGCCTTTGGTGGAGAGATACCATTCAGTTTTGTGCACATGAATGATAAAGTGAATGTCCAGTGCCATATTTTAATAATATTAATGAGTTGGTTATGACTGAGCTCATAATCAACTAATCTAAAGCTAATGAATCACTCTTTGTCAAACTGCTTCTTGCAAAAAAAAAAAAAAAAAAAACGTTATTTGTTAGATACATTCTTAAATAAATCATATAAGTTGTGTAAAAGTGATTCACTTACGCTTAACCACTTTTATATTCCAAAAAAAAAAAGAGCTTTTGCCAGCTTGTCCATCCAGGTCTGATCTGAGTACAAACAGCAGGAGAAACAAATGTTAAAATGTAAATAATAAAATGCAACCAACCATATTTGTAGATATGAGGAGAAAACACTTACCATATCTTTTGTAGTCAAGGATATATGTCCAATCAAAATAAACGCGGATTAAAAAAAATTACTACAAATTGTTAATACTGATTACAAGTTACATGATGAAAATCTTTCCCTTTCGAAAGGGAACGAGACACTGCGTTTGAAACGCATTTGGGGTACGTCATCACGTGAACCGATGTCTGAATGCAACTATCAAATCTCACCAATCCTATTTGGCCTATGACGTCATTATAGACACTACCTGGAAGTATAAAGGAGCGCCTAGAGAAGCAGTCAGTATCTTATCATCTTCAGGGACTGTTTTGTTTGATTGCGATTCTTCAAAACTGGTAAGGGATTTTACTGTGTACTAACAAACATTTCAGTAAGTGTGTGGATCTGTTTCCCAGGTTTTGACACCTGATGACACACACAATCTGTGCGTTTTCTGTCTGGGTAAGGAGCATGCACGGACAATGCTTGAGGGCATCTGTTTTTTAAGACGCTCTGCTCTTGTTTGGCCGTCTTCTCAAGGGAAGAGCGGCTGACATTTGTGCCGGTGGTTCTGGTCCCGCCCGTGCTGAGGCAGGGCGATGACTGAAATCATGGATTCACAGATGGGGCTTGCGGGGGAGTTTGAGAGAGGTATTTCTCTCGTATCCCCAGTGGCTGTTGAGGGTTGGCTTCTGTATAATGATAATGTTCTTTCTTTGTCATTATCTGATTTGGCAACGAGTGCTCTTCTGGTTTTTAGCCCAACAGAGCAGAGCATGGTAGCATGTTTCTTTGTACTCCCCTTGCTGTAAAGGTTGGAATTATCTTTACTGAGTACATTGCTGGTTGGAATGTGTAGATTTAAGCTCAGGTTGCGTTAAGCTGTGGAACCTCACTTGGTAGTGTGGTCTCAGATTACGCTCCCTTAGAGCTTAGACACTGCCACTGGCTAACGCCCGTGTCTTTCTGGAGTAGTAGGCCCTGTTTGTGGCTCTGTCAGAGCACATTGGTGTATTTGTACTCCTCTTGCTTTAAGAGTTTTTTGGGTACATTGCCTGTTGGAATGTGTTAGATAAGAATCAGGCTTTGTTTAAGCTAAATAGTTAACCTCACTGATAGTTTATAATTATAACTCCCTTAGAGCCTGGAAACTGCCACTAGCTGACGCCCTGTTTGGGCCTCCTTCAAGAGCATGAAGGTGTAGGTTTGTACTCCTCTTGCTTAAAGATTAAAAAGTAATTTACTGAGTAAATTGCATGGTGGTATGTTTGGTTTGTTTGACATTGCCACTGGCTGGCACCCGTGTTTTCTGTAGTGATAGGTCCTATTTGGACCTCTTTCAGAGCATGTTGGCATAATTGTACTCCTCTTGCTAAGAGAGTTTTTAGTGCTTCACTGAGTACATTGCCTGTTGGAATGTGTTAAACAGAATCAAGCTCAGGTTGAGCTAAGTAGTAAACCTCACTACATAAGTTTGGTTCTATGTTGGCTCCCTTAGAGCTTAGGTACTGCCACTAGCTGACGCCACGTATCTTTCCGAGTCGTAGGCCCCGTTTGGGCCTCCTTCAAGAGCATGATGGCATAGGTTTGTACTCCTCTTGCTTAAACAGTCTTATCTGCTGTTTGACTCGTTTCATTCTAAAGAGTTCCATGTTTGTGGGATCTTGCTTATCAGCAAGTGAGCTGTTCTAGGTGTGTGGCCTTTTTTTGCCACCCTAGAAGCTTTCCCTCACCACTTCTGGGTGTTCTCTAGCAGATTTAGCATGTAGTTTACATGTTGGCCTTTTGCAAGGCTGATGCCTTGTGATGTATTTCTACCTTCTTGTAGAATTTGTCATGTTGCAGGCCCTTTTTCTGGGTCTCCATGATTTGTGCCTACAGTACGGTTAACTGTTAGGTTGAGCCTGTACTCCCCTCGTTGTGGGTTGTCCTGCATAGTACTTAGCTCCCTAAGCTGGTCTATGGTTGAAGGCCTCTCTGAGGCCTCCCTATTAAGGATCAGCCCCTAGGCTAGTAATGTACTCCAGTTTTTGTTGGGTTCCTTTAGAGTGCACAGCCTCCTCAGTGCAAAAAATCAAGCGCTGAGTAGATCCTAGGATTGAGCAGAGTGTTACTCCCCTCATTTGAGGGTAAAAGGCGCTAAGCCGAGTCCTGTTCTCCAGGATGCCCGTCTCTACGCTCTGGTCTAGTTAGTTACTGCCCTATTGCAGTCACTCATACTGGATATCTTCTCTGAAGAATGTGATTTGAGACTCTGTGATCAGACAGGTTGTGTTGGCCAAGACTAGGGCTTTAACTAAGCAGGTCGGCCTTTCAAAAGGTAACGTCTCAGGTTACGTATGTAACCATGGTTCCCTGAGAACAAGGAATGAGACACTGCGTTACCTGCCATGCATCGGGGCTGCCTGCTGAACAGTCCCTTCAGATGATAAGGTAGTGACTGCTTCTCTAGGCGCTCCTTTATACTTCCGGGTCGCGTCTATAATGACAGCATAGGCTGTTGCCGGCCAATAGGATTGGTGAGATTTTATAGTTGCATTGGGACACCGGTTCGCGTAATGACGTTCCCCAAATGCGTTTCAAACGCAGTGTCTCGTTCCCTGTTCTCAGGCCACCATGGCTACATACGTAACCTGAGACGTTAGTAATGTAATCTAGATTACTCATTTTAGGTAATGTATTCTGACTACTTTTTGATTACTTTTAGATTACTTTTGACCTAACTCATTTATCACAAAAAAAAAAAAGGTGCTATATAGTACTAAAAGTGGTTCTTTGGCTCGTAATAGGGGAACCACTTTAAAGTGCTGAATAGCACCAAATCTTGGTGTTTCAGTGGTTCTTCACTGGTACTTTGTGATGACTGAGGTGCTATATAGCACCGCTACTGTATACAGAGAAAGGGTTAGTTCACCCAAAAATGAAAATTCTGTCATTAATTACTCACCCTCATGTTGTTATACACCCGTAAGACCTTCGTTCATCTTTGGAACACAAATTAAGATATTTTTGTTGAAATCCGATGGCTCATTGATGCCAAAAATAACAAAATAGCAACTTTATTCCACAATATCTAGTGAAGGGTTTCAAATCAGTGGTTCAGAGCGCCAAAATCACGATTTCAGTAAACGAGGCTTTGTTACGTCATAAGCGTTTTGACACTTCAATAGTTCACGTGACTTTGGCAGTTTGATACACGCTCCGAATCACTCGAAACAAATGATTCGTAAAAATTTGAAGCTTCATGAAGCAGTGTTTTGTAATCGCCCATCACTAGATATTGTTGAATAAAGTCACTATTTTGTTATTTTTAGCGCAAATAAAAGTATTCTTATCGCTTTATAATATTAAGGTTGAACAACTATTGTCACATGAATTGTTTTAAAAATGTTGAAAAAGAGAGTGTTATTGCTGGCGACACAGGCCTCACTGAGCCATCGGATTTTTTCGAAAATATCTTAATTTGTGTTCCAAAGATCAACAAAAGTCTTACAGGTGTGGAACAACATGAGGGTGAGTATTTAATGATATTTTTGGGTGAACTAACCCTTTAAGCCCCTGTATGGTTCTTCAGCAGTTCTTCAGTGGTTCTTTGGGGTGGTTAAGTTGCTATATAGCACCACTGCCATATAAAGAACCTGTTAATCCCCTTTAAAGGTTCTTTACAAGCCAGACAACCACTGTAGCATCATTTTTGTTGAAGAAATAAAATGCGATATGGCACCTCTTATCGGTTCTACATAGCACCATTTGACAAAGGTGCTGTAGAGCCAAAAGTGGTTTCCCTATGATTACGAGCCAAGAACCACTTTTAGTGCTATATAGCACTTTTTTTAGAGTGTAGATAGCACTAAAAGTGGTTCTTGTATATATATATAGAGAGAGAGAGAGAGAGAGAGAGAGAGACAGAACAAAGAGAAAGAATATATTTTCCATTTTTTGTTATCAACAACATGAAATGCATTAAGAAAACATTATGCCAGGAAAATACTGCAGGGAGATTCTGAGTTGATAAAAAGCTAATTAATTAAATCATAAAAATGTCTAATTAAAATGAATTATTTGAACATAAAAACAATAAAAATAAAATTATTAATATTTTATTTGTTTACCTGCATTCAGTGTGAACATTATCCAACATCAGAGAACTGTGAACATGCAAATGTGCAAATATTTTAGCTCCAAGGGTTTGTCTGACAAAAAAGTTTGGGAATCCCTGCCTTACATGAACAAACAATAATAAACATGAAAACAGCAATGACATTACATTCGACGTTTTCCAGATTTTAAATATTTTTTTGTCCAGATCAATAATTAGTGAAGTTCACTGAATATGATGAAGACAGTGTTTCACAGATATACAGATCAGGCATAACATTATGAGCACTGACAGGTGAAGTGAATAACACTGATTATCTCTTCATCACAACACTTGTTAGTGGGTGGGATATATTAGGCTGCAAGTGAACATTTTGTCCTCAAAGTTGATGTGTTAGAAGCAGGAAAAATGGGCAAGCGCAAAGATTTGAGCGAGTTTGACAAGGGCCAAATTGTGATGGCTAGACGACTGGGTCAGAGCATCTCCAAAACTGCAGCTCTTGTGGGGTGTTCCCGGTCTGCAGTGGTCAGTATCTATCAAAAGTGGTCCAAGGAAGGAACAGTGGTGAACCGACGACAGGGTCATGGGTGGCCAAGGCTCACTGATGCATGTGGAGAAGGCTGGCCCGTGTGGCCCAACAGACGAGCTACTGTAGCTCAAAGGCAACACTCTCATTTTAATTTTTGTTTTAGTTAACAATAACAACACTGCTGGAGAGAGACGTCTAGAAAACAATATTCAGTGTTTTGATATATTTCTGTTCACTTTCATATGCTAATATTTTGGTGCTGTGTTTGGTCTCCACCATCCAATGTCAAATCTAAGCCCTGAAACAAAATGTGTAATTTATAGAGATTTACTGTTTAATCAATTTAATTCTTTCCTAATATACACAGTCATGCTGTTCCATATAAAATTCTGCTATAAATAACTTTCACTGTGCTCCATGGAAAGAAAGTCAGATGGGTTTTGAAAGACACAAGGGTGATTTTTTTTTTTTTTTTCATTTTTGAGTGAACTATTCCTTTAAGGAATACTTTAAAGACAAACTCGAGATGCTGTAAATGAGCTTTTGTGGGTATACGCTTCAGAGGCTCAGCAACTACAGTATCGATTACACCGCCACACCAAGTATATTTTGTGGTTTCTCAACATGGCAGTTCATTGTTACGGTGTGACACTTGCTAGAGCAGTTGGACCTGCTCACTCTCGCTGAGCTTCGAGACACCGCTCCTGCTTGTTTTTCAGCTACAACTGCTGTCCCATGTCAGTCTTTCTCACTCTCCCTCCCCTTTTCTCTCAGTCTTCTCTTTCATTAACTGCTGCTTTCAGTGGGGAAGACCACTTTTGTATCGAGTTTCTCCAGCACAGCACATAATCAGTTCTCCTCCTTAAACTCGGCAGGATTCTAACCAATTTGTCTCGCACAGCTGGAGATCATTGTTTCGATCTGCTCGACGGGAAACGTGTCAGCCTTGGTCGAAATTTTCAGTTCGTGCTGATGCCACTCTTGTGATTGGAGTCCTTGATTTTTGCCAGATGGCCAATCATTGTCAGTCATGCATGTCATGACATGCACAGGTAGCTGCACTAGGGTGGTTTGCATTCGCTGTTGTGTTGAACAGCATGACAAAGGGTTTATTTGGTTTTTAATTGTACAATCCTCAATATACCACAGACCCTTGACCGAGGAACCAGCACTGACATCTGTAGGACATCTGTAGGAATTTCAGAATCATGATTAGTTAAATTAGTTTTTATTTTTATAGTACAGAATATCTGTTTAACATGGAAAGGATGAATTCCACATTGACTTGGGAACAAGACTGGGTGATAATCACAAGCCAGGGCTTGTAGCCTACTTGCGGGTCATCTGAAGCCTTGTATGTTGGAGCACTGCCCACAAGGCCATGGCTCTGAACTTGGATTACTGAAATATTTTGACTTTGGAAAAAGCAAAAATAAAGTTGAGTGGTTTTGTATAATTGGCATATTGCCAAGTCACCCCTCCTATTCATCAGATGAAAAGTGAAGCCAATTCACTTTTGTCTGTAAAACTAAATAACCTGTAGGGCATGATTTGATTTATCTTTATTTATATTTAATTTTATTTTTATTTATGCTTTTTTTTTTTTTTTTTTTTGTGGCTTGAGGTCTTTTCCTGCACTCTAAAAAAAAATGCTGGATTGTTTTCAGCCTGCTGTGTAATTTTGTTATTTTTAATTTTTTTTTTTTTACCCAGGTGCTGGGTAGTTTTTCTGTATCTCAGCTGCTGGGTCATTTTTAATGTCAGTGACCCCCCTCACATGCCTACCCAGTGCCTGGTAAATGTAACCCAGTGTTGGGTAGTTGGTGTCAAACCAGTTAAAACTGGAACTTAACGGTAATTTTGTTTTCTGTTCTGAGAGAAAACTTCCTGAGGGGAAATTCCTGAATGAAATTAAGGTTTGTATTACTTTGTATCTATCACATTATTGCTGTACAAAGAGGAAAACATCTGTAGTAGTCTCACATTTTACCTTTTTTTGTTTACATGTAGCCAGCGCCGCAGTGTGCTTGGAACGCTAGCCTTCTACAAATGCAGCACACACCAGAACTACACTCAAAGCGAACAATGCACCGGCGCCACCATGGAGGTTTCACGGCCGTCAAATGAATGCGCAACCAGGGCTGAAACATGGCGTGACATCGCTGTCATATCATATGTAACAAAGTTGTCATGAGCTCCACTAAGCTGTTGATCTAGTGCGCTAGCGTTACAGCTGTGGTGTACAAATGTGCCTGAAAAAAAAAGTTAATGCTATTTTTTTATGTAACTTTTCAAAAATGAATATATAAGATTGCTATTAAATGAACTGGAACAGCCTACTGATAGCCTACCAGTTTTCTTTCCACAGATTCCCACTGGCTGCTGTTTCTGCTCCTGTCACGTACTAAAACATTTACTAAATGTTTTGGAGTATTTTATGATTGTAAAAGGCTGACTTGCCATTGAATGAAAAATACTGTATATGAACTGTCCCTGTCCTATCTGTATAGAGAGATTTTTGAGTGCATTTTTATTATTTAAAATTAAAAACCATTATCAAATCGACTGACCCAGCATGTGATCAATACTTACCCAGTGCTAGGTTGCCAAATAACCCAAACTGGGTTATTATGATACACTGAATCATTTTTTTTAGAGTGTGATGATTCAAATAAATAAGAGGCCTTCAAAGGGTTAGTTCACCCAAAAATAAAAATGACATTAAATCTCTCAAGATCCATTAATGTACTAAAAACATATTTAAATCCGTTCATGTGAGTACAGTGGTTCAATATTTATATTATAAAGCGACGAGAATATTTTTGGTGCACCAAAAAAACAAAATAACAACTTAATATTGAACCACTGTACTCACATGAACTGATTTAAATATGTTTTTAGTACCTTAATGGATCTTGAGAGAGGAAATGTCATTGCTGGCAATGCAGGCATCACTGAGCCATCGGATTTCATCAAAAATATATTAATTTGTGTTCCGAAGATGAACGAAGGTCTTACGGTTGTGGAACGACATGAGGGCGAGTAATAAATGACATTATTTTCATTTTTGGGTGAACTAACCTTTTAAATGTCAACCACAAAGAAATTTGCTTTAAGTATGCAATAAGGTACTCGAGGCTAGTGCTGTATCGTGAATAAGTCACTGCAGAAGGACGTTGTTAAGCACATCGCAAAGCGGAGTGCCTGCAACCCCTTCAGCCGTGACTTATTCACAATACAGCACTAGCCTTGAATACCTTATTGCTTTTATAAAACGGTTACCACACAATACAAATATTAAAGCCAAAAATATGTATCAATGCAATTTTCATGACGTAAACTCTTACTAAAAGCCTTCCTTCTGCCGGAAAAAATAGTCCCTGACCGTGAACAGCAAACAGAAGTTACATTATTACACCATTAGATGGTGGCAAAGACTGTCTTTATGAGTGTGTCGGTCAGTAGCGAAGACTTTTATATTGAAAAGACTGAATTGTTGTGAACACGGAACAAGACGCAACTGACAAATGCTTTGACTAGCGCTGTCAGTCACGGGAAAACCTCTTAACTGTTAAAAGGACAAGATAATACATCAGACATTTAAACAGATTTTTTATTATGAACATAGGACTGACCTGAAGGAAAATCTGAATGCAGGTAATAAACTCGCTCACTCAACCTCTTTCACACAGTACTCTTCTACATAATAGACCTTATGCAGCCCCGCCACTTTTCAGCGTTGCGCTTGTTGTCTTTTGACTTCCGGTTTGTATTTCCAAGGGATCTTACGTATTTATGGATGAACTGCTCATTTTAAAATCTTCTGGGTCTACTGACATTTAAGACATCTGCTTTAAACATTACAATGCTTTCATTAACTGTAAATAAATAAAACTCGAAGTAAATTCACTTCACCAGCTAATTAGTCTCCGACAGCGATGCCATAGAAATGTACAGGTCTACCACAAAAACTGAAGTTCAAAGACAATATTTTAAAGATGGCAGCGCGCTTGTTTCTCTGGCGCATAAGGTCTATACAGTAAGCTTCAATGAACAATATCAACTGAGAACATACAGTTTACATTGCTAAGAGTGGTTGCTAAGGGTTTTGTGTAGTGATACACAGAACCGTTGGGTGAAGCAGTCATAGCCGTGTTTTATCGTGAATACAACACAGCTATTGACCAATGAGAATCAAGGACAAGAACTAAGCGTTTTATAAATAGCTATAAATGTAATTGCTTTCAAACACTTACACGTCACACACACACACGTGCATTAGGTTTTCATGTTTTATGGGGACATTCCATAGACACAATGATTTTATACTGTACAAACTGTATATATATCCCCTAAACCTACCCATCACAGAAAACTTTCTGCATCTTTACTTTTTCGAAAAACATAATTTAGTGTGATTTATAAGCTGTTTTCCTCATGGGGACCAAAAAAAAGATTTTGGATATATAAATAAAATACTGGATATAAAAATAATAAAAAAAAAAAAACAGTGAGATCAATGTTCTAAAGAGAAAAGATTTGTATGTTTACAGTAAATTTAATTCCATATCTGGTGATTTGAACTTTCAAACTGTGTAAAATATATAAGATTTTAATACGAGAGAAATTATGATGATGGCTGAAGATGAAGGAATGTAATAAGACGGCCATCAGGCCAAGCGGATCAGAATCAGACGTCTTCAGCATGTGACATCATGAAGCAACATGGCATCTCTCGTTCCAGATTTGCGGAAGCAGCTCTTAAATCCTCACTTGAATGAATCTGGCAAAAGAAAGATTATGAGGGGGAGTAAAGCAATCAATGTGGAGTAAAAAACTTTAAGGGAACTTAAGTGAACATTGCGTTAAGCTCCTTACACTGCTTTGGTTAAAAGCTTAAAAGCTTTTGGGGAGGATGCAGTTTTGAAACTGGGCATTAAGAATACTCAATAAAAGATATTCATGGGCGTTTCTATAATAAAATGCTTGATTTTTTTAACACAAAAGTACAGCAGATGTTGCAAGAATTGTAATTATAAAAGATTTAAATCCAAACATCTGGGTTATAAACTTAATTACTTTTGTGTCAGTATGAGCAGAACCTTAAATAATGATGATTTATTTGTGAAGGAATTATTCAGTTTTCTCTTATGGGCATCATGCTTGTCGCAGTATGTGTGTTATTTATGGGGAATTCATTTACAATCAATTGCACGCACTGTTTGCATTGTTATAGCGCCTGTTTTAATAAAGAAATTATGCAAATCAGGTAATGCCACAAATATGCTCATAAAATGTGCACTTTTTAAACTTATAGGCCAGTTTTGAGTACTAGATTGTGGCATCACTATCACTATTTAAATTTATAACTGCTGCCATGATCAATGCATACAGTAAACATATTCAGTGGTAATAGTGTGACGTTAATTGTGCCAGGCAAACAGCGCTAGTTAGGTGCAATATAATGAGTCTAATTTGCATAGAAAGGAGGCGTGTCTGCACTGAAATTACAATGACTTAATTTTGCAGTTTCCATGCATTTAGTGCTTGGTTTAACTGGAAATGCCACAAGCAAAATTGGCACAACCGTTTAGTGAATTAGTTTCTCAGTGACAGTGTAATGGATTCAGCGTCAATGAAGTCAGTGCTAAAGTACACTTAAATATGGCCACTATATGGCTTGTTTTTACCAAAAGCAATTACTGTCTGAATTAGTTCTGCTACATGTATCATAATCAACTTACTGTCAGCGTAATTGTGCTGATGCACTTGGTTTTTATATCATTAATTTGCCATCTGTTGAAAAGAGAACAAGAACAGAGACATATGAAGATGGCACACACAAAAAAACACTCACCATTATCCAGAAAAATGACTTTCGATGAGTAATCAATAGTCAGAGAATGAACTAGGCTATCAATTGCATGCCAATTGTTGGACAGGAATGACATCGCTTACGTATGAAGGATTGATTTCCAACTGATCCTTCTACATTGGGAAAAAAAGAAAGTCATTCAAAATGAGATGCAGTTCTGCAGTGCCTTTTCAACTCGGTAACTTTTTTACAAAATAAATATGCTTGTGTTGGCATTTAAAGAAGCACTTATTTAAAAAGGGTATATCAGATTTAAAAATTTTCTATTTACAGGTTTAGAATTAAATGAAGATTATAAAATGTTATATTATATATTATATTAAATAATATCAAAATTAAAAGTATTACTTTAAGACATATCTGAAAGAAATCTTGGCATTAATAGGTTAAAGGTCCATTCACACCAAGAAAGAAAATCGATATATATGAAAAACAATCGGTCATACCCTCGGAATAAATGGTGAGAAGTATTAACAATGAGATCTTTATGCCAGGCTAGCAAACAGTGTAACACAAAATTACCTCAGTGAAAAAGACTAGGTATTGTTTTTATTCCACTATATTGACTTTGTCAGCTAAATTCACTGTTAGATTAGATCGATTACACTAACTATTCACTCAAAACATGGCACGCTGAGGACATCTATTGGTCAAAGCTGTGTAAATGCAACAAGAACAGTAAAAACATGTTGTACACACTTTGAAACCACAGCGCGTAAGCTTAGAATTAACAGACCGTTGTCGTTCATTGGTGTGGTCACAAATATAGTTATCTTTATAGTTATCGTTCTTGGTGTGAACGAGCCTTAATAAACTGTCCAACTGAAAATCAGACTAACACATAAATTCCATAAAATATTACAATAAAACAAATTAGTGAGTAAACAATTGCTGACACAATCTAAGCTACCCTACCACCACATCTATAATTCATCAAAGATGAAATGTCAACATTTTGGTCCCTATTGGATCAATGAACTGGTAGAAAACATTTAGCTCAGGCACTGTTGTCTATGACAAATCCCCATCTCTTTAATTAGATGTATTAGCAGCATATTGGGCTTATCAGTGTGACCTAGAAAGATGAAATGGAGGAGTTAGAGAGTTGGGAGCTTGCTCTCCTATAATCCCTGGAGAGGAAAACATCAGTCTCTCTGCGGCCTCCATCCCCTGGGATGAAATTACTGTGAAAAATACCAGAATCCCACACCGCAATCTCTACTTAAACAATTCTGTGCTTCCAAGGCTCTGGATCCTATAAGACACGAGCAGAATATTATATATTTTATACAGTCAAACCAAAAATTATTCAGATATTTTTTATATTTTTTTTTACTAGTGGGTGCAGGACACTATAGTTCATTTCTGTAAGTGAGGATAGCAAAATAAAGTAAACTGTGACATATTATACCCAAAAATTCTTCATACAGTGGACTACCAGTACAACTGATACAAATTTGGAACCAAAAATTATTTAGACACTTTGACCTGACCATGTTTTGCTTAAGTGTTATCTGACATAAGTAAGATTAATTTTTTCTGACACAGTTTAGCTCTGAGATCTTGTCATATTTTATTACCATTTTCTTAAAAATTATAGTGAATAAACTGTATTAATGAATATAAATGTTCAAGGTGTCTGAATAAATTTTGGTTTGACTGTGTATATGTATATGTGTGTATATATATATATATATATATATATATATATATATATATATATAAAAACAAATTACACAAAAGTATATAAGAAAGATTGATGGACCAATTTCACGCTTTAAAGAGTGCTCCAAATAATAATTGGGCTCTGGTAAAACATTTACAATAACATAATGAAATATTAGCAATTTATACAAAAAAAAAATATTTAATCAAAATACATGGCTATTACTAAATGGCTATCAATGAAGAAAGATGATTTTTTTTTTTTTTTTTTTTTTGATAACCAGTCAAACCATCATCTATATCATTTCATATCAGTCATAATCTAGTAGTAGTTGTTAAACTAATTAAATTAACAATTAAAAAATAAAAGTATTATTATCATGTATCTAAATAATCCAAAAAATTACAATTATTAATTGTATTAATTCTAATAATTAAATAATTTTAATGAATTTATTTAAATTAATCACTATAATAAAACTGCAATGTCATGTATTTATGTATACATCATCTATATATAGATATATAAATGCCATATTGTCCTTGTTTTATTAAAAATGAATTCAAATCAATAATGAAAATAATGAACATTAAACATTTAAATACTTAAAATACAAATATCAATGTACTTTATGTATAAATAATCCATATAATGCACCTAACTTCATACTTAATTACTATTTTATATGCACTGAAATTAATTAATTTAAATTCAACATTAAAATTGAGATTTTATGTTAAGCAATCTATCAAAACTGCACAGCGCACATTTTATGTGAACTCTGAGGCTCATACAAATGAATGAATAATGACAGCAATTTAAAATTACAGTCAGCCTCTACATTTTAGCAGTAACACTTTTAACAGAACATATTATACAAGTAATCGTAATCTAATTAAACAAAGCAAGTGAATGAGGGCGTATATTCATCCAAACCTGCCTACAGCTCTCTCTCATTTATTTACATATGGACGAGCTCGGCTCTGTCCACCTCCAGATAACGAGAGACAAGTGAGGTAGATGTAGCACATAAATTCTCCAAATGAAACCGATGCAACTGCTTGAAACCGATGACTCATCAGGAGCAAAAATGGCCTTGTTTTGCAAGAAGTTTTGTTAGCCATCATTACATCTTCTACGGTTTTTGTAACGGTTTCCTCCTGAAGTTCGCTCGTAATGCTTCTTGCACTAAAAACAGTCATAATTTAGGCATAATCTCCATTCATTTGCTTAATACTATGTATTAAGACATGACGTCAAACATTATTACTATTTTACATTTTACTTGAAATATGCAAAGCATTTTAGTTTAGGATTACAATTAACCATTTATTTTAGGATGTCTATTATATATTCCTTAAAAAATGCCACAAAAATGTATCATTGTTAACAAGAGGTGCTTACTGTCCCTTGAGGGATGTAAAGAATCGGTCACTTAATGAAGATATATTTAGATGGGAAATACATGTTAATGATGAATGATTGGTCTATCAGTAAAGCCGGTGATAATGTAGTAGAATCAAATGTGATCCCATTGCCATTTAAACTCTGCCCTAAAATGTGATTGCAGTCTAAATTGCATTGTATATTGATGGTGACAGTCCAATAAAGCGTCTCAGAGCATATTGGCCTATAGAGACTATTTTCACTCATGCCGCCTGATGCTTTACACAGAGTATAAATGTTTCTGAACACCATGATATACTTCTGAGGAGATATACGTCATGTTATTTCTAATTAGACTTTCAGTGTATTTCTGCTAGAGATGAAAACAGCTTTTTTTTTTTTTTACTGGGAAAACATAGTCCAGTAGTCTCCTCACTTATTCTGGGAACTTTCTGGCTTGCATTGATCAATATTAAAACAGAGACTGCTTTTAAAGGAAATTTTCATGCAGCTCTCTATTAATAAGTTAAATCCCTAAAATTATATCAAACCTAACATGTCGCTCTCAGTTGTGTCACATCCACTGTCAAAACATTGTTAGCCACAGGCATCACTGACCTCATAGTGCACCAAAATGATATCAGCAGTTCTGATCCGATTGGCTGGTTCTAAAAACTTCTGTGAACTTCTGTGAACTTCTGAGCATCAGTTCACCTGGAATCAAAGTCATTTTAGTGTCATCAAATGGTACACAAAGTTTAGTTTAAAGCTCTTTAAAGTTAACTATCCAAACTGTACACTCTAAAAAATGCTAGGTTAAAAACTATAGAAAATGAGTGGGGTGGTGAACTGAAGAGAAAAAGCAGGTTAAAACAACCTAATCGCTGGGTTTGTCTATTTTAAACCAGCATTTTTTAGAGTGTATATTTCACTATGTATTTAAGTTATCTATGAAATAACATTTATAGACAGACAGAAATTCTAATTTCTGATTACAAAATTGTGGACTAGAGTTTGACACTATGTACAAGAAATGCAATTGTTACCCTATATTATATTATCACTGTTATTGTCTGGATAGGTAAATTGACTGATCAAACAGTCTTGTCTAAAATATAAACAATATTTTGTGCTTGATAAAAATGTACACAATCAAAAACCCCATAACCCCACTATTTCCAATTTGGACCCCTAAAAGGTTAGAAACTACCAGTCAGTTGCACTCTATATTAAAACTTAAACTAAGGCCCTGTTTACACCTGGTATTAAAATACGTTTTGGTCGATTGGACGACACTAGATACAGGTGTAAACAGGGTCTAAAATGTTTTGAGATCGACCACTTTTGACCACTTCCAGAGGTAGTTGAAAACGCATTCAACCGGATTGCTTTCGTAGTGTAGACGCTCATGTGTTTGAATGTGTTCGAACAGCCACTAAAGACCGCCCACTCTTCCGCCTACTGAACTAATGTGTAAACATTATGGTAAGCGTGCTAGCCAGATGGGATTTAAACTTTGTCGGCTAAAGACCCAAGTTTGGTGTGAAGACAAAAATCGTACCAAGCACAATATTTTCTCACTAATGTTCTCTCACAATGTTCTCTCACTATATCAGAATACAATTTAAGATATTTTTGATAAATTCTGATGGCTCGTGAGGCCTGCATTGAGAGCAAGTTAACTTAGACTTTCAAACGCCCAGAAAGGTACTAAAAATATATATTTAAAACAGTTCATGTGATTACAATGGTTCAACCTTAATGTTATGAAGCAACCAGAATACTTTTTGTGCACAAAAAAAACAAAATAACAACTTTATTCAACAATATCTAGCACCCGTCACTGAACTAAACACTGCTTCATGAAGCTTCGAAGCTTTACGAATCTCTTGTTTCGAATCAGTGGTTCGGAGCGTGTATCAAACGATCTTAAACTGCCAAAGTCACCTGATTTCAGTAAACAAGGCTTCGTTATGCCGTTAGTGTTTTGAAATTTCAATGGTTCACATGACTCTGGCATGCTCCGAACCACTGATTTGAAACAAAAGATTTGTAAAGCTTCCAAGATTTATGAAGCAATGTTTTGAAATCGCCCATCACTAGATATTGTTGAATAAAGTCGTTATTCTGTTTTTTTGGCACACAAAAAGTATTCTTGTCGCTTCATAACATTAAGGTTGAACCACTGTGGTCACATGAATTGTTTTAAAGTCTAAGTTAGACTTTAAGAATTGTTTGAAAGTCTAAGTTAACTTGCTCTCAATGCAGGCATAATTTGAAGCTATATGCATGACATGATAGGAACAGGATATCCTGTGGCATTATGCTATTTTTTCAACAATATCAGTTCCTGGTTTGAGACCAGTAGACCAGGAGTGATATTGAGAAATTTTTCCACAGCTGAAGCCCCATTTCTGCAGAGGAAAATGACTTCAGATTGGGAACTGGCACCCTGGTGGTGGAAGTCCGTCCTTCAATGCATTCTTTGTGTCAAAATTTTAAGTGCTCAAAAAATGCTCAGAACAGTACCAGCACACCTCTCTCCAACAAGCAGCATGCTTTGAGGTTTCACTCATATCTGGAGAACAAATGGTGAAGGACGAGCTACAAGTTTATTACTCGGGGTTAGTGATTTGAACAAATCCATAATCCTAAATCTGCCGGTACTAACAGTGATGCTTGACTTGGTAAGCTCTACTAATTATTACACAAATCTCAAGATATTACAGGAACAGTCTTTCACTTACACTGTGATCTAGTTTATGGTGTCAGGATGTCTCTGGAGCATAAGCTATTCACAAAAGACAGATTTGCACTTTTTTCCCTCCCATATTCAATGCAGCATGTAATTACTACCCTCTAAAGGTGCGAGAACACAAATGTCATACTGCAGGAAAACTGGCATCTCTCTTACACACATTTAGTCTCATGAGAATGAATTTAAGATGAAAAACCATCTCGGTTTATAATGATGTGCGAATGGAGTGAGAGTTCTCTTTCTCTAGAGGACACTTGAAAAAAGCTTCCTGTCCAATACCTTCCTAATCCTTGATTTATTTGTACTTAATAACAAGACAATAACAAGAACATCAGCCAGTGTCTAATGATGCCTTAGTCCAAGCACATAGTTGCTCTATTTTAAAAAGCAGTAAAATTTAATAAAATATCCTCCTATTCACACTTTCTAAAACATAGACAATTTTATTTATGTACTTAAAACTTCAGAGAGACGTAGGGATGTTTATGAATCCTGTATAATTTAAGGATTTTACATTTAAATAATTTAATATAAATATTACTATTTAAAGGAAATTAATATAACTTGGAGTGCTATTAAACTTATTTCATGCAGTTGACACAATATCCGATGGTTGGACAATAACAAAGTATTTTTAAAGGGTTAGTTCACCTAAAAATGAAAATTCTGTCATTATTTACTCACGCTCATATTGTTCCAAACCCATAAGGACTTTCATACATCTTTGGAAAACAAATTAAGATCTTTTTGATGAAATCTGAGAGATTTCTGTCCTTCCACAGACAGCAACAATACACAACTGACACTTTGACGCTTCAAAAAGTTCATAAAGAGATCGTAAAACAGGCCCGGTTCTTGACAGCTAGAAAAGGGTGGGCTGGCGGATATACTGGGGGTGGTGAATACATGAAATAGAGACAGTGCTGGTCAGAATCAGAACAAAAATGGCTGCAGAAATGAACATTTATTATTTGCCCCCTTCTATTTAATACTTTTTGCAAACTCCTTTTGCCAAGATAGCTCTAGTCTTCTCCTATAATGAGACCATTCCTCCATACAGAATCTCTCCAGATCCTAAAGAGTCCCACCTCCATGTTGGTGCTTTTTCTCTTCAGTTCACCACCCCACTCATTTTCTATAGGGTTCAGGTCTGGGGACTGGGATGGCTATTGCAGAAGCTTGGTTTTGCTGCCAAAGAGCTCTTTTTTTTTTTTTCTTTGTTTGTTTCATCTGACCATAGAACTCGTCCTGTTTGGAAAGTAAATGCGACGGAAGCCTACTATTTTAGTAATGAACTTAACTTAAATTATGCAGAATGGGGCCGTTCACACAGAACACGTTTTTCCATTCCATTGCGCTACTTTTTTGCGCTATTGTTTTTCAATGTAAACACGCGCAAGATGGACTTTGACCACTGTGCTGCCGTCTCGCATCCATAATTTTACAGTGACTATTGCATGACGCGGTTCTCTAAAAATGGTGCTTTAAAATTCAACTTTTAAAAAGGCGTCTCTGCTCTGATCTGTGACTCACGATTTTAACCGAAAAAACGTATTCTGTATGACTGGCTCAAAGATAAAGACTGCATTCTTACTTCAGTGTTGCCTCGTACATTAAGTTTAACAGCATTAACAGCTAGGCCAAGGTGGGCAAGGTTTCAAATGAACAATGCATATGCATTTTAAACACTTTTATTCACATATAAACACTGATCAGCTAACATAAACAGAAGCTCAGCCGAACCTGCTTGACACGAGAGAACAAACCTCATTGGTTCTTGTGGAAGCTCAAACGTGCTGCGTAACACATGAGAATGAACCTCATTGATTCTCGCACATCAATCAAACATGCTTGAGCTTCTGTTTACCACAACTGATGAGTTGATGAATGTTTACATGTGAATAAAAGCATTAAAATTCAATCTGTTCATCATATAAAGTCGGGATACCAAGCTTGTGTACTTGTACTCGTAAAAATAACCCCAGTCTCAAAGACCGATACCTCGTGTGACGTAACTGACAGAATTTTCTGAGCACAGAGACACCGGCGGCAGCAGCAGAAACAATGTCAGCCTCGGGTATGGAAATACTTCAAAATTAATGATGTCAACACACACATTGCGAACTGCATGCTTTCAATCACAATTCGTTATCCATTAGTGAAGGCGGGATAAGCGGAATTGCGTTGAATGACACAGACCAGAAGCGCTCTCTCTCACGTATGCGCTCTCTCGCGATCAGTTCTCCTTGTGCCTGAATGGTCAAATGGTCGACGTAAACATTTGGGTGAAAACAGGATATGTGTCAGAATTCATGGATTTGGTCTTAAAGGGACCATAGCCTATATTTGTCATTAATAGGGCTAGGGGGGAAAATCAATTTTTCGATTAATCGGTTTTTAAATGTGGTCAATACGATATCGATTTTCAAAAGCCACGTATCGTTTTTTTCCATATTTATTTCTGCAAACACTGAACATAATATCTGATTGACGTTAAACTTATTACTAGTCCTCTCTACTAGATGTCACCCTCTTATTTACCTTGCGTGATGTTACAGCGGAGCCGGTGTCACTCATTTAGTGCTGAACATGGCGGATACAGCTGTGCCTTTCAACGTGAAAGACGTTCCGGACAGCTGAAGGAATCAAGAATTGTTAAATTTCACTGGTATCTAAAATACTGGGTGTCATAACCTTATTTATTACAATATAGGTAGGCTATACATGGGTCAAAAACAACAAAAACAATAACTATTTTATTCATTTATTATTTTTTTGTGGTGGGGCCAGTGAAAATGTATTGAATTCATTGAATACATTTTTTTTTTAATCAAGAATCAAATCTGAAAATCGAATCGAATCGAATCGAGAATCGAAATCGAAAATCGAATCGAAATCGAATCGGGACATCTGAATCGATACCCAGCCCTAGTTATTAATGTTAATAAAAATGAATGTTAACAAAATATGTTAAATAAATGTATACATGGTAAATAAACCTACTGTATCTGAAAAAAAAAAAACGTTTATTTAAGTTGTATCTTTATAGTATTTATTGTATTGTTTGTAAATTTCTTTATATAACAACAATTATATATATTGGTAATTATGCCCTTTGAAGGTTATTGGACACTGTGAAATTTTTGTTCTTTAAGTTTGTGATAAGCACATAAAAAAATATTACTTTTTTCATTAGAGCAATAATAAAGAAGCTGTCCTACATTCATTAGTCTTACTGTGTTGTGCTTGGAAAACTGCAGCATCACCAAAAAGTATTTTTATTTTAGGAAACTTATACTTTTACTTCCATTCCAAAGCATAATATCATTACTCCACTACATTTCATAAAAACATGTAATTTCTCCTCGTCATTTTGAACTGAAGAAATCGCCACCCGCTTCGAGACGTGATAGCGATGTCCGATTCATAAACAAGCTGGTTCTTTTCAATTACCTATAAAATCGCACCAAATTTTAACCAAACGATTCATTCGTGAATTGGACTGATCCGATTTGCATCTGTTCTTGAGTCAGCAACTCACTGATTCAAATGATCCGGTCTCCAACTAGTAATTCACTGAATTCAAAGTCTGACTCAAAATAAGCCAAAAACAAGAGATCCTTAGAGCTTGAGTGTGCAACTGATGGCGCGAAAAGTTACTAATGCTGAATTTTTACGATTTATTAAATGAAAATCATTATGTAGGTCACATCTGTCGGTTGAGCAAAATCTGCTGTAAAAAAGGGGGAGCTGATTAAGCCCATTGTATGAAATGCTTGAATGTCTATTTGTGTATAAGTATGTTTCAAATGAGTATGTTTGCATAGCATTCTTCTTAAAATGTGATTTCTTAAGACTGCACAATAGTCATAACTGTTAGAACACACGAATCAGTAAATTAGTGAATTACAGTAGGTTGTTAATGATAACGATGGTTGTAAAGTCGACATTTTATACTTTGTATTGATGATCATTTAAAAGTGCCAATGACTTTACCTTTATTAGTCCAATATGAGTTTATTAATTAATAATTTCTCTAAAAAAAAAAGTCTCTTCATTTATTCATAAAGTGAATCTGACTATGGTATTATTGATCTCAGTCACCTGTTCCTAAAACATTTGTATGACTCAAAAGCTGAACATACATAAAAAATACATTTGCAAAGAAGCTGTAAATGCTTGGAGTTTTAGTGTCTCTCCAAATGTAAAAAATATATATTATTTATAAATATTATTTTAAAAATGCCAATAAAAACTAATGAGATCACTCTGAATTATAGAGCTGTTATTTGACTTTACTTTCGCTTTACAACTGAGAATTCACATTGACAACCCAACACAATACCAAACCTAATGCATGATGTATGAAAGCACAGAATGCCAGCATATGCATAACCACAGCGGGAGAGACTAGCTAAAGGCGAGGTTATCTCGAGTCAAGTGAAATATAAAGCTTCACCTCTTTCAACAATATTAAGGTTATGATAATGTCTAGATTTATGTTGGTTTCCAAGTATGATGGATGCCACTGGAAGCAGCCTTAAGTTAAAGCAGAATCTCATAGTGGAAAATAAACATCAACCCAAAGGAAGCAGATTCTTGTGCTATGCTTAGTTTTTTTTCTAAGCAAATTTTCATTGGCTGCCAAAATGATTCTGTATGTTATGACTGTGTGATTGAAAATGAGCTATAATCATCATGCTAATGTGTTAAGCACAAAGAGGAAATGAATAATGTCTTTCCTCTCACTCTCCCCAGGCTTTCAATTGGATGATGACCAAAGTCGAAACACCAAGAACAAAATAAGAGAGAGAGGTGCCAAACTCGATCATACCCCATTTATTCATAATGTTCATTTTCAGTCTGCCAGAATAGAGGAGAAAGCCGAGGCATTTGTCTTTGTTCATGTGTGCACGGGGGGTTTTATATCGCATATTCGCATGTTTTGCCATGTGTCTCTGCATTATATATTTGGAGCTGTGTGCCAATATGATTCTTTGAAGAAAGCAATAAAGCTAAATAAGAGATAATATGCAGTCAGCAGGTCATTATCGCTAAATAAACCCGACAGGGTGATCGGGACACTGCCGTGAAGCAAACTATCATCCTGAAAAGGTTTATTTTGCGATAATGACCATCTGACTGCACATTATCCCACTTATTACACAGCTACTTACCAAATAAATAAATAAATAAATGGACATCAAATATTGATTTGAGTTGAAATTATTCTGTTATATGAGAAGAAAGAGACTGTGGAGCGATAGCAGAGACAACAAATGAACACAGCTATGTGGGAATTCCACTGGATAATGGTCAATTATACAATTATATTAAAATATTGTACTGCAGAATGACCAATCAGAGTCCAATTTCAAACAGCCATATAATATATAAAAATATTACTTATTTTCACTGTTCAGGTTTATTGATCTGTTGACTGCAAATCAAAGCAAAAGGCAAAACATGAGTATATGCAATATAAAACCCCCGTCATGGAAATTTCCCATCATGCATCCTGGCATCTGCTGTATTGCTCACCTGATTAATTATATTAATTACTCACCCTCGTGTCGTTCCATACCCGTAAGACCTTCGTTCATCTTCGGAACACAAATTAAGATATTTTTGATCAAATTTTTTTTGCCAGCAAGATAATTAACACTTTCAAATGCCCAGAAACAGTTCATGTGATTACAGTGGTTCAACCTTAATTTAATATATCCTTTATTTATCCAGGAAGATTCCATTGAGATATCATAATCTTTTCTTCCAGGGAGACCTGGTCAAAACGGCAGCACACATAGGTCCATACAAATAACAAAAAACAAAACAATCCGACAAATCAAATAGGCCAAAGGTCAAGAGAAGCACTTACAAGACTCTTTAAAAGCAGAATACAAAATACATTTAAAAGTACTCAAAGAAGGCAAAAACTCTAGTTTCAGTACATTTTGTAAGTTGTTCCAAGCCCTAGGGGCATAAAAAGAAAAAGCATGCTTTCCAAATTCAGAGGATACCTTTGGGACTTTTAGTCGAAGATGCAGCTGCGATCTAGTACCATAACCATTAGTATAAAAAGCTAAAAATGTTGTAATATAAGATGGTAATTTACCAAGAAGCGCCTTGGCAATAAATATATACATATGCAAATTCCTCCTATGATGCAAAGAGGACCATGAAGGATAAAGGATACAGTGATGTGTATAAAATTCCGCACCACATACAAAACGCAACCCTGCATGATAGACAGAGTCCAATTTCCTTAATAAAGATGAAGCTGCATGCATGTAAACAAGATCACCATAATCAATTGATAATTAAGTACTCTCAACCAGCTTCTTTCGGGCCTCATAGGGAAAGCAATTTTTTAAACGATAGAGGAACCCCAATTTTGGTTTAAGCTTCTTCAGCAGATTATCAATATGGACATTAAATGCTAACTTTTCATCTAACCATATACCTAAATATTTGTGTACCATGTAAAGTTGAAATTGTTATATCTGTATCCTTAAGAAGAGTGCGACTAAAAAATCATATATTTTGTCTTCTTTGAATTTAAAACTAATTTTAATTTTGACAACGAATATTGTATAACATTAAATGCATTTTGTAAATTCAACAGAGCTTGGTTTATAGATAATGCTGCTGTATAAATAATTGTGTTATCGGCATATAGATGTACATTAGCGGAGTCTACTCCAAAACCTAAATCACTGATAAAAATAGAAAATAGAATAGGAGATAAAATAGATCCTTGCAGAACTCCTTTTTTTACTTGAAGAAAAGGAGAATTATAATTTTCTAAATTCACACACTGAGTACGTTCGGATAGATAATTATCAAACAATTTTAGAGCAGCTTCACTAATACCTATAGATCTAAGTTTCTGATCAACAGAGTCGAAAGCTTTTGAAAGGTCAACAAATAATGCTGCACAGGACTTTTTACAATCTAAAGAATTTGTATTATCTGTATTATATTTGAAATCAGACTTAAATTAAAAATAGATGCAATTGCTTCTGCTACAATACCAGCAGCCATTTTTAGAAAATAAGGCTCAATTTTATCAACCCCTGCAGATTTTTTGACATCTAGTTTTACTAAACATTATAAACCTGGGATGTTGTAATAGGAGAGAAATTAAACACCTGCCTGGGACAATTTGAGCCAGCAGTAAAAAAAGTTATTAAAAGTTTTAGCAATATTTGCTTTACCCTTAACAATAGTTTGGTTAACAATTAAATGATCTGGAACTTTAATCGATAAACTCGTTCCTGAAGTAGATTTTACTAGCTTCCAGAATTTAATAGGATTATTTAAATTTTCATGTACCATAGAAAGATAATAATCACGTTTTGCACATTTAATTGATTTATTACATGAATTTCGTAATGCTCTATAATAACTCCAATCTAGTAAATTATTTGATTTCTTTGCCTTGGCCCAGGCAGCATTTCTCTGTCTAATAAGTGTAGAGAGAGTATCACTGAACCAAGGATTGTTTTTGCCACTTATCCTAAAATGTTTACATGGAGCATGCTTATCACATATTGTTAGAAAAACCTTTTTAAAATAATCCCAAGCTAAATTGATATCTGGCATATATGAAATAACACTCAAATCAGTATTATACAGATCATGCATAAAAGCCTGTTCATTAAAATGTTTAAATATTCTTTTATAAATAAAACGTGGAGAATTCTTAAAAATCTTACAATTTCTCACACATACAACAGCACAATGATCACTAATGTCATTACAAAAAACACCAACTGCAGTAAACTTATGAGATGCATTAGTTAAAATTAAGTCCAGTAAAGTTGATTTACCCAAGTCCTTTTGATTAACTCGAGTTGCTGAAGTAATCAGCTGAACTAAGCAGAGAGAATCACAAATCTCTTTGGGTCCGACAGTGGCGAAAGCCAATCCCAATTGAAATCGTATGTTTGTTCCAACTTGAAGATGAAGAAGGCGGACGATAGCATCCAAAAACAATAATATCAGATCCCAACGATAAAGATAATTTTAGGGCAATTAATTAAAAACCATTTGGTTTACTAACCAACTGTATGCAGTAACAGTTAAGATTAGTAAACCGAGTAACCCAGTAAACCAACGCAGCCACTGTGTCCACAGCCCAAACATCACTACCTCCCAGTCACTATTCTTGTTGTCACCGGTGCAATCCTCCATAATCAAAGTCACACCCGTCCAAACAACCGTTCCCTCACAGTTGTTCTTGGCATTGTAACTATGAAAGTCCCCAGTAACAGGCAGTAGTATAAATAAAATAATTGAATAGTCTCATGTTTAAAACAATAAAATGCACTAAACTTGACCTTAAATAAAACAGATAAGAAGACAGAGCAACAAACACACGTCTATAAACAAGCCGCCATCTTGATTATAATATCCTGTCGTGACTCAATGTTATGAAGCGACGAGAATACTTTTTGTGCGCAAAAAAAAAAAAAAAAAAAAACTTACTAAACTATAAACTATACTAAACTTTATTCAACAATATCTAGTGATTGGCGATCTCAAAACACTGCTTCATGAAGCTTCGAAACTTTACGAATCTTTTGTTTCAAATCAGTGGTTCGGAGAGTGTATCAAACTGCCAAAGTCACGGCCCCCGGTGGTGAACCACTGAAATTTCGAAACACTTATGACATAACGAAGCCTCGTTTACTGAAATCATGTGACTTTTTTCACGCTCCGAACCACTGATTCGAAACAAAAGATTCGTAAAGCTAACCCTTTAATAATAATATCCATTTCCATTGCCCAGAACATCGCTGAACACAGGATGCTTACAGTGTGATACAGGAGGCCAGTTGAGGTGTGGAGGTTTAGTATCCATTTAGGCAGTTGCGGGTGATACCAGAGATGAGGGAGAAGAGAAGCGAAAAGGTAAATTACAGCCTGCAGCATTACATAAGCATAATGAAAGACTACAGTGCAGGTTAAATAGATTGGTTAGAATAAAGATGACACAAGCTTTCATCTTTGATTATACAGGTGTTGGTCATATAATTAGAATATCATCAAAAAGTTGATTTATTTCACTAATTCCATTCAAAAAGTGAAACTTGTATATTATATTCATTCATTACACACAGACTGATATATTTCAAATGTTTATTTCTTTTAATTTTGATGATTATAACTGACAACTAAGAAAAATCCAAATTCAGTATCTCAGAAATTTAGAATATTATAAAAAGGTTCAATATTGAAGACACCTGGTGCCACACTCTAATCAGCTAATTAACTCAAAACACCTGCAAAGGCCTTTAAATGGTCTCTCAGTCTAGTTCTGTAGGCTACACAATCATGGGGAAGACTGCTGACTTGACAGTTGTCCAAAAGACGACCATTGACACCTTGCACAAGGAGGGCAAGACCCAAAAGGTCATTGCAAAAGAGGCTGGCTGTTTGCAGAGCTCTGTGTCCAAGCACATTAATAGAGAGGCGAAGGGAAGAAAAAGATGTGGTACAAGCAATAAGGATAACTGCACCCTGGAGAGGATTGTGAAGCAAAACCCATTCAAAAATGTGGGGGAGATTCACAGGGAGTGGACTGCAGCTGGAGTCAGTGCTTCAAGAACTACTACGCACAGACATATGCAAGATATGGGTTTCAGCTGTCGCATTCCTTGTGTCAAGCCACTCTGACAGCGTCAGAAGTGTCTCGCCTGGGCTAAAGACAAAAAGAACTGGACTGCTGCTGAGTGGTCCAAAGTTATGTTCTCTGATGAAAGTAAATTTTGCATTTCCTTTGGAAATCAAGGTCCCAGAGTCTGGAGGAAGAGAGGAGAGGCACACAATCCACGTTGCTTGAGGTCCAGTGTAAAGTTTCCACAGTCAGTGGGCTGCCATGTCATCTGCTGGTGTTGGTCCACTGTGTTTTCTGAGGTCCAAGGTCAACGCAGCCATATACCAGGAAGTTTTAGAGCACTTCATGCTTCCTGCTGCTGACCAACTTTATCGAGATGCAGATTTCATTTTCCAAAAGGACTTGGCACCTGAACACAGTGCCAAAGCTACCAGTACCTGGTTTAAGGACCATGGTATCCCTGTTCTTAATTGGCCAGCAAACTCGCCTGACCTTAACCCCATAGAAAATCTATGGGGTATTGTGAAGAGGAAGATGCGATATGCCAGACCCAACAATGCAGAAGAGCTGAAGGCCACTATCAGAGCAACCTGGGCTCTTATAACACCTGAGCAGTGCCACAGACTGATCGACTCAGTCGCCGCATTGCTGCAGTAATACAGGCAAAAGGAGCCCTAACTAAGTATTGAGTGCTGTACATGCTCATACTTTTCATGTTCATACTTTTCAGTTGGCCAAGATTTCTAAAAATCCTTTCTTTGTATTGGTCTTAAGTAATATTCTAATTTTCTGAGATACTGAATTTAGGATTTGCCTTAGTTGTCAGTTATAATCATCAAAATTAAAAGAAATAAACATTTGAAATATATCAGTCTGTGTGTAATGAATGAATATAATATAATATATAAAGTTTCACTTTTTGAATGGAATTAGTAAAATAAATCAACTTTTTGATGATATTCTAATTATATGACCAGCACCTGTAATCATAATACAGGATTAACCCTTCAGGATGACATTCACCTCAAGAGTTTCAACCTAATGAGCAATGTTATTCGAAATGGCATGTAATCATATACTGAAACATCCATATTTTATTCAACACAGCATAAAACAGACAACTTAACTTATTTATTTCATTTATTTTTATGATTTCACTTTTTTAACTTTAGTTAGTGTGTACTGTTGCTGTTAGGGAATAAACAACATCTGCAAAGTTACAATGCTCAAAGTTCAATGCAAAGAGAGATATCTTCTTTTGAAGAATTCTCAGTTTAAGGACTACAACAAACGGCTGGTAGGGACTACAGCAAGCTTCTTCCCGGGCTAGTGACATCACTAACCCTAAAATTTACATAAACGCTGCCCCCGAGAACATGCAACAAAGGGGGTGAGGCCATGTTATTGCAATACAGAACGTAACACGAATGCAATAGCATGCAGGCACGCCGTTGGGATGGGGGATGGGGGATGGGGGACAGGGGGGTCAGGAATCCCGCAGTTTTAAAAAGACAGAAATTGACCCCCGCACTTTTGATAAGGGCTGCTTAAGTCAGTATCAAACTAAAACAGTATCAAAAAAAGCTACAAACTAGCTTAGGATATTTACTTTCAAATTAGACCATTTTCACGTTTCTGTGAGCTTTCGTTCGTAAATAATCGACTGTTTTGTCGCGGATGTGCAGAACAGGAAATGCACTCTCAAAGAAACACGCAATCTCCAAACCATCGATCAAAGTGTGTTAACGTTCTCTGAATATATGTCGGTGGTATATAAATCATGCCCGAAAGTCAGCGTTCATGGGGACATGTCAATCAAGCCATTCAGAAACCGAGAAATTTGACACAGGCTGATCTCTCACATTCAGTTCCGGTTGACACACAAGCTGGATTGACTGAAGTTTTCATGAGGATTTATAGTTTATAGACAGTTTTGATTTCGATAATCACATATAGCAACGGAAAAGCATCGATGCCACTGATAAAAGAGATCTTTGAAAGCGAAACTAAAGTGATTATTGCCTCGGCCAGCGACGCAATGGGGAGGATGCACGAGAGGAGAAGACTCTGCGTTTGGTATGTATAAACTGTATTACTGCATTTACAATGCTTACACTCATTTTTGATGGAATTATTATTATTTTAAAATGTGAAAGAACAGCAACCAATATGATAAACTATTATTTGACCAAAAAAAATGTCAAAACTATACGTTTGGGATATAGCAAGGCTACTTGCACACTGCACAGCTGTCTGCAAGTATGCAAACTTCAGTAAATCTACATTTTGATATTGTGAAATGGGTATTATTACAGTGTTTCAAAAACTGTGTGTATAAACAGTAATTTCTTTGTTTCAGTTTCTGTTGAAGATTAGTGAGCAGCAGCTGGCATCACATCTCCAGGAGGCAGACGGGTGATGCTGAGGTGATGCTCAACACAGGTGACAAAAATGATGTACATATAAGGAATTATACAAATCACAGATTGTAAGTCTTCTGTCTCCTGAAAGAATAAAATTGATCAAAATCATAAAACGCCTCTTTTTTGTTTGTTTATTTTAGCACAGACAAAATATACCATAATATATATCACCTTCAGCAGTGTTTTATGTATTTTCAAAGGGGTTTCTGTAAAATAACACTGCGATATTGGCTTTATACCACTGTAAATGGTATGGGGAGACTTTTTATTTAGGTATACTATATACAGTATAAACTATAATTTTTTTTAATCACTTTTAGGAGTGTTTTATGTAACTTCAAAGGGCTTCCTGTAAAATGACACCAAGATTTTGTATTTAGAGCACTGTATGTGGGTATGGGAAGCTTTTAAATTTGGGTACGCCAAATCCAGGCAGAAATCCCCAAAATGGTCCCAGTACTTAGGAGGTTAATGATCATCAGGTGAATTTAATATACAGTATGATGGTGGTCCGATATCTGGAAATCTGATCTTACTATCTGGGCTTTTGCTTACAATTTGGTCTCCTCACTTTGAAAATGTCTCCTGCACCCCTGATAGCATGTAATAAAAGCAAGATGCCAACATAAGTTATAACCATAATTATACTAAACTATACCTGTTCTATCATGCAGCATAATATATTCTCTGGCTCTGTAGGCATCTTACAACAGTTCCCACACGAGCGATTTATAGATGATCATGACAGAATATGCTAATCAATGACTTTAAGATGGTTAACTCCACATCAGTTACATAAATTCATCAACTAACCGTTCAGAAACATCCTGTTGCATTCTACATGTTGTCATTTCTTCTTGAGTCTCTCCATCATTGTTCGACTCCGGTTTTAACATAAAAGGCTGAACAGTCTCTGACATTTTTAGTGAGGTAATCGGCACTGCTAACATGAGCTCTTAAAACTCCGCCCCCTCTATTTGGGAGCAGAAGCTCATTTGCATTTAAAGGGATACAAAAACTGAGCGTTTTTGCTCACCCTCAAAAAGTGACTAATTTAACATGCTATAAAAAATGATCTGTAGGGTATTTTGAGTATAATAGTGCCATTATATGACCCCTTTAAAGTACTAAAATTGCTAAAAACTAAAAATGTTTACAAAACACTAATAGAAATGACAAAAGCACATAACAAAATTACTAAAACTTAAGGTAAAATTAAAATGAAACAAAATAATCAAAATAAGCTTACCAAAATAATACTGGTTCAAAGGATAACATTTACAAAAATGATCCCTGTTGACAAGAGTTTTTGAACCAACGCTCAGGGAAGTGTAACTGAACTTTAGTTCCAAAAACCTTAACTTTGTGACTTCCCTATGTGACAACCTGCCCCATGTCAGGGCTATTCACACTGTCAGTTTAAAAATGACAACTGCATTTACTTACAGATGTGAGTCTTCAAAGGTTCTGTTTACACAACATTAAAGGGATAGTTCACCCAAAAATGAAAATGATGTCATCATTTACTCACCCTCAAGTTGTTCCAAACCTGGCTGTAACCAAACTGTTGATGGACCCCACTGACTTCTATAGTATGGGGGGAAAAAATACAATGGAAGCCAATGGGGTCAATCAATTGTTTGGTTACCAACATTCTTTAAAATATCTTTTTCTGTGTTCAGCAGAGGAAAGAAATTCATACAGGTTTGGAACAACTTCAGGGTTTGGAAGATTGTTTCCACCACAGAATAAAACACAATTCCAACTGTAAGAAAAAAAGTCAGAAAAGTGAGTTTATATCTCGTTTATATCACGAAATTCTGACTTTTTTAACTTGCAATAACTCGCAGTCAGAAAAAAAGTCAGAATTGTGAGATAAAAAGTAGCAATTACCTTTTTTTTTTCTTTTTTTTTTTTATTTGGTGCTAGAAACAAGCTTCCATATGAGGGTGAGAAAATGATGACAGAATTTTCATTTTTAGATGAACTATCCCTTTAAAGGGGGTTGCACACCAGACCAGAAGCACATGCAGACACACTTTTGGTAGAGGTTGTGTTATTCAGCCTGAGGGTGGCGCTCTAATGTCGATTTACTGGATTTAAAAATGAAATTTGTCATTAATTACTCACCCTCATGTCGTCCCAAACCCGTATGACCTTCGTTCATCTTTGGAACACAAATTAAGATGTTTTTGATGAAATCCGAGGGTTTCTGAACCACACATAGGCAGCAACATCATTGTACCTTTTGATGTCCAAAAAGGTAGAAAAGACATCGATAAAATAGTCAACGTGACTACAGTGTTTCAACCTTAATGTCAGGAAGTGACAAGAATACTTTTTGTGTGCAAAACCAAAACAAAAATAACTACTTTATTCAACAAATTCGTCTGTCCCCTGTCATACTGCTACGCTATTTTCGTTGCAGAGCTTCTGTGTTTCCGTCCGAATGCAGGCTCAGTATTTGCCGGCTCTGATCACGTGAGCAGCGCAACGCATGCAGTTATAATGGTCATTACAATTCAAGTCTTATCATAACTGGTAAAACCTGAAAGCCAAAGAAAGAAAACAACGGTGTTTTTTTTACTTTCTTTATACAATATACAATATCACTTAATGTTACTATTAAATACTATTGCAATGCCGTAAACGAGTCATACCTGTCACGACATTCCCTTCTCTGGCTTTTCTTATAAAATAACATTTTTATCATAGTAAAATCTACATATCGTTCCCAACAAAAGTATTGTAGCATAAAACATGTTGAAGATTAGCAGACAGGCAGTCGATTCATTAAATGATAAGCTATTTCCTAACAACTTTTTCCCAAAACCTTTATAAGACATGAAAACATGCAACACACAAAAGTCACGAGTGGCTCTCTTGCATTATAATACATGACAGACAGCTAACACGGTTCAGTTCAAAATGTACAGATGTCAGTTTGGTTATAGAATGAGGTTGTCACTTCAGTAAATACACAAACTGTGTGAACAGTTGACTGGACTGACAATTGTGACCTGCTGCTGTGTGAACATGGCCTATAGTACAGATATACTATACTATAGTACAGCCAAACTGTAAGAGGAAAAAAAAGAAAAAAAAAAAGAACAGTCTTAAATATCGAAACAGATTTCTAAAGCTTTTGAGCTCTCTGCTTTGACATCGATTTGCCGGCAAGTTTACTTGTTTTGCCTTTCTCAATTAACGCTAAACCTCAGCGCTCTTGTTTTTCTCAACACGTCGTGTTTTCGCTGTCCCAGCGTTTCCAAAGCACATGCTCTGAATACAAAAGTGCCCAAAAGCAGACACCAGGCACCCACAATGCCTCTGTTCCTGTGCCTACCTTTCTCCAACAGACTGATGGGAAGGTCAAAGAGGGCATGGGCAGGGACTGTTTGTGGAGTCCCGGCAAGAATTGAATCAGATCTCCGGCACATCAACACCTCAGCACAAAATAAGCTCCCCTGTTGCAACTGCTTAAGTATTTGTGAGTGAATTGATAAATGCTTTTCAAAGCAACTGAATTTTCTCCAAACACACACACTGCTGAATTATGTATAGTGTCTGCAACTGCAAGTCTCTTTGTTGCTGTGTGTTTGGATTCTGCTTTACATGAAACCTGATTTAGCAACAGAGAAAATGTCAGCTTTAGCCAAGTCTGAAAGCACGGGGATTGTTCTTATGCCTTCTGCCGGAAGATCAGACGGTAAAAGCTTTTCTGTAAACTGAACGCATGCGAATTGAAAAGTGTAGTATTTGCATCTCATTTACTCAGTTGTGTATCAGTCAAGCATGTGCTTGTGTGGATTTGTGCAGAGTAAAGAAAAATCACCATCTATCTCTTTTTAACTCTCTTTTCACTGAATAAGAAAAGCTCAATTAGCTTAATTTAAACAGTTCACCCAAAAATGAAAATTCTGTCATTTGTTTCAAACCTGTATGAATTTCTTTCTTCTACAGAACACAAAAGAAAGGTATTCTAAAAGAATGTTAGTAACCAAACAGTTCTGGTTACCACTGACATTTCATTTCTCAAAATATCTTCTTTTGTGTTCTACAGAAGAAAGAAAGTCATATAGGTTTGGACTGAGAAGAGGGTGAATAAATGATGAGAGAATTTTCATTTTTGAGTGAACAATGCCTTTATAGAAAACATTTGTTGTTAAATTAAGACTTTAAAAAAAATAGTTTGAATGGATTTATTTTAGTCTCGTCATATAAATCTACTGTAAATTCATTAATGAAAACGACTTAACGGCATTCAAACTTACGTCGACACACCACACTTAATGCATCAGGCCACGTGCACTGCCTCTGCTCCTCTGATGAACTCACTCTGCTTTAACACAGTAATAAAAAAAAATCATATATTAGTAATATTAAAATGTCACATTAGTGTATTACTACATAACATCATTACACATTTTTAATAATTTCATTTATTTATTTATTCATTCATTCAATTATTCAATCATTTTCAGTGTTGGGGTAACGCATTACAAGTAACATGATGGTTTTTGTAGCTCTAGATTAAATGTGAACATGCATTTACTCATCTCACTTGCACAAAAACATTCAGTATTCCTCAAAATGAATAAAAACAGTGAAATGCAAACTCAGAATTTAACACAAACCTGTAATAATTAACTATATTAAATTACACAAATATACTTTATGTATTTAATCATCTTTATTAACCAATGTCTTTGCTGCTGACCTTCAATGATCCAATTCAACCATACTAATAAGCAAAAATAACTTCAGATTAGATTTAGAAATAAGAGTCTTCCTTCTCCTGTATCCTATTCTTTTTTAATCCAGAATGGCGGCACAGCTGAAAGGTTAGTTTGAGCTGCGCCCTCTACTGTACAGGCATTTCCTTCAGCTTGTGGCTTATTTATTAGGGCTCGAGCACTGATGTAATTGCTCAGTCAATTCTTCTTCTTCTCCGAAATGAATTGCATTTTTGAGGGACTAAACATGCTCGAAAACTCATGAAACTTTGCACACACCTCAGAATGGTGAAAATTTACATCTGATATGGGTTTCAGAATTAGGTGTGGCAAAATGGCTCGATAGCGCCACCTACAAAATTTCACAATGCCACCGGGTGGCGGTGGCCCCAGGTGCGAGGGCCTTAACATTTGCCAAAAATATAACTTCTTTGTTGTTACCAAAAAACAAACAAGCAAGCCCAGCCCAGGTGAGAAAAACTTTTCATAGAAAGTAACTAAGTAACGCAATTAGTTACTTTTTTTTAGCGAGTAACGCAATATTGTAATGCATTACTTTTAAAAGTAACTTTCTCCAACACTGTTTATTTTTAATTTATTAATTCATCTATTCATTAATTTTTTAATGTATTTATTTATGTAGTTTTTTTTTTTTTAAACAAACAGCTATTGATAGCAGGCTTTATTTACAGCAAAAAATACATAAAATCTTTATTCTTATAAATTTGTATAATATACAAACTCTAGATGGTGCAGGCTCCTTAACTCACTTTGGTAGCAATCACATCATCATCTACATAGCACAGCTGATTGGTTGTTGTTGCATCAGCGGCCAATGAGCTGCGGCTCAACATTCAAATACAGGTAGTGTTGCTGTCAGCAGTCTGCATTGCGCTTTCAGAAACCCTTCACCTTCCCCAGCTCCACCTGTATAGATCTGCTACGGGGATGTAGGGGAGAGCGGGGCACAACCTAACGCTTTTTGACTTTCTCATTTTGTATAAATCTACTTAGGGTTCAGAGAATTTCTTTTGTTCCACATTAATTTTTACACGTGTCTGGTACAAATACGTGGCTTTGTTTCATTAATACAGTGTATACTTTTTTCTTTATTTACCCTGAAAGAAGGGAAGGGAAATGTGACATGCCCCATAGGTGGGGCACATTGTAACATGTGATGGGGCACGTTGTAACATGACCATATGACAACTAAAAATGTTATCTGATTCAATTAAAAAAATATACATGACAAACTAAAATATTTTGTCAATAAAAGACAATTGGCATTTTTTTTTTTTTTAGAAATTCAAATTTTCAAATAATTTTGTGGTTTGACAGTGAACACTCTCACAGAACACGAGATAAATAGACGAGACAGTACAAATGCTGTAAATTTCTTGAAATAATATTTTCTGAATCTTCCTCTCAGCCTTTATTCACCTTTTTTTCCATGGTTTCTCAACAGACATTCATAATAGTTGATTATGTCAGTTGTATCGTAACTGTATAGAATAGTATAGTTCTAATAGCGGGGCACATTGTAACGCAGTGTTACAACGAACCCTATCTGCGCAACTGGAATTTAAACCTGGTTAGTGTCTTCTGATAGTTAGTGAAGCATTAAAGAACTACCCAAACTGCTAAACAACAGATTGGAGTTTAAAATAATATCAGATTTGTCTCATTTTAAATAAACACAAACAATATACATGAAAAATTAGCTTAAGTAAGAAATTTACTTTTGCTATTGTTAAATAAATGTTCAGTGATATCTTCCAAATATTTCTGAATTTTGGCACAATTTTCTCTCCATATATTCTCGATATGGCAACTAGTAAATAAGCTAAGTTTCTTCATGCTAGCGTGTGTGGAAGTATTTAAACCATGCATGTTACAACTAACCCCACGTTAGTTTGTGCCCTGCACTCCCCTATGTTACATGTGCAGCAGCATTTCTTACATGCTCACAGCTAATTCTGTGAATGTATTGGCTGTAGCAAACTTTGTCATTGATCCTCCTGAGAGGGATTGACATGCTAGGTGACATCTTGACTACTGTATATCAAGACATTATGGAGAGCAATCTCCATACAACACAGAGAATTCTTGTCAGCTCTGGATATGATGCAATCACGAGAAAGCTTCCCATCCCTTGTGTATATACAGCACGGCTGTTTTCAAAAGAATGCTTCAGTATGATGTTGAGGAAGCTATGCAGGTAAACAAAGCAATTGTGCTCATTTTGTTTTTCAATTAAATATGAAGAATACTGAAACACAGACTTGGTTCAGCTTTATCATCAGCATGTGGGTGAACAGTCTAAGCAAAACCAAATCGAGAACGAGCCTATAGAACAGAACTAACGTGGAGAGGGGGAAACGATCTTAAAATCGTTATAAAATGTTGTAATCAATTATTAACACTTATCTCCTTGAAATGATAATTTCCTTCAGAAAGTGGTATCCCTTTTGAGCCCAAACATGAGGCTTTTGGCACTATTTTGAAAACGCTGTTAGCAGAAAATCAGGTCTACCTGATATTTCCAAAGGTTATAACACGTCTTGCTCAGCGGTTGTCCTCGTGGCTGTATCAATAAAAGGTTGTGCCTGTCAGTGTTAACAAATCCACTGACAAATAACAGGGCAGCGTGCCATTTTGATTTCCAACTTTCCGTGCAGTAAAGGTAAAGCTCTGAACACGTTTCTGGTCTTTGGGTTAAATTGCTATTGCGATGACAGCGAGCCTTAACTGTCAATCCGGATGGTGTCTTTTATTCTTTTAAGTTTATTCTTCTAAAATAGAGAGTGATAGGAAATTATTGGAACGAGATTGATACAATAAAATGTGTTGCATGCCTCAAAGCTGGCCACTACACTTTTAAAAATAATGGTTCCAAATAAGGGTAAATAACATTTTTTATTACATTATGCTATTCTATTCTACAAACCCACAACCTTAGTATTAAACTTCAGTGCATAACTTGCAAAGCTGTTCTATTACAGACATGAATGATTCTTCAAATCATGTGGCTTGTTGAGGAGAAGTGTGCTATTACTTTTCTAAGAAGGAGGGAACTGAGCCATATCTATCTAAAAATTCTGAGAGATTTCTGTCCCTCCATTGACAGCTACACAACTGACACTTTGATGCTTCAAAAAGTTCATAAAGATTAATAAGTGCATAAACATTCATCAATTCACACATCAGTTGTAGTAAACAGAAGCTAAAGCATGTTTTCTTGACGTGCGAAAACCAATGAGGTTTGTTCTCACGCGTCATGCAGGTTCAGTTGAGCTTCTGTTTATGTTCGCTGATCAATGTTTATATATGGAAAAATAAAGAAACATAAATTAAATCTGTTCATTATATAACGCAATCAAGTCTCTTCAGAACATTTTGACTAAACCGCTCAATTCATATGGATTAGTTTTACAATCAAACTTTTTGAAGTGTCAAAGTGGTAGTTGTGTAGCTGTCTATGGAGGGACAGAAAGCTCTCATATTTCATCAAAAAAATCTTCATTTGGGTGATGAATGAAATGAATGAAAGTCTTACAGGTTTGGAACGACATGAGGGTGAGTAATTAATGGTAGAATTTTCATTTTGGGGTGAACTAACCCTTTAAATGTCGTCATGAAATCCAAATCGACCCTATTTACTTTGTTAGTGCATATTACTAGTCTTGTGGTGAACAATTAATCCGTGCAAGTTAATGCACCGAAAAAAATAGTTTGTCCTGGTAATCTTTAAACAAAATCTGAAAAGTTACTTCTGGTCTGAAATGGCGTTCCTTCCCTGATGACGTCAGTTTGACGGCTTGGGTTGACAACGCTTAAACCACTCCCCTTCAACCATTAGTCTGCTATGAGCCAGAGATGGAGAGGAGGAGCGCTAAAATAAAACCCTGCCCTCTATTCAATATTCCGTTTCACTTAGAAATACATCACAACACTGGAGAAATGTTGTTTGCAACTTCCGGTTCACGGGGACTTTAATAGGTGCCTCCCATCAATTACATACTGATACAATATGCTTTATAACGTCACAAATAGAACCTTACGGATCCTTATGGATCCTTTTATCAGCCAATATAACAAAGGAAAGATACACAATGAACTAAAAACGATTTATAGCATGACACGAAAAATAACATTGAACTTAAATGCGATTATCGCTTAAACACGATTCTTAAAGGGTTAGTATTTCATCGTTCTACAGCTGTAAGACCTTCATTCATCTTCCGAACACAAATTAAGATATTTCTGATGAAATCCGATGGCTCAGTGAGGCCTTTATTGAGAGATTTTCACATGATTTCAGCAGTTTAGCCGTTTGATAGGAGATCTGATTCGAAACAAAAGATTTATAAAGCTCAGAAGCTTCATGAAGCAGCGTTTTGAAATCGGCCCATATAGATATTGAAAAGTCGTTATTTTGTTTGTTTTTTGGTGCACAAAAAGTATTCTTGTCGCTTTATAATATTAAGATAGAACCACTGAACTCACATAAACCGTTTCAAATATGTTTTTAGTACCTTTATGAACCTTGAGAGTTTGAATGGCTTTGCTCTCAAAAGAGGCCTCACTGAGCCATCAGATTTCATCAAAAATATCTTAATTTGTGTTCCTAAGATGAACAAAGGTCTTACGGCTGTAGAACAACATGAGGGTGAGTAATAAATGACATTATTTTTATTTTTGGGTGAACTAACCCTTTAATGCGATTATGAAATCGCAAAGGCTGCGATTTGTTTTTCATGTGCAGCTTGTCAATGAAGTATGGCTCCAAATGCTAATCCATCTGAAAGCACTGCGAGTTTGAATCGCTTATAATGTACATTTTAAAAAGTAACACGTGTCAAACATCTTTCCAGACATGCATTTATTAACAAATTGTCTAACAAAAGACAACATTTAATAACTTGTTTTTACTCTGAACTCACTTCATAAAGACAGTTGAGCGTCCTTCTGTGAGATGATGTGGCTTCTTACACAGAATAAGGCAGTCGTGCGTTTATTAGTCATGTTTAAACAAAGCGTTTCAATCTTCTGTTTATTCAGCTACAGTGAGGATAGGGATAGGGATTTCCTGGAATGAAGCATGTTATCTACTTCTACTGCAGGGCATATTTTGAGCCCTCTTGCATTCAGATGGAAAAGTATTTACTACTGATCACAGAGCCGTACAGCTCTGACAAGCTGCCCATAAAATAATCGCAGCCTTTGCCAAATAGCGTGCGGTTTAATCGCGATAAATTGTGCAGCCCTATTTGGATTAATCCATTTTGATATCATTGTAATGATGGATGAATTATAATGATGTATGTACTGATATGCAATAAATGACGCACAGATGTCCAGTCTCCAGGACGGATGGATTATGGATTTTTTTTTTTTTTTTTTAAGAACCAGAGGATTTTAAAAATAATAAAAATGCTGCTAATAATGATTGAACATTCAGTTGTGTGTCACAAGCAATTATACAGTCCATCCACTTCGCAGAAACATGAATCCGATTAATTGCTTTAACCTCACTGGCTTGCCACATCAGAAATCCACTGTTATACTTCAATACATATCTGAGAAGAAGAAGAAAAAACTCATTATCATGTCTATTTACCTACACTAAGACACAAGCATCTTTTCAGCAGTTAAGCACATGCTTGACATTTAATGACAGGAAATGTGAGGTTTTTCAAATGTCATTTTGGATAAAAACAGGTGTCAGCAATATACCATAAAACTGACACAATCTCAGGAGGGAAATATATGATATTACAAATTAAAGTGTGCTTCTGAACCAATACTTTAAGACAATAGAACAAATAAAAGACCTGAATGACAGAAAATGATAAACAGTTTATTATAGCATGACATTTCCACTGCATGTGCACAATTATGCAAATCTTTCTTACTATATCCCACAATGCAACGCACTCAACTTGATCTTCCATTACCACAAATTACTCAAATCATGGATTTTTAACATCTCCTTGTGACTAATCAGACTGCCAGGATGTTTATACACAAAACTGGAGGATTAGATGAAAAATAACAATGTTTACTTTCTGAGATAACTTCACTCTATTTTAAAAGACCATTAATATTCAGTAATATTATGGATTTTACTGCACTGAAACAGATAAGAAAAAAAATTGAACTGAATACCATTGTGTTTTATCCACCTTATTTTGTAATGTGGAAGATATTTTCTGTGAAGAATAAAGTGCAGTAAATGGTAAAAACTCTTTGTGATATAAACCAGTGTGTTTATGATTATGATAATAAATTAAAATAATATGATAACAGATACCAGTTTTCAATATAATGTTTTTGAAAAAGTTAAAATATCTAGAAGCGCATGACAGCCGAAGCCTCGCACATTCAAGTTACACCCAATTTTGCGTTTAAAAAAAAGGTGGATTGAGTTGCTTTATAGCTGAAATTGAATTTGTTTCAGAATTGAATCATTTTACAACATTAAAGGGATAGTTCACCCAAAAATGAAAATTCTGTCATCATTTACTCACCCTCAAATTGTTTCAAACCCGTATACATTTCTTTCTTCTGCTAAACACAAAGGAAGATATTTGGAAGAATGTTTGTAACAAAAAGGGGAAAAAAAAAAAAAATACTATGGAAGTCAATGGGTGCCATCAACTGTACGGTTACCAACATTATTTAAAATATCTTCTTTTGTGTTCAACAAAAGAAAGAAACTCATACAAGTTTAGAACAACATGAGGGTTTTCATTTTTGAGTGAACTATCCCTTTAAACATACAGTCTACAAATACTCTAATGACGGGTAGTTGACATGTTTATTAATAAGGTGGGAGAGAATACAAATAAGTGCATGTGTTTTGTTTTTTACCAGGAGCTTCTTATCCAAAGCAAATGACATATTTCAAAAACAGTTCCCTGGAGCAGCCATCGGGTAAAGTGCCCTGCTCAAGAGCACCATGCTGATAAGGAAAGTGTGCAGCTCTCAAGGGCTCAACCGGAAGACCTTAAGATTATCAGACGAGAGCTTTAACCACTACAACACATGCTTAAAAAACAAAGTTAAACTGAGTGATGCAGTGAACGGTTTCAGATCTGGGCTGGTAACTAGAAGGTTGTGGATGCATCATTACGCACTAGAGCAGTGCTTCTCAACTGGTTTGGCCATGGGACCCACATTTTCCCATGGTCATTAAGCACCGATCCAAATTTTTAGGAATTTGTACCAAGTAAAAAATTTTCTCAAAAATAGTTGAGACACACACACAATCATTTACTCACCCTCAAGTTGTTCCAGAAATTTCTTTCTTCTGCTGAACACAAAAGAAGATATTTTTTGACGGGCCCCATTGACTTCGATAGTAATTTTTGGTTACCCATATTCTTCAAAATATCTTCTTTTGTGTTCAGCAGTAGAAAGAAATTCATACAGGTTTAGAAGTACTTGAGGGTGAGTAAATGATGACCCAATTTTTGGGTGAATTATCCCTTTAAAGGTGGAGTAAGTAGAATTTCAAAAACACTGTTTGGAAGTTAGTCAGGCCGACACCAACAACAAATGTGTAACCAATCAGCATTAGGGGGCGTATGACGGTCAAGGAGAGAGAATGAGTGAGAGGGAGATTTAAAAAACAAAACAAAAACAAAACTGCAGAGTGAGAGATGAGACACATTACTAAAGAGCTTAAAAGAATATCACTGGAATGAAGGTTTATGACTGGGCAAGCACTTTAGGACCCGCGTTTATATTAGAAAAGCTTTCCAGCGCTGGAGAGAGCTAAGCGGGAAGGTCTGAAAACAGACATGGAGGCTGCTTTGATTCTGCTTCACATGTGAGTAACACTGGGTTTTGCTTGTCTGGAGCTGCTGTGCTGTTGCCGACTAACAAACTAAAAATAAAACTAAATAAAACACGCTTTGTATTTACTCTTGTGTACTGTACGTTACTTTTTTGTGCTTCCTTGTCGTTCGTTCATCAACTGCGCTTTATTTTTCGTGAAGCATTTTGTTGCGCGTCAGCTGTGATAAACAGACATCCACTCTCGCGTTGCGTGTGTAACAGTGGCCAGATAGTGAGAATTTTGCAGTTAAACTACTGCACACTGACAACCGCTAGAGAATGCAGTGTTTAGCGTCATTGTTAGTGCATTCGCCTCGCCTGCCAGCAGCGATCAGGCCAGAGTTCATGACTGACTTGGAGCAGGGTTGTTAGGATTGGAGTGTGAGTTTTGGAGGCGGAGCAATGAAGAGAGCGGTGGGTTTGTTTGGGTTGATTTCAAATATCAACAATATCCAACAGCGTTTTTCAAAATCCCACTTTTAATAAAACATATGGACACTGATCCGAATGAATAGAATGAACATCACACCTGCATGCAAATCCTTCCCAGCTAACACACAACATACCAGTCACATAATTTATTGGTACTTTTTGGTAATTTCATGAATGACTAACTTTATTTCCATTCTTTTAATTATGCTAAAGCTGAAGTGAAGAGCTTGAAGAGCGGATTTCTGAAAGTCTGCTAAACCCCTTTTATTGAAATACTTCCTTTAACTGTGACACAAGCATGTTCGTTTTTAAAAAAGGGGGGAGTTTAAAAGTACTTCATGACATGCATGAAAATGTTAAGTGTACTTTAAGTCAGTTAACAATTTCCACAATACAAGAATGTGTGTTTACAACCATGACTTATTGCTCACTTCAACATGGTGGTTTGAATGACAAATATCATGTCACTGCAACCTTTTCAGCATGTGACAAACTTTTAAAAATGTAGGCTAACTCAAGCAAGCTGTCTACCTGAATGCACAGTAATGCTCATATCGTGAAAGTGTAACATGCATTGTGAAAATCAATACATTTGATCTATACACAGCCAAAATATTAGCTCACAAAGTCATTTTCAACTTCTTTGTGGAAATTTAGCTCCAGTTCTTTATACTCTGAACTTTTAGTCAATGTTTGCATGTGTTTTGTGTGTTAGCATACCTGTCAGTTTGAAGGAGACATTAGAGAAAAGATAAAATGGATGGTGTTAGGCTTCAACCGCAGACAGAATCAGTCACTTTTATCAGATTCTACACTGAATTTCTTGGGGATTTAATGCATCTCAGTTCCACCTCTCAGTCTATTTCCGTGTCAGTCTATTTTATTGGCACGACCGTAACATTATGAGGAACTGCATTATAATGATGAAGAGGTATGGAAAGGTTAATAACATTCATATATATTGCTTGACTGTAACTTTCAACTGTTGCCATGCAAAACTCCGATCGGATGCCTGGCTTTGAACAATTTTTGCATACATCATCATCATATAGGGCAGCAGCCCCCTCATGTCTTTACAGTTCACACACCCTCTCAAGAGAATTCACACTAAGTACTTTGGTGGGGTTTGTATCTTCATCTACAAAGCAAACCATTGCTGACAGTGCTGCTTTCATTTGATTTGTTCAATAAGAAGAGTGTTAATGGAACTGGAAGGCAAATTAACATGACATACATATTCATTTCAAATTAAATATATCTGCATTACAGGGCCAACAGCACTGTAAAGACTCCACGAGATTAAAATAGTCCATGTCTGTTAGCTTTGAGGTCTGCAATATGCTAGTGACTAAATTAACTTTCAACAGATACATACATTTAAAAGCAAAAATACTTATGATTCGCTGGCAAGTCTACATTTCTGTGCAATAAAATTCTCTGTACCTGTAAATGCGGGATTTTCGGAGGCATTCAGTTGAATTGATTGGATGAAAGACAAGACAGTATGCCACTGTCCAACTGAAAGTGATGTATTCCAATAAAAACACAATGTGTTCCAATAAAAACACGCGCTACTCCTATAGAACAGTCAGTCTAAGTGAAAGAGAAAGTGATGTGATGTGTAGCCAAGTATGGTGTCCCATACTCGGAATTTGTGCTCTGCATTTCACCCATCCAAATGCACACACACACAGCAGTGAGTATTGAACACACACCTGGGGAGTGATTGGGGGTTTGGTGCCTTGCTCAATGGCACCTCAGCTGTGGGTAATGAGAGTGGAAGAGAGCGCTGTTCATTCACTCCCCCCACCTAAATTTCCTGTCGGTACTGAGACTCAAACCCATGACTCTCTAACATTTAGGCCACAACTGCCCAACATAAGTTAATAAGCCAATTACAAAAGTCATATGCAGAGGTTGCAGACAAATCTAACTAGTAAATAGTAAAATCATGGTTCTTGAATGTAATTGAAAATCTATTTGCTATTTAAAATAATAAAGGACGAGCCTTTGGATATAGTGTAGAATCCCAATTTTCAATAAAAAAGATGTCAACCATTTAATTGGGTCTATAACGCTTCATGGCAAATGCTAGATGTCTAGGGCTGGGGGAAAAAAAATCGATTTTTCGATTAATCGTTTTTTAAACGTGGTCGATACGATATCGATTTTCAAAAGCCACGTATCGATTTTTTCCGTATTTATTTCCGCAAACACAGAACATAATATCTGATTGACGTTAAACTCATTACTAGTCCTCTCTACTAGATGTCACCCTCTTATTTACCTTGCGTGAGCCGGTGTCATTCATTTAGTGCTGAACATGGCGGATACAGCTGTGCCTTTCAGTGTGAAAGACGTTCCGGACAGCTGAAGTAACTGTCAGTTTCCCGATCGGGCCAGTGCTGCATGGTCATTAAAGTTTATCACGCGCAGTGCTCAGAGCTGCACGCCTCAGACAGGGCGCAAATGAGAAAATTAATTCTCTTTCACCTCCCCTTGCGCCTAAACGGACAAATTCACACAAATGTATCTCCGCCTTTAAACATAGTCGGTTATGGTTATGGTAAGCAGTAGAGAAAGAACGCATGCGTATCACTATTGTGTGTATCAGCGCATTAGTTTTAAAGTGACAGCCACCTAAAATTCCAGAATCGAGAATCAAATCGAATTGAGACCTTGAAAATTAAAATTGAATCAAATTGGGACATCTGAATCGATAGCCAGCCCTATAGATGTCCCAATTTGCATACTTTTATCTATGCACTAAAAGTATCCACAAGAAAGTTTATACTTCAGTATGTATATGTGTATAGTAAGGTATGTCCCAGTTCCCCAGTCATGTCATAAAATTGTATTGATACCCCTTTGTTACTGTATGTACAAGCGTCACCACCTTAAAATTTAGGGCTGGGACAATATCTCCTGATTCAATACTATCACAATACTTGGGTGCCGATACGATATGTATTGTGTTTTTTTAAAAACATTTTTATGAATTGCAATTCTACATGTATTGCGATTTTAATTTGTTTTTTTAACACTAGACCATGAGGAAAAGTTGAATCATACACATTTATACAGAGTGTACATGATGTATAAGATGAGTCATTTGTACAAAAACAATCTTTCTGAGTTTTATTTCAGAAGCATCATACATTAAAGTCCTACATTCTCTTGAATAAATGATCGCCTCCTAGTGGCGAAACAATGTAATCGATGCAGTCTTTTGAAGTGCCATTTTCAGAAGGTGATAACTATTTTGATCACTACCTTAGACATCTGTGATTATATTTGAACTATAAACATTTATCCCAGTACTTATATGATCATTTAAACTATTGTATGACAGAAATAATGATACTATGAGGTTAAAATAATAACTGCTCTCTCTGGATCAGTGGCAGCGCCAGCACAGATTTGAATGTTGCAAAATGATTTTGCCAAAGGTTTAATAGACAGATGAATTGTTGTAATTTGGGATTGCGTGGGTGTTTGATTCAAGATTGTGCACACTTTTATTCTCTAAATTTCTCTCAGCATTCTGATGCAAATCGTAGGCTACATGAGTAGCACAAGGGCTTTTCAGTGCATTTATTACTATATAATGTTCATGAAGTGAGATGTCACTATCAAAGGATACAGCGCTTCTTTTTTTGTTTAAAATCATAAACAAAAAAATAGTGATAGGTAAATTGATTTTTTTCTCCTATCCCTATTAAAGTTCATCATTAGGGCCCGAGCACCAAAGTTTCCTCCGTTTATTATTATTATTATTATTCTTTTCCAAACATTATCGCATTTTTGAGGGCCTAAACATGCTCGAAAACTCACGAAACTTTGCACACGCGTCAGGACAATTGACATCTGATATAGGTTTCAGAAATGGGTAGGGCAAAATGGCTCGATATCGCCATCTATAACAATTCAAAGGTGTGCGCCTCGGGCTACGTTCGACGTACATGTACGAAATTACATGTACTGTCCCATTAACTACAAAAAAGTCTCTTGGAGCTCAGTCCTAAACGCAACAGGAAGTCAGCTATTTTGAATTTCCTGTGCGATTTTTGTGCAGATTTTTGTAGCAACATACTAAAATATGTAATTGAGTACTAAACATGCTAGAAACATTCTAAATCATGCTAGCAACACCTAGCTGACTGCTAAAGCATGCTATTATCGTCATGAAACAGGAAGTTGTTGTAACTCAAGACATACGATGTCCGATCTGCTCCAAACTTCACATGTTCGATAATAGTCCTGGCCTGGAGACATCAACATGGCAATATTCAGTTACGCTCAAAGCGCCACCTGTTGGCAGCAGGAAGTCTGGCACTTTGAAATGACTTTGCCATAATTCTCCTATATTTACTCGCTTACATGCATGTCGCCCACTGTTCACTGTTTTCCTGAGGCCAACGGGTGGCGGTGAGCCTGGGTGCGAGGGCCCTTTCATCGCTGCTTGCAGCTTTAATTACTTTTTAGGTTAGTTCAGAAAAAAAGTACTATGTTATAAATGGGTCACTTACAGTCCCAGCCAAATACTACTCACTTAATCCTGGAAGACCCCAATTATCAGACATGGAATTAATTAATTAATAACACTGTAGATGAAAACACAGCTAAAACACACAAGAAAGCTGTATATATGAATCAGTTGCAGAGTGTGTAAATATTGGGATATTCTTGAGGGTAATCCACAGACTGTAAAAAAAGATGGACAACGCATCTTTGCTTCATCCACTGTAGAAAAATGAAGCCAAAATATCCCAGTAACGGTCATTGTCGATTACATTGTTCAGAGCCCGAGTCTGTGCAGTAGTGATCCTGAGGTCCCGCTCACACTCCCGCAGACTCAATCGCAAGCATAGCTGTCAATCATGACAATACACCCCATTTTTATAGCATCAAATAACTAACTAAAAACTTATTAAGAAAACGAAGACTTGAACATACGTGTAATTGGAATTTTTTGTTTGGCTCGTGTCCCATTTGATTACAAGGAGAGTGCAAGGTTTATGACCTATACTGCAGCCAGCCACCAGGGGACGATCGAAATGCTTTGGCTTCACTTTTCAGGACTTGTGAGGCACACTTGGGTTAAACTGACAAGTCCAGTCACAATGAGAAACATGCCAACGTTATATTCAGTGTTGAAGGTAACACGAGTTATGTAATCAGATTACTTTTTAAAGTAACTATTAAAGTAATGCATTACTTTTAAATTTACTACAAAATATCTGAGTTACTTTTTCAAATAAGTAACACAAGTTTGTTTTCCTATTTATTGACTGACAGCTCTCCTATCCCCATGTTGAGAGAAATGAGGAGTAAGTGCCACATTACTTTCCATAAAAAGTAACTAAGTAACGCCATTAGCTACTTTTTTAGGGAGTAACGCAATATTGTAATGCATTCCTTTTAAAAATAAATTCCCCCAACACTGCTGATATTACTCAGCACTTGTCCTACATCTGTACACTGTTATAAAGTAAAACTTTCACTTAACCCTGACTTGTTTCCCCCTGATAACCATGTTGTGCTCTGAGGTGCCCTGTAGGTAGATCTGTGTGTGGGAGAGCAACAGATCAAGAGAGACTTGGGAAAACCGAGTGTATTACTGTTGTTGAAATGTGCTGTGGCTCCTCCCTGTCCTGTGATCTTTAGCCTTAACCGCCGCCTCTGGCCTCACTCAATCTTTTGAGCCCACATTCTTCTACCTTTTCTCTTTCTGTGGCTCGTCTCTTATCTACAATCCCACGGCGGGATAGAAATGGATAGAGAGAGTGATTTTCTCCTTTCTCACTCAGAGAATCAGATTTTTCATAGCTTTGGAGCCTTAATAGAGATCTCAGTCAGGTGTTTCTCCTAAAATAACACAAATGAGGCAATTGTCCGATCTTGGCAGACTTTGGTACTTTGGCAAATCTGAGCACAGTTTGAGACATTGTTGAGATATCTTCTATAAAAGACTAATTTTAAGCTGAATGGGGTCTTTTCCTCAGGAGAAACATCTGAAAGGAGAAATATCTGAAAAAGAAAAAAAAATCCCATGATGATACTCGCTAACAGCAATGACATTAAGTGGACAGAAAATGGAAGCTTTTTTTAAAAGAGATAGTTCACCCAAAAAATGAAAATTCTGTCATCATTTACTCACCATCAAGTTGTTTCAAACCTGTATGATTTTTCTTCTTCTGCTGAACACAAAAGAAGATATTTTGAAGAATGTCAGTAACCAAACAGTTGATGGGACCCCATTGACTTCCATAGTATTTTTATTTCCATAACCATCAACTGTTTGATTACCGACAATCTTCAAAATATCTTCTTTGAGTGAATAATGCAAAGGGAGATATTTTCTTTTAAAGAATTCTCTGTTTAAGGACTACAACAAACGGCTGGTAGGGACTACAACGAGCTTCTTCCCGGGTTGGTGACATCACTAACCCTAAAATTTACATAAACGCTGCCCCCGAGGAACATGCAACAAAGGGGTGAGGCCATGTTATTGCAATACAGTACATAACACAAATGCAATAGCATGTCATAAAAGCAAGATGCCAACATAAGTTATAACCGTAATTAAACTAAACTATTACCTGTTCTAACTTCATGCAGTATATAACCACATGAGCTATTAATAGATTATCATGACAGAATATGCTAATTAATGACTTTAAGATATCCCACATCAGCTACATAAATTAAGCAACTAACCATTCAGAAACGTCCTGTTGCATTCTACATGTTGTCACTTCTTCTTGAGTCTCCATCATTGTCCGAACATAAAAGGCTGAAGAGTTTCTGAATTCTGACATTTTCACTGAGTCTTTGTGAGGTAATGGCACTGCTAACACTATGTGCTAACAGGAGCTCCTGAATGCCTGCCCTCTGCTAAGGAGCAGCAGCTCATTTGCTTTTAAAGGGACACACAAAAATGGAGCGTTTTTTGCTCACCCTCAAAAAGTTACAAATTTAACATGCTATGAAAATTTATCTGTAGGGTATTTTGAGCTAAACCTTCACATGCACACTCTAGATACATCAGAGACTTATTTTACATCTTGTAAAAATGGCATTATGTCACCCCTTTAAGATATGATTTGTGATCTTTCTTTCCTGTGTGTATTACTATTCTAATCATTACACATATTTCATAATGGTGAGGCAGTTTATCACAAATGTCCTGAATGACAGCTCATTGTGGATCAATATGTTCTTGTGATCATGAACTGCCCATTTTTTGTGTTGTCCACACAACAGAACCTACAGCAAGTTGGATATCATATGTTAATGAGAGAACCTGCAAAAAACATTGGCCAGAATTCAAGCCAAAATAAAAATATAAATGTAACAAATTATATCTTGCATTCAAAAAATGATGCCTATATTTTAAAACTAGATTTTCTATTCATCAGAGAATCCTGAATAAAACGTATCACGGTTTACACAAAATTATATTAAGCAGCACAACTGTTTTCGACACTGATAATAATCAGAAATGTTTCTTGAGCAGCAAATCAGCATATTAAAATGATTTCTGAAGGATCATATGGCACTGAAGACTGGAGTGATGATGCTGAAAATTCAGCTTTGAATGACAGGAATAAATTACATTTTAAAATATAATAAAATAGAAAATAGTTATTTTAAAATGTAATAATATTTCGCATTATTACTGTTTCCCTGTGTTTTTGATTTTGCCTGGGTAAGCATAAGAGAATTAATCTTTAAAAAAAAAAATTACCAACCCTAAACTTTTGAACAGTAGTGTGTGTATACTTGAGAAGCAAAATAGTGTAAGATAACCTGATTTACTTTTAGTGAATGTATCTTGAATTAAATGTATTTTTCTTACCCCATTAGCAAATAGATTTATGCTTTTAAGATTTATGATTTATGCCCCAACCACCCCATTTACAAGGTGAAATGAAAATACTAAACTATCCATATGGGCTATGACTCATCACAGAGTACACACACACAAAAGACAATACACGGCTGGCTAATCCAACCACTGTATGTTTCCACCTGGGAAAACTAATTAATGGCAAAAGAAGGCAGTCTGCTCCTTTATCAGCAGCATCTGCACTGGAGGAATAGACACAAATTAATTTGTCTTCAAGTCCACACTATTTCTTAAGATTCAAAACACAATAATGACTAACCCCCTCGCCCACGTTATTACCAGCGAACTGTCTATTACACCCGAAACTCTGAGTGTCACTGCATATAAAGGATAAACAAAAAAAAAAAAGCCCTGGAAAGATTTAAATAATTCACTAGCATGCCCCCTTTGTGCTGTAGCTGAGAATCTACTGCCATCTTTAGGTGGAGGCTGGAATTACGTCACTTTCGAGGGCTGCAGATCATGAGAATGCAGATTTGATGGTTCTGATCGGATGAAGCCTAACAGAATTTCCATGTCAGAGTGGCAGTGAAGAGCAGGTTGTGGTGGCATGTGAGCCTCGGTGGAGCGTGATGATGGTGGCGTTGCCCTCGGGCCGGCGCTGGCCTCGCGCATTGGCAGCTGTGGGGAGACCAGATGGTTTCCAGAATAATGAGGAGACACGTTGGACTTGCAGCTTTGCAGGCTGGTCGACGTGTGAAGTCAAGCATGCTGTTTTATCAGCTTATTGACACGGGCAGAGTCATTATCCCGCTGCACTTCGCATGGCGGTGACGACTGATTTTTTTATTCCCTCTTTTCAACACATCTGCAGTGCGACTGACTGCTCATGCCTTTCCTGATTCACGTGTGGCGGTCTAAAACATTAGCGCACACATGACTACACAAATTTCACAAATTTCTCTGATCCAGACATTCACACACATAGTCACTCAAAGAATGATTCAGATGCCGGAGTTGTATTGCTAATTGGTGTTTCATTTATCACCAGTGAGAGCCTTGTCTACACTTCCTTCCTATTGTTTTGTACAAACGAACTAATGTTCTGAAACTTGTTTTGCTACTTGTTTTGTCATGTATCATCAAGCACACAAACACTTTTTATACTGTATGTATTTCGTTTTGTTATATAGCCTATATAAAGTGAAGATAATCAATGTACACGTTGCCTGAACCACATATCTCCATTTGTGTGGCGTCTCTTGTGTTGTCATTCTCCTTGTAGCACGCGCAAGTGACGATTCTTTGTCAACCAATCAATGTTCTGCAGTGAGTGTAGCTCCACCCTTTTGGTACCGGTACTGTTGGTACTATTGTGCTTGGTACCCCAACAGAAGGGTCCCAAAAAAGTGGTATGGTACGGTTCGGGATTAGGGTACCATTCACAATGGAAACGGCCAGAATTGCGTACCGTACTGTACTAAACCGAACCGTACCACTCAGTAGAAACAAGCCATATGCTAATGATTTTTTAGTCTGTGTTTATATTCGACTACAGTATCCACCTATATCAGGCAGTGAATCACTGTCTGCACTCTCATTAGTAATTACATTGCATTATTTCTCCTTTGCATGAAGTTAAACTCTACTCATCTTTGTTTCACAGAAATCAGTTTGCTCATTTGTAGTTAGGCCCATTTACATATATATATATGTGCCACAAAAAGCAAGTCTAACTCGATTTTTTATTTTTATTTATTTTTTTACTTTTTTTTTCAAAGAAAAATCATGATTATAATGTTAGCGTGTTATGAGTGGTTCCAGGGTGTTGCTATGCAGTTGCTAGGTGATTGTTAGCACATTATTACAGTTGCTAGGGTGTTCTGAGTGGTTGCTAAAGCATTTGGAGTTGCTGTAGGTAAATTAATACAGTTGCTAGGGTGTTGTTAAGGCATTTTGAGTGGCTGTAAGCAAAAAAATACAGTTGCTAGGGTGTTTCTAAGGCATTCTGAGTGGCTGTGAGCAAACAAAATACAGTTTCTAGGGTGGTATAAGTGGTTACTAGGCATTCTGAGTTGATGTAGGCAAGATAATACAGTTACTAGGGTGTTGCTAAGGCATTCTGTGTTGCTGTCAGCAAATACATTTGCTAGTGCGTTGCAGCCAGCAAATTAATACAGTTGCTAGGGTGTTGCTAAGGCATTCTGAGTGGCTATAGGCAAATGAATAGAGTTGATAGAGTGTTGCTAAGGCCTTTTGAGTGGCTGTAGGCAAATTAATAGAGTTGATAGGGTGTTGCTAAGGCCTTCTGAGTGGCTGTAGGCAAAAAAATACAGTTGATAGGGTGTTGCTAAGGCCTTCTGAGTGGCTGTAGGCAAAAAAATACAGTTGCTAGGGTGTTGCTAAGGCATTCTGAGTGGCTGTAGACAAATTAATAGAGTTGATAGGGTGTTGCTAAAGCCTTCTGAGTGGCTGTAGGCAAATGAATAGAGTTGATAGGGTGTTGCTAAAGCCTTCTGAGTGGCTGTAGGCAAAAAAACAGTTGCTAGGGTGTTGCTAAGGCATTCTGAGTGGATATAGGCAAATGAATAGAGTTGATGAGTTGCTATGGTGTTGCAAAGGCCTTCCGAATGGCTGTAGGCAAATGAATGCAGATGCTAGGGGGTTCTGAGTGGCTGCTAAGGCATTCTGAGTGGCTGTAGGCAAAGTACAGTTGCTAGGGATTTCTGTGTGGTCGATAGCCCATTAATACGTTTGCTATGTTGTTCTGGGTGATTGCTAGCATGAAAAAGTTAAAAAATCAACCCTAAATATGAGCCCTAGTCAGCACTGCTAATGACAGAGTGTTAATAGTTATCGTTACACAAATCACCAAAACATTAGAAAACACCCACCTTATACTTAACACAGTCCCCATGATATACCACAGCAAAAGTACATTCACTTCACTAGAAGAGATGTACACTGATTTCATTCTCAGGCTTCCTGAAGAAACAAGGAACAAGTCAACAAGCAATGATATAAAATTGGAAAATGAATGTCTATTTAATCTGACTAGGCCTATCTGATTTTCAGATATTTTCGGTCTTTCATCTCTTGTTTTACTCTTTTTACTTTTTGCTGTCTCACTCTATTTTTTATTTCTTTATTTCTTAGATGACAGTGTTGCTCAGGTAATTTGGATGTGAGAGGTCTAAGATGATGAAATCAGTCACACTCATTCACTTTCCAAAGCAGTCTGACTTTTGCTTGAGCTTCCCTTTTAGATCAGACATTCAGCGTTTGTCTCTCTGTCTCGCTCTTATTTGAACCCTTAATTCAGCAAACACTGAAACACAGTGTGTGGGAGAGATAGCGAAGGAATGCATCAGTCTAGTTTCTCTGCGTGCATTTATGAGATTTCAGTGCTGGAAAAGTGAGCGAGATGCACCTTAAAGTCAACCAAACGCATTAAATTCAAATGAGACTTTCTGGCATGCCGACCCACTCTTTGGGAGAAAGGGTCTTATTTGAAAACATTTTCTATGTCTTTCACCTCTGTCTTTACTTTGCCACTCTATCACTTCAGGAACTGAGGCAGAGCTTCTTCTTTTTTTTTTACTTTGATTTAATTTCAGCTCCTTTAAGAATTAGCCACTGAAATGGAATAAACTAGCAGAATGGCAATTAGCATGGTATTTGTACTTTCAAACGGGAGGGGCTTAGCACTCCAAACATTGCTTCTAATTGTTCAGGGTCTGAATAATAATAATTTCAGAACACCCTAGTAACCGTATCAATGCACTAACAACCCCTTAGCAAACATAAGTCTGTTTACAATCGCCTACAGCAGGGTTCATGAGGGAACTATGATATTTTAGTTGATATATTTTAGTTGTTTATCTGCATGCCATGTGACATTAATTAACATCAAATAACTGAAAACATGTGAATGTGTTGTTAAATTATTGACGCATTAACTCAAAATTTAATGAATATTTAGTTTAATTTAGTTTAATTGTTACATAGCGCCTCTTAAAGATTTCATGCCCATTACAGTGATTAGTTCTTCCTCAGAAGAATTATACCTTGTTAACACAGCTTCGCTTCTTTTCACTAAGTTATATAAAGCCAATCAGGTGCAGTCTGATTGGCTGGCTTTACACAACTTCTCAGTGGAAACAAAGTTGTTTATCAGACGGACAGTGAACTGATTGTGGGCGGTCCATTGGGTGAGCCCGTAACTGTATATTCATGTACCTGCGCACTGGTTATTTATGAGATTTAGAAAATAAGGGCCATGGGCCATATTCACAAAACATTTTATCTTACCACTAAGAGTTCTCCTAAATAGCAGTAAAAGTTCTTAGCCAAGAGTTTTCTCTTAAAACCTATTCACAAAGCTGCTGAGACAAACTTTTACTAAGGAATAGACTGAAGTCTTAAGCTAAGAGTAAGGGCGGGGTTGACCTCGTTGCTATGGAGTATACACACAGTGATTGGCTGATGGGGGAGGAGTCAGCGATTTAATCATAGAAATATTGTAGAATGAGGTGTCATGTTTCCATATTAAAATAAAGTTTTTAAAATACAAATGTTGCCATATTCAAATAAAGGTTTTAAAATGTAGGCTAAGTGTCACTAATTAAACTAGTATATACAGTTAATTGTCTGCCTCTTGGATGTCTACATCTCAAGAGAATGCAGAATTCAAGCGACAAATTATGTTTTATAAACAAAGTTTGGGAGGAACACATTCAAACAGTCTTTCTAATCAGCGCGCGAAGAGGAATAAATACACAGACGAGAGCCGACTCGCCTATAGTTACTTTGACAGTTTTCTGCATCCCTCCGCCACCCCGTCCCTCACTCTCGGCTGGGGATATGGGGAGATCTTTGGGTTTGGGCTAAATTCCAAGCTCGGAGCCCTCGATCCTCTTGGACAGTACACCAAATATGCTTATTATATATTTTATTACTCTATTAAATCATTTGTAAGTGTAAACTCATGAAAACCATTGCCACAGGTAATCAGACAATATTTATTTATTTGTTAAAGATTTATTTTTGGCGCCTCATCGTAGATTCGAATCTATAAATCGAAATGTATTGCATTTATGAAGAAAAAGTATAGCACCTAAGGCTCTATCGCTATTGTCTCAATGGTGTACAGTGTCTTTAGGTGGGTTAGGATTGTTTGCGATTTGGTCTTAGTGACTTAGGATTCCAAACTTCAATGGCCTCCAAAGGGTTGAAGGTCAAAATGATAGTTTCAGTGCAGCTTCAAAGGGCTTTAAATGATACCAGACGAGGAATAAGGGTCTTATCTAGCGTAAGGGTCTTATCTAGTCATTTTCGAAAAAAATGCAAATTTATATGTTTTATATAAACAAATGATTGCCTTTCAAATGCTTCCGCCAAAACTGTACTTTCGTATTTTTCAAAAAGCTTACGCTGTATGTCCTACACTTTCCCTATTCTGCTTACGGAAAAAAATTTAACTGGTGCTGCATTCGTTCCGTAAGTAGAATAGGGAAGGCGATCATTTGTTTATATAAAGCATATACATTTACATTTTTTTCGCTAGATAAGACCCTTATTCTTTGTCTGGTATTGAGGAATAATTTTGACCTTCAACCGTTTGGAGGCCACTGAAGTCCATTATAAGGAGGATAATCCTGGAATGTTTTCATCAAAAACCTTAATTTCTTTTCGACTGAAGAAAGAAAGACATGAACATCTTGGATGACATGGGGGTGAGTAAATTATCAGGAAAATTTTATTTGAAAGTGAACTAATCCTTTAAGATGTTTTGTGAATATGGCCCCTGATTTACTAACAGCTTGTGCCAGCGCAAACCCTCTTTTGGCGTTAAAAAAACTCCTGTCAGGATTTACTAAAGACACGCAGTGAAAAACTAGCACTGAAAAGGCATGGACACGATTATTTTTGCGCCTGACTTTATTCCATATGTATTTGTCGAAGTTTCCCTGTCAGACCGCTAAATTTATGGGCAGAGAGTATTTAAATTAATCATGTAATGTGATTTACTAACGTTTATGCTAGTCAATTTACTTGTATTTGTGCCATTATTTACCGCCCCAAAAAGCATGTCTTAACAGTTTTTGCGCCTAACGGCATTTGAATTTGTGCTATACAGTTCTTAGCATATTAATACATATTAATATGCTCTCTGAGTCATTCCCAACAAGGCTGCATTCCATTCCACTCATGAACTTCCCTAAACACTTCCCCTAGGGGGAATCCCCACCACCACTTTGAAGTGCGTTCCACTTTGTGAAGTGGCCAAGGGAAGTTTATATGGGCAGACCCTCGTCCCCTCGATTTTGACTGAGGGAGTGAGTACTCTGTTGTACACTTCCAGAAGCTCTATTTCCCACAGTTCAACTCGATTTTTTCAACTCGAACATAGGACTGACCTGAAGGAAAATGCTAAATCTGAATGCAGGTAATAAACTCGCTCACTCAAACTTTTTCTCACAATACTCTTCTACATAATACAGTAAACTTCAATGAACAATATCAACTGAGAACAAACAGTTTACGTTGCTAAGAGTGGTTGCTAAGGGTGTTGTGTAGTGATACGCAGAACCGTTGGGTGGGATTTATCGTGAATAAAACAGCTATTGACCAATCAGAATCAAGGACAGGAACTAACCATTTTATAATAATTATTTTGAGATTTCATCACATAATAATTGTAGCTACTTTCACAGTCAAAGTTTATACAATTATATATATATATATATATATATATATTTTTTTTTTTTTTTTTTTTTTTTTTTTCCATTTGTGTGATTTTATTTTCAGCTCATACATATAGAATGGTGCATAAAACAAATTCATAAGTAAAAAAGGGATTTGAATAATAAATCAGCTCCATAGTGAATTCCAAGTGATCAAGGGTTTAGTGTGTTCCATTTAAACCTTATGCATGAGTTCCACCAGTAGTGGGCACTCGTGCAACGTAAGGAATGACGCACATCCGAGTCCACTAGACGGAGGGAAGTTAGCAAGTGAAGGGCATACAAATTTGGACTATGTTCCACTCCACTTTTAGACACGCACTCGCAAACTTTCCTAAGCACTTCCCCTCAAGGGGAATCCCTGCCACCATTTTGAAGTGCGTTCTACTTCGTGAAGTGGACAAGGGAAGTTAATATCGACAGACCCTCACTCCCTCGATTTTTACCGAGTGAGTGAGTCTACTTCAGATGTACATTTCAGGCAGCTCCATATACCACAATGCAACACGATTGAGATGTCACTGCATATCGCGTTTAATATACCCCAACACAAACAACTCTATGATATATTAATTTTTTTTTTAAATATCTAAAACAACCCAAACACACCTATATACATATAGAATGCTGTATTAATTTTATAATAAATCAACTCCAACTCCAGATTCCAAGTGATCAAGGGGCTTAGGACGTTCCAATTCAGCCCATTGCAAGGGTTCTGCCAGTAGGGGGCACTTGTGCAACATAAGCAATGACATACATCCGAGTCAATGACACTGAGGGAAGTTAGCGAGGGAAGGGCATAAAAAAACGAACTGGAACGCAGCCCTGGAGTGGAATGCAGCCCAAGTGTGCTGCACAAGTCCTGAAAAGTGAAGCCAAAGAATTTCGATCGTCTCCTGGTGGTTGGCTGCAGTATCTGTTTCTGTCATTTTAGGTAGTTCTTATCACGCAGATGCATGTTCAAGTCTTCATTTTTCCAGTAAGTTTGGTTTTAGTTAGTTAAAAAAGAGTCTAACATCAGGATTGCTTGCGATTGAGTCTGTGGGAGAGGGAGTGTGGGTGGGACCTTGATACCATGGCTCCACCTCAGGATCACTACTGCACAGACTCGGGCTCCTAATGATATAATCGGCAATGACAGTTACTAGGATATTTTGGCTTTATTTTTCTACATTTTCCTACTATAGCATGTTGCTATACGGTTAACACTTTAAAGTTGGCGTGAAACTGAAGTTGCGATTGTCTTTTCTTCCCTATTGTGATGTATATCCGGCTTCTTCAATGAGACAAAATGTAAGATGGGACTTGATTTTATCTGTGGGGAATTGATTGGATGGTTGTGGTTTGCTATTGGTCGATCTCGTGTGAGTGACAGGTTGCACCGACCTCACGCCAGTAAACACGTCATCAGAGATGAGATGTTGCTGCAAGAGGGGAAGATATTTTGATTAAAGAATGCGAGGTCACATGAATTTAAAAAATAATGTGCACAAATAAATAATTTATAATAAACACTTCAATAGTTTGACTTTGTAATAACACTGTCTGTACACTGTAAAAAAAAAAAAAAAACAACAAAAAAAAAGCTTAAGTTCAGTTGCTGCCTGAATTTTTAAATATAATCATATTGATTGTTCAAGTCATTCCAACTTAAATTATATTAAACTGGCTTTAAAAATCTTGTATAACATAAGAGTTGAAAATGCTTAAATTATTATGATGAGTTAAAGTAATGTAAAAACATATGTTGTCATGACTTAATTTTTTCTAATAACACCCAGAATTACCTGTGTTTGGACATGCACAGATATACGTAAATATTCCGTTACAGGCTCGCCCATGGACCGCCCACAGTCAGATCACTGTCCGTCTGATGAATACTGCACACAAAAACAGAAAGAGCTTGCTGAAAATTAGTTTCAGTCTGACTGACTGGCTTTATGCAACATTTTAGAATCAGTCCACCTGGAGACAGAATTGTGTTGAACAAAGGTACAATAAATGCTCCTGAGGAAGAACAAATCACTGTAATTGGCAGCAAATCTTTAAGAGGCACTTAGTAACAATTAAACAATATTTCAAGCACAACTGTTTAGATAAACCAACTTCTAGACAGTACAAGTTGGTCATGATCTTCCTGTCAGAATAAGCTGTAATGTGGACAGGACTTTACGCCGATAGTCAAAAGTCTGGGTTTGTGAGAGAAGGAGCAAGACCACTTCTTTATATATATATATATATATATATATATACATACATACATTTCTTTGTGAGTAATATGGATATGAATAAACCAGCAGCTCTGTGATGCAGCAGAAAGCTGCGAAAAGTATAAAGAGCCATAAAAACATAAATGAGAAGGCACAGAGAAACAGAAGAGCATGTAATGGTTTCAACACTCCCAGTTCAAAAAAAGCCTCTCATGTGTTCAATTGTACAAGCGCGCAGAACATTTGTGGAGAGTTCAGAGCGCCATAGGCCGCTTAGTATTTCAAATGCTGCACTGTTACAGCCTGCTGTAAAACGCTACATGAGCCTAACTTGAGCCGTTAGGGCTTCTGTTGGTAAAACTAGCCATCTGTGACATTGAAATATTAAGTGAAATGAAGCAGTCTTTATGAGTCTTAGTAAAAAAAGAGTGACTACCCTACTAAAAAGACCATTGGCTGAGAAAACATGAACAATGAAATCAGTTATGCTCTTGAGACCAGTGGAAAACAGGAGTTTGTGTTGTTTTGATTGCATGTTACTGCAAGCAGATAGACTAAACTATATTTCTGTGTATTCCAAACAAAATGTGAGGGGTGTTTGCCTGTACAAATCTCACCATCATGATGTTAGCATGTTGCTTTCGTATGTTTTTAGCACGCCACTACGCAGCTGTTAAGGTGTTTGTTTGGTAGCTGCTCACTGGCCCAAGTCAATTAGTTTCTATGATATTTTTATTTCATAAACTTTATCCTTATAAAAGGGAGATCAGGTGTAGGTAAAATACATTTTTTTGCTAGTTTCAGCCTGACGCAGTTATCATTTTCACGTCTAGCCCACGTTTTTTGAATAGCAAATGCACTCGTGCCCATCTGTTCACCCATGGGTGTGCTGGTCTGAAAACGAGGTGTGTTCAGGTGCATTGTTGGCGTGTTGCTATTTTGAGGCAACTGAAATAGACTGCACCACTGACCAAAAAAAAAAAACCTGATCTAAAGTCAATGGTGCAATATTTTTTTGTTATTTAAAGGGCACGTTAGTAATATGCGGGCGCACAACACACGTACACTCTGCTTATTACACACACAGGGACGCGCAGCAGCACACAAACATGCCAAATATTAAAAATAAAAGGATTGCAATGTAAATGATTATTGTACATAAAGATAAACATGCCTACATGTCATAATGGATAATCATTATTGACTGTAAGATAAACAGAACCTCAGATACTTTGATCTCCTGAGATATGGACAGTACAAACACATACAGCCATTTGTCTTCACACCCCACAGAGTGAAGTTGCGGGAAAGCTTCTTTCTTCCTTCACATTTATTCCTTCTCCCCCACTTCCTTCCCTTTACACATTCTTCCCTTATATAAAGATCATAATGTTCTGTCAATGCAAGTGAATTAACAGTCATGTTTGGTATAATTTAAAATGTCTCAGTGTGACTGGTACAATGGTCTTGTCTACATGGAAGTAAACCAAAAAGTAATAAAGGTTTTAAGAGTTTAAAGGTACTTTGGTTGCAATCGTGGGTGTGCCCCTTTCCCAGGGGCCTTCATCCAAACTACCTCCTGTTCCACAACAAGGTGCGAACTCCCTAGGTCTGTGACCCTAGCCAATGCAAATTCTGATTGTAAGTTCATGCCCCATATTGGGGGATGTTTTGTCTTGGTCTGAGTATTTAAAGAAATGTTGCAAAAGGCTCGGGGCGATTCTGTTGTCAGATCAGCCCACACTGCTGAGTGTTCAGGACACTTAGCAATGTGCATTTTTCTAAATGTCAGGTATACATCTTTTACTCTATTTCTGAGCATTTGATGTTTTGTATTGATCATATTTGAATTGATTATGTAATTGGCATGATACATTTACCTGACTAATAAACTGTTACATTTGAAGCATTAGGGCACGCCAACTGAGATTTTAGAGCTCAGACTAACACTTGGCATTAGTTCAATTGCACTTAGACTGTGAAGGTTAATAAAGGGAATTTCCGTTTAGGGCAACAGAATGTATTGTACCTCTGTTTAATGTAATGTTAGTCTAGTGTACATGGGTCTAAGTTAGTCTAAGTGTACATGGGAAACCATGGCATGACCATACCAAAACTACTATTAGAGAAAGTATTGGTCGGCTTATATCTGGAGTAGTAGTCATATGACCTCTGACTAGAGATAATGTTGCTGTAATTCAAGTGTACACAGATCTATGCGGACTAAATAAAATACTTTTAGAGTGAGTGAGCATGAGAGCAACCCTCTAAATAGTATAGTCAATTACCTCTGTCTAGTGACCAATACTGGCGGGTTTGTGATCGTGGGCCCGCATAATAAATGAACGGCCGTTGCGAGGACCCTGTGCGACTCTGGCACCCGAATGAACAAGAACAATAAGAGTAAAGAAATAGAATAATCAAATGTCTAGATAAATTATAAATATTAATATAAATGGTCAATTCGAGGTCATAATATAATGTCACATAAGAGTTTAATTGGAATTAAACTACCTTGCCACACTGAAAAGACAGAGCACACAAGAAACCTTCACCGTCCTATGGGAAAACCGCTGTTGGGCCAATTGGGCGGGCCTTACACTGACTATAGTCATCACTGGTGCGAGCGCACCTGGCTTTTAAAGGGAATGGGAGATGACACTCTGATTGGTTTATTGCACGTTACGCCCAAAACACACCAATGACTATTTAAGAGAGTAGATACAATCCTTTTGGACCATACGCCTGGCGTGCCAACCATTTTTTCTGTCATTAAACTAGCAAAAGTGGATTAGGATACACCCTAAATGCACCCACACCATGCGCTTCAGACCATGCGATTAGATCATTAAAATAAGGCCCATAATGTAAAGCGTGGGACCGTGGGTGTAAGGAAATTTGCAGGACGAAGGAGTATAGGAACAAAGACTGTTTCAATAAATCGACATTGGAAAAGCACAGGAGATCATAGGATATAAACTTAAACACAAATACAATAACACTGACGATAATGGACAAATGAACTAGGGAAACTTATATACTCAGAGAACATAAATCAAAAGAGAAACAGAACATGTGCGTGGAATTAGGAATTATGGAAACTAATTAACAAACAGGGAAACTAACTAGGAACTCCTTGTTTCTGTGAAGGCAGAAGCGCAGAGGATAGATCAAAACAAGATGCCAGTCACGAATTAGAAGTTTTCATACGACGGGTCACTCAACTCTCTCATAAACAAGCGTATGTTCCCATCGCTTCACTTCAGAAGGCATTTATTAACCCAATGGAGTCGAATGGATTACTTTTAGGATGGATGGATGTGCTTTTTGGAACTCAGGCACTATTCAATGCACTATTCAAATACACTATTCATCTAAAGAAGAAAGTCATATATATACAGAATGGCTTGAGGGTGAGTAAATTATGGGATCATTTTTATTTTTGGGCGAACTCCTATTCCTTTAATATTTCAAAATTACTGCTGTATCAGCTCCACTAGTCACTTTCTGTAGCTTGGAGAATATGTGGTATGGAGAGGTTTTGATTTGATCAGAAATGGAAAGCTCGAGAACCGCTAAACTATTAAAAACTATTAAAATCGCTTACTAACATTAATCAAACTCCTGCTATGATGACCACGTAAAGCTACTTACATGGTTTACATGGTTTACATGAACCAACATGGAGTTATGTTGGTTCATCCACCCAGAACAGCATTCACACCAAAAAATGACAAATTAGGTTTACAACACAAATTTTACACATTTTAAAGCAAGAATTCATGTAAGTACATTGATAAAAATACAAGCTTCTTTAAATAATTTTCTGTGGTAATCAATTATGCCACAAATGCTGCTAATAGAACGTTTCTTTAATACTTACGGTTAGGTAAATATCCAAGTTATTTCATGGGCATTTTGACAATCACATCTGCCGTGGCTAATTTTATATGGCTAATTCTGGCACGTTTCTTGTCCAAACATAAGCCTCACTGATTTTATCTCCTTGCCATTAAAACTGTGTAATTTAATCCTCATATCCTGATAACTAACATAAATCATTATACGCTACTGTAGGACAGACTGGGAGAGCGGTGAGCAGCGTCTACTGTTAATTCAGGTATTTCAAGGAAGACCAAGTAGACCAGGCACAGAGGCATGTCGCCATTAATTCGTCAAACAACACAGAAGGTCAAGAGGGCACAGGCACGCTCCGCTGTAATCACGCACAGGCGCTAACAAGAGAACGTGGGAATTAATATTAGAGTTGGACTTTCTTGCCTCCACTTTTTTGGTTTTCTCTTCTGGCTGATGAAAGATTTACGTGAACGGAGTGCACAAGATATATTTGGAGACAGATGGGTTGCGTGTGCATTTTCCCTCTTCATTTAATGTGATTAAAGAGAAGGTCCACAGGAAAGTTTTGAAGTGCAGAAACTCTGAGATGTTTCAGATTCTTCACTCCAGATCATTTCAAGTGATATTTCTCACACAAACCTTCATGATACTGCGTGTGTTTGACACTACACACTAAAAGTTTCAGTAACACTTTATTTTGATAGTTCACTTTAGATATTCTACTAGCTATAAATAACTTTGCAACTACATGTCAACTACCAGTAATTAGGGTATTAGTAGACTGCCTGCTAAATATCTGCTAACATTTTATGTTGGTGCTCCACCAACAGACATTCTACCCTTAAGCCCCGTTCACACCAAGAACATAACTATAAATATAGGGTAGAGTGGGGGAAAATTCCCCCCTGGGGTAAAACGTTTTTGTCCAAAATGAAGAGGAAATTAGGCTTGGTTTGTTGTATTTTAGCTGTGGGTACAGAGCCCCTCAGACTGATTGCAAAACAATCATCTGTGGCCAGTGTCAGTGGCCACTTCAGCACTGGCCTCATGGAAATCAGCTTTCATGTTGTTTAAATAGTAAATAGACCAAATTTTATGAGCAATCATTGTTTAGTGATGACCATATTTGTTCTTGGCATTTGTATAGTGTTAAATTATTACACACTTATTGCTTCTCTGCATTTTTTAGGATTAAACACTGTAGGCTTGACATCAGGATATCAGTCACAAACGTTTTGTTTTTTATGCTTTTATACTTTATGTAATAATGTCTTGATATATCCAGTATTCATTTATTTATGTCCTGTGCTGTATTGTAATCTCAAGGTTTTTGTCACAGGACAATGTTGTGAGGCAGTAATTGGTAACACTTTACAATAAGGTTTCATTTGTTAACATTTTTTAATGTGTTAACTAACATTAATTATGAAGGCATACTGATCAGAGATGCAATTAACATTATGCAACTAAGATTACTCAGTAAACTCTTTTCAATTATTTCACCATTATCTCTTGTACTGAGTGCTGACTGCTTTAAATATCAGACCAAAATCTGATATATCCTGACAGAGAGATGACTGGATTGAACACATCTATATGTGAATTTTTCACCTGATGTATTACACTTATATTTATCATTTGGCCATAAACATTCATCTACTTTAAAGGAAGACTCTGACTCAAACACTACAATCATCCCTGACCGGTCATGCAGTGGAACTGTGGTTCCAGTAGAATGACCTGTGACTGGGGAACTTGTAGCCTAGTTTCAAACTGTTAGTCAGACAATCTCACAACTATGGAAGAGACATATCAGCAGAATCGGAGCTGATCTTCTGTCGGAGAACATTTCCAAGACGCTTTGCACTGTATGACTAGTAAGTCAAACCTCAAACCACAGTCTGTTTTCTGCCCACTTAATTGATAGAAATGTGAGTGTAGTACAGTCTATAGAAACTGTCTATTCCCCGAATAGTGAGGTTTAACAATAAAAATAAAGGATCTAGAAAAAATCTGATCGTGATCAAACCAGAAATTCGCAAAATTACTGAACAAAAACAATTTCTAAAGCTAGGGCTACTAAACATTAGATCGCTGACACCTAAGGCGGTTATTATAAATGAAATAATCACAGATAATATGTAATGTAATATGTGATGTAATTTGCCTTACTGAAACATGGCTTAAACCAAATGATTATCTTAATGAGTCTTGTCCACCTGGATACTGTTATAAAAATAAATGCCGTCCTATAGAGATATTCTTAACGTTACTCAGAAAACAAACTACAGGTTTAATTCATTTGAAATTCTCATGCTAAACGTTACACTCTCAGATATAAGTAAAAAGTCGCTACTATCTCTTGCTTTGGCTACCGTTTATAGACCTCCAGGGTCTTATGTTGATTTCCTAAAAGAGTTTGCAGACTTTCTCTCAGACCTATTGGTCAATGTTGATAAAGCGCTGATTGTTGGAGATTTTAACATTCACGTAGACAATACAAATTATGCGTTAGGGGCTGCGTTTACAGATTTACTAAACTCGTTTGGGGTCAAACAAAATGTCACTGGACCCACTCACCATCTTAATCATACACTAGATTTAATTATATCATATGGAATCAATCCTACCGATATAGAAATTCTACCGCAAAGTGATGATGTCACTGATCACTACCAACATGCATACTGCATGTTTGTCAAATTGATCAGTCGCGATATCGACTACGTAGAACAATTCTCCCGACGAGTATAGATAAATTCACAAATAAACTGCCTGATCTGTCTCAGCTGCTCATTGTACCTAAACACACAAATGATCTCGAGAAAATGACTAGCAGTTTGTGCACCATTTTCACTAGTAAATACTGTTGCACCGATGAGATTAGAGGGAAAAATGTTTAGAGATTAGAGGTTAGAGGGAAAAATACTGTACCATGGTACAACAGTATTACTCACGCTATCAAAAGAGAAACTCGTACTCTAGAACGCAAATGGAGACAAACTCGTTTAGAGGTCTTCAGAATCGCGTGGAAAGACAGCTCGTCCCGTTATAGAAAGACTCTAAAAGCAGCCAGGGCCAAGCATCTCCACAAACTCATAGAACATAACCAAAACAATCCAAGGTTCTTGTTTAGTACAGTGGCTAGATTAACAAATAAACAGACATCACCAGAACAAAACATTTCATTACAGTTTAGTAGCGAGGACTTTATGAATTTCTTTACTGAAAAAATCGAAAGCATCAGAGATACAATTGTAAATGTACAACCTTTGACAGAGTTTTATGATTCAGCTTCAATTGCTGCCCATCAAGAACAGTTTCAGTGCTTTACAACTATAGGACAGGAAGAGCTAAATAAACTTATCACTGCGTCTAAACCAACAACATGTTTACTAGATCCAATACTCACTAAACTACTGAAAGAATTGTTACCTGTAGCAGAAGAGCCTCTTCTCAATATTATTAACTCATCTTTATCTCTAGGTCATGTCCCAAGACCGTTAAAGCTAGCAGTTATTAAGCCTCTCATTAAGAAACCACAATTAGATCCAAATGTATTGGCAAATTACAGACCCATTTCAAATCTTCCATTTAAATCTAAAATACTAGAAAAAGTTGTGTTGGTCCAACTGTGCTCCTTCTTGCAAAAAAAACGCTATATGAAAAATTTCAGTCAGGATTCAGGTCTCATCATAGCACAGAAACTGCGCTCGTTAAAATTACAAATGACTTACTTCTAGCTTCTGACCAAGGCTGTATCTCAATACTAGTGTTACTTGATCTCAGTGCTGCGTTTGACACTATAGATCATAAAATACTCCTAGATCAACTACAAAATTACACTGGTATTCAGGGACAGGTATTAATGTGGTTTAGGTCATATCTATCAGACCGTCACAATTTTGTTTATTTAAACGGGGAAAAATCTAAGATAACGATAGTAAATTATGGAGTGCCGCAAGGATCTATGTTAGGCCCTCTGCTATTTTCAATATACATGCTGCCACTTGGTAATATTATAAGAAGACATGGAATTAGTTTCCACTTCTATGCTGATGATACTCAGTTATATATTTCAACACAACCAGATGAAATCTCTAAATTATCCAAGTGTGTTAAAGAAGTAAAACATTGGATGACTAGTAATTTTCTTCTATTAAATTCAGATAAGACTGAAGTATTACTGTGTACAGGGCCAAAAACCTGTACACAGAATCTCTCAAGACTACAATCTGCATTTAGAAGGATGTACTGTTACTCCATCCTCCAAAGACCTGGGTGTTATATTAGACAGCAACTTGTCCTTCGAAAATCATATTTCATATGTTACAAAAACAGCCTTCTTCAAACATTGCTAAGATACAGAATATGTTATCTGTTTCTGATGCAGAAAAGTTAGTTCATGCTTACATGACGTCTAGAATAGATTACTGTAATGCATTACTAGCTGGTTGTCCTGCTTCCTCAATAAACAAGCTAGAGTTCTTACCAGGTCAAGAAAATATGATCATATAACACCAATTTTATCATCTCTACACTGGTTACCTATTAAGTTCCGTATCGATTATAAAGTACTGCTAATGACCTATAAGGCTCTAAATGGTTTAGCTCCAGTGTACTTAACTGATCTTCTATCGCCCTACAATCCTTCACGCTCTTTAACATCCCAAAACTCTGGACTTCTGGTTGTACCTAGGATAGCTAAGTCCTCTAAAGGAGGGAGAGCGTTTTCACATTTGGCTCCTAAACTCTGGAATAGCCTTCCTGATAATGTTCGGGACTCACTCACCCAGTTTAAATCTATATTAAAGACGCATCTCTTTAGCCAAGCATTCACATAATGCATCTCATATCAGATCAACTGCACATGACTATCTTTGCTTAATGTTATGAACAGCAGCTACGCTAATTATTCTCCATTTGCTTTTCCGTTTTACCTCGGGATGCAGCTTAAAACAAGCAACAACAACGAAAAAAAAAGAAACATAAATGTTCTCAATATGCATGTCATTACATACATTATAATCAGTTGAATATGAGGTGGACGTGATATGCAGTACAGGTACAAACGCACTGCTGTGACTAGGGGTGTGCGATATAGACAAAAAATTATGATCAATCTAAAATTTTATTGATAACGATAATTAGATGATATTTTGCTGAGTGTGTTACTGTGCTGGTACCTTGGCAGGTTTGGGACTGTCATGGACAGCTGACTCAGGACAGTTTTTAATATTCTTCATATTCTGCATGATGGTCAGTTCACAGCAGTAACAGAAATTATTTTTTTCCAATACATTTAAAAAAAAATGTTTTACCTTTTATAGGCATTTTTAATTTTATAAATCCATTCTTTAAACCTAATTATACATGCATCATCTTTTATGTCAATTTCATAAATCTAATCAAATTCAATTATAATAATAAGACACAAGGAGGATTGTCACCAATCAAATTAAATAAGTCTCAACAAAATTAATCTTTGCAATAGAGGAAACAGAAGCTGCATCTAAAGTGGCATTTAGATGCATTTACACAGACAGTTTAATACAGCTCAGAGGTGGCAAATGAATAACCTGCAATTACAAATGCATAAATAATGTTTTGATGTAAACATAAAATGTTGAATATTGATATTTGAAATGATTAAAAACATAGATAGAAAACAGAAAAGATATAAAACTGCCACTACGTGGAAGCAAGTCATTGTTAATGACTGAGTCATTGAGATTCAACCGATTCATTCAAACGGCTGATTCATTCAGGAACGAAGCATTTGACTATCGTAATCTATCGTAGTCATAGATTCAACTGATTCGTTCAAAAAGCTGTTTCGTTCACACCGCTGTGTGTTGCTCAGAAACGCAATTACAGTGCTGTGGCTTTGTTTTGAACCATTTTCGTTGGCGAAATAGAGCAAAAACAGGCAATATGGTGTCACTTAATATTAACTTGTTTATTAAACTTGAATAAATCAATGTCACATTTGTTATGCTGATATCTGGAGAAAATTTGCTCTTTGTGTGATATTTATTAACTACATTAAAATTATATAAATATAGACTAAATCTTGCAGTGAAAGCATGCATTCTAAACGTACAATCGCTAGTCTAATCTACAAGACTACATAATGTAATGTATGCGTGCATTCTCTGGGTGTGTGTGAGGGATATACTCGTTGTCAGATCGCACATTGTTAAAAGATATTTATCGCACACCCCTAGCTGTGATTGCTCTTTCCTATCCTCAATAAATTAATAAATAAATAAACATTATATTTTCATTATCCTCTATACATCATCTCTCATCAGTCAAAACATTGTTATGCGTTCTATGGAGTTTATCTAAAATCCTAACGTTGTATGATATGCACATGAATTCTTTATGAAGTAAACATAAGAATCCATCAGTACTTCAAATAAATGTTTATGTTCACACTCTGACTAAACAGAAGTTAATAAACTATAGCTTTAACTGATCTCTAACTTCGTTTACTTCAATAAACACAGATGAACCGATCAAACTACACATACATCTCTGCATGATTCTGGTCGACAGCTGATGACGTAACACCCAGGTAGGCACGCCCTCACGTGATAATGATTGGTCGATTAATAAGCTTCAACCTGATTGGCTGAAGAGTACGAATGAACCAGATGCGGTGGCAGGGGAGTCTCAGAAATACACACACAAATCCAAGTTGATTCACACGCGAATGTGAGGATAAACTCGTAAGTTTCAAACATTCGAACCTTTTGTGCACAGTTGTATATCTATTAATTGTGTTTTGCATTTGTGAATTGTATTTTATGAATATATAATTTTATTTCGCGCACGTGAATTGTTTTTTGTGCACGTGAATTAGGTTTCACGCATGTGAAATTGGCTACACATGTGTGAATCATGTTCTTTGCGTGAATTATTATTGATACAAAATTCACTCCATAGTTTTCCCTCACTCTACCCTATAGATTAACGATAACTACATTTGAGTCCACACTAACGAACTATAACGGTCTAAGATCACGCGCTGCGGTTTCAAAGCGCGTTTTGCTGTTCTTGTTGCATTTATACGGCTTTAACCAGCAGATGTCCTCAGCATGCTATGTTTCAAGTGAATCTAGCTAATGTAATCGATATAATCTAACAGTGAATTTAGCTGACTAAGTGAAATAAAAAATGGAATAAAAACAACACCTAGTCTTTTTCACTGCAGCTTTAAAAGAAGCAAGACATGTTGTCGAAACTAGCGCTGGATACCTGAGGTAATTTTGTGTTACACTGTTCGCTAGCCAGGCTAGCACGATCTCATCGTTAATACTTCTCACCATTTATTGCGAGGGTATATGACCGATTGTTTTCCATATATGCATTTTCTTTAAAGTATCCTTGAAAAGGGGGTTTGACTTGTCAAACAGTGGTGGCTTTTTCTGGACCTCGTCCATTGACTTCTCAGCAATGTCGTCTGCCATTTTAAATGCGCTAGCCCTTAAAATAAAATGGATTCTGATTGGCTGTCAGTGTTTCATGGTTCAACATCTGGAAAAATCGTTTTGAAGGTGATCCCAATTATATAGTTTCTCTATATAGTAATCGTTACAGCTGTGGTGTGGACAGTACAGAACGATTTTTAGAACTATATCTTTATAGTTATCATTCTTGGTATGAACGGGCCTTTAGTCGAACCCTACTAACATGTAGTTGGCATGTAGTTGTAAATCAGTGTGAGTTAGTTAGTTAGTTAGAAGTTTAAAGTGGACTATTGAAATTAAGTGTAATCAAAGTTTAATCCAACATCTTTTATCTTTCCCTGTTTAAACAGTAATTATAATTAAAGTTGCACTCAAGACAATACAAAATGTTCTATTTGTTTGTGATATTGAAGAAAGGCTGCATAAAAGTCATCAGCCCCTGTGGTGATAATGATTCACTAACACATGAAAAACAAAAATTGAAAATTGAATTAATCCAACATCTATTAAAAACTTAACTTTCAAAAATTTCAAAATTAAGCATAAATAAATAAACTAATTGTTCATTATGCATTTTTTGAAGGTTATTTTAAGTAAAAACTAATTATTCAAGTGTTTTTTGGGTAGTATCACAGTAAGCAACTTGTACCTCAATAGTGAATATTTAAAGGAATAATTCTTTTTTTTTTTTTTTAATCAATTATAGATAATGGGAAAAAAAAAAAAAATACCATAAAAGTATTTCAAGTCTTTTGAAGGCTGAAGGAACATGAATTTCTGTGAAATAGAAAGTTTTACAGGTTTTGAATGGCATAAAGTGTTAGTAAATGATCTCAGGAAAACCTTTGGTGAACTATTCCATTAATGATTCCAAATGATTTTAAACTTAACAGGATCATAAACATCTCACCAAGCTGTTGTTCCCCTTCCTTAAGAAACAAGACATTCAAGATGCATGTTGATAAATATTTCACTAGGCAATTTCGAGCTGATGTAATAATTTAATTTGTCATTGTGAGCTGAGGTCTGTGAGACAGAGAACACAGAAATACACAGAAATATTCTTTTAAATCTAGAGCAGTTTGTAAAAGGAACACGTTCTATACAAAGCTGAACTACACACTACTTCATTCCACAGTCTAGCTCAAGACTGGCATATATGACAAACTATACATCCATGAAAAATATCACTTACTGAAGGAATCCTTCCATCAAATCTTAGTTAAAGTTATTGGAGGGATCAGTAAGGATGTTTCGTTGCCTCTAAAATAACTGCACCACTTTGTACTAAAAAAAAAACAAACAAAAAAAAGTATTTTTTGGAACACCCATCATGCATTACATTAGGGAAAAACAAGCTTCATGCATATTTAATACATATTTGCAATGGGATTTCTGTAATGCTACAGGTAGTTTACTTCAAATGGAGGAACACAACAGCCAAATATGTCAGTCTGTATTTGTACACAGACCAACAATATAAAAAATAGTCATATATATATATATATATATATATATATATATATATATATATATATATATATATATATATATATAATATTATACAAGGAGTTAGGACGATTATAAGGACCCACGCACTTTTGGGGCCCTCAGAGATCGGTTTTATTCGTAGTAACAGTCAGTACTCGAAGTGGGCACTTCTGGCGCACCGGCACTTCTCACATGTTTCCGGTACTCTGAACGCCCACACACCGAAACGTAGAATCATCAGACTATTAATTAATTGTATACATCTCGAGTTCGGAGCTTTTATAAGCTGTATGAACTGAACGGATCAATTGTCTACGCAATATGACTGTGACTGAAGCCCAGTTGTTTAATTTTGCACGAGTGCCGCGCGAATCACTGCAAGCGCGTTCACCATCACGCTCCAAAAGTGTAAAGATTTGCGCGAGCCATTCCTATGCGATGCTGACGATCAAATGTGCAACCCATTTAGTCTCTAAACGCTACGGAGAAAGTCGAATATGATCTAAAACCACTAAGCCAATTGGTAGTGGCGCCCCCGGTAGGACTGTTTGATTTTTTTTTACAGCGAACCGTCCCATGGTTCAGCACGCGCTTGCACCGCGGTTCATCCTAAATCTGATGACGCATCTATAATATGGTTTGTTAAAAACAACGTGCAAAACAGACAGATGGATTCGGCTAATCATGTTTCAGTCGATGGACATGCATTCTAGTTTCTTAATGCGTTACAACAGCGATGATCAAAGGAACATGGACAAAACAGTCACTCGTTGTAAACAAATGTTCAATGACGTGCCGAAAGCTCTATGAGCAGTCATTTATGCCGTCATCACCTGGGTGTTGATAGCACGCGACGCGAGCGCAGGTGAGACCTGAACATCTCACGTTGCTATCTGTGTTTAAACTAAACTCATTTAAACCTTGCCAATTTAAACATTCATCCGTAGACGCAAAAGAGAACTCGTGTGTGTGTGTACTCATCCGAAGCGCGTACATGGAGAGCCGTGTCACAGCGCGCAGATATACTCTCACGCAAATTCTCTTTAAAAGTCTTGCACCTAAATGGACAATTCACACAAAAATTATGTCAACATGCCCATCTTAGCAAGTATCCTAAACATAGTAGGTTATGTCTTAGGAGAAAAACGAGACAGACAACGCATGTGTATCAGTATCAGTGTACTGGATCTTTGAATTATGTCTTAAAGGAGCAGCAGTCTAATATTCCTGCTCTGTGTTTTTCATGTTAATCAAATGACAAAGGACGAAGAAATCACTCGACTGAATAGCTTTTGTAACTTCAATAATGTTTCATCTTTATTTAACTATTCAAAGAAGTTTATATGCAGTGTTATTTTATATTTGATTACTTTATTCAATTAGATACCTGAAAAACCTGTAACGCATTGTTTATTTTATTTGTATCTTAGCTCTCATGTATTTATTTGTGCTGTTTCTTGTAGTAGATTATTTGTTTTTATTTTCTTTATCTTTATTTGACAGTTGTCCTATTTTTTACTGAACATAGCACATACCGAACTGTACCAAAAACATGACACTAATGGCTCGTTTCCACTGAGCGGTACGGTTCGGTACAGTACGGTATGCAATTTTTGCCGTTTCTATTTTCAAAAGTTGTGAATGGTACCCTAATTCCGAACTGTACTGTACCACTTTTTTGGAACCCTTTCGTTGGGGTACCAAGCACAATAGTACCGTACCAAAAGGGTGGAGCTAGACTCTGCAGAACGTTGGTTGAGAATTGGTTGAGAATCGTCTCTTGCGCATGCAACAAGGGGAATGACAACACAAGGCGCCACACAAATGTGGTGTAGGTTATATAACAAAACGAAATATAAAACACAACCCTGCCTCTTTTCCTTTTCATTTAAAAAATATGAAACCTATTAATGTATGGTTCAGGCAATATGTGCATATGTACTCTGATTATTTTCACTGTTTGTAGCCTACATGAAATAAGACAAAACAACCCTCTATTTTTGTTAAAAGTCAGTTTTAATTATCAATAATAACCATTATAAAAGTATAAGTATAATATACAATAAGAAATAAAGACAAGCAAACAATTCAGTCAAATGTACAGCGCATTAAGTACAACGGTAATTTTAAATAAATATATTATGAAACTTCACTTTGCCCTCAGCCAAAACGATTTGCCCGGGAACAAATTATAAATTCATGAGACCAAAGATTGCCCGTTATACACAAGATGAATATCTCGTTTTTAACCACTACAGAGCCAGCGGCAAATGTCAGAAGGACTAGCTGAGGTACAGCTTTGCTCGGATGGGTACATTAGCACTGAGCGCACAACTCCGACAACGTTAGATCAAACTTTCAAATAGCTGCTATCTTTATAAATAAACCACAGATTTGAGCTTTAAACAACTACATTCTACACTAAAACCATAGAAAACAAAGAAGAAAAAAAACACAAAAAATAAAATAAACATGAACTGAAACTAAAATTACAATTAAAAAAAGAATTCAAATAATTCAATAATTTCAAATATATAATTCATATTCAAAATATAAATAAAATCTATAAGAGTATCTCAGTGATACTAATTCAGTTCAATTCACATTTATTTGTATAGCGCTTTTCACGATACATATCGTTTCAAAGCAGCTTTACAACATTACAATTTAGAGAATGTAGTTAGCTAACAATGTAATAATTTAGGCAATTTAATTTATAATCACTGTTAGCAGTTTAATTGAAGGTAGAAGCAATGAGCTCCTGGAAATAATGAATTACATATTAACAATAATTAGGATATATAGAAAATTGGGAATGTGCATATTGATCCAGATGTTGCATCTTCTGAAGTCCTCGCAGGAGTTGGCGCCGTCTCTTCAAAGGTGTTGGTCATCTGAGGTCTTCTTAAGAGGCTGGATCCAAACTGAAGCTGATGTACTCTCTAGTCACCTCGGGAACAGACTAAAACAAACATTGTTTCTTATTTCTAGGTTTTTCATCTAATATTTATTTTATTTGATTTAAGTTAACTAAAACAATTTAGTTTTAGTTAATTACATGGCCACAATAATACAATGTCTTGGGCTTTTTTCATCAAATAGCGATTTATGCAAATAATTTTAATTCTTGGTATTTAATTCCTGGATTTACTTTGAAACAATTTTCACTCAGAAATTGCTAGTAAATTTCAGAAATAATTACAAAGACACTTTTCTGTCACACTGCTGTTTAAATAACTCATGTAATATAGTCTAATCCACGCATGTACTCCTAGTAAACTGAAATTCAGAATCCTGGTCACGTTCATAGTCAAAATCAGAGCAAAACCAGCTGCATCTTCAACAGCACCTCGAATTTCCACTCGCGTTCAGAAGTGCAGTGTGCAGAAAATGCACTTGGCCAAGAAGCCATAGCCGTCCTCTAATGAGGCCCTTGACAACTTCAAGCCTCCAGTTAACCAAGTAAAATTATTCCACCTCTATCAGACTGCCATATTGTCAGCGTCTGCGCTCCACAGCTGCTTCTGCTAGCAGTTTGCAAATCCCTGGCTCACACAAGAAGTGGAGGGAGAAATGAAGAGTAGAGGACATGTTCTAATTATTCCGGCAGCTGCCCGCAGGTAGAGCTCAACTCCAGCAACACTCTGCTATACTGGCAGATCGATGGAAGGAGGTGTTCAGGATTACACTGACAAACATGAAAAAAAAAGGGTACTGGTGTTTTTCTAGGTTTTTTTCCAATTCCCCAAATGTTTGCAGTGCTTGATAAAAGAGAAAACCAGAGGACATTTTCCACAACATTACCCACTTTTGGGCTCCAAGCGACACAGACATGCTGTCGTTCCATATTGTGCTCAACTGGTCCTTTCAAAGCACAAAATGTTCTGTTTCAGACATGCCACTTTTTCAATCCAATGAGTTCTCGGATTTCTTTTGCCGTAATTTCCCAAGTTTCCAGTGTAAACTACTAAGTTATAAATCATTGGAGACAAACTTTGATTTCACAAAAAATGGTGGATAAAGTTCTAGCGACAGGCCCTGAATATCAATGTAAAATCTTACAAACATGCATTTCTGTTCCTGATGAAAATAACACTTGTCACTTAGTTTGGGAGGCTTAAAGGGAGTTAAAATAAAGTGTTTAGATGTGTTTAAATGTACATTAACTATTTAAAAATATTAAATAAGGAACATTTAAACAACATTTTAACAACCTCAAAAGAGAGAATACAAGCTAAAGCACTTTAAATAGACGACCGCAAACATAAGTCAAGGAAACAATAAGTACTGTCATTCTGTAATCTTGTATATTTCAGAGTGTGTTACATATAATGGTTTTCCATTATATGTAACACACTCTGAAATGTACAAGAGGGATTTGTGATGTCATATGAAAAAGGAAAAGCAACAGTTATTTCAAAAGCAGAGAATGTATTCTGATATTTTTTTTAAATAACATGCACTAATGAATTTGCGCATTAAGACCAGGAACAGCATTAAGAAAATAAATAGGGTCTATTTGGATCATTAAGTATTTAAGCAAGTTAAGTGGTGCCAAAAGACTATTTAAATTGCATGAGGAAAAACCTCAACATATCACATCCTGAAAATGACAGAAAATCCATTCAAAAATTAGATAAGCCCTGAAAAACACTGTATATTTCACACACTGATGGAAGTCTATTGGGTATTTCCAAAAGCTTTAAAAGCAAGCATCCAAAAGTTAATCCAAAGCTTAATTTAATTCCTTCATACAAAAATGTATTATTTTAGCTGTAAACTTAACTTTCTAGGCAATGAACCTTTGGTTAGGGTATAAAGGTATTTCCGACTATATAGTGCTCAGCATAAAAGAGTACACCCCCTCTGAAAGTTAATAAATTCAGCAATTAATCTTTACTTAGAAGACATGTTAAGATTCTTTAGAGATATAATGTTCCAGCAAGTCTGCTTGATCAGTTGCCAAAGAAGCAAGAAGAAATTATTCAGGAAAAGATTTTCTTGTCAAAGTGATAAAATGTTGTTGCAAAAATGAGTACACCCTCCTGAAAGTTACTAAATAATTTTTTTCTGGTGTAAGTTTAAGGCAATTTTTTGATCAACAGTTGAACCAAAATATTTTAAAAAAGTGTTATAGCCCAACATTGTTGGGCAATGATGATATGCATTCTCCCAAGATAAAAAAAACTTTTGTGGACATGTATTTCACCCAGTCTTAAAGGGTTAGTTCTCCCAAAAATGAAAATTCTGTCATTAATTACTCACCCTCATGTCGTTATACACCCATAAGACCTCCGTTCATCTTCGGAACACAAATTAAGATATTTTTGATAAAAGTAGATAGCTCAGTGAGGCCTGCATTGACCGTAAGACAGTTAACACTTTCAAATGCCAGAAAGCTAAAGACATATTTAAAACGGTTCATGTGACAACCGTAATGTTATGAAGTGACGAGAATACTTTTTGTGCTCCAAAAAAACAAAATAACGACTTTATTCAACAAGATCTAGTGATTCAAAACACTGCTTCATGAAGCTTCGAAGTGTTAAAGTGATTTCAGTAAATGAGGCTTTGTTACATCATAAGTGTTTCGAAATTTCAGTGGTTCACGTGACTTTGGCAGTTTGATTCACACTCCGAACCTCTGATTTTAAACAAAAGATTTGTAAAGCTTTGAAGCTTCATGAAGCAGTGTTTTGAAATCACCCATCACTAGATATTGTTGAATAAAGTTATTTGGGGGTTTTTTTGGTGCACAAAAAGTATTTTTGTCACTTTATAATATTAAGGTTAAACCACTGTAGTCACATGAACTGTTTTAAATATGTCTTTAGTAGCTTTCTGGGCATTAAAAGTGTTAATTGTCTTGCTGTCAATGTAGGCCTCACTAAGCCATCAGATTTTATCAAAAATATCTTAATTTGTGTTCTGAAAATGAATGAAGGTCTTACGGGTTTGGAACGACATGAGGGTGAGTAATAAATGACTGAATTTTCATTTTTGGGTGAACCAACCCTTTAACACTCTTGAGCCTGGTCTCATTGTTAATACGTAGGTATTAATACGTAACTTTCAAAGACACAAAACATGACTAAAAACGTGCTAAAATGTACAATATGGACGTAATTATAGCACTAAAATGTAAAAATACTTACCTTTTTACAGCGAAAAAACGTAAAATATTTACGAATCTTTCATGTCATAAAGATATATGTATAATTTCCATTTTATCGTTTTGTAGATAAATCTAAGATCCCTAAACCCCATCCCGAACCTAAACATACCCATTTTATACAGAATTTCAAGAGTAAAACATAATGGACAGAAATATGTAGGAAAATTACAATTTTAGTAAAAATATAACATTAAAACGATAATAGTTTTTTATAGGGTACAGAGCAGAATTTAACTTAATAACCCATGAAAATATGATGAATCCAGCTTCTCTCCGTGAAGGCGCGCACACGTTTCAAATGTTAATCCACTGAAACACCACACGTCGCAATCTGTGACGAAGCAGGTGAGAACCAATGAGCGTTCGATATCAGTCCCGTAAACCACATCGTAAAGCTTCTAGAGGGTGGCGCTACTTTCAAATTGACTAAAACATGTATTGTTATGACAATTGAATACAACATATTTAAAACATTAATGCCACGATGTTAATATTAAAACATGAGTTCATATACATTCACACTTGGATACGTAAATGACTTACGTTTTATTGCTGTTAATACGTAAGTATTTTTACGTTTTAGTGCTATAAATACATCAATGTTGTACGTTTTTGTGTGTATGAAAACGTAAGTAAATGTACATGTGGTAGAACCACACTTTACGTAAAAATACACACGTATTCTCATGAAATCACGTTGCTTGAGACGAGTTGAGCAACACTCCTCATTAAAGATCGGGGCATTTAAGGAGGTCATTATCCAGAAGTGAAACAGGACAGATTTGTCATGAACTTGTACACTCCGTGCCAAGAAGGGTCAGAGCAGTATACTTAAAATTTTGGAGGACATACTAAGTACTAGAATATTATACATTTGTTAAATTAAATCTAAGGCGTACTTATTTCTCCAATCCTTCATTTAAACAAAAATGGCTAATTTACTTATTTTACAGATATTAATGACATATATTTCTCTGTTTTTATTATGTATATTTTTAATACATTTCAGTCTTGCCATCTTTCCATGAATTGTATTAGCGATAGTTAAGAAAATACATCTTTTGTATTTGTTTAGAGGGGGTGTCATTTATGCTGTGCAATGTGTGTGTGTGTGTGTGTGTGTGTGTATATATATATATATATATATATATATACACATATATATGTGTGTATATATATGTGTGTGTATGTGTATATATATATATATATATATATATATATATATATATATATAAATATAAATATAAATATAAATATAAATTCTTTCATCCAAAATGTCATTTGAGCTCAAACTTTCTAAATGGATGAACCTGCAGACTTAATTCCTATGGGTGGATTTTCCTTTATGTAAAAGCCCTGGTATTCCTTGTATTATCAGGTTCACTGGATTTACATGGTCATGACAGAAGTAAATATTGGATTTAACTTTACACAGAAAATCTGTAACCACTAATCTGTCACACTAGTATCATCATGTTAACACAAATTATGTTTAAGTATTGTGGCTATAAAGTATGTCTGTATTTTAACATTTACCCCAGTGCGACATCTTGCACTTTGCATGTTTTTACAAAATAAAGTTGGAATCAAGTTTGTATTCTATTTGGATTATATGTCGAGTTAAGTGGTGCCAAAAGACAATTTAATTTGTCTTTTGACAGAAAAAATGACAGAAAATCCATTCAAAAAGTAGACCAGCCCTAAAAATCACTGTATAATTCACACACTGAAGTCTATGGGACAGGATATTTCTTTGGGAAAAATTAGAATATTCAATAATATGAATTTATTTTTTGGTAAATCTTTTGGGTTTACCAGCAGACATGCGAAGCTCATATTTTTTTTATTTTTATATTTTCAATTTTAATTTTAGTTTCAATATTTTTGTCCATATAGCTTTTAATAATTTTATTTCCATTTTAGCTTTAGCTACTTTATTACATCAAAATTCAAATTAAAAAATGCTGCCTTGGTAAATAGCTGATTTTATATATACAGTGGGTACAGAAAGTATTCAGACCCCCTTAAATTTTTCACTCTTTGTTATATTGCAGCCATTTGCTAAAATCATTTAAGTTCATTTTTTTTCCTCATTAATGTACACAGCACCCCATATTGACAGAAAAACACAGAATTGTTGACATTTTTGCAGATTTATTAAAAAAGAAAAACTGAAATATCACATGGTCCTAAGTATTCAGACCTTTTGCTCAGTATTTAGTAGAAGCACCCTTTTGATCTAATACAGCCATGAGTCTTTTTTCACACCTGGATTTGGGGATCCTCTGCCATTCCTCCTTGCAGATCCTCTCCAGTTCTGTCAGGTTGGATGGTAAACGTTGGTGGACAGCCATTTTTAGGTGTCTCCAGAGATGCTCAATTGGGTTTAAGTCAGGGCTCTGGCTGGGCCATTCAAGAACAGTCACAGAGTTGTTGTGAAGCCACCCCTTCGTTATTTTAGCTGTGTGCTTAGGGTCATTGTCTTGTTGGAAGGTAAACCTTCGGCCCAGTCTGAGGTCCTGAGCACTCTAGAGAAGGTTTTCATCCAGGATATCCCTGTACTTGGCCGCATTCATCTTTCCCTCGATTGCAACCAGTCGTCCTGTCCCTGCAGCTGAAAAACACCCCCACAGCATGATGCTGCCACCACCATGCTTCACTGTTGGGACTGTATTGGACAGGTGATGAGCAGTGCCTGGTTTTCTCCACACATACCGCTTAGAATTAAGGCCAAAAAGTTCTATCTTGGTCTCATCAGACCAGAGAATCTTATTTCTCAGCATCTTGGAGTCCTTCAGGTGTCTTTTAGCAAACTCCATGCGGGCTTTCATGTGTCTTACACTGAGGAGAGGCTTCCGTCGGGCCACTCTGCCATAAAGCTCCGACTGGTGGAGGGCTGCAGTGATGGTTGACTTTCTACAACTTTCTCCCATCTCCCGACTGCATCTCTGGAGCGCAGCCACAGTGATCTTTGGGTTCTTCTTTACCTCTCTCACCAAGGCTCTTCTCCCCCTCTTCTTAGTTTGGCCAGACGGCCAGCTCTAGGAAGGGTTCTGGTCGTCCCAAACGTCTTCCATGTAAGGATTACGGAGGCCACTGTGCTCTTAGGAACCTTAAGTGCTGCAGACATTTTTTTGTAACCTTGGTCAGATCTGTGCCTTGCCACAATTCTGTCTCTGAGCTCTTCAGGCAGTTCCTTTGACCTCATGATTCTCATTTGCTCTGACATGCACTGTGAGCTGTAAGGTCTTACATAGACAGGTGTGTGGCTTTCCTACTCAAGTCCAATCAGTATAATCAAACACAGCTGGACTCAAATGAAGGTATAGAACCATCTCAAGGATGATCAGAAGAAATGGACAGCACCTGAGTTAAATATATGAGTGTCACAGCAAAGGGTCTGAATACTTAGGACCATGTGATATTTCAGTTATTAATAAATCTGCAAAAATGTCAACAATTCTGTGTTTTTCTGTCAATATGGGGTGCTGTGTGTACTTAAATGATTTTAGCAAATGGCTGCAATATAACGAAGAGTGAAAAATTTAAGGGGGTCTGAATACTTTCCGTACCCACTGTATATATAATATAATTATTTCAGTTAATGTTTATTTTATATTATTTCAAGTAATGGTTTTGGTTTTACATAACTATACTAACCCTAAGTGTAAGTGCATAAATTTAGCTTAAACTGATGAATGAATGACTTGGAATAATTGTTTGTGGTAAACAACTACTGTCAAGATGCTGTCAATAGAGCTGCACTTGTATTTAACCTGGAAAAAGGTAGACCTTTCTCAAAAACACCATTACTTACAAAACTCCAGACTGTACTTAGTATCTTAGTCATCACGGCCTACGTCCAGTAACCCACTGCATGTGTCATCAGCTTGCAATAGATACGTTACCTTATGCAATGGAATATTTGTAAAAAATGAAGGTATTCCTAGGATTGATGTGACGCCAGAAAGACTAATGGGAGTAAACAACACAGAGGTTCCTCTCACGGTAAACTGGACCATCTGGTGGAGGAAATTACATTCCCAGATGCCTCTTCCTCGAGATTCTGCTCACATACTCGCACAGGACAAACCACACAGACCAATTCACTCCCGATAGCTGAGTTCGCAAAATCAACCATTCCCGTTCATTTGTTTGGTGGGGCGGGCTTTTCATATGGCCAGCACAAAACTAATAATGTCACTTTAACCGGAGAGATTGGTCCTAGAAATCAATTTCTTGAGATCAACTCACACAACAGAGTGACAGAAGGAACTTTGATGTCATTAACTCTATAAAGGCTACAGTTTCATATTTGATATGCACATTTCTAAGACCTCTGAATTATCAACATAACCAAAACTTTTCTGAAAAACACAATCTACTACATGCCTTCATGTCTTTCTGATGTGAAATCTTTACAGATTTTTATGTAACAGTAAATTTTATATTGTTAGTAATATTTTAAGATGAACACTTATTGGACTGAAACAACTTAGGTTTACTTGATTATCTATTTTTAAGAAAAATCATATTAAAATTATCCATCAGGCTTTTGAGGGGAGTTTACTTGTTCATCTCTTAATCATCGTTGTATTCATTACATTATGTTTTTTACGCCCCCAAAATAAAAACTACAGCGCTTTGATCTTAAGACTAAGCATTTAAAATCCCCCTGAAATCAAAATGTTTTTAGCTTTTAGTATGAATGTATTAGCCTTAAGGTTATGAATAAGCTGGTATGTTCCAAAACAATGACAAAATTCACATTTAGGAGATATAAGCATTCAAAACTTACAGGCTCTCACTTCCGCTAAAATGGATCACGGATTGAATCACATTGAATGAGGCTGTGCTTTCCAAGACTCTTCAGTGGGCCTTAAAATATTATCTTACCAAGACATATTATTGGGAGATATGGTGACAACTGATATTTATATGCTTTTTTCTGTAAGTAGTCTGTTATACTCACTGATTTACATTACAAGCTATAAGAAATGTTTGGCCATATAAATATATAATAATATAAATATCCGCAAATGAACCAAATTGCATATTTTTGCTCCGTTTCATATCAGTATCATACTATATGAGCCATACAAGCCTTATGTATCAAATATGATACTCAACAAAAAACACATATTTGATATCTGTCAGCAATTACAAGGTTAATATCTTGTATTTTTATCAAAAACCTTTTCTCTACAGAAATCTTATCTTATCATCTCAAGTGATCTGCACCATGCAAACCCTGTTTTACACTAAGCAAAGCAAACTGAAGTGTTGAGAGCATTTAGATGTGGTATTACCCTCAAAGCTTTCTTGTTGATGGTGCAAAATTCTCAAGACAGGTTGTTTTGTTCTCGTTCTTTTGCCCAAAAAAAAAAAAAAAACTGGAGTTTTGAATCACTTTTCCCCTTTTGTCTTAAAGGAAGTCTCCTGCTGTCTCCATCTTTAAGCTTTAAAGGTCAGCTTAACCTCTGTGCAATCTCAAATATAACATCTATATAACTTGTCCTGTGAACTTAGGCCTTGGTTTGCCTAAAGGACTGATGTTTATAAAAGCGTGCACACACTTCAAAGCAGGCTAAAAAAAAATGTGTACTCATGTGGTCTACTGAGGATTGCATCACAAATGAGCAAAATTGCACTTCTTATCCAAGTCTCCTGTAATGCATATATAGTTTGGGGTAGTGCAAAATAAAAGACAGTGTCAATGCAAACAGATTAAACAAGCTGATGTATCAAGATATTTCAGAAATGGTAACTGCATGTGCAAATTAATACAACAGAAATGAAAGTATTAATCTGATTTGAGTTATGCACCTGGCTGCTGTCATTTGTGGCAAAATGGAGACTTTGCAAACAGAGAATATATAACAATACTAATGGATTGTGTACATGCATTAATGTGATAAGAAATTACTTGAAGTGTGTTTATTTTATTCATCTTAAAGGGATAGTTTATTCCAAACCTGTATGATAATGTTGTTTTTAAAAGAAGTCTCATGCTCACCAAGGGCAAATAAAACAATGCTTGCCCTGCCTCTGAGTTCTTCTGATTGGTCCACTGTTTTGGAACCGACATTGATGATCGGCGCTGCATGTAAAAGTTGAAAATCTTTTAAGGGGCCGTTCACACAGAATGTGTTTCAATGCGTTACTTTTCCATAGTTTTCTATGTAAACACATGCTAGAAGGACGTGTATGACCATTACGCTCGTGTCTCGCATCTTTTGCAGCGCCTCGTACATGAGCTCCGCGTCAAGTTAAAAGAATTTCAACTTTTACACGCAGTGTCACTCATCAATGTCAGTTCCAAAACAGTGGACCAATCAGAAGAAATCGGAGGCAGGGCAAGCATTGCAAGCTTCTGTTTACAGTAGCAAGTGTTTTATTTGTTCGTTATTGCTGTTACTGCATCATATCTCAAATGTGCGTCTTGAGGCCCTCGTGTTCTGCACTGCGCTTTTTTAAAACCCATTCCTGAGTGCTGTGTCTCGCGTTTTTAGACACAAAGACGCATTCTGTGTGAACAAGCACTAACTCGTCTTAAAAATGCGGCGCTCACGTGCGAGGCACTGCAAAAGATGCGAGATGCGAGTGTAACGGTCATACGCAACCGTCTAGCGCATAGAAAAACATTGGAAAAGTAGCGCACTGAAATAGAAAAACGCGTTCTGTGTGAAGGGCCCAAAGACTGCATTTATTTGATCAAAAATACAGTAAAATAATAATAGTGTGAAATATTACAATTTTAAATAACTGTTATATTTAAATTAGTGCTATCAAAATTGATTAATCGCATAAAAGTTTGTAAATATATATGTAGGTGTGGTGGGGGGGGGATATATTTATATATACAAAAACAAACATACATTTACAAACTTTTATGTTAGATGCATGATTAATCGGGATTAATCATTTTGACAGCACTAATTTAAATATATTTAATTTTATCTTGTGATGCAAAGCTGAATCCTTCAGAAATCATTCTAATATGACGAGTTGTTGCTCAAAAAACATTTCATATCATTATCGCAGATAATAAACTTATGCGGTATTTTGTGAAAATCTGGATTTTTTTTTTTTTCAGGTTTTTTTTCACCAGCGTTTATTAATGAAATATATATTTTTGTTCCATTAGAAATGTCTTTCCTGTCTCTTTTTTATCAATTTAATGCACATGGATTAAAAGTATTAATTTTTATTTTTTATTTTTACGGTAACACTTTGGTATGGGGAACACATATTCATTGTTAACTGTGAGTTTTGCCTCAAACTCTTATTATTGCTTATTAATAGTTAGTAAGGTAGTTGTTAAGTTTAGGTATTGGGTAGGATTTAGGGATGTAGAATATTGTCATGCAGAATAAGGCCTTAATATGTGCTTTATAAGTACTAATAAACAGCCAATATGCAAGCTAATAAGAAACTAGTTAAAAGTGAGAATTGTTCCCCATACTAAAGTGTATCCATTTTGCAATCCGCTGGTCCAATGTGGCTACAGCGTAATATCAAAGACTATAGAATAACACAAGACGCGTCACTCGTATTGTTTTGAATGGGAGAAAGTGCAACGCGCAATATGGCGAAATAAATCCCGAGCCAATAAATAAAAGAGCCAATCGCCGATTGGTAAAGTCATCGCATCACTGAAGCCGCCGTTAGAAGCTCCGGTTCCTATAGAAACAGTCAGACGACAAAATGAGGCACAAGAGGCGCGCATTTAGGACTGCACATGCACATTAGCTTGATCTAGCCTGAAAAATAATGTTTTTAGTCACGATTTGAGTGTTTAGAAACAAAATTTATGAGACAGTTGTTGTCAGATTTTATTGGTGATTTCAAATATTAAATTTTATCGAAAGCTTGGCAAACAGTTTTGGAGAATCTGATGTTTCCCCATTCAAAGAGATAGGAGCTGCACTTGAATGCGCGAGAGGTGTTTCAAAGATGGCCGCCGAGTGAAATGACTTGTCCTAAAGGGACTTTGATGTCATGTGCAAATCGGTAGGGCGGGCTAACCAGGCAGTGATGAAGTAGGCGTTGATCTTCTTCTGCCCTTTGACGTCAGGGATCCCCACTTTGAAAAACCCGTCATTTGCTGGTTCTGGTGTCAATAAAAGCTTTTATTGGACTAACAAGGAAGTTTTCAGTTCTGAAACGTACAGGATATTCTTTATAGTATGATGACCTCTTATATGTCAAAAGCTCAAGGAAAATTTGATTTCTCAGTTCATCACCCCTTTAACCCATGCAAAACCTCCCTTTAAATGTGGGCGTGTGAAAGATATTTGCACAATTATTCTTATAAATCACCCACAATATGCTTATAAAGAGCACAAGCAATCTGTTAGATTGAACAAGTCAATTAAAGTTAACTTTATGCAAAGCAACTTTAATAAAGGGGATTAATAACTTAGCATTTTTGATCTTAGTATATCAAGCTGTGTTGAGTAAGCCAGCCAGACCCAGTAGCTACTAATTAAATAAATTCAATGAATGGTACATGACTAAAAGTGAAAGTAATAAATTGGTTCATGGTCCTACAATTCACTGAACCTGCCGTTCCTGACCCATTTAGGCTGTACTTCATCTCTGAAAAGAGCTGTGAAGAAAGAACCTCTTCTTGACTGGGTTGCTCTGATTCGTTGTGGTAGACATCGTTAAAGAACTTGAAAATACTAATCTGGGAGAGCCTTTGTCCCCGAAGGCTAATTTCATTCTCAAGAGTTTGTCACAGAAGCACAGAAAGGAAAGTGTTCAGCAGGGACACGGTGTTCTGTGAAGCAGCTCTCTCTGAGGGGTTACCGGCCACATCTATTTAGTCTAGCAGCTGCGGTTGCCAGGTGTTCTGACAGCATGTTGAAGCAGCATATGAAGCCTGGATTGAAAAACTCGAACATCCCTTTAGCACCACATTTAGTGAACAATGTTTGGGGTAATTCCTCCTAGCAATCCAGTTATTGCAAAGTTAAAAGCGTTAAAGCAATAGTTCACCCGAGAATGAACATTTTGTCATCATTTACTCACCCTAATGTTGTTATTTTGTCTCTTCTATAAAACACGAAATTAAACAAAATTAGGCAGAACATCTAAGCAGCTATTTTTAATACAACGAAAAATGTTGGTGATTCATACTTCCAAGCAGTGCTTAATGAAAAGCTTTATCGCTAACTGAAATAATACAAATCAAACATGAAAATCCCACTAGACAGCAAGAACAACAGACAGTGCTAGGAAATTTAATGCATTTTTAAATAATTATAGATAGCACATTAAAGGGTTAGTTCACCCCAAAATGAAAATCATTAATTACTCACACTCATGTCGTTCCACAACTGTAAGACCTTCGTTCGTCACACAATTAGCATTTTGCTAACATAATGCTAACACATTTGTCTTGTTGTCAATCACATGTTCACATGATTAGCATGTTGTTAGCATGATGTTAACACGATTAACATGTTTGCTAGCAAGTTTGTAACAAGATGCTAAGAGGGTTAGCATGTTGCTAACATGATGCTATTCACTGCTAGCATGTATAACATGTTGGAAGTGCTGTTTGCTAACATGAGTCAAAAGAGCCAACCCCCATGTCTCTACGATGTTCAGACGCAGAGGTCTTGGGTTTCTAGGGAGTGGTTTTCCAGCTGCCAGTGATGTCACTCGAAAGGCTGCTAACCAGTATGACTGATATAAACCAACCCCATACCTCTATGACATTCAGTTTTGAAGATATTCCTCTTTGGGTTTGGGTTGCTAAGGTGCTTGCTAGTGGTTCCTAGGGCATGGCTAGGAAGTGTTGACAATGATTGGTGATTGGCTGTTTGCTGCCCTGAGTCAAACGAGCCCACCCTCATGTTTCTATGATGATAGCATATTGTTAACATTATGCTTACATAATTAATGTTTCTAGCATGATGCTAACACAATCACAATGTTGCTTGCATGTTTTTAACAAGATGCTAACATGATTAGCATTATGTTAACACGATTAACATGTTAACATTGTGCTAATATGATTAGCATGTTACTGCATTTTAGTTAACATTTTAGACATGATTTAACACTTAGCTAATCACTATTAGCATTTGCTTAAACAAGACTACGCAATGAGAGACAGAACAAACAAGGCTTATATAGGGTTATATAAAATATATATATATATATATATATATATATATATATATATATATATATATATGTTGGGTATTATATAATGCTTATGTAGGGTAAATGGTTAACAGCTGAATGCAATGTGTTGATGAGTCCGGGCAAAGGATTATGGGTAATGTAGTTCATGACATAGTGGCAGTAGTCTGGGGAGGACAACCAGGGCACTCCAGCGGGTGATCGTGACACAAGGGTTGTCATCTCGTAAATATGGTAATAATGGCATGCCATGAACACATTAAGTAATTGCTAAAACTATTAAAAACTGTTTTTGGTAAATGAAATAAAATATAAACATTACATGAAAAACTTCTGCCTAATGTTGCCTAACTAACTGAAGTAAGATGAAGTAATAAGTTGAAGTACTAAAGTTATTAAAACTGAAATATCAGTTTCAAAAATAGGGTTGAATACAGGTTGATTGGGAGTTGCTTTTTGCCATTAAGATGACTGGGCAGCAGCTCATTTGCATTTAAAGGGAACCACACCCGAATGGGGCAAATTTGACAAGCTATAATAAATGATCTGTGGGGTATTTTGAGCTGAAACTTCACAAACACATTCTGGGGACACCAGAGACTTATATTGCATCTTGTAAAAGGGGCATTATACAGTAGGTCCCCTTTAAAAGCAGATGATGAGATGAGATGTCTCTGTCTGTGTGGGTCCGATCTTTCCTCTCAGGCATCAAACTAATCAAAAGCATCTCTCTCGCCGAATGCAGGCGATCAAAGATGAATGGGCCTCTTCTGACACGCACATAATGAGAGATCAAGTTTGCACATCAAAACTGATTAGCGAGACTCAAGATCGCATATTACAAAGGTCTGCATCCATCTACAGACTGGATCAAGAGCCAGTTGAGAAAAAAGAAATAAACTTTTGAAGCATGCAATCCATGCCTTCAGGTTGGACTTGTACCATTTCATAAGTCAGAAGCCATGGACGACACAGGTCTATAGCAACACATACTCTTTCAGGGCCTTCAATTTGAGTGTTGACAAGATTGAGTTATGTGGTCACTGTCCTGTCAAATGCAATAACTGCAATAAGGCTGATGGAAAGCTGAAGGTTTTATTTTTTTTTTTCCCCCCCGTACTATGCCTCCTCCTCTCAACCGTGTAATGCTTCCGCTCAATACTAACCAGAGGCCCTGACACAATAGGCAGGTCTGATACGATCATATTCTCCGTGTCTGTGTGTGTGTGAACAAAGGAAAATCGAGAGAGTGCAGACATAAAGAGAAAGGGCTTCACAAAGGAAAGCAAATGTATTACCTCCTGTTAATGAGTCGATCAATGCGCCGGTCACTACAGCTGTCAGGTTCCTCAATCAAAGCTTCAAAAGGACACCTCTGTCACAGACACACATAGACGCAGATGGAGGACGTCCTGTCCGATATGCCATACATTATCATCTTTCATCACATCAAATGACAAACAAAATGAATACAGGTGTGATGACTATGAAATCCATAATCAGCCTTTTTTTGTGTTTATTGTTCTGTGGAGTTGCAGGCAGACAGATGGAAGATGTGGTTGGCATGGAAACAGAGATTGCCAGAGAGGTTGCAATGCTGTTGAACTACAAGGAAATGGCACAAAAGCTCGAGACATCATTATCGCGCCATCATTGTTCGGAAAGACTGTGGAAGCCGCACTTTGGTAATTGTTTATTCAAAGGCTAACACTCACAGTTGAAGTCTGGACACTCCATAGTCATTGGGCTGATTTCAGTGTTTGAAGAGCTGCAGTGGGCGGCCGGGATATAGGTAGTTTGGCATAAGCATTTGTATGTCATTACAAGCACAGCAGCGCACTAAGAATCTGTAGATGCTAGACTTATGTGACAGAGTGTGGTACAAATATTTCATATAAAATAATGAGAATTCTGATTTGAAAATTCAATTAAAGGAATTCAAAATACTGAATTCAGTTTCTCTTTTTATTTTCATTCAGTTTCCCACCTTAATAAACATTACTGATTAATCCCACACAATTTGGGGAAAAATATATTTGCGGATTTTATGATAAAAATTATGGTTGCGATTAAAAATGCAATTAAAATCAAATCCAGGTTTGCTGTGCTTTTGTATACAATTCGGTCAAAATGTTGTGATTATCTGTATATCAATATGGCTATATAATAATAATTATTATTATTATTACTACTATTGTTACTTATACGGCGCCTGCTGGTTCCTGCTGCTCCCCACCAGAGGTCGCCGGTTCACCATTTCATGGCACACACAGTCACATCACTCTGGACTACATTTCCCATAATTCCCCATCTAGGAACCAATCACACACTCACACCTGTTTCCCATCAGTGACACTTTATAAGCTGCACTCAAACACACACATGTGGCTGAGTATTGTTTAGCCCTTTATTGTGCCTTGTATTCAACCTTGTCTCCGTGTTCCTTGCCTTGGCTGTGTTTTTGACTTTGGACTGTTTCCTTGATTAGGATCGTTTGCTGCCTGCCTTGACCTTTGCCTGTTTTTGGACTACTCTTTGCCTTGCCTCTCCTGATCCTGTTTGCTGGTGGCTGACCTCCTGCCTGTTTGACTATGATCTTTTAATAAAGCTTGCACGTGGATCTTCAACTCCATCGTCCAGTTCCCTTCGTTACAACTATTACTAAAAAAAATAAATAAAAAATAAAAATATATTACTAAATAAAAATAAAATAAGGAAAAATACTATTGTAATATTTAAAGGCACATCCAAACACCACTAGAACAGTGTTATATATTTTGTTGACTTGTGTACTTACATTATCCCAGATGTTTCCAAGAATGTTTAAATACAGAGAAATAAGCAATTTTAACCAGCGCTGCGTCGAAATTGAATACTTCTCTAGTACACAATAAACAGTATGCGAACAGAGTAGTATGTCCGAATTCATAGTATACAAAAAATAGTAGCGAAGCGTACCCGGATGACTTACTACTTCCGGTGAGATTCTAAAGTGTGTATACGATGGACACTATACGATGGATTTGTGAATGGAGTTGAAGGGACGTAACTGATGCTGGTAGGTCATGTGACAGTAACAACATGGCGGATGTAGTACGTCCGAATTCATTCATACTATACGCATTTGTACTGTATAGAACGTACTTTTTCAACGGTCCTGAAGTAAATTTAAATTCAAATGTAGTACCTACTCAACAGTACGCGATTCTGGATGCAGCTCAGGACACGGACCATGTCCATGCGTGGCCAATCAATGACATCATACCTGCATTACCCTTGACCATATATTATATGTTTTATCAGACAAGGGAACAACTGTTTGGATACATTTATAGACAAAAAAAAAAAAAATCATTGTTATATAGCTCAACACGTTTTGTTTTATTGTTTGAATTTCATTTTCTTGATTATATTAATAAGATATTCTAATATTGATCTACCTTACTGCAGTGTGCAACAAGTGTCTCATAGCAGCCGCAGAGTGAACGCACAGAATAACGTTATAACATCATTTTCACCACAGTCAAATGTATCTAATATGATAAACAGCGCTGCTTTACCCCACATACTCTTGACCAGAAGAAGCGGAAGCGGCGCCGGCGCCATAATAAAAGTTCCACTGCTCTCAAGCCATGTGTCGCGCTCATCTCTCATTAGTGATCGCTCCAGCTGCCTCGTTCAGCTCCCACAGCACTCAGTCCTGCTCTGTTTCACACTACAGTAACATGATTTTTGCCTGAGTCCCGTCGGATTCTTTTTCCCCTGGCTGTGAGGTGAAGACGACAACTCCCATGATTCAGCGCTCAATCTCGACGTCATCAAGCTATGCCTTTGTTTTGAATAGGTGACTTCTAGCAGATGAAAAATTACTAAATTGTGTCTTTATTGTGCTAAATTCTGACAAATGCTGTTGAAAGTGGATCAGACTGAGCAACAACACACTTGTAGCCAATTAGCAGTAAAGGGGGCATGTCCACTCATGAGGCGCTTGTGTTGCATAGCATGTTTGTGAATTTGGGGGTGAAGCTATCAAGATCAAGCTATCAAGGGTGTGGTCCTTTTGGGTAGGGGCATGTTTTTAAATATCAACAGCGTTTCTCAGAAATCGCTTACTGCACCTTTAAACCCCCAACATCCCACCAACAAATGTTAATCAGTTAACAAATTACATTGTGGAGAGATTAAGACTCAGATTTAAGGTTTTCAGTTGGAAAATTTTGAAGATTTAGAAACAGCAATTGCGGTTTCTGAATCTTTGAGATTTTACAAATAAAAACCTTTATTTTTTGGTTCTGAGTGCAAGAAGAGTTCGTTTAAAAAAAAAAAAAAAAAAACTTTTCTTTGACTCTGATCTTGAAATGAATGCATGTACCATGCTCTGAAACCACTAAAGCTTTATGTAATACACCCAAAAATGAAATCTCTTTTTTTCAGGGCCATAATGCTTTGTTGTTGCAGGCTACTGAGTTACTCAAAGTTTTGAAAAGCTTGAATAAAACTCTAGTGTACTGATAAGAACATCACAAGGCAATATATTCAGCAGTGCTCAGAGTTTACGGGTGGATTTCCTTAAAGCCTGATCTCACGGTCTGAGCAGAATGCTCAATGAGATCTCTATGAAAGATGTTCAATCTATTACACTGGGCAAATAGAATTAGAGGACTTAATTTACTCCACCAACGTAATGTGAATATGCCTTATCAGTGAGTTACCCATCAATGCTTGATAACATCAGAGACATGTGGGAATCTTATTTTGTGCCTTTTTCTCTCCAAAACCTGACTTTCAAAGATTTCCCCTCAAAACCTGGTACAATATTTCCTATATTTTCAAAAGAATAACTAATCATCTCTATTCTCTCTGATCCTTCCAATACTCCTTGAGGTTTGATGCCCTGCCAACCTTTAATTAAAATCCACAGCGTCCCCTTGGGCCATGATCCCTGCTGAGAGAAAAAGCTTTTCTGTCGCACTTCCAGCTATCTGATACTTCGCCTGAAAATATTACAGATGTTACAGGTATTGTAAACCTCTTTTTGGAGATTGATTTGGTGGACAAGCAAATATGTTGCTTTGAAACTTCTCTGTCTCGTGGCATCAATTACGAGAAACTCCAGGGGACTCGTGAATAAAATGTTGCATAATCAGTATCATTGTCTTGTTTCTCAGTAAAAACATTAAAACATCCTTAATATATTTACCCAAGAAAATCATTATTTTATAAGATATTAAGAGAATCTTGAACCATGTCCATATATCATAAAACTCAATTCGATGACCTTAGAAAAAAAATATGTAAATGTTTTAAGGATGTTTCAATATTTTGTCTGGAAACAAAGAGAAGCAGGTTCAAAATGTTTTTCAATATTTTAGCAAAATATACTGTCTAAGATTAGTAGAAATGTTTTTGTAACAAATACACATTCCACTTAATCAATCTTATATTATTTCCAATTTTGAATTTGAATGGCAGTTATATAAAATAAAATGAGTATGAAAACTGTCAGCATATTACACCAGTAAAACACTTGGGGCCCTATCATGCGCAATGTGACACCAGGTGTGACGCAAGTGTTTTTTGCTAGTTTCAGCCCAATGCGTTGATCATTTTCACGTCTAGCCCACGTTGTTTAAATAGCGAAGGCACTCGCGCACATCTGTTCACCCATGGGTGTGCTGGTCTGAAAACGAGTTGTGCAGGTGCATTGTTGGCACATTGCTATTTTGAGGCAACTGAAAACGACTGCACCATTGACCAACTAAAATCTGGTCTAAAGTCAATGGTGCAATATTTTTTTGTTATTTAAAGAGTGCGTTAGTAATATGCGCCTACATGCGGATGCACAACTCGCTTACACTCTGCTTATTACACACACAGGGATGCACAGCAGCACACAAACAAGCCAAATATTAAAAATAAAAGGATTACAATGTAAAAGATTATTATTGTGTACATAAAGATAAAAATGCCTACATGTCATAATGTATAGTCACTGCATGTATCAGAATTACCTATTTGCAGTAATGACGAATGAAATTGACTAATTATTTGGCCAATCGTGGCAATACACACTTGTATTTAAACTGACTCGTCAGGTTGAGGATGTCTATATTCCTCCATGTAAATAGCGAATCCACCATGGTGCGAGCGCACCTGGCTTTTAAAGGGAATGGGAGATGACACTCTGATTGGTTTATTGCATGTTACGCCCAAAACACACCCATGACTCATTAATAGACTAGATACACACGTTTGGACGATGCGCCGACCATTTTTCCCATTGTTAAACTAGCAAAAGTGGATTCAGACATGCCCTAAGTCCACCTGCGCTATGTGCTTCAGACCATGCGCTTAGATTGTTAAAATAGGGCCCTTGGTGTGCAAGACAGTTAATTACCTAAAATACCAATGTGTGTGAGAAATGGCAGTTTTTGATGCCCACATGCAAAGTTTAAACATTAGGCCTCATGTAGAATGATCATAAATGTGAACGTGCAATAGTTTCTGAAATGTTCCTATGAACGATTTATAAAATGTCCATATTCACATCTCATATATTAAATGTATGTGCAATGTGTACAAGCATATTAACTCCACCTAAACTATATATATATATATATATATATATATACACACACACACACCCACACAGTGAAATCATTATTATATAACTAATGAATAAATTATACATTTCAGTGATGCAATCACAAAGCAGTTAAAATGTTGATCATTTTCACATAATTATATAAATGCATATTGTGATAACCTATCTGTCTTTATATTTTCACAATCAATGTTGGATTAATTTAATTGGTAACACTTTACAATAAGGTTCATTAGTTAACTATGTTAGTTAACATGAACTAATAATGAACTGCACTTATACAGTATTTATTAATCTTTGTTAATTTCAACATTTACTGATACATTATTAAAATCTTGTTAACATTAGTTAATGCACTGTGAACTAACATGAACAAACAATGAACAACTGTATTTTCATTAATGTTAATGAAGATTAGTAAATACAGTAACACATATATTGTTCATGGTTAGTTCATGTTAGTTAATACATTAACTAATGTTTAACTAATGAACCATATTTTTAAGTGTTACCATTTAATTTTTTGGTATATGAGCACAAACAGTCCCTACATATTTTGGAACAACATTCCGGTTCGAAAGCATAGTCCTATCCTCTAAACCTAACCCTAACTTATTCTTAAAATCAGAGTGAAATGATTAATAACACTGATGTAGAAGCACCTAACCCTGTTGTAAGCCTAAACTTAACATAAACTGTAAACTTGTCCCTCAAATCTGATCAGTTGATTGGAATGTTGTTCCAGGATCAACAAAGATGCTGATCCAGGAACATGTTGTACTGTTTGGTCAGTTCGGAACATTCGGAAAGAGAGTGAGGACCATAAAGTGACTGCCTTAAATTCATGATCATAATTGCTATCATAATTTGACAATATATGCTTAGAGAGAGACAAGCAAACTGACTTTGGTTAGCTGTTATTGAGAGACATTATTGGATCCACTTCTGTTTGCTGTTGTGAGTAAAAGACAATTTAAGAATCACACCTGTTGAAGAAATAGAGTATAATTACATCAATATCTAATTAAAAACCTACTTGTCTAACAATAATATATCATTAAAATATCTAATTCTTTGATCCCAAAGAAGTAATAAAGCCATGTGGTTTTGGAACGGCATGAGAGTGAGTAAATGAAGCATTTTAAGTGAACTAAAACTTTAATAAATATGGTTGTCAATCTCAAACACTGACTGTGTGAACACAGCCAATAAGATGGCAAGAAATGCAAAATGAAAGGATCTATATATATTTCCATTGTAGAGATGAAACATGAAATTTTGTAGACTTTTTTCCTCCCTGGTAGTGTTCCAGTAATCCGTTATGATTTTGTGTTTACAAATGAGACATGTTGTGTCCAGGTAAGTAATTGGCAGGCTTCTTAATGACGCATGTTCTCGAAGAGATTACACACTGTTGGAGGACTGAATTGGAATGTCAAATAGGAAACGATGCTTCCTGAGTCATGTCGTCTATAAGAACTAACCTACCCACCCACCAGCTCTCTAACCCCTGCTGCAGTGTTCAGCCAGACGTTGCTTCAGCAACATTTCCCCTGAAATCCTCCCCATGATTCTCATTTCAAAAGCTCAGAGATGTGCCGCAGTGACGTGAGGGAGCAGCAGGAATATTATTCACAAAGATTGAGCAGCTCTGAGCTTCCTATTTCTCAGCTTGAGCAATTCTGGTTATTATTGTATTTCAAATTTAAAGACAAAAAATGAAATCTCTTCTCATGAGATGACTCTGAACATGGGGCTGAAGTCTTTTGAAGTTAATGAGTGCAACAGTATTGAGACTATTTAAAACTGTATTGGTAAGTCTTCTATTCTATAAACATACATAAAAATGGCCTAAACCTCAGAACCTTTGACCTTTTTAACCTTGACCTTTCGTGTTTCAATTAGCATGTGTTTCTGCAGCTGTTTAAGAGTTAAACTCACAAAAATGAATATGTCCAGGTTACATTTCATCCCAAAATCATAAAGAAAAAAAAAGAAGAGACTGATTTTATTTCAAGAAAATGTATTAGCTATTATTTCTGACAATTAAGCAAAATTTTCACCCGAATTCAATACAATTCTGGGTGTTTTAATATGGAAGCTTGTTTCCGAAATAAAATAAAAAAAGGTAATTGTGACTTTTTATATAAACTCGCAATTGGAAGTTATAAAGTCAGAATTGCGTGATATAAAATCAGAATTGTGTGATATTAAGTCAGAATTGTGAGTTATGAAGTCAGAATTGCGTGTTATAAAGTCAGAATTGTGATATAAAGTCAGGATTGTGTGATAAAGTCAGAATTGTGAGAAAGTCAGAATTGTGTGATATAAAGTCAGAATTGCGAGTTATAAAGTCACGATTGTGTGATATAAAGTCAGAATTGCGAGTTATAAAGTCAGAATTGCGAGTTATAAAGTCACGATTGCGTGATATAAAGTCAGAATTGTGTGATAAAGTCAGAATTGCGAGTAAAAGTCAGAATTGTGTGATATAAAGTCAGAATTGCGAGTTATAAAGTCACGATTGTGTGATATAAAGTCAGAATTGCGAGTTATAAAGTCACGATTGCGTGATATAAAGTCGGAATTCTAAATTCTAAAGTCAGAATTGCAAGTTATAAAGTCAGAATTGTGATATAAAGTCAGAATTGCGTGATATGAAGTCAGAATTGCGTGTTATAAAGTCAGAATTGTGATATAAAGTCAGAATTGTGATATAAAGTCAGAATTGTGTGATATAAAGTCAGAATTGCGTGATATAAAGTCGGAATTCTAAATTATAAAGTCAGAACTGCGTGACATGAAGTCAGAATTGCTACTTATGAAGTCAGAATTTGCTAGTAATAAAGTCAGAATTGTGTGATTATAAAGTTAGAATTGCATGTTATAAAGTCAGAATTGTGTGATATAATGTCAGAATTGCGAGTTATAAAGTCAGTATTGTGTGATATAGTCGGAATTCTAAATTATAAAGTCAGAATTGAGTGATATAAAGTCAGAATTGCGTGATATGAAGTCAGAATTGTGATATAAAGTCAGAATTGTGTGATATAAAGTCAGAATTGCGTGATATAAAGTCGGAATTCTAAATTATAAAGTCAGAACTGCGTGACATGAAGTCAGAATTGCTACTTATGAAGTCAGAATTTGCTAGTAATAAAGTCAGAATTGTGTGATTATAAAGTTAGAATTGCATGTTATAAAGTCAGAATTGTGTGATATAATGTCAGAATTGCGAGTTATAAAGTCAGTATTGTGTGATATAGTCGGAATTCTAAATTATAAAGTCAGAATTGAGTGATATAAAGTCAGAATTGCGTGATATGAAGTCAGAATTGCGTGTTATAAAGTCAGAATTGTGTGATATAATGTCAGAATTGCGAGTTATAAAGTCAGAATTGCGAGTTATAAAGTCAGTATTGTGTGATATAGTCAGAATTCTAAATTATAAAGTCAGAATTGCGTGATATGAAGTCAGAACTGCGAGTAATAAAGTCAGAATTGCGTGTTATAAAGTCAGAATTGCGTGATATAAAGTCAGAATTGCGTGATATAAAGTCAGAATTGTGATATAAAGTCAAAATTGCATGATATAAAGTCAGAATTGTGACTAATAAAATCAGAATTGCGTGATATAATGTCAGAATTGCGTGATATAATGTCAGAATTGCGAGTTATAAAGTCAGTATTGTGTGATATAGTCGGAATTATAAATTATAAAGTCAGAATTGCGTGATATGAAGTCAGAATTGCGAGTAATAAAGTCAGAATTGCATTATAAAGTCAGAATTGCGTGATATAAAGTCAGAATTGTGATATAAAGTCAAAATTGCATGATATAAAGTCAGAATTGTGACTAATAAAATCAGAATTGCGTGATATAAAGTCGGAATTCTAAATTCTAATGTCAGAATTGTGAGATATAGTCAGAATTGCGTGATAAAAACTAATTAAGAGAATTAACTATTTAAATGATATATTGGGGATTTTTTTAAACATTTTAGGAATGAGAAAATATGCATAAATTATGCATAAATGTCTTTACAGTTTTTTGCAACATTATTTTAAAGTTAAAAAAGGCTTTATTTATTAATGCAAAATATAATTTCTGGAGCGTGACCTGGACATGTTTTCAACTGATATTGTGGGATTTAGAATAATATACAAAGTGGGGAATCACAAGTGAATCATATGTTGTTGTTTTTCTATATATTCATCTTGATTCAAACAGTTCTGGGAAGGATTAAAATAGCAGATCTGCATGCAGTATTAATGACTTAATGAAGAGCATCAAACAGCACGAGTTAAACACTGCTGCGGGTAAATATCTCATTAGCATTTGTAAGGTTACAAGAAAGGTCTTTTATAGATGAGTAATGGTGTAAAGGGTGCATATACTGTATTTGAACACTGCACACAAGCAATCCGCGATGATCATGCTTTATAATCTAAGCTCATATCTGCTTGTCTGAATACTGGTATATTTGGGTTATGCATTTTAGGGAACACAGTAATGATGATGGAGCCACACACAGCTCAATCACAAAAAAAAAGAAGAAAAAAAGAACTCGATCAAAATGGCACTGAAAGCTAACAATGATATATGAGCATGCCCAGAGGAAATCCACACAATATTTCACATTTTCTGCACTAATCGAAGGAGAAAATCTAGGGAATGGATTTAGATGCGGAAAAATGTGTTAAACGGTCCTTAGGGTAATGCTCTCTAAGGTCAGAAACATTAATGCAGTGCACTGGTCCAACTGTGCTGCATTCTTAAAGGGATGGTTCACACAAAAATGAAATATCTGTCATTAATTACTCACCCTTATGTCATTCCAATCCCGTAAGACTTTCGTTCATTTTCGACACACAAATGAAGATCTTTTTTATGAAATCTGAGGGTTTTTTTTTTTTTTTTTTTTTTAAATCTCCCATAGAAAGCAACGTAATTACCATCATTCAAGGTCCAGTATTAAAGTATTAAAGACACTGTTAAAATAGTCAATGAGACTACAGTGGTTCAACCTTATTGTTATGAAGTGACGAATACTTTTTGTGTGCAAAAACAAAACAAAAATAATTTCTCAACAATTTCTTCTCTACCCTGTCAGTCAAAACACAATATTATGACTCAGTGGCGCATTTAAAACATCCTACCAGCCCAAAATTGCCAAACAATGGTGTGTGTTTTGGGTGAGACAATCTGTTTGGCAAACCAAAGGCAGACAGGGAGCGCTCAGATAACCTGTCATTAATTTTGCAATTTTATTTGTTGGCACTAGTGGAGTAAAAACACTTCACCTTTAACACCATTTAAACTTGCCCTGATTTGAGAACATGCATCCTTGTCCATTTCTCCTCAAACTGTCCAACCCAATTTCCCTGCCATAGTAGTTTTAACTTGTTTTTCTCCTCCCTGCCCACCATCCATTTTTCACACATCTTTTTTTCCCTTTGAAACCAAATTCAAAGACAACGTGGAGACAGCAGTGGCTTCAGAACTGGTCGATCATGTTTTCCCATTAATTCGGCAGTGCTGGAGATGCCTTCCGATTATGGGATGAATAATAATCAGATCGCCACATTTCCTCCCTCTTCTCTTTCTCTCCGTCTGTGGCTTAATTCACCCATATTAAGGAAATAGCATCTCCTGCGTGGAAGACTTAGAAACGTGACACTGATGTTCTTGACATAATAATAACAGTGAGTCAAGTCCTGTTTTCAGAGGGACATCCACAGGGCAGTGCTCCAGTGGTGTGACATGGGTTTAAACTGAAGATTAAATGCAAACTGGCATGTCTAAGCTGTTTTTCTAACCTCCAATGAATTTTCTGTCCTTGTTTTTTTGGCTTTGAGTTGATGATGCAGCTGGACTTTCACTTTAAATTATGATAATTTCTACAGTACCATCTTAGACAAAGCTGGGTTCAAAAACGCAGTCATCGTGATCTTTGTTCACTAAACGGCCTTCATTTTAAACACCAAAACAAACTTATTGGTTCTTGCATTTGCAAATTATACTGTAACGTGTGTGTGTGTATATATATATATATATATATATATATATATATATATAAATAAATAAAAAAATATATATAAATAAAATAAAAAATATATATATTTATTTATATTATAATATAATATTTATTTAATATAAATATTATATTATTTTATATATATATATAATATAAATAAAAATATATATATAATAATAATATATATATAAATAAAATAAAAATATATATATATAAATAAAATAAAAAATAAAAATATATATATATAAATATAAATTAAAAAAAAAATAAATATATATATATATATATATATATATATATATATATATATCACACACACACACACACACGTTAATATACTCTACTTTAACCTTAAAATTTACTGATAACCACCATAATAAGAAAGCCACATAATAAACCATAGTTCATCATAAATGGCCTGTCATGGCCGATACTCACAAGAGGCTAAAATTATGCAATAAACATTAAATTAAAACGGAAACAAATTTCTTCTTTTTTTCTTTTTTTACAGAAAATATAACAAAACTCCCTAAAGTGCATTACTGAAAACAAAAATAAGAAGAAATTTATTTAATGTGTAAAATATATAATATGTATAAATATATATCTATGAAAGCCCATTTCCACCACAAAAGAAACAAATTCATGCTCTGGCAAGTCATTATGACATAAAAAGAGGAAATTATGACATACTAAGTCATAGTGTGTCATAATTTTGACTTTTTGTCATAATTAAGTAGAAATTATGACTTAAAAAGTCAAAATCATGACTTAAAAAGTATGACAAATCAAAATTATGACTTAAAAAGTTGAAAGTATGACTTTAAAGACAAATATGAGATAAAAAAAATTAAAATTGTCTCTTTATTTAAAATTTTTGTCTAATAATTATGACTTTTTGGTCATAATTTTGACTGATTTGATTTAATAATTTTATAATTTTGACATTTTAAGCCATAATTTTGACTCACCAGAGCATATTTTTTTTGTGTGTGGCAGAAATGGGCTTGCACACATATCTGATGCATCACATAGGGACTTCTGGGAATGTTCCTTTACTGTTTTCACTGTAAATAGTATGGTGATTCATTTTTTTTTTTTTTTTTTTTTTTACTTACATTTGACAGTATTTTATCATAAAATTACATATTATGCAATGTTAAATTATTTACAAATTTTCATTCATTGTATATGGTAAGGTGACATTTCTACAATGTTTTTCTGTAAAAATTACAAACATTTTTACAGTGACATGGGTTCAGCCCCTTCTGAAGTTTAAGTATGAGGGATATTTGGGGGGATGTGGGGGACTTGTTGAGAAATACATTACATGATTTGAGGTATCATTTATGATTGATACCATAAAACCCTAGTGTGCGCAATACAGTACATGCCTTAGAGAACACAACTAATGAAATATGTACAATTATTGATCAGTGAAGGGAAAAAAGCTCAAAACTGAAGATTTGTAACTGATTTTCCATATTAAGGGAACTAAAAACCATGCATTACATACATATTTAATTCAAAGTGTTGGAATACAGTAATTCAAAATCTACTCAGGTGATACTCTTCATTACAAGAGGGATATACATGCTTAATAACAAGCATTTCATAAACACAATTTAAACCTCTTTTGAGATTTTCCGCCTACCTACAGTACATCCTCCATAGTGAGGTGACATGCTTCCCCCTACAGCTCGAAGGAGGCATTTTCAGTTTCAGCATACACCTTGATTCTCCCTCCCTGACGCTGCCTTTCACATAAACACACACATTCATAAATCCTGGATCGATAAGCGTGTTAAGATGTAATTTAATTTATACCATACCATAAGCGACTGTACAAACTGGCACAATTAAGAAATTTTGTCGAAGTGCTATCTAATAAGAGACTGATGTCAGACTGTGTCCAGAGTAATGTCATCATCTAGCACAAATCCAGCTCCAATTACAATTTAATGAATCAGCCTACATTAGAGAGAAATAAGACACATTTATCACAAAGCAAGTCTTGTAGTAGCATTAAAGATTCAAACGGGGATTGGGCTAAATTAATCTTGTTGTCTTGCACAGTTTTGTTTTATAACTGTAGAGTTTCATCATTTTGCGAGTTTCCTGTTTTCTCTCTTCTCCCAAAAGACCAGACCCAAATAAGCGTGGCACCAGCTAATCACAGTTTGACGCTGAACGCATAAGTATTGTCTTGGGGAAGTTACACATTCTTTATGGAACGCCGTCTAAGAGAATGTTTGCAAGTGTTATTAGCAGATTTAGTTAATGCGAGCATTTACATTACTATTGCACACATTTAGGGTTGGGATTTGAACTAACTTCTTAACCCGAAGTATTACGGACCAGGGTTATTATTGTTAACTAAATCTAAAAAAACAAAAACTATTAAGCTGACATACAATAAAATATAAACATTAGATGGGAAAAAAAATGTAAACTTTAATAAATAAGTTGAAGCACTAAAATTACTAACTGTAAATAAATAAGCTAAAACTGAAATAAAAACAAATTAACCTAAATGTAAATAGCAATATTTAAAAAAAATAATAATAATTATAATAATAATGACAACAATAATAAAAATGAAACAAAACTGAAAATACAAACAAGTATAAATTAAAGCTGCAAGCAGCATTTACCGGGGTTCAAGCACTTTAAGGCCTTTAAAAGACCATTTACAGTCAAAACAGGCAATTTAGTAAGGAAAAATATGTTTTTGACAGGTATAGTGCCACCTATTGCCCGGTCTCCACCACTTTTTTGGGGTGTCCTCAGAGTGTGCCCATACATGTGTTTCAAATTTGGTGAAAATATCTCATTTCGTTTTGAAGTTATAGACACATATATATGAAAGCATAAAAAATGACCCAAGAACATCTTTGATTGGACTTTTTTGCCACTTCCTATCAAAATTTTGACATTTGGGCTCTTACATTTAGTTAATCAACCTGGCAAGTCTGGTATCGTTGGACTCGGCAAGGTTTCAGAAGTCTAAGGACATGACTCCCGTGAAAATAAGTCAACCACACACAAAGTTATACACATTTTCATCCAAAACCATTAAAAACATATGTTTTTAACAGTTATAGCACCACCTATGATCCGATCTGCACAAAAAATTGAGGTGCTTCTTTAGAGTCATATGCTGCATGTGCTCACCTATTTTCGTGAAGTTCTGAGTTTTCGTTTAGGTTTTATAGGCTTTTGGGTATATTTAGCCACACCCATTTTCTAAATGACCCAGTTATAGCGATCCAAAGGGTAAAGTTAAACTTTTTTTTTTTTTGATAATTATTAATCTAGAGAGTCCAGAGAATTGTCCTGCACTGGTTTCGTTCTGATCGGTTTGGTCTGCCCGATCACTTTTAGGAGAGAATGCTGATCCTTGGAAAATTTAATAATTACAATAGGGTTTCAGCGCTACGTGCTTGAACCCCTAATAAAAAAGGCTTAAAAAAGGCCTATAAATAAAAAACTACAGGGTCTCAGCACCTGATGCTTGAGCTACTGGTTGCAAAATCTTTATCAAGCCTGCAAACATGTACATCAGACAGGAAAAAGACCACTTTTTGCATTTTTGGGTCATTTATCATGGAAATGTGGTGTGTTTTTGGGTGTGTGTGTTTTTTTTTAACCCTTTAAAGTGTAACAGCTCTACTTATGGCCCGATCTCTGTAAAACTCTGCATGCTTCTTTAGAATTTTTCGGTCATTTAAATGTAATTTCGCATAGGATAACGTAGTTTTCTTTTAGGATTTATAGGCTTTTGGGTATATTTAGCCACGCCCATTCTCTAAATGACCCTGTTATAGCGACCCAAAATGAAAAAAAGTTTAACCTTTTTTTGATAATTATCGATCTAGAGAGTCCAGAGAATTGTCGTTCGGGCGAAAAACTTAGGACTAGTTCACAAAAGTAGGTTTTTCAGCTATTCGTGAATAATTAATGAACGATTTGATTGACAGCATTGGTTCTTGAGGCAAAGTTGTTCAGCATGAGGAGATCTATCAAATGATATGCATACGTGATTACTGAGACGTAAAACTCATTAGTGCCAACTAGTGGCCGATTTCTTTCAAAATTCGTACAGACCTCTAGGACCGTGAGTCGAACATGCCCACCGAGTTTCGTTCCCATCGGCTTCCATTAACCTTGTCTAATAGGTGCTCAAACTTCATTGGCCGATGGCGGCCATGTTTTTTGAGATACGCCAATGTCCTCATAGACTATCATGCCCCTTGGACCAAGACACTGCACGCCAAATTTCAACGGTTGCGTAGTTACAGCTGTTTTTTTTTTAAGTTATACTTTTTTATCTTGACCAAAGATTGAGCCATACACACGTGAACCCAGTTTGGTGCAAATATCTCATTTTTTTCTCGAGTTATAGCCATTTTAGTAGAAGTGGCTCCGCCCACATTGTACGTATATAATATAATACGTATATATATATATATATAATATATACACACATACATACATACTTACATATACTGCCCGGCCAAAAAAAAAGGTCACTGTTGAATGAATGGAAATAAATGTTGTGATGTTATTTCCATCAAGACGTGCATCAATTTTTGGTCAAGATTTTGTATTGACAATGCAAAAGGTGAGTCATCCTGGCCATGATTATGTGTCTTCCTACGTGGTTGTTTAAGAAATGGAAAGCTACACACTCCATCTTTAAGGGTTAAAAGAACAGTTGCCAAATATATAACATGCTAAAAACATAATAATCACAGAACAGCAACTCTTTTTTTTTTTTTGGCCGGGCAGTATATATATTACACAGTCAAACCAAAAATTATTCAGACATTTTTTATATTTTTAATATATTTTTACTAGTGGGTGCAGGACACTATAGTTCATTTATGTAAGTGAGGATAGCAAAGTAAACTGTGACATATTATTCAAATTCAAATTCAAAAGCTTTATTGTCTAGCCCCACAGGTATAGAAAATTGTCTTCAGACAAAGGCTCAACAAAAACAGAACACAACAATAATTTAAAAAAAAAAAAAAAAAAAACAACTTCACTCGTCTTAAGATCCCATTTAGAATATCAATGGCTGTTGGAACAAAGGTCTTCTTATACTTAGCCTTTTTAACCAAAGGTACTTTGTACCGTCTACCTGATGGAAGTACTGGAAATGAACTATAAAGGGAATAGGAAGTATCAGTAGTAGGTTTTTCTTTTTACTGCAACAGTGTAGAGATCAGACAGAGGTGCTTGTTTCTCACCAATAATTTTCCCAGCCATTTTTATAATCCTTAAAAGTTTGTTCTTGCTTTTAACAGAAAGAGAATTAAACCAGGAAACAGTGTTAAAAGTGAGCACTGACTCAATGAGTGATTTATACAAATTATAAAAATGTCTTTTTCAATAATAAAACTCCTCAATTTCCTCAGTAAGCCTTCCTAAAAAGACTGTCTGAATGCTTATCTAAAGTAAACTGGGAGTGAGTCTCTGTACCCAGATCTTTAAAAGATCCCACCTGTTCAACTACCTCACCTTTAAGTAGCAAGGGCTTAAAAAGTGTGCGTGCATTATTAGCACCACAACACATTTCTTTCGTTTGGTTAATATTAAGCTGCAAAGAACTCTCCTCTGTCCAGGCTGTAAGAACATTAACAAAATTAAAATAACTGCCCAGTGATTGGGTATCCTTCACACATCCCACCAGTGCCATGTCATCTGCATATTTTATAAGCATAAAACTTTCATTATTACAGGTTATCTCATTTGTATAAATAGAAAAAAGAATCGGGGATAAAACACATCCCTGTGGGAGACCAGTTTTTAAAACCACATTTTCAGACTTTCTACCATTCACCAGCACATGTTGTGGGCGATCCCGTAAGAAACTATTAATCCATAAAATCAGGGTTTGATGCACCTGTAATTCCCCCAGACGCCTCAAAAGTGTGTTTATATTCACAGAAGAAAAGTCCATGAATAAAATCCTAGCGTATAAATTGGCCAAGTCCAAATGCTTTACAGCCCTGTCCAGCAGAGTAAGAGTGGCATCCTCAACACCACGGCCAGTTCTATAAGCAAACTGCAGAGGATCAAGTTTACCAGACATTATTTGGGAGAGTTGCTGACAAACCACTTTCTCCATGCATTTACAGAGCACAGATGTTAAAACCACTGGCCTGTAGTCCACAAGCTGATTAGCATGTGCCTTTTTTGGCAGAGGGATGATGGTACTTTACTTCCAGGCCTGCGGTACAACGTTCAAATCAAGAGACAACTGAAAGAGTTGTGTCAACACACCCTTCAGCTGAGTTGCACATTCCCTCAGTACCTTGCCCTTCATTCCAAATGGCCCTGATGTCTTTTTAGGTTTAACTTGTATTAAAACCTTCTCCACAGTCTGTTCCTCAATTGTCATGTGTGGAAAGTCAAGATGCTCTGTAGGAGTCCAGTGCTCATCTAAAAAACTGTTATTAAAGCAAGCATAAAATTATACCCAGAAATTCTTCATACAGTTGACTACCAGTCAAATTTGGGACCAAAAATTATTCAGACACTTTGACTTGACCATGTTTTGCTTAAGTGTTATCTGACATAATTAAGAATTTTTTTCTGACACAGTTTAACTCTTGTCATATTTTATTACCATTTTTTAAACTATAGTGAATAAACTATTAATGAATGAAATGTTCAAGGTGTCTGAATACATTTTGGTTTGACAATAACACTGCTACTAAAATAAATGATACCTCAAATCATGCATCTTGGTAAGAAGATGTGTGCTGTTACTTGTCTAAGAGCTCAAATTTTGCATTGAACATGGTCAAATATGCAAAAAATCCTATAATTTAACATTTAAGGATGGACTAGAGTCAAACAGTATCAACAGACCAGTAAGAATGAATTTGAATTGGTCTAGTAAGAAACCAAAGTCCCTTTAAGACAAGTCATTTCACTCGGCAGCCATCTTTGAAACGCCTCTCAGGCATGCAAGTGCAGCTCCTATCTCTTTAAATGGGGAAAGATCAAATTCTCCAAAGCTGTTTGCCAAGCTTTCGATTAAATTTCATATTTGAAATCACCAATAAAAAAATGACAACATATTGTCACATAAATTTAGTTTCAAAATGCTTAAATCGTGACAAAAAAAAACAAAAACAGTATTTTTCAGGCTGGATCAAAATAATGTGCATGCGCAGTCCTAAATGCGCTTCTTGTGCCTCATTTCAGAGGCGGGCATCGGAGCTTCTAAGGGCCACTGCAGTGACGCAATGACTTTACCAATCGCCGATTGGCTCTTATTTAGAAGGCAGGACTTATTCCCCCATATTGCGTGTTGCACTTACTCCCATTCAAAACAATACAAGTCTTGTGTTATTCTATAGTCTTTGAAGAAACCACCCAAAACACCCTAGCAACTACCTACCAATGCCATGGCAACCAATGACAACACTGTAGCATCACCGTGGTGAGTTTTGCACATTCAAGATCCACTTAACTAACACAAAAAACATTGTTTTTGACAAAAGATTAAAATAAATGTACTTTATTCGGATACCAACAATAGTCCAACATATTTGCACTAATAACATTAAATATTACTATAAAAATGAGTACAAGCATGAAATCTCTCACTGCGCTGTGTCAGATGGATTACAATTGAAAATTGTTTACAATTTTCCCTCAGCAACCCTCTGTGATTCTGTCTTTTACCTTTTCCTCTATATTCGTGAAGTACTTCATTTGGGCCAGAAGCCCTTTGGCGGTCAGCAGATCCCCTGTGAAAAAGAGGCTTGTGAGGCAAAAACAGCTATTTTCCCACTCGCATGCCATAGAAATGTGTGTGCAACAGGCCTTGGCAGTGAATTTGGGAAGTTATGGAGAGAAAGTGTGAAAAATACCTTTGTTTAGGGATGAATTCATCCGTTCAGTCAAGTCTTTCAGTTTCTCTGGTGAAAGAAAGTAAAATAAAGTATATAAACAGCAAATAAGTCAAACAACCAAAATGCTTAAGCAGTAAAATCGCACACATAAAACCACAAAACCTTGAACTTTCTGATGGAATGAATCTAGAGCCGCACATGGTCACATAAACAAGCTGCAAGTGACATGAGTGGGCACAGAGCAATATTTCATCAACCACTTCCGGTTGGAACTTTTCTTTCTGGCCTACATACCTCGCACCAACCGCCCGATAGCATTGACCTCGTCTTGGCTCCGCGTCTCTGCGAGGCTCTCGTTGATCTCCATGACCTCTAGGAGAAACGCAGGGTCCGCGGTGGCGTCTGCTCCCTCCTTCAGCAAAACCCCTTGCAGCTCCAGCTAGAGCAGAACATGCAGGTTACGAAGGGTAAAGCGCGACTCAAACAGCACTACGGCCTCTTGGCAGCAGTCATAACAGTCTACAATATAAGATTCAATAGTCATAGAAACTGCCAGATACATAGGGTGCATGTTTTTTCCAGATAGCATACACTGATAAACTGACTTCACTTTTCTGTGCATGGCAAAGTGTAAAAATATAGAAAATGGCAACTGTTTATATATGAAGTGATCACAAAATGTATTTGGGTTAGTTCACCCAAAAATGAAAATTCTGTCATCATTTACTCACCCTTGTAGCATTTCAAAACCTTTCATTCATCTTTGGAACACAAATTAAGATATTTTTGATGAAATCCGAATGCTCAGTAAGGCCTCCATTGCCAGCAAGATAATTAACACTTTTAGATGCCCAGGAAGCTACTAAAAACATATATAAAACAGTTCATGTGAATACAGTGGTTCAACCTTAATATTATAGAGCAACGAGAATCCTTTTTGTGCAAAAAAAAATTGCCCGATTTCAAAACACTGCTTTTGAAGCTTTACAAATTTTTGGTTTCGAATCCGTGGTTTTCGGAGCGCCAAAGTCATGCGAGGCTTCATTACGCCATAAGCGTTTAGAAAAATTTCAATAATTTGCGTGACTTTGGCAGTTTGATACGCGATCCGAACCACTGATTCGAAACAAAGTTAAATTCATAAAGCTTCGAAGCTTCATGAAGCAGTGTTTTGAAATCGGCCATCACTAGATATTGTTGAATAAAGTTTTTTTTTTTTTTTTTTTTTTTCGGTGCACAAAAAGTATTCTCGTCGCTTTATAATATTAAGGTTGAACCACTGTGTCACAGTTCCCTGCGTTCCCGGACTCCATTTCCCATGATCCTCCTGTTTCCACACCTGCACTCACTTCCTCGTCATCTCCCCATCAGCACTCATCACCTGCACCTGGACCTCATCATCTGCACACCCTTTATAATGGACTCACTCACCGAGCCATCGGATTTCATCAAAAATATCTTAATTTGTGTTCTGAAGATGAACAAAGGTCTTACGAGTGTGGAATGACATGAGGGTGAGTAATAAATGACTGAATTTTCATTCTTGGGTGAACTAACCCTTTAACCACGTGTGTGCGGTCATCGAGAAGGCTGTGTCACATGTGATGGAACTTGTCGTGGACGACTGGAAAAAAATTAAACATGCTAGTCTGTGTCAGGACGTCATGAAGCATCACAGACACTACACAAGCTGAAACGATCTAATCTTGCATCCCGACGCCCATTGTCGTTTACGAATCCCCACACCCTACGTGGCAACCTTCTGTCATTCAATAGTCCCGCCTTCTCGATGACAGCATGCACATTATTGAAGATGAATGGTTGTAAAAATGAATAGTAGGGTAGCAAAGTGTAATCTGACATGTTTCTTGTCCACGACACAACAAGATTTAGAGTTTCTGGACTATGCACTAATCTTAAGTGTCTCCTCTTTTACCGTTGGGGAAGTAGAGGACACTTCTTCTAAACATTTTTTGGGGCGAGGGCATCACACACCAAGCTCCAGTGGCCACGGAGCTTGGCCCATCACAGTCACCAGCATGCCCAGTTTTTAAGGTTGCTAGCCCAGTGCTTTATGTACCTTCCTGTCCTGTAGTTCCCACACCAGAGCCTGTTCACAACATGGCTGCCATACCGGAGTCTTGTCCCATCATGGCCGCTACGCCTATGTTCCCGGTCGTCATAAGCATACATAGAAGACTGTAAGTATGAAGACAGTAAGGCTTTCCCTAGGTGTTTGAGGCTGGCTTCAAGTCTGCAGGACACACCACTGATGTCGGTGCGAGTAGCTGGTATCTCTACGGTGGTATCAAGGTTGGGAGTTGCAGAGGTGGTCCCACTGACAACCGCGCTCTCCGTCATGGCGATGGCTAGCTCTAACTCAAAAGTCAAAATCGTATAATCTGACACAGTGACTATCGTAACCATCAAAAATATTGTGTAGTCTGAACCTGCCATTATATGATGAACAGATTTAATTTAGGCTTTTATACACGTTTAAACATTGTTCAGTGTACACACATAGGCTGCATCTAATAACGCATACTCTTGAAGGAACTTATTTTGAATAGGTAATTAATTTGCATCCGTTAAAAAAAGTATGTTCTATATAGTATGAATGTAATCCGAATGTACTACATTTGCCATGTTGTCATTATCATGTGACCTATTAGCATCAGTTGCTTTGCTTCACTGCCATTCACAAATCCTCTCCCGTGGCCTCATGGGATAGTAAAGTCGTATGCACACTTCAGAATCTCACCAGAAGTATTTGGTCATCCGGGTACTTTTTGCCTACTCTTTTTGAGTACTGTGAATTCAGAAATACTTCTTTATACACATACTGTTTTTTACATAGTAGGGAAGTATGCGATTTCGGATGCAGCCATAGAGCACTCAGATATGGTAAACAGAAGCTCAACTGTACTTGCTTGACACATGAGAACAAAAGCAAGAACACATGGTTCTTGCGGAAGCTCAACCGTGCTGCGTGACATTGGTTCTCACGTGTCAAGCAAGTACGGTTTACCATTATGTGCTCTATGTATGTTTGCTGATCAATGTTTATACGTGAATAAAAGCCTAAACTAAATCTGTTCATCATATAAAGTGATAGTGTCTTTTCAGAAGACTTGGATTAAACTAATTTGATTTAAATGAATTTCTTTTGCGATCTCTTTATGAACGTTTTGAACAGTCAGAGTTTTGGTTGAATCGACTCTCAATGGAGGGGCAGAAATCTCTCAGATTTCGTTATTTTCATTTTTGGTTGAACTAACCCTTTAAGTCAATTACAAAAGTTGTGAATGTTATTGTAGAGGCAAATGTCATTTGCACTGCAGGAGCTTTTCTCTCAACTACACTTTTCCTTATTTTGTGCAAAAAATTTTATTATATATAAAATTTTATTATATTATTATTAGGGGCCAAGCACCGAAGATACGATGGCACCTTTTGTATTCGTTGGCGTTCTTCTTCTTATTATTTTTATTCTGCTCTGGGAGTCTATGGCAGCCCATAGAACTGCTTGCGGGAAAGTTATCAAATTTTGCACGCTGATAGAGGAGTCCCAACATTAACTACAGCAAATTTGGTGTCTCTAGATCAAACTCTCTAGCACCACCACTTGTCCAAAGTTTCACTCATGTTTACACAGATAACTTTTGAACCATAAGGGTTACACCGTGTCTACACCGGATGCGAGAGGCGTGATGTGACGCGACAAAAGACAATAGAACTCATTATAATCAGTGATGTTGTCTACACTGGATGCGGTGCGACACGAGCGACAAATCTCAGACAGTAAACTGATGCCTCATTCTATTTATGACTTACTAAAACTAGGGATAAATGCTTTGCAACAGGCGCTTTGTCGCGTCCAGTGTAGACAGCTTTTAGCTCTTGCGACACAAGCGACAATGGTCGTTGGCTGTAGACACGCAGTTAGAAACAATTCCTTTTTTCCTATGATTCCTTGGCTCAATACGATTTGATTGCACCAAATTTTCCGACCAAAAAAAACCCTGACTTATTCTACCTCCTCCAAGACAGTTGCTCCAATTTTCATGAAAATCAAATTAGATCATCTTCAAACTATGCTGGCAAAAAGTTATCAAAAGCTATTTGATAAACCCAACCATTTTCGAATAACGCACAAATTCGAAGAAGAGCGAGTCAAGTTGGATGCAAGGCTAAATCTCTGCAACGGTTTTTCAAACTTGGTGCTAGCATGACCTAAGGCTACATGCTGCGTTTCGGCACAACGCCACCTACTGATCCGGAGATAGCAAAAATTGCTATTTTTGCTTTTAACTTCTGAACGATGATATCCATGATATCCAATTTTACCATATCAGCCATTCTTGCATTTTGTAGCAGAATGCTGTATTTTTTTAACAAATTAGCTATCATTACAAAACTCACTATGGGTCATCAGCATGATGCCCTGAAGGAGCTTGAGAAGTTTCAAGACAGTGCCAGCTAGTGGTGAAATCAAATATTCATATACTCATAACTGTTGATGCGGTTGACTTATTTTCATGGGAGTCATTCCTAAATCCTTTGCCGAGTCCAACATGCTAGGTTTTGCATTATGGTTTGTGCAACGTTGCGATTAAAACAACATTCGCGAACATCTTCGAAACCGTTAGTACAGTCGAGACTAAACCACCATAGGAAATTCGGAAACATAGGTCGTTGGCTGTACGCAACTGCCCAAATGCCAAAATTTTGATAGTAAGTGGCAAAAAATGCAATCAAAGTAGTGCATGGGTCATTTTTATGTACTCATACATATACATGTCTATAACCCCTAAACAAAATGAAATATTTTCCAATATCTCAAAATTTGACACTTATTTATGGGCATACTCTGAGGATAGTGCCTGTTGGTGGCGCTATAACTGAACAAAATATCAAATTGTCACTAACTACAATAAAGTATATGAAATAAAAAGCTATATTTTACTTATAATTTTACTTCTTGTTTGCTTCTTTGTGCTTGGCCCCTTAATGGCTGCTTGCAGCTATATTTGAACAATATATCCATTGTTTGATCATTTAAAAAAAAATTATGTGAAATACTTTATTTGAAAAGTATGCTTGAGTTTCTTTCTTTAAAAATACATGGTATTTATAAAATTCTTATATATCCAAATATTTTTTGGGCCAGTGTTTACAACCTACGGCTGCCATATACACAACAAATATTTACTAAACAAATAATTACCATGTAGACGGCCCGACTCAGAGGTTTCTGCAGCGTTCTGTAGGCTTTGTTCACCAGTGCTGATTGTTCTTCTGAATATTCCTGCTCTTTCTGTAAATAGGATCAGACCACAAAGTCATTCCAAATTAAAGTCATTCTTCTTACAGGCTACAAAAACAATTTCAACAGCCCCTAAAGGCACAAATACACAAAGCTCCAAAGTATAAAGCAACCTAAAGAATACTGTGATTTTATTTAGTAACAAAGGAAGTCTCTGCCTAAATTTTCTAACTTTTCCGAATGTTATATAATTATATGCTGTCGTCACATTCATTTTAAGATATCATTACATGTTCTTTGTTTGTGGTGAGGATTTCCTCTTGGGAATGAGGAGAATTGTCAAAAAATGAAACTCCAGCAATGCTGATAATTGTGTGGGGGCTTTCTTCGCTGAAGGATCTCACTGTGTAGGCAGACGCAGAGGGTCTGAGCTGTGATGGGATTCGTCAGGTGAAATAAGGAGGTGAGAAACTAAAGAAATTACTTGCAGAGGAGAAACATTTTCAGCTGTCAGAGTTGCCAAAGCCTGGAGAATGAACATCCGGCTTGCTGCTGTCAGGAGACCTAACTGGACATGCAAAGCATGAACCAATCACCAAAGAGCTGTCTGCTCCCTTATATGAACAATGATGTGCTGTGTACCTTTTACCTGAGCATCTAAATAGACCTGGACATTGGTTACTGAAAGTGTGCAAGTAAAGTTTCAAAAGAAAGTGGTGAGAAGGTTATTCTCACATCACATTTCACAACAAAATTAAAAGACAAGAAAAAATAAAATTTGCCTAAAGAAAATTATTGTACAATTGCTTAGAAAGAATGCGTATTGGGTGTGTCAACTCTGCCAAATTTCGTAAACTTCCCCGGCTCAAATTTTTGATTTTGTTCATATTTTTTCTGTATAAACATAAATATTGATGAAAGCCAAAATATTAAATGTCACAGATGTATGTTTACTGAGTAATCCTTTATTTTGTAGAGAGGTCAAAATGACAATTTAAAAACCCAAATTGTTTTTTTTTTTTAACACAGTCAAACCAAAAATTATTCAGACACTACATATATTTTACTAGTGGGTGCAGGACACTATAGTTAATTTATGTAGAATTGATACATAATTACATAAGTTTATATGACTTTCTTCTTTCAGCCAAACACAATCGGAGTTATATTTCAAAAATATCCTGGCTCTTCCAAGCTTTATAATGGTACCTGAGATTTTGAAGGCCAAAAAAGTGCATCCATCCATCATAAAAGTAATCCATACGGCTCCAGGGGGTTAATAAAGACCTTCTGAAGTGAAGCGATGTGTTTTTGTAAGAAAAATATCCATATTTATAACTTTATAAAGTTATAAAAGAGATGAAGATTATACCCAGGTTTTTAACGGAGGTGGAAGGTTGAACCAAGACTCCTGCAATGCTAACACTGTCAAGACAGAAACGAGATACAGATTTCGATGAACCGACAATTAGTAGATATGTTTTATCTGTGTTGAGTTTGAGAAAGTTACTGGTCATCCAAGCATTAATATCACAAATACAAGCAGATATGGAGTTGATGAGAGAAGGAGAATTGTGTTAAAAACTAATATAGAGTTGGGTGTCGTCTGCATAGCAGTGGAAGTTGAAGCCATGATGACAGATAATGTTACCTAATGGGAGCATGTAGATGATGAACAGTAAAGGTCCAAGAACAGAATTCTGGGGAACACCGTGAGAAACAGGGGCAGTAGTGGACTTGGCTTGGTGAATAGAGATGTAATGCTGACATTCAGACAGGTTAGAAATGAACCAGGATAGAGCAGTACCAGAAATACCAAGAGCAGAGAGTCGTGAAATGAGAATACTATGAGAGATTGTGTCAAAAGCAGAGGAGAGATCTAACAGAATTAAAATGGTAATGAAGCCTGAGTCAGTGGCTATAAGGAGGTCATTGACAACCTTGAGAAGTGCTGTCTCAGTGCTGTGGTGAGTGCGAAAGCTGGATTGGAAACATTCGTAGAGGTTGTAAGATGACAAATAACATTGAAGTTGAGCGGCAACAACTTTTTCAAGCAGCTTTGAAAGAAACGGAAGATTCGAGATTTGTCTGTAATTGATCATGTCAGAAGGATCGAGACCAGGTTTTTTTAAGACAGGTGTGACAGCTGCAGTTTTTAATTCCAGAGGAACAACACCGGTACTGAGTAGTTGAGAAATGAGAAGTGAAATAGGCAGTGAGATGACAGGTGCACAGTTTTTAAGTAAAGCAGTAGGAGCAGGATCATTGATTAGCTCCGAAATATAAGCAGGGGTTGGAGGGTTAAAGTCAGTAAGAGTACCAGGTACAAAATCAGAGGGGAAGTCATGCGAGGGGTGAGAGGAGTTAGTAGGTGAAAAGAGATCATATATGCGATTTATTTTATTTTGGAAGAAGTGTACGTAGCTCCTCTTCGCTTATATATCGAAATCCTCCAACAATTTACAATTTGCCCATTTCATACATCCCACGTCATACTTTGGGTCAGAGGTAACCCTTCTGGAAGCTAGTGATTATGCTTTATAAAGTTATAAATATGGATATTTTTCTTACAAAAACTCATCACTTCGCTTCAGAAGGACTTTAGTAACTCCCTGGAAGCGTATGGATTACTTTTATGATGGATGGATGGATGGATGGATGGATGTGCTTTTTTGGGCTTCAAAATGTAGGGTACCATTATATGGCTTGGAAAAGCCAGGATATTTTTTAATATAATTCCGATTGTGAAGAAAGTCACATTCACCTAGGATGGCTTGAGGGTGAGTAAATGGAATAATTTTCATTTTTAGGTGAACTATCCCTTTAAGGTCTTGGTAGATTAAATGGTAAGCAAATATTCGGTTCTCATAATTAATGAGACTGGATGCAGGAGAAATGGGCAAGAATAAAGATCTGTTACCAATGATTTCTGGCCGAAGTTGTCAGGATGGAGAGATCTTTGCAGCTCCAAGTATCTTTTCTGAAGTTTTTGGGTGTCCAAAGAAAATGTTTGTTTACTAAGGAAAGACAAACATGTTCAGTTACATATATGTCAGGATGTGAACTATAATGAAGTTGAAATACAATGACATTTGAAATATAGTCTAAGCATAAGCTCTGAAACATTTCTTTCTGAAACCAACATCTGTATCTGTACATTCTAACATCATGTAACACCTACTACATCATATACATTATATGACAATATTATGGATTTTGAGGAATTAAAGTAAATAAAGAAAGCACCTTTTTGTAAGCTTAGGACCAAGAAGGCAGAGAATAAACAGCCATGAATCCATAAGAGATAAATTCAATACTATAACAAAGAATTATAAACTAAATCACTAGTTAACTCACCAGTTCAAGATGTCAAAATAATTAGTCTTGTCATCAGCAGGTTGTATCGCATTACAGGAGGAACAGAAAAATAATTCAGCTGAAGATCCACAGTTCCAACAGAGTCTGTTGAGTGTAACAGTGCTGAATGATTTCAGATTCAAGTGTCCTTTAACTGCATTCCGACCCTTCACATATTTACTGTAAGTACTGACCGCTCTTTCTGAAGCGAAACACGGATGTAAGACAGTGTTAAGACGTTGTCCGTCTGATATACATTTGTGTGCGTGATTAAATCCTGAAGATGTTAACAAAAATCGGAGCCTGTACAGAGTTATCATGGTTAAACCACAGAGAGAAACCGGGCTTATAGAATATGATTGCGCTACTTCCGGTTTTGAACAGCATAATTTGTCAAAATAAAAGTTGTACTTTTAAAACACTTCGTCGCATTTATTTGACTTTATTGTATTATATTAATTTGTTTGTAGTTATCTGTGAGTAATGACTGTAATTACTAGGATGAGACATTATCTGTGATGATTAACGTTATGAGAGGCTAAAAAAAACAATGCGTTAACTTAAAGCTACAGTTCAGCTAAATAATTAATTTTCCCTTCCACATTAAAATATAGTAAGTAAAATTAAAATATATAACTTGCGTTGACAAATGTTTGAGAAGTTGTCGTATACCCTTTTTTATACCCTATTTGTTTTACGATAAACGTTATTGAGTTTATTTTCTTGTTATGTTTTCTGAATTTTATCTATCCTGAATTATATTTACTACTCTTGTATGTGTTCTTTATTTTAATCAAATGAAACGTTGGAATGTTTATAAACTACATTTCCCATAAGCCTGTACTCTCGCTTCTGATTGGCTGAATGATGTTATGGGAAGTTCGTGGATGGAAACTAGTGGTTTTTCCCGGCAGATTTGATGAACGGTTCACGTGGCTTGCACAACTCACTCTTGTTCAACCCACTTCTGCAACATTTATACTTTTCAAAAGAGGACTTGATTAAGGTATGCATTACGATAAGAAATGAAAAAAATAAAAAACATCGTTTGATGTTCTGACGGACATGTGGATGTTCTATCAATGAATATTTCTTTTGAAAACAAGCAACAGTTTCCTCTTTCGCTCGTGCCTCCTTAAGCGATTCACAGTGCAGCTCTTATTTGCACTGTATTTGCGTGCTGTCATAAAGTAATGCACATTTGAACCAGCAAAAGTAACTTTATCCGCAATAAATATACAAGTTTACTTGGCTCATCAATCTGTTTCCGTACCGAGTTTCAACTGATTGCATTAGTTTCGGTGGTGCATAAAATTAGTCCGACCTAATCATTTTCAGAAATTGAAATTTGAAAGGTCACATGGTGTAAAAGCAGTTAATTTCCTTAAAAGCACATCATTAATGTCAATATCTGTCAATAATGTGTCAATCATTTGACCTTGATAAAATCACATGTACTCTCCTGCATTCTAGGAGAAATTATTCTTATAATAACATCAGATAAGGTCATTTGTTGTTGTACTTTAAATATAAAGGAAAAGGAAACGTATGAGATACATTATTAGCAGGGAAATTAATTGGAATTTAATTTGAGGCCAGTTGTTAAGTTCTCAGTGAAACTGTTGCTTGTAAAATGTGCACTTTCACATTTGGGTTATGTGATTGGGTCATTAACTGCAAAAAAACGTGCAAAAAAAACGTGATATGATGCACTGAACACCTTAAAGGTGCAATATGTAAGAATTTTGCAGTAAAATATCCAAAAACCACTAGGCTAGTGTTATATATTTTGCAGCTTTATTTTTAGTAACAGTAATACAGCATTTTCTCCATCATACAATACGTTTTAAAATTAATTGCATGCCATTTATCAACACAAGCCATCCATCATTTATTAATATGATATTCTAAAATTGATCTCACTCACTGCAGTGTGCAACAGTGTCTCGCAACAGTGTCTCACAGCAGCCGCCGAGCGAACGCACAGAGTAACGTTATAACATTTTTAGCACACTTAAATGTATCTAATATAATAAACAGAGCTGCGTTACCTCATACTCGTGACCGGAAAAGCGGAAGCAGCGCAGGCGACTGGCATAATAAAAGTTCTGCTGCTCGCAGCGTGTTGCGCAATCGCTCCAGTGGCCTCGTTCAGCTCCCACAACACTCAGTCCTGCTCTGCTTCATACTACAGTAACGTTAATAATCGCATCCATGAACATGATTTCTTCCCGAGTCCTATCCTGATCTTTCCACCGGCTGTGATGTGAAGACCACATGTCCCAAGATTCTGTGCTCAAACTTGCCGTCATCAAGCTACGCCTTTGTTTTGAATAGGCCTCTAGCAGACAGAAAATATTACATATTGCACCTTTAAGTCCTCTAGTAAATGGGATTGCTGTAGGTAAAAAGTGTGTTTGTTTGATGTTCTTTTTTTGATCTGTTAAAACTAGAATATAAAGCGTGAAATATGAGTCGTTCTCAAGCCATGAAGCACTGCAAAATGAATACGCTAGTATAGTAGTAATTAGTATACAGTGCACATATGTGTCATAGGACACCTGGAAATATAAGGACATTTTTTAATTATAGGCTTGAAAAAATCATGGCAATTTCTATAATGATATAAACATACTCAGATAATATTTAATTTGGGCTCGTCATTTTTTTAAACATACTTTTCAATTCACAAACGGCTAGAAATTACATGCAACATGTTAATGACGACAATGTTATATGCATATACTGTTTGAAACGTTTATCATGTACAATATGTATAAGGTTCAACAGTCCGGTTCCAAAAGTAAGAACTCTCTTCATTTTCTCCATAAGGAAATTGATTTTGAACGATAACTTTTAAACCTTTAAAGACAGACTTACTGTGAGATACAAGGTTGTTAATCGATGATATTTACCTCTGCTGAAGCTGTCAGCCCACATTATTTCAGCTAATTTTTAAAGTAATCGTATTTAACAGCAGAGTTCCTAGTAAAAAACTACATTACCCATGATGCTGTACAGTTGAAAAAAGCAACATGAACCAAAATAGCTCTTTAGCCCCGCCCACTCCCATGAAGCACTGCGAATGGTGTAATCGAGTCAATCTCTCTAAGCTTTTACAATACTTAAATATTTGTATATATATGCATATTTGTGTATATATATATATATATATATATATATATATAATCAACATTTGTGCATGAAAAGTTTTATATTTCTCCACTGTTTAATAATTATGCTTTTTGCAATGCTTCGTGGGATTGTAGTTCTTTCCCTCACTAAAACAGTCTTGTACCTTTGTCATTTTGTCAGATTTTCAAAAACTTTTTTGCTTCACATCAAAGTTTGTAATGTTATGATTCATTTTGTAGTTGATCGGCTTGGTTCATGGCTTGTAACTCTTTAACAAAAAGTTAGACTTTTTTAAAAATCCCTATGGGAAAAATTAATAAAAAAAATGCTTCTGGAACCAGCGATGCCGAAAAAGGGGGCGGAAACTTTTGAACTGTTTTGTGCAGAATTAAAGGATTAGTCCACTTTCAAATAAAATTTTCCTGATAATTTACTCACCCCCATGTCATCCAAGATGTCCATGTCCTTTTTTCTTCAGTTGAAAAGAAATTAAGGTTTTTGATGAAAACATTCCAGGATTATTCTCCTTATAGTGGACTTCAATGTTGAGGGTCAAAATGATAGTTTCAGTGCAGCTTCAAAGGGCTTTAAACGATACCAGACGAGGAATAAGGGTCTTATCTAGCGAAACGATCAGTCATTTTCTAAAAAAAATACAACTGTATATGCTTTATAAACTCTAGGGTTGGGAATCATGAGAAATTTTCCAGTTCCGGTTCCGATTCCGGTTCCAGTTCCATTAAAATAATTAAACAACTAATAAAAAATAGTAGCAAGGGAAAAATGCACAATACTCGACTCAAATAGTCCTTTTTGTGTTTATTATTTTTGTAAAATGAATTTAACAGACTGTTAATCTCAACAAATTCGCTAACATATTACAATAAGGTTCATTAGTTAACAAAAGTTAACTACATTAACATAAACTAATAATGAACTGCATTTCTACAGCATTAATCTTTGTTAATGTTAATTTTTTTAAAAATCAAGAGTTGTATTTGGTAACATTAGTTAATGCACTGTAAAGGAACATGACCAGACTATGAACGGCTGTATTTTTAACTAACATTAACAAAGATTACCAAATATAGTAACAAATGTATTGCTCATGGTTAGTTCATAAATGAACCTTATTGTAAAGTGTTGCCACAAATTAGATAAGATGCTTGAACACATGTAAGATTCAGACAGGTGAAACAGAATATTTTTGTAAGTTGGATTCATAAAGACTTGCTTCTGAAAGAATGATTCAGTTATAGACACATTTTTAACAGTAAATTTGTTGCCACCTTGTGGTGGTCCAGTTACTTTCAGAAGGTAACTTATTATACATAAACATCAGCGTTTCTATCTGAATAATATACTTTTGTATACTTTTGTTATAACTTTGAAAAGATTGTTTGTGAAGCTGTTTATATCTACACATGACAACTCTCTAGATCAGCGGCAGCGTGAACGCAGATTTGAATGTCGCGATTTTATTTTTGTCAAATGTTTAATATACACGGGCGAATCGTTGTCATTTAGGAATTAGATCATGTGGGTGATCGAGAACGCGATCTTATAAAGATTAATCGTGCAGCTTTGGGCCTCTCTCTCTCTCTCTGCATTGAAATCTGACGTATATGAGTAGCGCAAGGTCTTTTCAGTGCATTCATTGCTATAATATTTATGATGTGAGATGTCTCTATTAAAGGATACGCTCCCCGCACTTCGCCCAACCATCACACCAAAACCGTTTTTGGAACCGAAACTTAGAAATCTTGCACGGTTCCGGTTCTTTTTAAAAAAAAAACACTACCAGTTCCGGATGAGAACCGGTTCTCGGTTTTCAACCCTAGTCAACCCTAGTCAACTTACGGAACGAACACAGCGCCAGTTCAATTGTTTTCCGTAAGTAGAATAGAGAAGGCGTAGGACATACAGCGTAAGCTTTTTTTAAGAATGCGGAATGGCGGAACTACTTGCAAGGCGATCATTTGTGTTTATAAAGCATATACAGTTGTTGTTTTTGTTTGTTTGTTTTTTAGAAAAAGACTGATCGTTTGACTAGATAAGACCCTTATTCCTCGTCTGGGGACGTCGTTTAAAGCCCTTTGAAGCTGCACTGAAACTATAATTTTGACCTTCAACAGTGGAGTCCATTGAAGTCCACTATAAGGAGAATAATCCTGGAATGTTTTCATCAAAACCTTAATTTCTTTTCAGCTAAAGAAAGAAGGACATGGACATCTTGGATGACATAGGGGTGTGTAAATTATCAGGAAAATTTTATTTGGAAATGAACTAATCCTTGAAGTGAAGTTAATCATATTCTTCATATGAGTTTTAGTATGTTGTTGACATTTTGTTCATTTTGCTGTCTGTTCTTCCAGAGTGAAAAACATCATGTCTGACGAACCTGGACCCAGTGGTCAATCACAGTCCCAGAGCCAGTCCCAAACACAAACCCAGTCCCAACCTGGATCCAGCTCCTCATCCGCCCCAACATCGTCAAGCCAGGGCTCTTCCTCAGGATCAGGAACTCTAAGTTCTGTGGATACTTTACCTGTACAAGAACTCCAATCTATTCCTGAAGACCAGGAGGAAACCCAGCCTCAGGTGTGGGGCCGGATCATTCCCCTGATGCATGGATTCAGTGTGCTCAGTTAAGTGTATTGTCTTCTTCACTTGAAGAAACTGAATAACATCAGTGCTATAAAGTGCAAACGTGAATTTTAAAGCATTATATTTAGTAATTTTGAGCAGGACAGGAGTGGTATCAATAACTATGGAAGCTTGTTTCCACCACAACATATTAAAATAATAATAATAATAATAATAAAGGTAATTGCAACTTTTTATCTCACAATTCTGACTTTTTTCTCACAGTTGTGATGAGTTTATATCTTTCAACTGCTGATTTTTTTTTTCCTCAGAATTTTAAATTTTCATCTCGCAATTGTTTTTGTTTTTTCTGCCACAGTGATTGTGACTATCTCACAGTTAGTTAGTTTTTTGGGGGGGGTTTCCCTCACAATTGCAAGTTTATCTCTCAAAAATTCAATTTGGGTTTTCTTCTCAGAATTTAATAGTTTAGAATTTAAATTTCCTGAAAAAAGAAAAATCCTGGATGACATGGGGGTGAAAAAATTATCAGGAAATTTTCATTCTGATGTGAACTAATCCTTTAAGGCTGGAATGGGCTGTTTTGGGTTCAGTACAAGTTAAGTGCTGTTGACAGCATTTGTGATTGTGAATTTTGATACCACAGATCACAGAAGATCAGTTCACTGTCATGAACATGTAAAGCCATTAACTGATACAAGCACATGACACAACGATCTGCAAAGCACTGTTTACATGGTGTAAAGTATTCCAATAACAAAAAAGCATTTAAGTGCTTTAAAATAAACATTAGCCTCCAATTTTTGATTATAAACCTCCTAAAACACTGGTCACATTGTATGTGCATTACTCTAATGGTGGATTTTATTTTATTTATCTACTGTATTCATGTGCTTGTTTGGTTTTAGGGCTTCAGAACATTCTAAAATGGCCGCTGTTATTTAAGTATTATTTATATACTATGATAGTATTTATTCATGTTTTATTTCAGCTTTATTTCAATTAACAAAAAGGATTTTAGCAATTTTAATTTTAGTTAACAATAACAACACTGAATATGGCTTTTTTTATATTTTCCAGATTGCACAGAAAACCAGTATAGCTTTGGAAGGGATAGAGCATGTGATTATACTTTCTCCAACTCCATTTTAAAAAAATCAGCACATTTCAACACATACAGCAAGAAACACTTTAGGATTTTTAAGGTAAGACCGACAAAGAAGCTATTCATTAAACTTGTTTTCATCCAATGACTCTTGACGAGGGGTGTAACAATACCCTCATGTCATGATTTGATACATATCAAGATACAATATTATTGCGATACTCCAAGACATATGGTAAAAGGATAACAAAAACTGTAGTGTTGATTTTAAAATGGTAAATTTGTTAATGGTAGGCTTGCTGGTAAACCAATGCACAGGATAATGGTGACACCCGAATAAAAATATTCATGATTCTGAAGGTGAAAATACAGAAGTATGCTTGCACTCTGTCACTGACTAGATATATCCAAAATAATGTAGGCCACTTTTTACTGCTAACATTTAAGACATTTGGCATTATCAGGACCCACAAATATTCCCAATTGCATTATTACACATTATATTCAACAATATATATTGTAGTTTAATGTAGTGCTGACACTAAAAGTCTAAACTTTATTTTTGAAAGGCTATTTTAGAAAGAAAAATTGAATAGATAAAGAAAAAATTAGGGAGAATATGTTTATAAAGGGTATAATTACACAGAAAATTGAGAGGCATTTTGAGAGATATTTTTTTTTTAATATTTAAATGTTTTTAATTTTACATTTTTATGTTTTAGTTAATTACTTGAATTATTAATAATTATTACTTCATTAATTATTACCTTTACATCAACTTACCGAAACTTTTCACCAAAACCCTGACATAATGTAATGTTTAATGCACTTCGTGTTGTTAATAACACATTTTTAACATGATTTTTTGTATTTTATATCAATATGGTTTAAGATTATCCTATTCAAATGTGACGAACACAAGTAATCAAAAATGTGTAACGTAATAGATTATCTTATTAACTACAGGTTTCATCATGTAAATTGTATTTAGTAATGGACTACAATTTCTAAGTAATCTACTCAGCAATGCCAGTCAGCTCAAATATGACTTGCTTTATCTCTGTAATCTCCCTGTTATGGGACAAATTTCTCTTGCTGAACAAATGAATCATGGCTGACTGTGAATAGTGCGTTTCTGCGATGGAGTCAGGTGTCAGTCAGCACAACATACATAACTACGCATTAAACATGTGGTCTGTTTTACCTCCCTGCTGGTTCAGGATGAGAATCTGGTCTACCTCGAGGACCTCAGCGGGAACGGCACGTGGGTGGACGATGAGAAATTAGGACAGGGAAAGCAACGACTTCTTAGCAATAACTCTGTTATTGCTCTTGCAGAACAAAAACATCAAGGTTCGTGATTTTTGTGAAGTTTCTTCAGGAGTTTTTGAAAGTGATAAATATAATATTTTTGGCACAGAAATGTATAGCTATGACTCTGAACTCTGGTTGATTGTTTGTTTGTTTTTCCACAGTTTTTATGTTCATAGATAAGATGGGGAACGATCAACCAAACCTTCCTTTAGAGTTCAGCAAAAAATATCATATTGCACGAAAGATTGGAACGTAAGTGAACTTTTTATATGTACTGATTTTTCTGATGATAGTAGTAGAGTTACTTTTAGCTTCATTATATTGCATGTATGTTTTTAGCCAATATTTCTTACCACAGTAACTAATATTAGGATAGGAATAAACAGCAGCTTCCTGCACAATGGTGTTTTATTTGATAATTGTATACATTTGTTTTTTGTTTTTTTGCAGTTTGTTGTACCTAAAAAATTAAAAAACTCTGCAAGCCTTAGCCTAGCCGTAGTTTTTGTTTGGCTGTTCAAATAATTTTTCAATGTGGCCAATATCTGGTTCAGAATATCAGTCTGAACGTTGCTTATTTGTGTTTTCTGACAGAGGCGTCTGTGGTGAAGTGAAGCTCGCCATTGAGAAGGAAACCTGTAAAAAAGTTGCGCTGAAAACTATAAACAAACATGACTTCCCATCAATAGGGGTAAGAACCAGCTGTATTCACCTAACTGTGATGGCAAGTGAACATTTAGCACTTGTATATATATATGTATAGCGCTTTTCACAATAGGGTCATTCCGTGTCAACTCAACTAGAGGTCCCTGGCTCAAATTTTTGATTTTGCTAATATATTTTTCTGTACAAAGACAAACATAAATAGGAATGAAAATCAAAATATTAAATATCACAGATGTATATTTACTGAGTAATCTACTATTTTGTAGAGGGGGGTCAAAATGACAATTTTGTATACAATTGTACAAAATTTACCAATTTACTCATGGAGCCACATTAAGATCTCCATATCTCTGGGATTGAACCATTGAGGGCCTTTAAAATGAAGATACCAAAAGGAAAGTTTAAAAACCAGAATCTAAAAGGATATTAAGATATCTTTAATACTTCATACAGGCATGCAAACTTAAGGCAAAAAACACAAGAAGTGCTTTTTGCCATTTTTGAACTGTCACTGTTGTTATATAATGAAACAAAGATTGCTAAAATCAACAGGTTTTACTAATAGACCTAACTTAACAATATCTATAAAAACTAAATAATGATGCTGCCATCTTTCTAAAGTACTTTTACACCTCTCTAGTTTGGCTCCAAATCTCAGGTGAAAATTGTCATTTTGACCTCTCTCTACAAAATAAAGGATTACTCAGTAAACATACATCTGTGACATTTAATATTTTGGCTTTCATCACTATTTATGTTTGTCTTTATACAGAAAAAATATTAACAAAATCAAAAATTTGAGCCGGGGAAGTTTACGAAATTTGGCAGAGTTGACACACCCAATACACATTCTTTCTAAGCAATTGTACAAAAATTCATACTTTTAATGTTTATAATACTTTAATGCCTTATAGTCTACATTGATAGGTTTTATGTTTTTGAAAGAAGTCTCTTATACTCACCAAGCCTGAATTTATTTGATCAAGAATACATTAAAAATTGTAATATTGTAAAATATTATTACTAACCGTTTTAAATAGCAGTTTTCTATGTTCTATCGGAAATCATTCTAATATGCTGATTTGCTGCTCAAGAAACATTTCTTATTATTATCAGTGTTAAAAAACATTTGTACTTCTTAATATTTTTGTGGAAACTGATACATTTTATTTTTGACGATTCTTTGATTAATAAAGTTTAAAACTTTTTTTTAGTACATTTTAGTTGTCTTTCACATTCACTTTTGATCAATTTAATGCATCTTTCCTTGCTGAATAAAATTATTAAATAAAAAATTACAGTTTTATACGTATAATAGTTTTTAATTTGAGGTTAATATTTGTTTTTGCTGTGATATTAAAGATTAAAAACTATGTTTTTGATTTATAATTTATAACGTTTTGGTATTGTGAGAAACTTATTTCAACTATAAGGTGATGTGTATTCATGATTAAAAAGATGGTCATATACACTTGTTTAAGTTTTCTCAAACCTGATTGATATTAAAATGTTCTGTTTGTGTTTCACAGACAGCCACACGGAATGCTGAACGGGAAATTGAAATTTTAAAGAAAATTGATCATGTAAGTCAGGAATAAGACTTTTAAATGGTCCTGAGCTATTGATAGAAGGTCTCATTATTTTTCTCCCCTCTGCAGCCGTGCCTGATCAAGACAGAAGATTTCTACCAGACAGAAGATTCCTACTACATTGTTTTGGAGTAGTAAGTCCTTGTGGTGTTTTATTATTGAATAGTTAGGAACATGAACTCACAGGTAGAATTTACTTGAGTACAAAGAATTTCTACCTGTATTTTATTCATAGATTAATTCCAATGCCAAGTTTATACCTCACGATTATGATTTTTTTTATCTCGCAATTCTTAGTTTATACCTCACGATTCTGACTTTTTTCTTGCAATTCTGTGTTTCTCACAATTCTTTTTTTCTTTTCTTTTTTTTTTTGACAATTCCAGGTTTATATCTTACAATTCTGACTTTTTTTCGGGCAATTCCAAGTTGATATCTCACATTTCGGACTTTTCCTCAGAATTGTGATAAATTATATCACAAGATATTTTTAAAAAAAGTATCTCGCAATTCAATTCAATATTTTTTTTATTTTTTTTTATTTTTTCAGATTTTGAGATATAAACACAATTGTTATGAATCCAAATTGTGAGATATAAGCACAATTCTGAGAAAAAAATAGTCACATTTACCTTTATTTATTTAGCAAGACCTTAAGGTTAATCATTTTGCTAAATCATTGTTTGTTTTCTCTTTACATGAACAATTTCTGCACAATTTGTAATCAAGAATGACTGCTAAAAAATTCAAATTCTTTTTGATGAATAATTTCATTATCTCTGTGCTGGGTATAGTATTGAAGGAGGAGAGCTGTTTGGCAGGATCAAGGCCAAGAAACAGCTGGAGGAAGAAATCGCTAAACTCTATTTTTATCAGATGCTCAGGGCTGTGGAGGTAAAACACCTCTAAAAGTGATTTTAAATGAAGACAAAGGGTGTTGTACCTTAATAAAAAAAAATAAAAAAACTTCCATCTTACTATAGTATGTTGCTGTTTCTTTTAAGTTAGAGCAAGATTATGGCAAAACTAATCTAAATATTAAATATCTAACAAATACTGATATATTTTATTAAAAATTTGCATATATTGTCTGAAAACCATTGCTGTGTATTCCTTGTAACTAGCGAGTTGAGTGTGGCTATGTAGCTTTTAAAAATGTTTTACATCTCATTACGTAGCATTTTGGCATTTAGCCGATGCTTTTATCCAAAAACAACTTTCAATAGAGAAACATAGGCAATTAGTCATAGAGCCAACAATCTTCATAGTGTACAATGCATAGAAAAATGTAGAAAAATAACAAATGTTCTGTTTCATTTTTCCAGTATCTCCACAATAACGGGATCATTCATCGAGATCTCAAACCTGAGAATGTTCTGCTGGCTTCACATGATGACATCTGTTTGATTAAGGTGTGTTTACCAGTTCCTGATATCACTTTTCCCTTTAACTGTGGCAGTTCAAAAGTTCAGAGATCCAGCCAAGCCTTTGTCTTTGTAGTTAAAACAGGATGCGCAGAAATAGTTCTGAACCTGAGATAACCGGCTTTCTCAACACCTGCAAATTCTCAATGCTTTGCAGATTACGGATTTTAATCAGTCCAAGATTTTGGAGGAATCCTCCCTGATGAAGACGCTCTGTGGGACACCCACATATCTCGCCCCGGAGGTGTTCACACATGCTGCGACTGTGGGATATACAAAAGCAGTAGATTATTGGAGCCTGGGGGTCCTACTGTTCATTTGGTTAGTGGAGATTAAATATGAATCAGTTGGGTCCAGCATTAGTTTAAAAGCTCTTAAAGGAGTAGTTTACCTAAAAATTAAATAAAATTGTCATCATTTAATAGGAGTTCACTGATATGAACATTTTGGACGATACCGATAACCGATAATTTTTTATATTTGAAAGCTGATAACCGATATATTAGCCAATAAATCTAAATAAAAATTTTTAGATCATTTGAGAGATTACAAAAACAAAAGTCTCACCATTAAAAGCCATGTCCCAAGCACACAATTATAATGTTCTCATTAAAATATTATGTAGCCTTTATTTACGCTGTACATTGTACTTAACTGTATTTTCCTTTTTGAAGTGCTTTCAATCATATTTCAAGCAATTCAAAACCATAACGATGGACAGTGCATATCTTATGTGTCTCATATAAAGGAAAAATAATCCATTATTTATCGCCTTTAATATATCAGCCAAATTTTCTTATCGGACCGATAACTATAACATTAAAAATGAATATATATCGGCCGATACCGATATAGTGCATCCCTATCATTTACTCATGTCTTTCTAAAACACATCTCAAAATGTGAAATACAGACATGTGGAGGATATACTCTCTATTCTTTTAAAATAAAGTAATGAAGGTGAATGAGGATGAGGCTGTTAAGCTTCATAAATGTAGCCAATTTGACAGGTACACTATATTCTAAGACTTTTGTATGAGGAACAGACTGAAAAATTGTTTTTCACTGATAATCATCATCTCCAGTGAACTGATAATTGCTGTAACTGGATCATTGAGTCAGTAAGTAGAACAAGAGAACCAGATCAGTCTGATTTGAGAATGAATCATTCAGACCAGTTTTTATAATTGAATCAAATGATGATTATTTATTTATTTTTATTTTTTCATGAATGATTTCCAGTGAGTAAAATGGCTTCAATTTTGGTCTGTTTCTAACATAAAACTATTTATTTTATTAAAAAAAATTTTTTTTAAAAAATCATAATTTAATACCTTTTGTCTAATTAAAATCAACCACTTTTGTTATACTCAGAATTCACCTGTAAGTGATGCAATAATTGTTTTAAATCTATTTATTTAAATGATGGTGACTTTTGCATACAAATAGAAATCTACGGAATTTCTACATAAATACATTTACAGTATTCACGAACGATTGGGAAAGTCAGAACATATAGAAACCCTGAAAGATAATATGTATATTTTGTGCCCATAATCAAAACTTGAATATGTATATTTATTTCTAAAGTTGTGTGTATCTCTCTTGTCATAGTTTGGGTGGTTATCCTCCCTTTAACACAGAGTGCTCCACCATGTCCGTGCGCGAGCAGATCATTAACGGCCATTATCGCTTCATCCCGTCTCAGTGGAAGAAGGTTTCAAACGAAGGTAATGTCTTTTCTCTGTACTAACAACTGGAAAGTGATAGTTAAATAATGTGTATATTGTTTAAGTTTATATTGTCAGAAATATTTGAACTTAACAGCATACAGTGTAAGTTATATATTAACTTTATATTTCAGCCAAAGATTTGATCAAGAAGCTCCTGGTTGTGGATCCTCAAAAGCGTCTGAGTGTTGAAGATGCACTGGAACATCCGTGGTTGAAAGTACGTGCTGAATAACCCACCAACTAAGTGTGTTTTACAAGAAAATACTATTTCGGTCTTTCTATTTCAAAATGTAATGTTTATCTCAATGTGTTACTTGCTGCTTCTTTGTAATTATTTGTGATACTAGCAATTTCTAAGTGAAAATCATTAACTAGTATTGAAAGTTGTGAACATTTAAATATTTAAAATGTGATTTATTTAAATACAATAAAAAAAGTTTTAAAAATCATTCTAATGTCTGTGCAACAGGATGATAAGATGAGAAACATTGCAAACCAACTAATGTACCCTGAAAACCAACCGATGCGCCCTGAAAACCGTCCGGTGCGCCCTGAAAACCAGCCGATGGGCCCTGAAAACCGACCTATGCGTCCTGAAACATCCAAGGTACAACAACAAAAAACACAGCTCTTGATTCTGCTCTTGGATTTTTATTTAAAGACCCCTGTGGTGAAAAGTTTTTATGGCTATGTGGGTTTTTTTTTTTTAATATGCTTAATATGCAACACATTATTAGCTGTCTTGATAACTTAGTCAAGCCAAAGGCTAATCATATCAATTACCGCTGTGTCGATTTATATTCAAATTCTGAATTGATTATATGTAGCCTAGAAAGCAAACTATTGGCTGAAGTACCCGGATTTTGCCGTGTTCGCACCACAGGAACTAGGAATGATTTCAATTCTAGGAACTTCTTTTGGGGGGAACTAAATTAGCTCCTACTTTAGAGTAGGGTCTAAACCAGATCTATAGGAACTATCAGTGAGGTGAGTGTACATTGATTGGTCAAACGCATGTCAAACACCGGCGCCTGGCATTCTTAAAAAGCGGTGTAATCATATTTACTTCACGAACATGGAAAACAGCAATTACCTGTTGTCTGCAGGGTTGTGTTCTTTTCTCCACCTCAATGATATGTACTGAAAGTTGTCATAGGAGATTTAGTCTCTTAGCCCCACTTTTTGCTCTTTCAGTCGCGTAAATTATGCGTTTATGTTCCATCTCAGTTTTCACGAAACCCACAACACAACAAACACAGCGCGATCACGGCATCCTCCATCCACTGGTTTTTACTGTTTGTAAATTTCCTATCCCGGTGCAAATGCAACCAGAAACATGGCCCGGGGGAGAAATATCCTAGTGGCTAGTTCCTATAACTGAGTTCCTAGAACTATTCGGTGCGAAAGCCCCTAATAAAGTTGTCTACACTGCACAATGAATCTCTAATTCACATTGTGTCTACACTTTGTTAATGAGAGGAGTTGTGAACGCGCTGAACAAAAACTCTGCCGTTTTGAGCGGTGAGTGGATTCTGACTAAATTAAACATCCCTGATTGGCCATTCAAGAGATCAACAAACATGTCTGTGATTGGCTATATTGCTCACTGCTGCAAAAACATGTTGTAAATAGAAACACTTGACATTCTCCAGAGCCCAAACACAAATTCACTCTGGAGCGTTTACCAAATCTGTTTAGTCAATATTTAACAGTATCAACTGAGGGTGCCCTTGTTTTTGTTTGAGGGTGAACCGGGCCTGCCTGTATAATTCGCTCTTCGTCGTCTTCTTCTGAATCAGTTCAAACATATATGGCTGAATTAAACCATTATTTCCACTTGCCATTGTGCAGCATTTACTACAGTAAAGTTGACCGAGTGGATCTCTGAGCTGGTGTGATTGAGTGGAGGCGTGGCTAATTTGTATATTCATGGTTCTGCATAAACTAAATGAAGCACGGGTGTAGGGTTACATTCATGCTTTAAGTCATGAAGAAATTATTTTCACTGGGGAAAAAATGTTTGTGATTATCAGAGATGAGTTTAAGGGAAAAATGATTGAGATACAAGTTAAAATTTTAGGAAAACTTTAATTGTTTTACTCTTACAGAGCTGAAGTTCCTTACAATGAAATGTGGCAAAATGAATTCATATATTTGCTTTTTACATTTTACAAATCAAAACGCATTACAAAGCTACATTTGTTATTAAAAACTATATATGATTTTAATTGGATATTTTCATCACAGAAACGCAAGGCACAAGAGGGAGAGGGTGAACCGTCATCCAAGAGGAAACCTGGGCCTTGACACTTTTATTTCCTGGTGGCCTTTTAAAAGCTCTTTCATTTTATTAATTAATCCTAAATGTCTAACACTGTACTGCTCTTGTAAATATGTATTTGTACCATTTCCTTCCAACAATAAAATGTTTTTACATTTTCTATTTTTCTGATTTTGAGTACTTTTAACTTGTCACAATCCATTGTTTATTAATTTAGCAAACTATTCTAACACAATGTGTAAAAAGGCACAAACTACAGCCACAAAAAGTTCACTAAAGTTGTGGATAAGATTCAGCAAACTGCACATCCATGTTAAACAGATGCATCATTAATTCTAGTAGGTAGAAATATTACAAAGTATACAAAGCTGTGAAGGAAATCTTTAATTAATCATAACTAACATTCCTTTTTCTTACAGGATTAACATTTATATGCTTTTGAAATTAAATATCCCCAACACGTGGGCCAAAGTTAGTGTGTCTGAATAAAACAAAAGAGGAAGCAAAACTAGACCGCTATCTGAATATATATATTTAACCTCATGACCCTGTCAACAAGATGAAGCATCGAGGAATCCAATTTTGCTTTTACCTAGCAACAGAGAATTATACATATGAAGAACCAGTCGTATTAGAGAAAAATGATATAATGAATCACCTTTGCCATGCACTTATTCTATATAAACTGTTGTACTCTTTTGGTTGTGGAGGATACTCTTATTGGTATGAGGTCCTTCCAGCCATGACTAAAGCATTCGAAGGCATCTGGAGTCTGTCTGTTACTGCTGCGCAGCGGGTCAGTGGAACACTAAAGAACTTATTCCCAAGTGATAGTGTTCTGCCACCCCAATGCACCTTACATATGTTGACAGACAGATAACTCCTCTGCCAATCACCACGCTGAAGCTGATAACCAGTTCACTTCGTTTAATTTAATGGATGACTGGGAGTAGGGTAAAACTGAAAAGAGAATATGATGCATAAACGTATGAAATTAAGTATACAAAAGTAAGGAATTCAACACGCATTGCCAGTATACAATGGGCACATATGAAACAACAGTGCATAGGATTGCATACATTGATATGAAATACACTGATGTCTCAAACTGTATACTGGATCACTCAAATTATATCAAAAAGAAAGATTAACAATAAGTACTTGCAACATAGACAAAACATGTGCGTGGTAGTTAACGCATGGTAAACGTACAATACACATCAGTATGAAGATTCAAATTAAATCTTGCGCTAAACACAAAATACAATCAAATATTGTTGAATCATATCTTAACATAAACATACCAACGATGATTCCCAAAAGACAAGAAATAGCAGATGGCTTGGGATGCAACCAAGACACCCGAGTTCACCAAACTCAACCCCATATGCAAAAACTTCCAGTGCTGGAGGACAATGGATTCGTTTTCGCGGAGAGGTAAAGAGAGTGAAACTAGAAAAACAGATGAAACCTTTGCTTAAAAGAGCAAATGAAAGCCTGGAATATAAAAATATGAAGCCATAGAGATCAATAAGCATTTAAAACACTGAGGACATATGAACTCTTATATTATTATCTGCAGGCTTTAAAAATGTATTCTGTTACAGTTACAAATTACTATATAAAAGTATTCAGTAAAGTAATCCAAGTACCACAATATTAAAGTAATGTAATCTGATTACTTTTGCATTACTTCAAGGCCATATATATAATATATATATATAAAGAAAGAAATTTGTGGGTGGGGGGGTCACCTTTACTATAAATAAATTGCATTTTTAAATTTAATTTTATTTATTTCTTCTTAATTTCTGCAGGTTTTTAAATGTTACACGTTTCATACTTTTGAACAGATCTGATTTGTAAAATGATCTATTGCAATATTATTATCGTTGTTTAGAGCTTAAACAAACTGAACAAGCTCGGATCAGACATTTCTGTTTGTTCTGCTTTAATTTTAATGTTTAACATTTAACTTTTAAAACCTATTAAAACTAAGCAATCATGTCTCATTTCCACAACTTGGGAATACACAGCCCTAAATATATACAGGTGCTGGTCATATAATTAGAAAATCATCAAAAAGTTGATTTATTTCACTAATTCCATTAAAAAAGTGAAACTAGTATATTATATTCATTCATTACACACAGACTGATATATTTCAAATGTTTATTTCTTTTAATTTTGATGATTATAACTGACAACTAAGAAAAATCCCAAATTCAGTATCTCAGAAAATTAGAATATTGTGAAAAGGTTCAATATTGAAGACACCTGGTGCCACACTCTAATCAGCTAATTAACTCAAAACACCTGCAAAGGCCTTTAAATGGTCTCTCAGTCTAGTTCTGTAGGCTACACAATCATGGGGAAGACTGCTGACTTGACAGTTGTCCAAAAGACGACCATTGACACCTTGCACAAGGAGGGCAAGACCCAAAAGGTCATTGCAAAAGAGGCTGGCTGTTTGCAGAGCTCTGTGTCCAAGCACATTAATAGAGAGGCAAAGGGAAGGAAAAGATGTGGTAGAAAAAAGTGTACAAGCAATAGGGATAACCGCACCCTGGAGAGGATTGTGAAACAAAACCCATTCAAAAATGTGGGGGAGATTCACAAAGAGTGGACTGCAGCTGGAGTCAGTGCTTCAAGAAACACTATGCACAGACGTATGCAAGACATGGGTTTCAGCTGTCGCAGTCCTTGTGTCAAGCCACTCTTGAACAACAGACAGCGTCAGAAGCATCTCGCCTGGGCTAAAGACAAAAAGGACTGGACTGCTGCTGAGTGGTCCAAAGTTATGTTCTCTGATGAAAGTAAATTTTGCATTTCCTTTGGAAATCAGGGTCCCAGAGTCTGGAGTAAGAGAGGAGAGGCACACAATCCACGTTGCTTGAGGTCCAGTGTAAAGTTTCCACAGTCATCTGCTGGTGTTGGTCCACTGTGTTTTCTGAGGTCCAAGGTCAACACAGCCGTATACCAGAAAGTTTTAGAGCACTTCATGCTTCCTGCTGCTGACCAACTTTATGGAGATGCAGATTTCATTTTCCAACAGGACTTTGGAAAAAGCTACCAGTACCTGGTTTAAGGACCATGGTATCCCTGTTCTTAATTGGCCAGCAAACTCGCCTGACGTTAACCCCATAGAAATCTATGGAGTATTGTGAAGAGGAAGATGCGATATGCCAGACCCAACAATGCAGAAGAGCTGAAGGCCACTATCAGAGCAACCTGGGCTCTTATAACACCTGAGGAGTGCCACAGGCTGATCGACTCAGTCGCCGCATTGCTGCAGTAATACAGGCAAAAGGAGCCCTAACTAAGTAGTGAGTGCTGTACATGCTCATACTTTTCATGTTCATACTTTTCAGTTGGCCAAGATTTCTAAAAATCCTTTCTTTTTATTGGTCTTAAGTAATATTCTAATTTTCTGAGATACTGAATTTGGGATTTTCCTTAGTTGTCAGTTATAATCATCAAAATTAAAAGAAATAAAAAATTGAAATATATCAGTCTGTGTGTAATGAATGAATATAATATACAAGTTTCACTTTTTGAATGGAATTAGTGAAATAAATCAACTTTTTGATGATATTCTAATTATATGACCAGCACCTGTATATGTAAAGGGCTATTAAGACATCTAGTGGCTACAGTATGGTATTACAGATTATTTTTAGTCCTTTGATAAAGAAAGTGTTTTCGTAGCTGGAACTTGAAAGGCAGAGTTTGCACTGTACAACCATGTTGTTTGCATTTCTTCTTTGAAAACTTCTTTGAAATATCAGCGAAATTTTCATGAAATGAAATCATCTCAACTAGCATCATCTCAACTAGCAGCAGTGATTCGATCTGCGTCTGAGGAGATTGTAGACGGATGTTATTTGCGCATGCACCAGCCACTCGCGTGAGTCTTCACTGGCAACAGAACCAGGAAATACTGTATAATCAAGCAGCGCTTAAAATGTGTTATTATGGCAAAATAATGATTTATTTAGCTTTAAATTATAGTATCCTTTTTTTTTTTTTTTTTTTTTTTTTTTTTTTTCTCCAAGATGCAACTGTAATCTGATTACTAGGTTTTTTTGACGTAACTGTAACGAATTAGTTACAGTTACTGGATTACGTAACGCCGTTACATGTATTCCGTCCAACCCTGATTATCTGTATTAGTAGTACAAACCTGAAAAAAATTCGTATTCATTTACTCGAGGCTGAATAAATAATGACAGAAATGTAATTTTTAGGTGAAATATTCCTCTGTCTCAGTGACACCACGTTGAAGTATCTGATCACTGGTATTTCCACACTCTTTTTGCATGAGGTACAGGGTTTGAAATGTGGTTTGTTGATTCAAGCATTTCAAACGGTGACTTTATCTTCATCTAAAACTATTTAAAAAAACATTCATGGTTTCATTCTGGCACACTTCACAGGTTTTGTATTCCTGTACAGGTTTTACTGCCACGCATGGGACATCCAACAAATCCAGAGATGCTTGAAAAGACGTTATCAGACTTGGATGGCACATTGGACAAGCTGGAAAATATGTTTCTGAAGAAACAGGCCTTACTGTGCGGTGATATCTCATTGGCTGACCTGTTAGCAGCTTGTGAGCTCATGCAGGTAAATACTGCTAAATATACTGTGAATGATTACACAGACCAGTTAACAAACCTTTTAAATAAACTCCTGCCTGCCTTAATTCACATTGTGTTGAATTGTTTGAAGATGTCTAACACTGTATAGCGCTGAAGAGCTCTAAAATACTGTCACTTGTCTCTTTCAGCCCCTGTGCGGCGGGAGGGACCTTCTGGAGACCAGACCCAAACTGCTGAGCTGGAGGAGTCGAGTCTAGTGCTCTCTGACTCCTTTGATGAAGCTCACGCCATTGTCTACCGTATAAGAGAGAATCTAAACGCAGCTAAACTGTGCCACTATTCAAAACAATCCGCTCTGTAAAGATATAATCTATTTATAATTAACATGGCGAAGAGTTTATGCAGTTTAATAATATGTGCTTTGAATTTAAACAGGTTGAAATATGTGCAAAAGAAATTTTGTTAGGAAGGTTTATATATATATATATATATATATATATATATATATATATATATATATATATATATATATATAATATACACACAAGTGCTATGGTATATAATAATATGTATATAATAAAGTGGTACAGTGTCTGACATTCAGGATGAATATACATTGTAAAATTAAACGTATAAATGAAAATCAGACTCAGTGACTGGACTGATAGATTAGTTTGCAAAGCATCACATTTGCTGTACAATGACAAGGTTCACAAATAATGTTCATATTGGTAACAACACCAATATCCTATAAATGTTTTTTATCTATTTTCCAATAAATAGCCTATACTAGACAAATTATAATAGTTTCACTTTTTTACCTATGATACTGTATGAATAGCAAAAAAGTCTGTACGTTTTGTAGCGTTATTTTAAAATGATCAACATGACAACACTATATTATATTATACTACTATACTAAACATTTAGTTGCAAATAAAATGTATTTAAAACACACACACACACACACACACATATAGATATATATATATATATATATATATAATTTATTTATAGGCCTGCGTGCGTTACAATATTGTAAAAGTATCACAACATTATAAAAGTAATAAAATATTGCATTGCTCCCTAAAAAAGTAACTAATTACTTAGTTACTTTTTATGGAATATAATGTTACGTTACTTTTGCATTTTTTTCACCTAGGCATTCTTGTTTGTTTTATAATAACAAGAGTTCCATAATTGGCAAATGTAAAGGCCCTTTCACCAAAAGTGAAATAAATAAGCCTGAAGGAAATGCAAATTCGTGCCTGTACAGTAGAGGGCGCAACTCAAATAAACCTTTCAGCTGTGCTGCCATTCTGGATTGAAGAAAAATAGGATACAGGAGAAGTTTAAATGAAACACAAATGTGATGTTTATCTGAAGTCATTTTCACTTATGGGTATGGTTGAATTGTATCATCAAAGGTCAGCAGCAAAGACAATGGTTAATAAAGTGACATTTAGTAGACAGCACACACAACACCTCTGCACTTACTCACGATTTCTCTCAACATGGGGGCAGGAGAGCTGTCATTCAGTAAATAGGAAAACAAAATAACTTGCTGTCATGATATGTAAATAATTCATCTTGATTATGATGCAGTTCATGTGGAAGCCACAGGGTGGTGCAGTTCAATAAAAAGCACCAAGTGATTAGCAAAAAAAAAAAAAAAACATATTGTGAATAAAAAATAACCCGGATATTGTGTTGTAAATTTATGCATTATGCATTCACTGATGCTCCAGAAGGAAACACGATGCATTAAGACCCGGGGGGAGAAAACCTTTTGAATTTGAAGATCAAGGAATTTTGTACTTAATTTGTCTTCTGGCAAACATTTAAGTGTCTTCTGTTGCTTCCGAAGGGCAGTACTAAATGAAAAAAAAAAAAAATGTTATCCTGTATAAAAAATTTCACCACCCGGCTCTTAATGCATTGTGTTTTCTTCTGGAGCATCAGTGAATGTTTGAAACTTGTTTAATACTTGTGTTTGAGTCCCTCAGTTGTCCTCAGTGTGAAAAGATGGATCTCAGAATCATACAGTCACTGCTGGAAATGGTTCAAATATGCAAAAGATGCTGGAAAACTGAAGAATATTGGGCAGTTTAACTGTTCAGGACAAACAAGAGACTCATATACAACCATCACAAAACATAAAAAAAAAAAAAAAAAGTCGTAGATCATCCAGGTAACCACACACAGAATCAAGGGTTCATAAAATTTAGAATTGGGTCATATTTATAAATTCAGCAATTTTTTTGTCTGGTAGGCTTTATGTAAACACTGTTTATGTAAAATATCTTATTCAGGACAGTACTAATAACATGCACATTGTATGATCCCTCTTATTTTGTTAAAATTATTCACATTTTCAGATTCTACAAGGGGTTCACAAACTTTCAAGCAGCACTATATATACAAACACACACACACACTATGATACACATAACATGATACAACCATAATATTTGACCACTTTTACCCCCAGTTTCAGACAAGGCTTAAACTAGTCCCGGACTAAAATGCATGTTTGAGCTGTTTTAACTGAAAGTAGCTTGCACTGACATATCTTAAAATATGTCAGAGCCATTGTTTTGTCTCAAGATTCACATCAGTAATGGGGTTTTTTTTTTTTTTTTCTAGTGAACGAATATAAAAGCTACTTAAATGTCCTAATCCAGGGTTAATCTAAGCCCTGTCTGTGAAACCGGGCCTTAAAGTTTTAAAACATTTTGAATCCACACTGAATCATCCCAACTTGCACAGAATGGTGGTGCCAAAGCACAATGTGTCTTTATATCATCTGATATTAAAAATCTATTCTACTATTAAAAAAAGAGAATTAAAACACTAAATCCGATTTTGGAGGAACGTTGCTCATTAATTTTTGATACTTCATTTTTTGTTTCTCATATAAGAGAGCAGGGGCCTCATTTATAAAATGTTGTGTAGAAACCCAAGCACTTTTCCACTTTTCCAGTTTTTTATAAATATGAACGTTGGTGTGGATTTTAGCACATTTTATTAATGATTCTTACAATGTCTTTAGAAAAATTATTTAAAAAATGTACTTTCAAAAGCCATTGTTTACACATCAGGAAACATTACAAAATTTTGTAGATGGATATTATGCTGCGTTCACGTCATAATTACCCTAAATAAAGCTCTGTATGCTTTCAAATTGCAGTACTCTGATGTCATACACCATACATGACATATCGTGAACACACCTTTACTACAGTTGGCATCAAAAGTAAATATGATATGCAACTTTAAGTTTATTAACTGATACAGTTTTAATTGGACATTTTCATTACAGAATGATAAGGTGCAAGAATGAGAAAACAAACCATCATTCAAGAGCAAACCTGGGTCTTGATGTTCACCAACATTCACTCCTCCTTAGATTATAAAAATGATTATATTTTAATCATCACAAACCATTCCATTTGTTAATTTAGCAAATCATGCTACCATTTGTTATATCCAAACTTGTGGATAATTAATGCCTCAATTCAAATCATATATTGATCAAACTGCATATCCATGTTAGACAGATACATCCTTAATCCCATTAAGTAAATGGCAGAAGCACCTTGCCATGTTAGTTCATACTGAATGAATATTTTGTGAAATATATCAACTGTACAGAATTAATTGCTGTGAATAGAGAGACTTGATTTTTCATAGTTTAGCTGTGAATTTGTCTCTTAAACGGTAGACAATGGCGTGAGCTTCATCAAAGGAGTCAGAGAGCGCTGACTGGACTCGACTCCTCCAGCACAACAGTTTGGGTCTGTTCTTCAGAATGTCCCTCCCGCTGCTCAGGGGCTGAAAGAGACAATCAAATGATATCAAAGATGCAAAGGCTTGTAGGAACATGGGTCTATTTATGTTTTTACATGTACAACTGTGGATGAGTATTCAGTTTAGTCTTAATGAATGCCGCATTACTATGGAGGACCATAAGCATCTCGGAAATAGTAACAACCTGTCACTCACATGAGATCCACCAATCATTTTGCCATTGACAATATCAAGCACCGCTCTACTTTTTTTTTTTTTCTCCGAGAAGCCGTTTCACTTAAAGGTGCTCTATGTAAGAATGACAACTAGTGGTTAAAATGGGTACTGCAGTCCAAACTCAAAATATTGTTTGCCCCGCCCCCTCCTCCTCAGACTCAAAGCTCTCGCGGGTTGCCAGTTTGAAGACACGCAACAGGAGCGAGATCAATTGACATTGCAAGGCGAGGAGACTTACACACTGTAAGATAATTAGTTGATTTATTGATTTATGACGAGTTAATATCGCATTTTAATATGCTCCCGTTCATAGAGATTTTTAGATAGATGCTGAGGCTTTTAAGGAATCTGCGATCTCTGACCCAGTTTGTTCGCTGGCTTCCATGGCTGCAATTCGCTGCATGTGTTTTCTGTCGACTGGCAACCCGGGGTGGCGAAATACTATTGGGTAAATTGGCAATGTGCGGTCTTACACAGACTAAAACAAAAACAAAAATTCCGACACAGAACGCAAATTTCAAAGTAAAATAACTGGTTTTCAGAGAAACGAATATGTGAACTCAACTTGTTTAATATCTGCAAGCATATTATGGTATTTTTATGCTTTAGTACAGTCAAAAACGTACATAGAGTACCTTTAAATATACATCACAATATGGAAGAAAAGACTATGGCAACTTCCATTTCATGCTGACTTTAAAAGCTTAAAATTAGGTGGTTTTCTAATAGTAATAACTTGTATGTTTAGCAACTCTAAGTATTTACCTGCATGAGCTCACAAACTGCTAACAAGTCAGCCAATGAGATGTCATCACCGCACAGGAAGGCCTGCCTCTTCAGAAACATGTTTTCTAGCTTGTCTAGTGTGCCATCCAAGTCTGATAACGCCTTTTCAAGCTTTGCAGGTTTTGTTGGCTGTCCAGTCATGAGTGGCAGTAAAACCTGTACAGGAATACAAAACCTGTGAAGTCTGCCAGAATTAAATGTTTTAAAGGTTAAAAAGTAAATTAGGTTAAATGGTTTTAAAAGTAAAAATATTAAATGTAGTTTATCACTGAACATGAATATTTCTGTCATGAAAAGTCTCATGTTTGGCATTGTAAGGGTTGACAATGTTGATATGTTTGGTCTTGGCGGAATAGATCTGCAGAGCAAGTACTGGACTTGCTACTTCCAATACATACACAACATACTGCTGTGAGAAAGTAAGCCATGCTGCTGCCGTACAATATAGCATACATGAATTACCCATAGCAGATTTATACAGGTGGAGCTGGGGAAGGTGGAGGGTTTCTGAAAGCACGCTGCAACTGCTACAGCAAATACTGACCAAGTATTTGAAGGTTGAGCAGCGAGCTCATTGGCTACTGATACAGCAGGAACCAATCAGCTGTGCCTTATAGAGAATGATGTGATTGCAAGCAAATTGAGTTAAGCCAAAGACTATAGAATAACACAAGACGTGTCACTCGTATTGTTTTGAATGGGAGAATGTGCAATGCGCAATATGGTGGAATAAGTCCTGCCTTCTAAATAAGAACCAATCACCGATTGGTAAAGTCATCGCATCACTGCAGCAGCCGTTAGAAGCTCCGGTTCCTATAGAAACAGACGTGCGCTTCCTATAGAGACGCGTAGTTAGGACTGCGCATGCACATTAGCTTGATCTAGCCTGAAAAAATGCCTTTTTATGTCATGATTTAAGCATTCGGAAACAAAATTTATGAGACAGTTGTTGTCAGATTTCATTGGTGATTTCAAATATTAAATTTAATTGAAAGCTTGGCAAACAGCTTTAGAGAATTTGATGTTTCCCCATTTAAAGAGATAGGAGCTACACTTGCATGCCCGAGAGGCGTTTCAAAGATGGCCGCCGAGTGAAATGACTTGTCTTAAAGGGACTTTGGTTAGGCTATGTTCACACTTGGCATCTTTTTTGAAGCTGCCAGCGTCTATTTAACATTATAATCCTATGGAGTAAACCATGTTTTTCAAAAAAAGTCCGGAACACTTTTTTAAACTCCACCGCCGAAACCTTTTTCTGCAGCACAGAGCTTCTTTTTAAGTTGAAAAAAGTTAAACTTTTATGAAAAAATGCCCTACGTCAAGCGCCTTTTCGACCAATGACAAGTGAGTAGCGAGACCTGACGTTTCCATAACAACAAGACAAAATGGAGGAGATGCCAGTAATGTGTCATCTACTGTCGTTAACAAAACTATCACCTGCTCAGCAACAGTTATCAATACCGTAACCAGCTGATTAGGCGACGCATGCTGTTTATACCCTAGCTGTTCTTATATCAACAAAGATGCCCTCGGTTTTGCTATTTGGAACCAGACACTGCCAGCTTTTTTTTTTTTTTTCCACTAAAAAAGCACCCTTTTAACTTTTTCTTGTCAGAAAAGACACCAAGTGTGAACACGCCCTTAACGACCTATCAGCCTGTGCCATCTAGAGTTTCATGACAGAACTTTGTATGTATAATAATGTTATTTAAAATCCTTTTTTGATGAAGTATAGCCTGTCACTGACTGCTCAAACCCCACCTCATGCAAGAAGACTTTGGAAGCATGTAAACGCGTGTTCGCATGATGCCAGGCAGTGTATTCATCCACTCGCGCTCTCTTCTCTGGCAGTTTGGGGTACCAGTGATCAGGGACATTATAGACTGTCGCCAGATACTTCAATATGGCGTCACTGTGACAGAGAATAATAAATAATAGAATAGGTTAATAATAGAAACAATAATTTTAACTACTGCTACTAATGGCAATAATAATTTCAATTTTAAACTTCCAAATGCTCTTTTTTTTCCCAACTAGTACACTCTCTAATTAAGTTACCTCTCAGTGAGAACAAATCCATTGTCCTCCAACACTGGCACTTTCTGCATGGGGTTGAGTTTGGTGAACTCTGGTGTATTCTGCTGCCCTACAGTGTCATGTTTAAGGGCATCAAAGTTGTGAATAGTTCATGTAGAATAAAATTCAGTAAATTAAGATAACATTAAATGTTTACAAAGTTCTGAAATATATACAGGACTATATAAATCGGCAGGTTAACCTTTGTACAGGCTTGGATTCAAGCCATTTGGACTTCACAAATGCAGTGCACAGCCTCCACTGAACAACTTCCTCAAAATAATGCTGCTCACCTTTTCGTAACGCAATGTGTTCCACCGTATGTGGGATTTTGTTGTTTTTCAGAAATATTAGCACAGCCCTGCATGGCTGCGACATGAGATCTAAATAGGCTTTTACTGCCTGTCTGCCAGCCATAGTGAACTTCAAGTGTGTCCCCATATACTGTAGACAGAAACAACATGTATTCCTGCTTTGCCAAGCGTCACTGGTCGATAGGCCAATCACAAGCTGCTTGAAGAAAATGATACAAAGGTGTCCAAACGCAAAACGCATCAAAACCGTTGTCTTATTTGAGACATTTGTACTCTAAATAGTATATTATTTTTAAATATATTAAGTTCAGGGATCAAAATTGGTATTATCCTCCTGTAATCTCTATAAAATTATATATATATTAAAAAAAAAAAAAAAAAAACTAAAGTAATTGTAAACTACAGTGATTGGTCGATCCTTATCAGCGTTGAGAAAAATAACAGATACCACGTGGGAACACGGCTTTGGAGCTCTGAATAATTTTCGTCTGAAAAGGACACTTCCAGACTTTAAATTAAACGTGGAAAAACGTTCAATAATTTTAGAATAAAACATTTCTAAAAACATATTTTGTTTAATGTCACAGTTTTCAATCAAAATTTTAAATTCAAGCAGGATTCATGCAGTGATTTTTAGAATGTTGAGAATAAAAGATAAAAAAAAAAAACCCAAAGCATCATGTGTTGTGCAAACATTTCCTTTATTGACAATTTTTGTTGACATTAAAACAATTTCAAGCATGATTCATGCAGTGGTTTCTCACTTAAGGTCATAATATGGATCCATTTTACAGAATTAGAGATGAAAAGTAATTACAGAAACCTGTATCATACAAGTACACTGATTCTAAATAGTACTTAAGTATCACTGCATAGAGTTTTATCCATATTAATTTCTTTAAAACACACCCAAAATGTAATACTATTGAAAGTCCCTCATCATGTGACTCTCCTTGATATAAAAGACAGTATTCATTTGAAAGGCACATGATTTAGTGCAGTCTGTGTGTGAATAACTGATCACACACTTACAAACTACTATATATATAGTACAGCATTATTTGTTCAACATAAGTATCTTTATTTCAGATATTTGCTGGTCTTAAATTTTCATGTATTTTTGGTACATTTTTTATTTATTTAACTTTATAACGCCCTTTCAGATATTAAAATACAGTGCTTTGTCGATGTTTTGTTTGTTTTACATTGGTGTGGACAGTAGAGGGCCATCAGTACCACTGGCAGCAATGATCTTTCTTGAGCGAAAATCACTCTGAATCTCCAGAAATGTCTTGTTCTTGGTCTCCGGGACCACAAAGAAGATGTACGTGGCCACCAAGCAACAGATAACCAGGAAAACAAGGAAGCAGTACTGCTGTAGGCCATTCTGGGAGAGAACGAAAAATGTAACACTTTAAATTCATTTTTTAAAAAAACCATAATCTTAGATGAATAATTGTTTTGTGAAATTCTGAATAATACAAATTTGGGTAACCCTTTTTTTTTTTAGTACATAATACACGGTGTAGCACCAGATTTTTGTGTAAACTTGCCCCACTTATCCAGCCTGTGTTAGAAAGAAAGACCAAGCATATGCACTTCTCTAAAAAGAGGAAAAAAGGCATATGTATATACCACAATAAATGGGAAGATCATGCCAATGAAGAAGAAAGAGATCCAATTGATAGAGCCACCAATCATGTATGCAGCAGGCCGATCGGTTTGGGTAAACAGCTCCGTTGTTAAAATGTTTGTCACACCACCTACAGCACAAAGCACATTGATATCGCTGATCAAACTAGTGTGTTTACACCAGTGTGTAACAATAGTGTAGACAGAATACAGAGGAGTTTGTATTAAAGGTAGGGCAATTTTTTTCATAAACACTTTGTTATTATGGTTAAAACTTTCTTCACATATAGCAATTTTATAATATAAGTGATCTATTTTATTAAACACACACAACGCCTATTAAAACATGTACATATTCTTCCACTTCAAGTAATTTAACATCGTCCCTCATGATGCTTTACAGAATCTGCTCTGACTGCGCGTTCATGTGTTTTGGAGGAGGCGTGGCTTTGGAGAGTTCTGAAAGGGTTGGTTCACCCAAAAATGAAAATTCTGTCATTAATTACTTTCCCTCATGTCGTTCCACACCCGCAAGACCTTCGTTCATCTTCAGAACACAAATTAGGATATTTTTGATGAAATCCGATGGCTCAGTGAGGCCTCCATTGCCAGCAAAATAATTAACACTTTCAGATGCCCAGAAAGCTACTAAAGACAAAGCTACTAAAGCTACTTAAAACTGTTCATGTGACTACAGTGGTTCAACCTTAATGTTATGAAGTGACGAGAATACTTTTTGTGCGGCCAAAATAATGACTTTATTCAACAATATCTAGTGATGGGCGATTTCAAAACACTGCTTCATGAAGCTTCGAAGCTTTACGAATCTTTTGTTTTGGTGCATGTATCAAACTGCCAAAGTCACACCCCCCAGTGGTGAACCATTGAAATTTCATAACACTTATGAAGAAACAAAGCCTCGTTTACTGAAATCACGTTACTTTCAGAGCTAGCTTGCTATTCCTAGCCTCTATAAAATTGCCTACCCTACCTTTAATGTTTAAAGTTATATGTAATTTTCTGTCTTTGCTTTCTTTCTTTTTTTACTCATTTATTCACCTGGTCCAAGGCCAAAACTGAGGATGAAGGCAAAAACACAGACCATACTAAGGTAGGGAACCCAAGGGCTGGACTCCTATGAGGGAGAAACAACAAGCAAACGTCAATAAAAGGCTTTTGACAATATGTATTGCAAAAAGCTCTACACAAATAAATTTAAATTGAAAACATTCAATTTAATCTGCATACATTCAAATATTTGAAACAAATATTAAGATCACAAACTTTATGCCATTTTTCAACATAACCTCATACAGTATGGCTCTAGTTTACTGAGACATGATACACTCTTAAAAATAAAGGTTATTCATTGGCATTGAAGGTTCTATGAAGAACTTTGAACATCCATGAAACCATTCCATTCCACTAAGGTTCCTTAGTGGAACGTTTCTTTAGATTATTTAAATGTTCTTTACACTAATAATAATAATTTTAAAAAGTACTTTAGAACTTATTTTTATAAGTGTAATTAAATATTGACACAGTGCACAAAATAAGTATATTGAGAAAAACAGCAAATATATTGAACTTTATTTTAGTGCTGTTCCCCATGTATATACGTACTTATTATAGTAATTACAATAACTGGGTAATAATTAGATACTAACCCTTAACCTACCCCTAAACCTACCTTAACTCATGTAGTTACCTTATATTACCCAGTACTTTCTTAGGTAAGTACACCGTAAGTGCAAATACTGTACAATAAAATGCAACCAATATACAGTATATTTATAGTATAGTATAGTATAGTATAGTATTAGCATATAGAACTTCTTATAAAGTATCAGGTCACTATTAACCTGAAAAGTCAGTGCAATGGTGAAACAGACACAACACAGGCTCATGAGAGAGTATCCACCGATAATCAGAGCTCTTCTTCCCAAAGACTCGATCAGAAGACCCTGAAATACACACACACAACACCTGTGTTTAAAACACCTTTCAAAAAGTGGTTCATATAGTGAAATTTCCATAAAACTAATTCCAAAAGCTGAAGCACAATTTGTCAGATCAGCACTATGTGATTTGTGGGACATGTCTCTGGATGAATAGGAATATGCCAAACAACTTTATGCCAAAAATGCTTTCTTTGTGCTGGTGTACAAATCCCAGACTTACACACGTCAGTGCAGTGATGCATTCACAAGCTCCGGTTCCCACTGTAGCGTACGGAATCTTTTCAGCTGGAATCCCAGCCTGGGTGAACACGTAGTCTGCATAGAAATAAATCTGATGGGAGAGAAATCTCTATCAACTGGGGTCACATGGATACATATTGATGGACATTAGATCTAAAATTTAAATCCAGTCATTTTCAATAGGAATCCACATGATCGTCCCCACACAGATTACACTCATTTTCAAGTTGTTCACACGAATTTGAATTTTTTTTTAAAGTGATTTTTGTGTGAGTAGTGCACTCAAGTCCCCCTGGGAAGTTCGTATTTACGAGTTGGGAAGTGACGTTTACGACGTCAGGTGCGTTCAAGTCACTTTCTTCAGAGTAAGATGCAGTGTACCTTCTCTATATAACTACACTAAAAAACACATCTAGAAAATTAAGAACAAAGAATGTGCATCAGGTGTGTTTTGCTTTTTTATGTTTTTAATTAATTTATGAAGCCACTAAACTTTATTGTTCCGCTCTAAAACAGACTGTAATCATATCGTGTGGAAATGCAACTGGAACAGTTCGTCCAATAGTGGAAAAGCACTGCAAGTTAATAAGGTAAGGTTAAATCTAATTTAAGGGTTCAGAATTAAAATTTCCTGATAATTTACTCACCCCCATGTCATCCAATATGTTTATGTCTTTCTTTCTTCAGTCGAAAAGAAATTAAGATTTTTAAGGAAAAAATTCCAGGATTTTTCTACATATAGTGGACTTAAACAGGGTGCAACGGGTTAAAGGTCCAAATTGCAGTTTTAGTGCAGCTTCAAAGGGCTCTACACGATCCCAACTGAGGAATAAGGGTCTTGTTTAGCGAAACGATCAGTCATTTTCTAAAAAAAAAAAAATATATATATATATATACTTTTTAACCACAATGCTTATCTTGCACTAGATCTGCGATGTGCCACACATTACATAATCACGTTGGAAAGGTCACACATGACGTAGGTGGAAGTACCGCAGTGTCTACAAAGTGAACGTGCAAAGACTAAGTCCAACGCCCTTTACAAAAAAAAGTTAAAACAACGATGTCAGACAATTTTGAAGTTGGAGAAGTAAATGAGATGGAGTTTTTTGCCCTACCGCGGTACTTCCTCCTATGTCACACGTGACCTTTCCAATGTGATTACGTAATGTGTGGTGCATCACAGAGCAATGCAAGAGAAGCATTTTTGGTTAAAAAGTATATAATTTCTGCAATTTGGACCTTCAACCCGGTGAACCCTGTTGAAGTCCACTATATGGAGAAAAATCCTGGAATGTTTTCCTCAAAAACCTTAACTTCTTTTCGACTGACTGAAGAAAGAAAGACATAAACATCTTGGATGACATGGGGGTGAGTAAATGATCAGGAAATTTTAATTCCGAAGTGAACTAATGCCTTAACAACAAATTATAATTTCCCAACAAAGTCATAAAAAGTAATATAAACTGTGTTGATTATGTCATGATGAAGAGTGTTAGGGGATGATTTATGCATTCAGGTTTATCTGTAAGTTTAAGAATGTGTCTTATATTGTCGGTCTACTTTTAAAAGGTCACATAAACAACATAGATATTTATGAAAATCAAGTCAGTTTTAAACAGCATATCTATTTTCTATAAGTGAAACCAAACAAAAAATTTTCTGAAAACAATGTAGGTTTGTGCCATCTCTTGGTTTGATGTTTTGTCTAATGCAGTTACATTCATATATTTACTTTTTAGTAGTGCTTTAATAAGTGTCTAAATAATATTTGGGCCTACTGTACATGGTTCAGAATTGGCTTTGGTTCAGATTTGACTGTTTCACATGACATTCCAGAAAAGCTTTTAAGTATGTGTGAAAAATCACTTTCATGCCCATTATATGAGCTGAAGTAAATGTCACAGCCTCAGAGATGAAATCTGAACGATTTCATATTTTTATTCCCCCCCTTTTATAATCATTTGCCTTGAGAAAAGATCAGGGTTTAATCCACAGCAGGCTGGTCACATGCTATTTTGGCGGGAGGGTGTGTTTTTTTTTGTATTAATAGTGCACATATCAGCAGTCAAGGCTAATCATTTTATATTTTAAGCCATTAATGTGACGTTGTTTATTGAATACACACCGCATTGATGCCATTGAGTTGCTGGGATGTGTGAATCACAAAGAGGGTCAGTAGCTGCCAGCGAAGACTGCGATCTTTAAAAAGCTCCCAGGGCTTCTTGGGTTTAATGCCAACTGAGCTGTCCCTCTCTCTCTCTATGTCCTCCTTCTCTCCATGGTACTTATCATGGCCATGGAACCACATTAGAGCTGAAAGAAAGTGGCAAAGGGCATAACATTCCTTTACTCACGAGATTCTCCTCTCCTCGCTTCTGTTGTTGGTTACGGCTCAACTGGTTTGATTTAGCTTCCTCTAGAGAGCTCACATCCCGACATCCGTTCAAGTGTGATCATTTCAATGGGATTTTTCGCTTCAGTCTTTTAAATGTTTTGATTTTCTGGTTATACACGGCTGAGATGACAACATCATCTTCACTTCAATGGAGTCATGAGTTTAAATGTGTCTTATGACCTTAGTAGCCAGCAAAACACGATAAACAGATAAAAACATGCAGGAAACAGATGATGTAGGCTTCTTTTTTGAACAATATTACATGCTGATTTTGTGGTTTGTTTACCTGGTTGTTGATTAACTACTATATCTATCTTTATCTATTCATTCATTAAAAAAAAAAAAAAAAAATCAGTTATTGCAATCTTAATGCAATTTTTCTGAATTATCACATGAAGCATATTGGTAAAGTTTGTACAAAAATGTGCAGAACTTGAACATGGATAGTTAATATTTTAATCTGATATTTTCTGCTTAAAAGGATAGTTCAACCAAAAATGAAAATTATCCCATGATTTACTCAACCTCAAGCCATCCTATATCTTCTTTCAGATGAACACAATCAGAGTTATATTTAAAAAAAAAAAAAAAAAAACTTTGGCTCTTCCAAGCTTTATAGTGGTAGTGAATAGGGTTTTGAAGCCCAAAAAAATGCAATCATCCATCATAAAAATAATCCATACGGCTCCAGAGGAGAGAAAAATATACATATTTAAAACTTTATTAACTATAACAACTAGCTTCCGGCAGAAGGCCTAAGGACATATACTCTAAACTTTATCATTACCTTTAACAACAAGTAAAAATGTATATTAACGGGTATATCCAACCACATCCCACAACACCTTATTGAAACAATATTGTGCAAACACAGTTATTAAACCAGTCTGTACCCTTTTCGCAGGCAACATCATCTCCACGATCGATGAGCAGGTAGCGAGGGCTCTCAGGGAACCAGGGCAGAATCAGCAGCTGCAGTACGGCTGGAATACAGATGGTGGACAAGAGGATGGGCCAGTACTCCTCTTTACCTAACAACTCACTGACAAACACACACACACAGAGAGTGAGAGTCTTAAAAACCTTCATGGCATGTTGATTTAGTGAATATTCTAATAATAATAATAATAATAATAGTACAATAAGAGGAATCTTTTTTTTATGCTACACTACCAGTTAAAAGTTTAATTTAATCAAAAATACTGTAAAACAATATTGTGTTTGTGTAAATTATTGTTTTGAATATGAAAAGCTGAATTTTCAGCACCATTACTCCAGTCTTCAGTTTTCTGTCACTTGATCTCTGTAACCCTCCCATATCAGACATTTTGAGTTGAGGAATAAATTAATAATAAATGATAAATACTTCTAGGAATAAGGTATTTTGTGTAAATAAAACTTTTGCTTTTACGTGATGTTGCTGCATATACTTTGTCATGTGACAGGATAAAGTCAAAGATTGTTCTATCGGACAGCAAATGAAAAATTGCTAAAAGGGTTAGTTCACCCAAAAATTAAAATTCTGTCATTAATTACTCACCCTCATGTCTTTCCAAACCTACAAGACTTTCGTTCATCTTCGGAACACAAATGAAGATAATTTTAATGAAATCTGAGAGCTTTCTGTCCCTCCATTGACAGTCTTTGCATCTACCACTTTGCTCATAAAAAAGCTCATAAAGCTTCAAAAAGCTCATAAAGAGATTGTAAGATTAATTCATTAATTGAGAGGTTTAGTCCAAATTTTCTGAAGAGATACGATTGCTGATGTAATTTACGCTTTTATTCACATATATATATTCATTAACGCACACATCAGTTGTGGTAAACAGAAGCTCAAGCATGTTTGCTTGACGTGCGAGAACCAGTGAGGTTCATTCTCGTGTTATGCAGCACGTTTGAGTTTCCGGAAGAGGTTTGTTCTCGTGAGTCAAGCAGGTTCAGTTGAGTTTCTGTTTATGTTCACTGATCAATGTTTGTATGTGAATAAAAGCCTAAATTAAATCTTTTCATCATATAAAGTGAACATGTCTCTTCAGAAAATTTGGACTAAACCGCTCAATTCATATTAATTAGTTTTACGATGCATTTATGAACTTTTTGAAGCGTCAAATTGGTAGTTGTGCAGCTGTCAATGGAGGGCCATAAAAAAATTTCATTAAAAATATCTTTATTTGTATTCCATAGATGAACAAAGATCTTACAGGTGTGAAACAACATGAGGGTGAGTAATTAATGACAGAATTTTCATTTTTGTGTGAACTAACCCTTTAAATTTTGTAAATTTCAGGGGGGGGAAAAAAAACATCTTTTAAACAAATGGTGACTTTCTCTTATGTTTTATGTGGTGTTAATGCCTTTGTTTCTTACTTGAGGCCAATCACTTGTCCTGTTAAGATCCCCCCAGTGATGAAGATGGAAGTTCCCATGGCCATGGCTCCACGCAGAGCTCTAGGTGCGATCTCACCAATATACAGAGGCTGCACACATATTCCGATACCTGTCATTCAAATAAGATGTCAGGTATGGGATCACAGACAAATGCTCATAATGTTTTGCAACTTATTTAATTCAATAAGCTTCTCATTAATGTTTAGTCATTTAGCAGATACATGCAAATGAGGAAAAACACATGCAAATCACTTACAGAAATTTAAAAATGCAATGACTACATTTGAACCACTTGCATTTATTTTGGGATTGCTTTGTTTCAGGTATAGCTTTTTCACTGTTGTGGGAAAATATATTTTTGGCTTTACTGATTATTCAAAAGATGATGAAAAATATTCTGACGAAATTTTATATTCATGAATCCAAATGTACTAATTGAAAAAACTATTTATGGTTTTATGGAGTAAAGCAAGGCTGCTGTACATTGATATTAGTAACTCTCTGAATAAAAAACACTATTAAGACTTTAAATATTTTATAATAATATAGTTTTATAAGGTATTTTGGCCTTTTTTATTTCTTTGTCAAAAGTTTGTGGTCAGTAATTTTTTTAAATTGTTTTGAAAGAAGTCTCTTATGCTCACCAAGACTTAATTTATTTGATCGAAAATACTGTAACAAACAACAATGTTGTGAAATATTATTATAATTTTAAAAAACTATTTTCTATTTGAATATATTTTAAAGTCTAATTTATTCCTGTGATCAAAGCTGAATTTTCAGCATCATTACTCCAGTCTTCAGTGTCACATGACCCTTCAGAAATCATTCTAATATGCTGATTTGCTGCTCATGAAACATTTCTTATTATCAATGTTGAAAACAGTTGTGCTGCTTCATATTTTTGTGGAAACCATGACACTTTTTTTCAGGATTCTAGAAAAATCAAAAGAACCGTGTTTATTTGAAATAGAAATCTTTTGTAACATTATAAATGTTATGACTGTCACTTTTGATCAATTTAATGCATCCTTGCTTTAAAAAGTATAATTTTTTTTTCTATGTGTATGTTGTTGACTGAATTAAAAAAAATGTATCAACCTTCACTAATTTGATGTGCTTTAAACCTTGAGATACCTGCATTTACTCCTGTCAGGAAGCGTCCAATAATTAAAAGCTCAAAAGTGCTAGAAGGATAACTCAAGCCCATGAAGAAAGCAGCCAACAGAGCAAAGGTGTTGTTAAACAATAGTGTCCCTTTCCTGAAAAATAATATTGAAAAATTAATCTCAACAGGGCTGTAACATCCCTAAAAACTTCATTTGGTTGCTTCCTTCAAACACATTCTATACAGTAATTTTGTCTTCCGTTCACCTTCCAAATCTAATGGCCAGAGTTCCCCCAACGGACGCTCCCACAAGTCCACCAAGAGTGAATATGGACACTATAGTGGACCAGAGGAGAGTGAGCACCTGTGTGGAGATTTCAGATTTGTAGCGCTCTATCCATGTCTGATTAATGAAGTTCTGTACAGACTGATAGAAAACACAAGCAAAGAGGATAAATAAATACTGTATTATTACATGAAAGGAAAGAGTGAATTTAAAGTTGCAGTAGCGATTTTTGAGAAACGCTACTGTATATATATTTGAAATCGACAAACAAACACATCCTTCCCTTCGTTGCTCCGCCCCCAAAATAAATAACAAAAAGGGGTATGCATTCAAGCAACGAGCTGCCGCTTGAGAGCTCGCGCAAGTATAGGTGAATCACGCCGGTTTCACACTGCAAGCGTAAGCAGCGCGTATTTTTTTTCGGCGTGCATGTTAATCAATGAGTGCATTCACACTGGCAGCAGGAGCAGCGCGTAAGCGTCAAGCAGGAGCGTCGCGTAAGCAGCAGTTAAGCGGGGGTTTCGGCGCAGTCTATTTTTGCTGCGCTGCTGACGCTCAATTAAAGTGAAAGTACACTTTTAATGGACAAAATAAATATAATTTCACACAAAAAAATGTTCAAAATGCACAGAATAAGCATGTCTAATGTGTTTTAACAAGAATTTGAGTATGACAGAAAAGAAAATTAAGAATCAAAAATATTTATATAAGATTTACCCATTTAAACTTGTTTTTAATTCAGTTTCAAACTAAAGTAAACTAACCAGAAATTATGATATATATAAACATTATTTTAGTTATTACACAGACGGCTATATAGGCTGCAGCATTCCCAAATCAAACCCGTGTTTGCTGACTTTTTTCGCCGATTTTGCTGTCTTGTAAACATGTGTACGCTGCAGACGATGTAAAACACAAAGTTTACCTCATTCATGTGCAGCAATGGATGACACGAGGCTTTTATTTATTTACGTTTATATGCGAATGTTGTACACCTCCCCATGTTAACAAACTTTTAAGACTATCAAGTTTATAAATGACCAACTTATAAAAACAAATTTATAGCTGTCTTTGTAAAGAAATGCTCACTTTATATGTAACTTCGAGCCGCTGCTGTGACGCTGTACAAACTAGGGGTGTTCGATTCTAGGTTTTTTGGAGTCGACTCCGACTCCTGACTCCCACTGTATGGAATCGACTCCATTTACTTTACATCAAAACAGGGTCATAAATAAGGCAAGATGGCAGTCCTTACACACTTAATTAGTTTATCTTTCCCCAACGCGAAGCCTTAAAATCCCCTTATTAAAACAACACACGTTTAGCGAGACTGTCCAAATTAGTCCAATTTAGCGATGACTTGATGAGTATCAGTGTTGCTACCTAGCTAATTGCAGATACCTAATTTTACGAAGAGAAAAGTCACAAAACACATCTGTGGTTGAATATTATGTCAGTCTTAAACGAGAAAGAACGGATTCTTTGATGAATTCATCTCATTATAATGGCGCTAAATACACATGATCATTGTCTTAAAAGTGCTTGGACAGGAGAGTTTTTTATTATGTATGGTTAGTTTAATGATTATGAACACGGTTAACCATGGAAAATCAAATCTATATTTATTGCACTATAACCTACCATCAATACTAAAGCTGGCACGGAGATATGTATAATTACAAACTAAAGTCACTATGACTGTTATCTATTTCTAAAGTAAGCTACATGTAGGATAAATGTATGTGACAAAGTTTCTGCGACAGCTCTCTAACGCGATTCGTCAGTGTCCGAATTGCTCGCTTCATTTCGTTCATTCCTTACTTTATATAGGCTATGGATTCGAGAATCAGTAAACACAGCAACAGAGTCGACACCGAGAGTCGATTCCTGTGCTGGAGGAATCGACCCTGACTCTGGGGCTATTCAGTAGACTCCCCATCACTAGTACAAACGCTTGCAGTGTGAATACTCGCGCACGCTCTGCTCACGCTTGCAGTGTGAAACAGGCGTCAGCTGTGATTCAACAACAGCAGCATTAGTTCTGTGAAACAGCAAAACCAATGCTACTCACGTATCGAGCAAAGACAAAGCAACCTCGTCGTCTGTTTTCAGGCCGTTCCCTCAACAAAAAACCAATATGATTTTTCCATAGGCTTTTGGATTATCGCAAAAAAACAAAAAAACAAGCTCTGTGATCAGCAAAGGTTTATGATACTTACACGCTTTGTCCATAAAGATCATTTTCACACACAAACGCAACTTTTATGAATTTTGAAGCCTAAATGCAGAATTAAAAAGCTAAAGGTAGGCTATAAGCAAACTATACCACGGAACTATACACTTTCAATTTTTATCTAAAAACATTTTCCCAGAACTTTTGAGTTAGACTAGTTTATAAGAATTATGAGCCTAACTAGGCTTTAAAAGCGGACTGAGTTTACCTTTTCGGCGTAATGATGTTTTATCTCCCTGACAGCCATTTAGCCACTTGTTAGCAACCGCCTTTTTCAAGACACGTAACAGCTTAAAAAAAGTGGGGTAATACTGATGTATTTTATGTTGTAGAATAAAATGTGAAAGTGTCTTGAGCTTGTGTTCACCACAGACCTTATTTCAGCCATTTAACCAAAATCCCATTCAAAAAACCCAGTGACTTCAGAGCGATGGAACCGGAAGTGCTAAAATGCTAACTCGTGTCCGTGTTTTGGCCTACAAAGTGATGTCATACCTGCACCACTTTATTGCTGCTGGCTACAAGTGTTCTGGTGATCGGTCTAATCCACTTTTTTCTCCAATGCAATGACTATGTACAAACATTTTTTTCAGCACACACACAGAACAGACATCTAGCAAATATTCACAGAATTGTTTGTTTGGATGTTGTTTTCAATTTTCAATAGCTTTTAAATCGCTTACTGCACCTTTAACTTGGATAGCAGTAACATGGACAATATTTTATCAAAATATTTTCTTTCATGTTTCACAGAAGAAATAATGTCTTAGAAAGTCAATTACTAATCTAGGGTAATGTATGAACATTGTGAAACAAGGTTAAAATTGACCCAGGGTTAACGATTAAAAAAGTGCAAAAAGCCCAAATGTGGGTTTTGGATTTAGTATACTAAAGGTATCAGTACTAATTTAGTATACTATAGGCTATTGCCTACATTTTGTTAAACTTTTAGCAAAAACAGTGCCAAAAGGGACCAAAATCCATATTCATGTAATATATTAACTAACTAAAGATTTCATGTGCCTTTAAATCTGATGAGCTCATGCAATAATACATCAAACACACACACACACACACACATACTGTACTTAACCAAAGTAAAGTCACATTAAGGGGACTTAACTCCCCTTAATGTGACTATAATGCATATTATACAAAGTTTGTAAACACAAACAGGCTTAAGCAAAGTGATGAATAATCAAGCTCACACATTTCTTACCTTGGTAGGTGCATTTATGATAGATATATTGTACCCATACTGAAACGTTCCACCAATGCCAGCCGCCCAGACAGCCAGAAGAAGAGACTTACTGGGAACCTGTAGTTAATAGAGAACAAAAGGCAGAAGTGTTCAGATTTTGATCTAAACTTGCTGTTATCAACTAATATTTATACTGGTTAGGAGAAGATTAGAGGAAAACTGCGGTATTGCAACAGCAACTGAAGAGCTTTGAAGTTTGTTTGTGTTAGTTCACAGTGCATTAAATAATGTTAACAGATATGATTAGTAAATGTTGAAATGAACATTAAGATTAATAAATGCTTTAGAAGTATTGTTTATTGTTCATGTTCATGTAAACTAATATAGTTAAATAATGTTAACAAATGGAACCTAATTGCAAAGTGTGAAATAGTGCTGGGGGTAACGCATTACAAGTAACTTGAGTTATGTCATCAGATTACTTTTTCAATTAACTAGTAAAGTAACGCATTACTTTTTACAGTTCTCCTGTCCCCATGTTGAGTGAAATAAAGTGCAGAGGCATTTTGTGGTTATTGTAGTTCTAGACTAAATGTGAACATGCATTTACTCATCTTACTTGCACGAAAATATTCAGTATTTTTCAAAATATATAAAAACAGACTCTGAATTTTACACAAACCTGTAATAATTAACTATATTATATACTCTAATATACTTTATGTATTTAATCTCACTTTATTAACCTTAATATTTGCCAAAAATAGAACTTTTTTGATGTTATTAAAAAACAAATAATCAAGCCCAGTCCAGGGAGAAAAAGTAATGCAAAAGCAATGTAACGCATTACTTTTCATACAAAGTAACTAAGTAATGCAATCAGTTACTTTTGGAAGTAACGCAATATTGTAATGCATTACTTTTAAAAGTAACTTTCCCCAACACTGTTACTAAACATATGCATATTCAAAAATATATGCAAAAAAGATATGTACAAAATACAACAAATATACAACAATCTAAAAAAAATGAATGTAATATGCAAGACATAAACATAGCAAGTACTTTTAAAACATCATGTCTTGTCCATCACTGTTCATTATAACTATAGTGCTGAGTACTATAACCTGCTAGTACTGATTATTTTATATATTAGAAATAATAAAACAATTTGTCATATGTATTTAAAAAATAATAATAATTACAAGAATAATTTTAAGCATACCTTTATTTGTTGAACTGGTTCTTTGAAGTCTTTAAGTAAAGGTTGATATTCCTTAAGCTCTCCATTGTCTTTGCCCATTTTTGAAACTCGTCCAAAATATTTTAACATTTCACTTAATATTCTAAACGTCTCTTAATCACAGATCTGAAATATGAACTCATCCTAGGACAGAACTGCTCTTAAAGCTGAGGTCCATAACAGATATACTAGCAGAAATACAATCATGCTGTTGTTCAGAGCATGAACAGTGAAAACTGAATGGGTTCAGAGTTGATTCAGGATGAAATTCCCTTTAGAGCCACAGAGAAGCTCTTTAGGACGTCTAACATTTTTTGTCTTTTAACACATGCATATCAATTGCTTTTCCACGCTTAGTCCTGTGGATAATGCAATGAGAGCCCTTGTGGTGGACCGTAAATTCAAAATTCAAATGAAAGCTTACCTTTTTTCTTAAAGTCGTAGACTCTTCTGGCCAATTCATTTTAAGTTCATTCATTTATAGCAACTTTAGAGTGCTAAAGAAAGAAGTTTATTCCATCATACCTTCTAGGTCTCACTGCAAAGATTAACTTTGAAGGAGCGGTAGGTCTGTGTGCAGTCATTAGTGTAATCATAAGCTCCAGTTGACCACTGGACAAACCCCAGTTACTTGAGGTGCAAATTCAGAATTCTGCATGTGAGATGATGTGATTACAGTTGGATTGTCCTCTAATGGTTATTTGTAATGATGACTAATGAAATACTTCATGCTAACTGGCTCTTATATGTATGAGAAGAAACATTTATTCAACTATATTAAGCATTGTGTTGTTTGGCCTTGATCACAAAGAGCACATTGTTGCTGTTGCAGTCAAGTGACCTGCAGAGCCCATAAGCCTCTTTCTGATTCATAGAGACCTGAACCAGTTTGGAAGGCTCTGACCATACCAGTGTCATCATATTAAGTGGGCATTTAAAGTCTATATTTCATATAAAGGCATGGTAGTGGGTAGGCTTATGTTATATAGGTCAATAAATGATTATCTGAAATGCTTGTGACAGAAAGAAATGTTGTGTTGCCTCACCAAACTCATATCTTCAGTAGCAGATACACACACACACACACACACACACAGTTAAGTCTTTGACTTAACTCCACTTAATGTGACTATAATGCATATATATATACACATACACACTGATCAGGCATAACATTATGAACACCTTCCTAATATAGTGTTGGTCCCCCTTTTGCTCCCCTGACCTGTCGGGGCATGGGCTCCACTAGACCCCTAAAGGTGTGCTGTGGTATCTGGCACCAAGATGTTAGCAGCAGATTCTTTAAGTCCTGTAAGTTGCGAGGTGGAGCCTCCATGGATCGGACTTGTTTGTTCAGCACATCCCACAGATGCTCGACTGGATTGAGATCTGGGGAATTTGGAGGACAAGTCAACACTTCAGACTCGTTGTTGTGCTCCTTAAACCATTCCTGAACCATTTTTGCTTTGTGGCAGTGCGCATTATCCTCCTGAAAGAGGCCACAGCCACCAGGGAATACCGTTTCCATGAAAGGGTGTACATGGTCTGCAACAATGCTTAGGTAGGTGGTACGTGTCAAAGTAACATCCACATGGATGGCAGGACCCAAGATTTCCCAGCAGAACATTGCCCAAAGCATCACACTGCCTCCAAGGGCTTGCGTTCTTCCCATAGTGCATCCTGGTGCCATGTGTTCCCCAGGTAAGTAACTCACCTTCGCTCCCCTCATGCATCAATGGTCATGGTCATGGTCACCACTGTTCCTTCCTTGGACCACTTTTGATAGATACTGACCACTGCAGACTGGGAACACCTCACAAGATCTTCAGTTTTGGAGATGTTCTGACCCAGTCGTCTAGCCATCACAATTTGGCCCTTGTCAGACTCACTCAAATCCTTACACTTGCCCATTTTTCCTGCTTCTAACACATCAACTTTGAGGACAAAAGGTTCACTTGCAGCCTAATATATCCCACTCGATAAACGTCTAACAGGTGCCGTGTTGAAGAGACAATCAGTGTTATTCACTTCACGTGTCGGTGGCCATAATGTTATGCCTGATCGGTGTATATATACTGTACATACATACACAAACTCTCTCTCTCTCTCTCTCACACACACACACACACACACATATATATATATATATATATATATTTCACTACTGGTTTAGACAAAAATGGCCTATATTGAAAACATAAAACTATGTAGAGTAAAAGATTTGTGTACATCAGTGCACAACATATTGCCATTTTTGGGATTTTTAAATATTCATTTAAAAAATATATTCTTGCTGAATAGGGGGCACATAGTGAGGCAAAATGAGTCTGATTTACATTTTGTGCCTAAACATTTTTCCCCATTCAGAGCATAATGTCTTGAGCTTTCCAATGAACCCTTTTCATTCTTTAATTTCTATAAAGAACAACTGTAAAGCTTTGAAAAATAATTAATGTAACATTTATATGATATTTCTAAGAGATATTTCGCTTCCATTATTGTGCATATATGGATGTAGACCTATATGTTTTTTAACTGTTTCCCCTGTAAAATAATAATAGTATAATGTCTTAATAATATTATTTTGGTTGATTTATTAATTTTTAGTTTTGTTTTCTGTTTGTTTTATTGTTTGCTATGTTGTATATAAATGAATGGTTTGATTTTATCCAGAAAATCCATGTGACCTGAAGCCCCGCCCCCTGTGCGCTCACGTGATCTCCGTGCGCCTGGTAACAGCGAAAGCGTCGTTCACGCTATGGAGATTGAGAAGCTGTGCTCGAGGAGCCGTGGAAGATTTCGTTCGCGTACTTTCAAACAGCTCCGACATCACACACACATGCGGTCCATTCACAATAACACTGGCACACTGATTGGGATACCCGAATAAGTGTCTTAAGGCTTGGGACAGTAAGTTTTGTTTTGTTTTGTTCTCGCGAACTTAACTGAATTTAATATGCGTCAACGTATGTCTGATGTAGTTTAATAGTAGGGGTTAATAGCAAGCGATGTTGCATGTATGTCATGCAGCACTTGCTGGTTTGCCTTCAAAAGAGCAATTCATTTTGCACTGGCACGGTGGCACCTGTATATTTACACCTAAATGTGAATGTGTGTATATACGTTAGCTGTTTCATTTCATATGAAGGTTTATTGCAGAAGATGTCAACTGGAGGTATTGGTTTGGCCAAAAATTGCCATATTGCATCTTTCTTGTTACCTAATGCGATGAGGAACTAATGCACTTAATAGGATTCAGGTCGCCCTCCCTGTCTTCCTGTAGCTCTCAGAAGCAAGCTGTGCCCATACATAACTGAGCCCAATACATAACTGATTACCAGCTTATGCTAGAGACACATTAGCATCTGTTTTTGGCAGGTAATAGCTCCCTTGTGAGGTTGCCAGGGACTGATGTCTTCATCAACATGTAAAAAAAAAACGTGTAATTCTCACAGATCCCCAAAGAGTCTGTAGATGTCTTGCAACGTGGGGAGATGAGAAAGGCTTCCTGATATCGGGTGATTGGATGCCCATACAAACATGGGGAAACTACAGAGCAAGTTCCGGCGACGCTCAGACCTTTACAAGTGAGATATGATGAGAAATAATGATTTGACAGATGGTTGTGATGAGTTTATGGTCATTGAAGCTGTATTGTTGTTATTACCTTGATAGGGTCAAAGAGGGGGCGGATACTGCACTTGTGCCCCAGGTAGTGCAGTATGAACCCGCTCACATGGATGCCATCAACTGTGTCGTCAGCCTGACCTCTGACCTGTGCGTGTCAGGGGGGCATGACCAGGTGAGCTGGAGAAGCATTGAATAGCGGAGGTTTTGACATTAACTACTGTAGTGGCATTGGATGACAAAGGTGAAGTAATTGCTTCAGCACCCAATGGAAATGCAAAAACAATTGACCCTTTACTGCTCTGCCCTGTTGGTTAATGTTGCTGACTGATAATAAAGTAGTTAAAATTGAATGGAATGAATTTCAAAGCATTTTATCTTTAGTTTTTCTTTAAAGAACCTGTTAATATACACCGTAGTGTTATAAAACTGCAGCAAAGTGAACCTTAAGTGAAGTCAGTGTTATTGTAAATTAAACTAATAAAAATAGTTTTTGTTAACTAAAATAAAACTGAAATAAAATAAAATAGAAATATTAGATGACAACTTTGAGATGATGATAATTTAGAGTGTTTTTAAAGAATATTAATAACTGAAATAAGTTGAAGTACTTAAATTACTAGAAAATTATCCAAATTAAAAGTTTGTTTTTACATAAAATATGCGTGTGAACTGTGTATAATTATGTATATTTAAATACACACACATACATGTAGGCTATATATTTAAGAAATATTTCCATGTATCTACTGTATAATACATCTATAATTTATATTATATATAAATATTTGATATATAAATATAACACATTTTTTTTTAAATATATAACATGCATGTGTGTGTATTTAAATATACATGATAATTATACACAGTACACACACATATATTATGTAAAAACAAACTTTTATTTTGGATGCGATTAATCACAGTTTATCATTTGGCAGCACTAAAAATTACTAAAACTGAACTAAAAATTATAATAGAAGAGAATAATAGAAATATTTAAAAAGTTATAAAAACTACAAAAATGCATAATAAAAGTACTAAAACTTAAATTGAAAAAATTAATGAATTAATAAATACTATAATAATATCAAAATAATACTAAAATAATACTAGTGAAAATCAACTAACCATTACTAATTTACTCTTAGTTACTATCAATACAGAAGTAACTAAATTGATAGTAACTATCCAAAGTTACTATCAACACATACATTAAATTATGTTTAATTTTTTTATGGTCTCAATAGACTTCTGTATGTTTGTAAAGCATCATTACTGGTGCTTTTTTTGTTCATAGTAACTTGAACAAACCTTTAAATCTTCATTATTACAGCTCTGTGGAATACGTGATTCTGATTGGTCAAAAGCAGCATGGTCAAAGGCAGCAAGCATGGTCTGTGGTCAAATATATTTGTATACTGACATTGTAACTGTCATCATAACTGTATTTTTGACTGTTGTCCCTGACGTCTCAATTTCCTACACTGTGATAGAGCTTCATGATGACATTCTTTGTATGATAAAGGAATGCATCTTTTTTTTTTCTTTTCTTTGAAAGAAATTAATACTTTTATTCAGCAAGGACACATTAAATTGATCAAAAGTGACAATAAAGACATTTATAATGTTATAAAATATTTCTGTTTAAAAAAAAAATTCTATTCATCAAAGAGTCTTGAAAAACGTCTACTGTTACCACCAAAAATATGAAACAGCACAACTGTTTTCAACATTGATAATAATAAGAAATGTTTCTTGAGCAGCAAATCAGCATAATAGAATGAATTCTTAAGGATCATGTGACACTGAAGACTGGAGTAATGATGCTGAAAATTCAGCTTTGCATCAGGAATAAATTACATTTTAACATTTTTTTTTTTTTTGAAAATACACCCCTTTGGGATTATACAAGATCTGTATCATCCTGTTAGTTGTACACATTACACTTTGGCGTGTAACTCGTCCCTCACTGTTTGTGAAATGGACATGAATGATTCCTTAAATTACACTGCTCATTGAGGAGAGATGTGCTTGTACATTTCTTAGTATTTTTGCCTGGGGTGTGTTAAAACTGGGAAGCAGCTATCTAGCAACCACCCGGAACACCATAGCAACGTGCTTAAACCACTCTGAACATCATAGCAACATTGGACAACATGCTAACATCAAGCATGTAAAATTCTAGCTACTTTTGCAGTTCACTTTGGTGCCACTAGGAATTAAATGCTCCACATTTAAGGCTTATATATAAACTGGCAATAATCATAATAATATCATGTTCAATGTTTGATTGAAATATGCATTTTAATATGATTTGTGGTGTTGTTTTTTGGTCAGGCTGTTGTTGTCTATGACTGGAAAGCTGGAAAACTGTGTAAATCATTCCAGGGCCACAGCAGAGAGATTACAAAGGTAATAAAACTACAGTAAGTCTTTCTAATTAGATTCAACAAGAAATACCGGATCCTGCTTTGACTTCTTTTGGAACCGTTTTCATTGGTGGTACAAAAATATACACAACAGATTTTGTTAAAAGGTACACTATGTAACTTTTGGCCCTACTTTTGGCAGTTAAAAAACAAAACTTTATGCATTTTGCAAAGAACATTGTTTTGGTTGTGCTTTGGCTCTGTGTGACTGTGCAGATGAATATGGTTATCCTGCTGCTCATAAAACATTCACTACTAGGCTTAAAGGTGGACTCAGTATTATTTCAAATACACTGTTTGGAAGTTAGTGGGCCGATACCAACAACAAACGTCTAACCAATCAGCATTAGGGGGGTGTATGACGGGCAAGAGGGAGATTTAAAAAAAAACAAAACTGCAGGATGAGAGATGGGACACAATACAAAAGAGCTCAAAAGAATATCACTGGAATGAAGGTTTATGACTGGGCAAGCGCTTTAGGATCCGCGTTTATATTAGAAAAACTTTCTAGCACTGGAGAGAGCTAAGTGGGAAGGCCTGAAAACAGACACGGAGGCTTTCCTTCTCATCTAAGTAACACTGCGCTTTATTTTTCATGAAGCATTTTGTTGCGCGTCAGCTATGATAAACAGACATCCACTCGTATTGCGTGTGTAACAGTGACCAGATAGTGAGAGTTGAGCAGGTAAACCACTGCACACTGACGACCACTAGAGAATGAGGTGTTTAGTGTCATTGTTAGTGCATTCGCCTCACATGCCAGCAGCAATCGGGCCAGGGTTCGAGACCGACTTGGAGCAGGGTGGTTAGGATTGGAGTGTGAGTTTTGGAGGCGGAGCAATGAAGAGAGGGGTGGGTTTGTTTGGGTTGATTTCAAATATCAACAGTGTTCAACAATGAATTTGAGAAATCGCATACTGCACTTTTAAGAGATACAGTATAACCAGTTTAGAAAGGATCTCAAGCTGACTATCTGAAGAGCTTTACCCATTAATAGACACTGTACTTCCTTTAAATAAATGAATTCCAGCACAGCGCTACAACAACTATAATGAAACTCTGTTAAAGAGCTACATATGGCAGTGTATTTGTTCAATAAAATACCTTACTCACTTGTTGAGTAATAAAAACTGTCTCCATGTCATCTTTACAACTTTTCAAATCCCTTAGTTCTCGTCATATCCGAAAAGCCAAGCCAATGTTGATTCTTGTTTTATTACAAACTCTGTCTTGCTCATTGTGACCACTAACCTGTGCCACTCCCACACCATGCATGCGTCAAAGTAGCCAGAGCAACTTTTCTCTATTTACGTATATGACGAGACACACTCTAGTGATGTACTGTATGTATGCGATTTCCTGCAAAAACCATTCTGACTGGTCTAAAATATAAACACTTATAATAGGCTTACCTTAATGAATAAGGGTAAGACAAACACGTTTTTTAAGAAGGATTGATGATGTATTTACTCGTTATTTAAATTTGAACAAAAAAAGTTACATAATGTACCTTTACATGTTTTGCACACATAGAGATGAAGTAATGAATAAGTGTGTTTTTGATATATGTACGATATAAATATCTCTGTTTTCCTTTAGTTGTGTTGTCTTAAAGGAAGTTCCTTAATCTTCAGTGCGTCCCGGGATAAGACGGTACTGATGTGGGATTTGGGTCGAGATACAGAACCCGTCCAGGAGTTCTGTGGCCATGAACTCGTAGTTAACGGGGTAGCGGTCAGCCCAGGTGAACAAACGCTCAAACAATAACATGCAGTGTCCACAAAATCTCAAACACGATCCTGTAATGTGTGTTTTTTTCTTATTCTTTTTTGTCTTGTAGATGGCACAAAGCTGTGCACGGGCTCTCGTGATAACTCCATGTCCCTTTGGGACATTGAGTTAGGAGAATGTCTGCAGAGAAACACCATCTCACGTAACCTGGTTAGAAAAGCTAGTCTTGAGAAATATGCTAATATTTATGTTCTAATATTCTTGTGCATGTATTAGCGGTTACTTATACTATGTGGCTGTTGAAAGCTTGCTTCTGATTGGTTGACGAACGTTCTAAAGTGTGCAATTACTTTCCTGTAATCACACAGTTAAAGTAGTTCCAGGCAGGTTTTGACTGCATTACAGTTCCATATAACTTTGCCAAATGATTTCAGCATTTTCAAAGGTCCTTACAGAATACAGAAGCAAATGAACCAAAACCCACAAAGACACTGACCAAGCAAGTAAATAGAACAAACAATAGGATAAAAATGAAGAACTATTTGTCATGTTTTCCTCACAGAATTATGTTTTATTATCCATGGAAAGCACATTCTCTTTCTCCCGCTCTCTCTCCCATACAAACACACACATACAGTACAGACACACAGACGGAAACATTCACATGCACAGAAACTCGATGACTGCGCTGTCCTGTGACTTAATCAATAAAATAGTTTCGCATCTGCAAAACTACATGACGTTTCTCAGTAGCGAGGTAGTAACGTCGCTGTTTTTGAAGCAGTTAAACTTACAGCTTCACTATTAGTAGAGTTGCTGCTGCCGAACACCGTTGAGAGACACACAGACACAGGTTATTCATATCAAACTCTCTCCAATAACTGCATTAGTCTGGATATCAATGGCTCAAGCCTCCGTTACTAGCTCTCAAACTACGTCTTGGAATTTGCAACGGAGGTTTGAGATGAGATGCATAAGAAATTAGTCCTACACACAAGAGCATTTTAAGGACAAAAACCAGACAAATGTCTTGAAATAAAACATCTGAACAAGTCTTGAGATATGGTAACCACTTATTTATCTAATAATTCAATGGCCCGGAGTCAATTATTCCTTACTTGTGCATTAATATTATTGTTAGTCACTGAATATGAATGTGTCTTGTCCTGTTGCCCTCTGTTTCAGGTGACCCATGTGTGCTGGGTACCAGGAAGCACATCTATTGTCCAAACCTCAGAAGACAAAACTATCAGGTCAGATGATCATGATATGGCATATGATCTTTTATGTTGATGTACAGTCTTTGTTTGCAAAGATGCGTTTCTCTGGAAATATCTACTAAACAAATAACAAGCTACGTGATTGTTTATATCATTGCAAAATGTGAACTGTATCATCACACAGCATTAATATTATAATGCATTAACTAAAATTAACTAATAATAGAGCATTTTAATCTTAGTTAATGTTAATAATTGAAATACCATTCATTACAAAATACATGTTAATTTACCTTTATTTAGCTTTTTGTATTTGTATTTTTAGCTTTAGATAATGCATTTACTAAAATTGAACAAAGACTACTCATTTGAGACAGTATTTTTAATCTTTGTTTGTTTATTTATTAAAATACTTGCACGTAAAATACTAAAATAATTCATTGTTATGTCCAGTTCATGTCCAATAAATAATATTAACAAACACAACTTTTGATTTTAATAATGTATTAGTAAATGTTGAAATTAACATTAACTAAGATTAATAAATGCATTAGAATTATTTTTCATTGTACTCATGTAAAGTGATATATACTAACTATATAGCAGATCTCAACAGCTTGATTTCTTGTATCATTGCATAATGTAAACTATGCTGTGTAACACTTTATTTCGATGGTCCACTTTAGACATTCTACTAAATATAAGTAACTTTGCAACCACGTGTCAACTAGTTCTCATTAGAGTATTAGAAGACTGTCTGATTAATATCTGCTAACTCTTTATTTTGATGGTCAGCAGACATTCAACTGACTATAAGTAACTTTGCAACTACATGTCAACTAATCCTACTAATCCGGACTCTAAACCCCAACCTAACAGTCTACTACAGTCTACTAATAATCTAATGAGAGTTAGTTGCAAAGTTACTTACCGTTAGTAGAATGTCTAAAATGGACCATTGAAATAAAGTGTAACCATATATTGTCACACAGCTCTAATCTGCTAAATACGACTATAAGACATGTAGATATTAAGAAATTATGAACATTAAAGGGGACCCTTTTTATTCATTAAGTCTCAGGTGTCCCCAGAATGTGTCTGTGAAGTTTCAGCTTAAAATACCCCACAGGTCATTTATTATACCATGTTGTAAATGCCCATTTTTAAGAGGAGACAAAAACATGCTGTTTTCGTGCATGTATCTTTAAAATGCAAATAAGCTGCTGCTCCCCACCCCACTTTCAGAAGAGGGCGGAGCCTGTACAGCTCGTGCCTCAGATGCTCTGCCAAAAACGAACTAAACATCTGTTTGGTTTTGATTATCATCTCTATCGCAGCCACACTTATGTGACATTGCAGTTCTTCATCATCATTAAAGTTTATTATTCGCATGCGTTTTAAAGCCATATCAGTTTAAACTTCAGATATATGGTTTTGAGCACACACATTTAAAGCATGCGCACAGAAAGCTGTCTGTCAGAAACCAATTTCTCTTTAGCGTCTTATTGTGTTTAAACTGTCAAATACACACAAGGTTATGTCAAAAACACACAAAATTTACATAAACAGTTGGTTATGCCTATGAACGTAAACAGCAAGTAAAGAAATCGCATTTGTTTATTAGATCTGTGTATTAAAGTGAAAGCAGCGTAATATACAGTACCTACTGCTACATATGCTGTTACTATGAATTAAACGACATAAGAAAGCTGAAAATCACTCACTGCTCTTGATTGAATAACTTTAGTAGCTTTAATAAGAATACATTTCTTACTTAAATGCTGCTGTTAAATGCTCTAGCGAGGAGATATACATAGCGAACTGTGTACACCTCACTCAGGGCAGGAGCTAAGCTAATCAGGCAGATTCTGTCACCAGTTGTGGGTGGAGCCTGTTTCAATGTGACGTCACATTGGAGTACATTCCTGAACAGCTTATTTTGAGACGTGGTTTCAGATTTATGAGGAAAATAACAAACTGAGTGGATGGATTTTTACCTGAATAGGGTGGTTGTGTACACACACTGCAGACAAATAAATGTTAAAAAACAATATAAAAGTGAATTTTGCATAATAGGTCCCCTTTTAACATCAGGATTTTAATGGGGAAAAAAAAAAACTGTGTGTGAAAAGTGCTATATAACTAAAATTGAATTTACTTTGTTAGTGTGTTGATGTGTACTGTCTGTCTCAGGGTGTGGGATAGTCGTACCTGGCAGGTGACTAACACATTTCCTGCAAAGCAGTACATTCAGACACACTGTGACATCAGCTCCAACTGTTACCACCTGCTGTCGTCCAGCAACGGTTTCGGTGGGCAGGGTTGTGAGGCCACGGTGAGTGTGTGTGTACAGATACTGCCAGGACACAGCTGTGCATGTGCATAAGTTTATGGGTCAATGACATGTTTTTGTGTCCAAGTGCATTATTTCCTTTTGAAATAATTTGACAAATTCATTAAATACATCACTTTATTCTATAAAAACCTATTTAGTTTGAATTCATTTTTAGTACATTTAAATAATACATATTATTTTATGTTTTGTTATCTTAAACCCCCAAAATGTCAGGTGATGCAACTGTCCGAACAAATGAACAGACTAAGAAAACTATTTAAAATGGTGTCTTAATAATAAACAAAAATTAAAAACTAAATACTATGGCATTATATTAGGTTTGAAATCTTTCATATAAACAAATTTTATAAATATCAGTAGTTTTAAAGCTGTTGAGATAAGTTTTGTCAAGCAATTTGTATATTCTCAAATATCAGGGTGGCACAACTGCAAACATGGCTCTTTTATTATGAATTGACAAGCTAATAACAGTAAACATGATAATGCATCATCCAGAGGACCCAAACTGATCCTTGTGGCGGAGTGAAAAGATTTGTAGATCTCTTTCAAATACTGGTAAAAACTGCTTATTTCACGTATGGGTAGGTTGGTACACTTTCCATGTCAAATGGTACAACTACAGTATATACATTCAACTATTTGGTTGTACTGCTTTACATATGAAAAAAAAAAATACATAATTTAAACACTTTGAAATGTTATTTAACAACTGAAACTTGTTTAAACACATTGTTCATGAATATGCATTACATCAGATTTAAAATAGATTGAATAGATAAAAAAAAAATTAATTCTTTTTTTTTTAAGCTTTATTTGTCAGTGTGCCTTATATGTTTGTGTGTTGATGCTTGTGTGTAGCTGTGGGACCTCAGACAGCCCGGCTGTAAGGTGGCCGAATACAGAGGACACCTGCAGACTACAGCATGCTGCGTGTTTGTGCCTCCCCGTCCCGGGTGTCCTGCCCTCGTGGCGTCGTCATCGTATGACAGCTCAGTAAAAATATGGGATCAGAACACTGCAGGTAACAAACACACATGCACTTGTATTCTGTTTTTTAAACACAAGAGGATTAACCAGGTGGCTTGTGGGTTCATAAGCCAGTTTCCTGATTTTGGAAGCCAAGTCAAGCTAAGATGTTTAGGTAAAAGGATGAAAAAGAAACTTTTAAGAGGAGGCAAACTCAGCTGGGGAGGCCCATCTTCTTTGGTTGGCATATATTTAAATAAATATAAATATTTTATAAATATGTGCCACATATTAATTAAAAATGATATAGTATACATAAATATATAGTCTTAAATGTTTATTATTACAATACTGTTGAAAAGTTTGGGATTAGTAAGATTTTTTTGAAAGAAATTCATACTTTTATTCAGAAAGAATGCATTAAATTGATCAAAAGTGACAGTTAAGACATTTTTATTAAAAATATTTTTCAAACAATTGCTGTTTTGAACTTTAGGTTTTGATGACATGTGGAATTTTAAATGCAAACTATTCCTGTTTCCCAAATACCAAAAAAAAAAAAAAAAAAAAGACTGACACTTTATCAATAAATAACACTTGCTATGTTTTCATCCAAAGTTGCAAATTTAACTTATTCTCAGATTTGGAATCACACATAAATCATTTGCGAATAAAGTAATGTTTCCATCCCATGTTTTTAAGAGAACAAAATCATCACTTCCTGGGAAATTGGTGCAAAATATCTAATAAAAATGGAAGTTGCTGCAATCGTAGAAGCCACTGTGACTCTTTTTTTTGCATCTCAGAGCTCGCAGATGAAACGCAATAAATGTTGTCATGTTATCTTACGTTTGGTTCCTGGTGTTTGGGAATGCAATCGTGTGAGACAGTTCTAGGAGAGAATAAAAAAAATTATTTTAATGACAGACTTTGGCTCAGGCTTTTCAGAATGACCAAACCAACAGAGATGCTGTGCAATGAAATTGGTCTGCTGTACTGAGGCAAAGTCACATGAGTTTTTTGTTGAGCTTTGAGGGATTTATTCAGTAAATGTGCATAGTAGTTTATGCACGTCTTGTAATCAGATAAAACATTTATCCACCGCATGTTTTTTTTGTTTTTTTATGCACATCTTGGCATTTCCATCCAGTGTTTATTTTATTTTTTTTTTTTTTTATATACAATATTCCAAAATGTACATAAAAACAGGTGGATGGAATCATGGCTACTGTCAAAAGCAACAGTTAACACACTACATTTAGTGTATATCATGCTTTTGGCAACAAATAGCTTTTCCTAAAAATGTCAGGCCAGGATAATCGCAAAAAAATGTGTCACGTCAGCTTTAAATCCACATGGTTTGATTCTTGTCTCCTCCATATTCTCTCTTCAGCATGTTTGTACACATTAACGCTGGACGGTTCAGGGCCTTTGGTGTCTCTGGCTCCGTGTGATTCCAGCAGTCTCCTGTGTGCCAGTTTTAACACAGGACTGCACCAGCTGCATCTGGATCAGGGAACAGTGCCCAGCCTCGCTGAAGTGGCTCGCTTCTGACTTCCATCTGGACCACCTGCAAAATCAAACTGACAGGTTAAAACGAACAACTTTAATAACTGGAACTCCTGGAAATGAAAATGTACACTACGTTGACAAAAAGTATGTGTACACCCTATTCTAAACAGCTTGGACATCTCGGCTACACCCATTACTAACAGAAGCATAAAATCAAGTGTGAATCCATGCAATCTGTTCGCATCCATGATCCAGCATGTTTTTGGCCATGTAGCGTATGATCACCTGACCACATGAAACATTGAAGAGTGTAAAAACTTAATTAACTTTCCTAAAGGAAAGAGACTAGGTGGCTGTAAAACTCTCTACCCGCAGGGATGATTACTGTATGGGAATTTTTCTCCATTTCCAAATGCAACCCTGAGATAAGATAGGTGCTGTTGTTTGTGTGTGTGTGTGTGTGTGGCTGCTGAATATGCTTGAATATGTTAATTGAGGCCAGGGGTGTAAAGTACTGGAGTAATTGTACTTCATTAAATGCTAAAGTATTATTTTAGGAAATGTATATGGTACTTTGACTACTGTTGAAAAAAAAAAAAATCATACTTTATACTTCCTAGAATTTAATTTAGAGCTTCAAAATACAAACATATTTTGCATTATCATGGTTTAAAATAATTTCATTCTTTTTTCTTTTTTTTTGCCTACTGAGCTAACAAATCTTAACTTTTATTTGAAACGTCCAAATCCATTCCATTGTGAAATATGATTGGCCACAACAACATTTAACATTGCCAAGAATCTGATTAATCCATTTGGATTATAACCACCATTTATAGGCAGGATTAACTAAAATAAGGTTAATCAAACGGGTTTCAGAATATGTGTGGAGTCAGCCTTTGTCTTTAGAAAGAAAAAAATATGATCAAATCATGAGACTATAAAAACTTGTTTAATCAGTTTGAAGATAAAATGTTTACTTTTAGTTTTTCTAATGCATAACTACAATGAAGCATTGTTTTATGCGTTCCCACATATATATGGCAGGATACTTTGACCTGTAATTGAGTGAAATTTAGAAAAACAAAAGGAATATGTTTACTCTGCCTTGAGTATAATTTCTCTGCACTTTTACACCCCCGTTGAAGACCTCTTTGCACTAGGTAACGGCTAATGGGTCGAAATGGTTCACTGCCAAAGTCACGCAGACAGTAGCATAGAAAGATAAGAAATCTCAGGCTCTCTCTCCCTCTATCTCCCTCTCAGTTACACATACACAGACTTTTCACAGAGAAGCTTCTAGAGTTTACATACACACACACATTTAAACATTTATGTAAAGAGTCTTCTCTTTTATTTCCTGAGGCCAGTTATGAGTTGATGTGACCATTTAGAGAATTAAATACAAAAACAGCAGATCTCAAAATTCTTCCAGAGACAAGTGGCCAGGCAACAGAGAATGTAAAGTCAATGAAAATCAGTGATGCAATGTGTTTTGTTGTTGTTGTTTTTAATTTTTTTTTTTTCTTTAATATTACTACTATAGTTCTAGAATAAAAAGAATATTGCAGCTTTTTTTCAGCTAATACTGCCTTGCCAACACCGGCAGTGTTGATTCCATATGTATTTAAAAATGAGAAACTGTCATTGTTTTGAAACTTTTTTTTCACAAACATATTGACCAAAGAGTTTTTGTTTAATGTATTGTTTTATTTCTGCATAATGCACAGTGGTCCCAAAGTATTTTTATACTTAAATCACACTTAAAACTGCCTGAATGTCATTGCCTCAGATACAAAATATCAAATAAATGTTGCTACACTCTGAAAAATAAAGGTTCTTTAATGGCATTGATGGTTCCATAAAGAACCTTTGATATCCATAGAACCTTTCCATTGCACAAACTGTTCTTTAGATTTTTCAAATGTTCCAAATATGGGTCTTTTTCACTTTACGGTTCTTTGAGGAACCCAGAATGGTGGTTCTATGGCATTGCTGTGAAAACCCCCTTTTGGAACCTTTATTTTTAAGAGTGGAGAGCTTTTCTCAAAACTGAATTTCTGAGGCTATTTTATTTAATTTTATGTAGTGCAAAAAAACAGGTTGTAGTTCATCACATTAAAGCATTAGTTCACTCCAAAATGGAAATTTGATTTACTCACCCTCAAGCCATCCTAGGTGTATGTCTTTCTTCTTTTAGATGAACACAATCAGCAGGGTTGCCAGGTTTTCGCAACAAAACCCGCCCAATTTTTGCTCAAAACTAGCCCAAAACAGTAAAAATTGTGTTCCGAGGAATAAAATCTGCATTTTTTGCGGGGTTCCTCTGGTAAAATTCGCATTCCAGGGGCTAAATATCATATTATTTGGGGTCGCCTCAACCTGCTTCACGCTTTATAATGGTAGTGAGTGGGGGGCGCGATTTTTGTGATGTGTATGGCAGTCTGCCGGAAGCTAGTTATTATAGTTTATAAGGTTTTAAATATGGATAATTTTCTTACAAAAGCCCATCACTTCGCTTCAGAAGGCTTTTATTAACCCCCTGGAGCCGTATGGATTGTTTTTTTGATGGATGGATGCATTTTTTTGGGCTTTAAAATCACACACCCCATTCACTGCCATAATAAAGCTTGGAAGAGCCAGGTATTTTTAAATATATCTCCGATTGTGTCCGTCTGAAAAAAAGATGGTCATATACACCTAGGATGTCCCTAAATGACCCTAAATTGTGGGATAATTTACATTTTTGGGTGAACTATCCCTTTAATGTTTGTCAACGTTTTTTGTCTTATGCAATGATGACATTCATCCAAGTGTCTGAATGTTTTTTTCAGCGTTAGCAGAATATTGATGAACAAACAGCGGAAAGGACAGTCATGTACTGTGTAATGTTGTTTTAATGATACAGAAGGATGTAAAGGTTACACTGATGTGTTTATTTGAATATTATGTAAATTATGTGGTGTCGAGATATCAATTTGAAGGAAATGTTAATGTATTTGCACGTTACGTGATAAATTATTTCAGTTCAGTGAGGAGAATCCTTTTTTTGGCTCTGTTTGCATAAAGACAACAGGACATGGAAACATCTGTGGAATAATACGTGTAGCTTGATCATTGCTGTACTTTTTCAAAACCATATCAAAAGATGGTATGATATTTATTAACATCTTAAATATGTCTTATTTGATCAGAATTAGTTGTATGTATGTATGTATATATATAATATATTTATATTTATATATATATATATATATATATATATATATATATATATATATATATATAACACTCTTATTATGAATTATGATTATTATTTTAAAATACTAACAATACAACCACTGTACCAATGTTCTTTTTAAAATACCATAAATCGTCTCTATTCTCATCATGGTACTGTCACAGTGCTTTTTTTTTTTTTTTTTTTTTTTATATATAAATAAATACACTCTTTAGTTAGTAAAGATGAACACTTTTAGACACGCAGTCTTCACTTCAGTCTTCAGACCAGGTATGTATTCCCTATTCCCTCTTTGTTTCTCTGTCTTTTAGGCCAGGATGGTAGAGTTTACACTGCTGATCTGCCTGGCGGCCACATTTGACTACTTGCTGCATTTCCTCCTGCCTGCTGCTCCAGTATTCAAATGCTGCCATTCTTTATAGCACTGTGGTAGAGAGAGGCTGAGAAAAAAAAAAAAAAAAAAAAAAAGTGGTAGAGTAACTCTTGGTGTTTTGTTTTGTTTTTCTATGTAAAACATGTCAGGAGAACTCTGGTAGATGTCCAAAGAGAAAGAGAGCGACACGGACACATCTCGTTCTCTCTCAAAGGCAACAAAGACGCAAACCACAGCCTCAACTTTTCAAAAAAAGAAGGGACATCTTTCCAGAAGATGAGTGAGTAATTGTAAATCTACATATCATGTAATATAGGGTGAATTCAGGTTGATTGGGACGCTTTTTCCAAGTCATATCAATAGCAAAAAGTGTCCCAATCACCCTGAATTCACCATATTTGTGTATTTTTATGTCTGCTGTCTTTATACAAAGTAGAGATGGTGATATTAACACATAAGAGTGGCTTTATATGCTTGATAAAAGTCAAGCAAAAATATACAGCTCAAAGTTAGTACTTTATTAGGCTACCATTCTACCATTGAAATTGGAGGTTAAATGAGATCATGCCATCAAACTTGTAGTGTTTTTGAAATGTACAAATGTGTTATGCATCTTCAGTCATAAATTTCAGGTATGTTATCTGTAAGTCAGATGTTCATCATTTGAAGATACAGATAATGGAAAGTGTCTTAGCTTGGTGTGCACATGTTCAAACCGACATGACAGATTAAGGCAATAAATTCTCTTCTTCCCATTTGCGTTTTATACTATGCAACAATCATCTCAAATCCAGTTGAATATGTCTGTAGAATAAACAAATTGTAGTTAAAAGCTGAAGCCTTGAGTTTTGTTTAAACACACCATATTTGACTATACTGGCATCATAAATGTGAACTATGATCAGTTGAGGCTAAATTGACCTCTAATGAAGTAACCCAAACCTTTCTACTTGCATTATGGGTATCAGTAATGGGACACCCTTCTGCTGCTTTGCATATTTCTTTGATGGAGACGTATAATAATTTCCAAGACAAATCTGTTATTGAGAACAGGTCAGCGTGGGTAGAAGGACAACAAGTCTGTTTATCAATCATTCTACGTTTTTCATTTTATTTAAGTTATAGATGGGGGACAAGGACGATCCTTCTGGAGCAACCTGAAGTCAAAAGAACAAATGTGTACCTTGGTCAACCAGCACATGTTATTTCTGCTGAAGCTGGTAGAGCAAGCGAGCCTTGCTAGCCAGGGCTGTGTTTCCCAAAAGCAAGTTGATCTGGCTAGTTGAAAAGCCTGGTGTGGAATCTGGATTACCAGCTTCCAGAAACACATGATGAGCATATGCAAGACTCATAAATCTCAAAAAAATAAGTTTTGTTTGAAAGCAACTTAGAGGAACATAAGCAATTCACCATAGAGCCAACAAAATTCAAAGCAAGATTTTATTTTATTATTTTGCAGATGCATTTATCCAAAGCAACTTCCAAAAGAAGAACATAAGTAATGTGTCAAAGGGCCAACAATATTTGTAGTGTACAATGCCAGGTTATTTATTTTATTTATTTATTTATTTTAATTAATTTATTTATTTATTTTTGCAGATGCAACGTCCAATAGAAGAACATAAGTAATGTGTCAAAGAGTCAACAATATTCATATAGTGTACAATGCCAGGTTATTTTATTTTATTTATTTATTTTTTATTTTATTTTTGCAGATGCATTTATCCAAAGCAACTTTCAATAGAAGAATATAAGTAATTTGTCAAAGAGCCAACAATATTTGTAGTGTACAATGCCAGGTTATTTTATTTATTTATTTTAATTTATTTATTTATTTTTTTGCAGATGCATTTTTCCAAAGCAACTTCCAATAGAAGAACATAAGTAATGTGCCAAAGAGCCAACAATATTCATATAGTGTACAATGCCAGGTTATTTTATTTATTTATTTTTTATTTTATTTTTGCAGATGCATTTATCCAAAGCAACTTCCAATAGAAGCATATAAGTATTGTGTCAAAGAGCCAACAATATTCATAATGTACAATGCCAGGTTTTTTGTTTTTATTTTATGTATTTATGTATTTGGGTCATGGTAGAAAATAATAGCACACACACACAAAAAGAAAAATTCATGAAACAAATCTGTTCTTGTACTTCTCCAGACTTGCCACATCGCCATGGACCTTGAAGATGCCCTCTGACTTCCCTCTCTCTCACTTCCCCCCCCTTTGTCATGGAGTCTGACCCGAACCATCTCCGTGACCCCTACAAACCTGACATGGATGATGGCGGTGAGCCGCCCGATCTGGAGTGCGCCATCTGCTTCTGCCAGTTCAACAATGTCTTCAACACTCCTAAGGTACTTGAATGCAAGCACACCTTCTGCCTGGAATGTCTTGCGCGGATGAACGTGAAGTCAACCCATCCCAACACCATCCAGTGCCCGCTGTGCCGTGCCTACACCCCGTTACCAGACTTGGGTCTTCCCAAGCTTGCAAATGACTCCACGGTGCTGTCCTACCTCCCGGTTGCCATGCAGCACGTCTACAGCATCCGTTTTAATCGCAACAAAGGCAAACTGCAGGTGAAGAGAGTGCCCAGCTCTGCCCCGGCTCAGAACATCCGCCAAAGTCTGGACGTCGGGAACCCAGCAGGCGAGGAGGGGGAGAGCAGCTCGGCCAGAGAGAGGTCTGTAGTGATCACCATACTGCGGACGCCACTGTGCAAAGCTTTTATCATGAGCTCGGTGGCCATAATGGCGGTCATTATCGTCATTACGATCATCCTCATTCAGAGGGCTTAGGGTTAGATTATCACTGGCACTGACCATAACTGAACATAACTGAACAACAAAAAAACAAGATGATGAGCATGTTTTTGAATGTTTCCATATGCAAATCAAACTGTCCCTCATATCCTGGAAGAATACTGCTGTATTTAACAGCTGAGAAGGACAGTGGTTGTGGAAAAAAGTACTGTGAAGCTACCATGGTATTCAGTTAGCAGGCCTACTACCATGGTACATTTGCAAAACACTATAGCACCTTGTATCGTTTTATCCATGTCCCTTATCGAAAATACAGTGGTAGCCTACTTTACAATATACCATATGATACTTTGAGGTAGTTTTTTTTTATTATTATTCTGATTTTCAGAAGGCACTCATAACATTACCCTTAGAAAATATCATATGGTAGGGTCAGGTTCCACTGATAATGGTACTGACTATGATACTAAAATGTTTTTTTGATAATGTATATTTTAAAAATGTATGTTATGATATATATGTAATATATGTTATATGATATAAATATAAAATCAGAATTATACTTTCATACATTTTAGAATACTGAACTGTTTTTGTATTCACATAACTCTCTCTCTCCTTCCCTCCCTCCTGACTACCAGCTTATAGAGTTTTGTCCTCTGTAGAGGACATTATATTTTAGTGAATTTCTCTGAGACCTTGCATGTCACCATTTTAAGTCTGGATGTCCTGTAAAGAGCAAATTCAGGGCTTTTCAGAGATGCCAAATGCTTGAAAGTTTAACCATGACCACTCCCTCTCCTTTAAAGGGTTAGTTCACCCCAAAATTAAAATTCTGTCATTAATGACCTTCATTCATCTTCGGAACACAAATTAAGATATTTTTTATAAAATCCGATGGCTCAGTGAGGCCTGCTTTGCCAGCAAGACAGTTAACACTTTCATTGCCCAGAAAGCTGACTGTTTAAAACAGTTCATGTGACTACACTGGTTCAACCTTAATGTTATGAAGTGACGAGAATACTTTTAGTGCGCCAAATATATATATGTATATATATATATATATATATATATATATATATATATATATATATATATATATATATATACATATATATAAAATAACGACTTTATTCAACAATATCTAGTGATTCAAAACACTGCTTCATGAAGCTTTACGAGTCTTTTGTTTTGAATCGGTTTAGAGCGTGCCACATCGCCATGGACCTTGAAGATGCCCTCTGACTTCTCCTCAGACCCGAACCATCTCCGTGACCCCTACAAACCTGTTGCGGATGACGGCGGCGAGCCGCCCGATCTGGAGTGCGCCATCTGTTTCTGCCAGTTCAACAATGTCTTCAACACTCCTAAGCAGTGGTGTAGTCTACGTGATACGCAGGTATACGCCGTATACCCACTAGGAAAGGTTAAGGATTTCCATATACCCACTTAAAAAAGCGCGAGGATACGTAACCATCCAATAAATCACAATAAGATTGGTTGTTTGTTGCTTTTGACATGAAACAAAGTCTCATATTTCAAATTCTGCCCATTTTACTACGAAAAAAAAAAAAAAAAAATATATATATATATATATATATATATATATATATATATATATATATATATATATATATAAATACCAATACCGTTTTGGAGCTCTTTAATGTGTAGTGAGTGTGACTGCTGTAGCGCCTCCTCATTTCGAGAGAAGCGGCAGCGTGAAGCGCACGTGAATTGATCCCCTCCTCCGCTTAATACCAGTTACAGTGCGAAATAAACATGAATGAACTTCTGAAGGTATGTTAAAAGATACAGTACAACTTAACGAAATCCGTCTCATGTCTCATGTATTCGCGTAATCAGAAAAAAAAGACGCAGAAAGACGTTAATAAAACAGCTTGTAAACAATGTCACGTAACGTCACATTTAGGCTAACGTTACCTCAGAACAAACAGTGACCATAAACTCGTTAGTCAGCTGGAAAAATGAACTCTAGAGAGGAGCATTTAGCTAAATATATGCACCATATTACATATTAATTATAATTTTTTTAATGTTCTTCAATAGCCTATATAATGCATGTTTGAATAAATCTGTCAAGTTGACAGCCACCATTTAAATGTTTATGTTTCAAAAAACGAATTAGAGTAGAAATAATTTTAAAGTTAGTAGGCCTATTATAACTTTATTATTGCAAAAATTTCCTTAAGTGTAGTTTAGGATCATATGCAAATCAGTTCATTTTAACCTTCAATATCAATGTAGTACCAACTGATTCCCATGTATATTTTACAGCACTAGTTGAGAGATTTTTTTCTTGAGAAAATTTGACATGTACTGTACCTGATGTACAGTATATCCAAAATAACTGATACTGAATCGAATTCAATTTAGTGAATTGAAATGCATGACAGACTGGCAGGAAATGGTACAAAACAGAAAACAAAGTCCAGACAGGGTGATATTGTGACATACTGATAATCCTCATCTTTCCATTATTGTTACACTCTAAAAAATGGACAAACCCAGCACTTGGGTTAAATGTTTGCCCAGCCTGCTGAGTAGTTTTATTTAACTCAACTATTGTTTAAAAATGACTGTGGCTGGCCAAAATGAACCCAAAATAGGATGGAAATTAAAAATAAGACACAATTAGAGGCAACAATAATAATCAAAAGGTGATCATTTATTAATAAACAATTTAATAAATGTTTATTGTTTAATTATTATATTTAATATTAATAAATATTAATTTCCAACATATTTTGGGTTCATTTTAAGCAAGCAATACAGCAATTTTTACAGAATAGTTGGGCTAAATAAAACTACCCCGCACGTTCAACCCAGCGTTTTGTAATAATAGTTGCAACTTGTACTCTTAAATGTGCATTGAAACTTGCCAGCTGATAAAACCTATGATCCAGAGACCATATTCATATAACATCTAAGGCTAAATGTTGATCTTAACTGAGTTAGATGGTGATTGACACTAAACAGTAGAAAATCAGTCCAGTCTCTTCAGCTGTAAATGGCATTGGATGTTAAAGTCTTGTGTTGCTTATAATAAATTGACATGTTGATAAAACACACATAAGCAGTCTTTCATAATGCTCTTAATTACATGTAGCCTAGATCAGATACATACTATATGCATTAGCGAGTGTGGTGGTGCTTATGGGGTGTTGCTCTGGGACGGGTGAGTATGAGGTTGGGAGGGAAAAATCACAGTATACTCACTACAAAAAACTAGACTACACCACTGCTCCTAAGGTACTCGAATGCAAGCACACCTTCTGCCTGGAGTGTCTTGCGCGGATGAACGTGAAGTCCACCCATCCCAACACAATCCAGTGCCCGCTGTGTCGTGCCTACACCTCGTTACCAGACTTGGGTCTTCTACTCCACTGTGCTGTCCTACCTCCCGGTTGCCATGCAGCACGTCTACAGCATCCATTTTAATCGCAACAAAGGCAAACTGCAGGTGAAGAGAGTGCCCAGCTCTGCCCCGGCTCAGAACATCAGCCAAAGTCTGGACGTCGGGAACCCAGGAGGGGGAGAGCAGCTCGGCCAGAGAGAGCATGTATGAAACTGCCAAAGTCACGCCCCCCAGTGGTGAACCATTGAAATTTCAAAACACTTATGACCTTGTAACAAAGCCTCCTTTACTGAAATCACATGGCTTTGGCAGTTTGATTCACGCTCTGAACCACTGATTTGAAACAAAAGATTTGTAAAGCTTCGAAGCTTCATGAAGCAGTGTTTTGAAATCGCCTATCCTTAGATATTGTTGAATAAAGTCATTATTTTGTTTTTTGGAGCACAAAAAGTAGTCTTGTGGCTTTATAATATTAAGGTTGAACCACTGTGTCACATGAACTGTTTTAAATATGTCTTTAGTAGCTTTCTGGGCATTGAAAGTGTTAATTGTCTTGCTCTCAGTGCAGGCCTCACTGAGCCATCGGATTTTATCAAAAATATCCTAATTTGTGTTCTGAAAATGAACGAAGGTCTTACGGGTGTGGAACGACATGAGGGTGAGTAATTAATGACTGAATTTTCATTTTTGGGTGCACTAACCCTTTAAAAATAGCTGACATTAAGTTAGAGATGAGATTTAACACCCTTATAGAAATATATTTTGTTATTATCATTTACATCTGACTAGTTTTAAAATTGTTTGTCATAAATCAGCATCTCAGGAAAATGTTATGGGGTTTCAAATCAAAATATGACTTTCTGTCACGAAACAGGGCATTGATTTTATACATGTCCACTGTAGAGGACACCAGGACTTAAAGCATGTTTATTATGCATTTTGGGAAACACAACAAGTGAATAAGGAAAGAAATTATATATCAATATTCCTATATTAAATGATAAAAATCTTGCCAATTATTACTCCCATTATTATACTTCTTTTTTCATTATATGTTGCTCCAAGAACACATTAATATGCAAATTAGTACAGTGTGGAGATACATTGTATATAATAGAAAAAAAAAAAAAAAAAAACATTTATGGCCATTTTACACACATATTGCATAAAGCAAAATTGTATATTAAATCATTCTGTTATATCTTTCATAAAATAGTTGAGAATCATCTTTACACAAAGGTTTGGTATAAAAAAATCCTGAAACCTAAAAAATTGATAGGTGATCTTTTGCCTTTTCATGTCTATTCATGTATTATTTTATTTTTTAAAAGTCCTAGTGTCCACTACAGAGGACATAGAATAACATATGAATAAAATATCTTTTTTTTCTTACGCTCTAAACAATGTAACATATAAATAAATAAATTCACAAAACTTGTCAGTATGTATATATATATATTTAATCATGTAAAGATGATTCTCAACTATTTTATGAAAGATATAACAGAATGATTTAATATACAATTTTGCTTTATGCAATATGTGTGTAAAATGGCCATAAATGTTTTTTTTTTTCATAACTATACTTTCATTGACAATCATCCCAACTAACAAATTATGTTGTAACAACACTTTTCTAACGTTCCCATTAAGTTATGAAAATGTTATTTCTGAATGTTCTCTAAACATTCAAAATGTTTTTTCTTGGTTATGCGAACGTTAATTTATTTTTTTTCTCACTGAAATGAACTTCTTATGTATTGAATTGGATTTAGCTTTATTGGCATAGTAAAACATTGCCAAAGTATTGGCAACATTAAATTATAGGCACACACATTTTCACACAATAAAAAAAATTAATAAATAAGAAGAATAAGGAAAAGGCAAAAACAGTAGCCTATACAATAGATGTGTCCCAATTCACATTCTTGTGCAATATTCTAACGTTTTGTATTACAGTGCAAGTAGTATAACAAAAATATATGAAGAAATCGCATACTCTCTTCAGTAGGTAGAATAAGTAATTACTTTGACTGCTAAAAAAGTATGTTGTATATAGTATGAATGTGTACTACATTCGCCATGTTGCCCTTATCACGTGACCTACCAGCATCAGTTGCTTCACTTCACTGCTATTCACAAATCCTCTCCTGTGGCCTCATGGGATAGTAAAGTGTCCATCATATGCACACTTCAGTACCTCACCACAAGTAGTTGGTCATCCGGGTACTTTTTGCCTACTCTTTATGAACACTGTGAATTCGGACATACTACTTTTGTCACATACTGTTTTTCACCTACTATTAGGGAAGTATGCGATTTTGGATGATCCAGAAAGGTAAGTTACTCAAAACATATTTAAAACAATTCATGTGATTACAGTGGTTCTACCTTAATATTATAAAGCGACACGAATTCTTTTTGCCAAAAAAAACTAAATAACTTTTCAACAATATATAGTGATGGCCGATTTCAAAACACTGCTTCGAAGCTTTATGAATCTTTTGTTTCGAATCAGTTGTTCGGAGCGCCAGAGTCACGTGATTTCAGCAGTTTGGCAGTTTGAAATGCGATCATTTCTGTACTCACATGAACGGTTTTAAATATGTTTTGAGTACCTTTCTGGACCTTGAGAGGTTCTGTGACATTGCTGGCAATAGAGGCCTCACTGAGCCATCGGATTTAAAAAAAAAAAAAAAAAAAAAAATGTCTTAATTTGTATTCCGAAGATGAACGAAGGTCTTACGGGTGTATAACGACATGAGGGTGAGTAATAAATAACATTATTTTCATTTTTGGGTTAACTAACCCTTTAAAGTCATACTGTCTCATTGCTTAAAGCGATTACATAGCTATAGCATTATTATCAAAGTTTATCAGTCATATAAAAATACTGCAATCTGTTAGTGAGCCGCCACTACCCCGCACGTCCACCAGATGGCACCTTCTCGCCAGAGATCATTCACGATTCTGGCCCGAACTTCACCGCGCTTCAGTAATGTGCGGTCTACGCAATGGAAAAGTACCAGAGCGTGTCAAGCTGGGCAGACTCTTGACTCCCTTACCTTGTATGGCTGACAAACCAAACAAACCAGTAAAAACACGAGTGCCATCCGATTCTTGAAACCGCAGAAATGGGGAAATTAACTTCTGTGTAACTTCAGTGACTTCAGCTAAAAGGATATGATTTAAAAGTGTAGAAGGAAGTAATACTTTGCACTAAGCGATCTGGTTTTTTCCTAATTTTGAAATCAATTTATCAGTAAGCAAAACATCCAAAAACGACCCTCTGCATGAGCACAAAGGTCTCTTTTGTTGACATTAGTTAATGCATTAGCAGAGCTATATTTACAGCTTTTCTATTAGCAATCTTTATGAAAGTTAAAAGCTTATAAAAATAAGCTAGGTAGAACATGGTGCATTGACTAATATTTTATTTTAAAAATGTATTGTTTAAATTAACCATAAGCATGGAAGCTTGTTTCCCCCACAGAATAAAAAAAAAAAAAAAAAATGTAATTTAGAAATTTTTTTTAATGTCAAAATGTGTGACTTTTCCTCAGCTTATTATGATTGTGAGTTTATATCTTGTAGTTTTAAACTTATTTCTCACAACTGCAAGATACAAACTCACAATTGTGAGGAAAAATTCTAAGATTAAGTCAATTATTGTTTTTATTCTGTGGTGGAAACAAGCTTCAATATTTAAATAAGATTAATAGGCATATATACATCTAGAAGTATTGTTCGTTGTTCATGTTAAATAATGCAGTTAACTAATGTTTAAAAAAGAGAACTTATTGTAAAGTGTTAGACACATCTGGTCTTAAAATAAATGTTAAAATAAAAGGTGTGCCTGTTGTTTCTGTGTGGATTTGGATCAGATATCCACAGACATGACCAGTTCTTTTCTTAGAGACGGTTTGATTGTACAGTGAGATGATTTTAATGTACTGTATTAAGGTAAATGTTAGGTTAGATTGATCACCACAGATTCTTCCAGACAGTTTGGATGCAGTCATAATGCGTTGTCGCACTTATGTGACACATCTCTGCCTCTGTATTGTCGCAGCTAATGCTAATGTATGTCATCTGATGTTTAAACTAGCACAAAGACTGACCAGATCAGATTACAGCAGTCATTTTTGTGTTAGGCCTACTATTCTTGTTCTTCTGTACGGCATGTCAAGCTACAATGCACAACTGTGCTTTTGCTTTAAACTTGTTACTGGTGTAGAAAGAGATTTTGACAAAAGAATGTGAGTGTGTGTGTGTGTGTTATGAATGTCTGCTTCAGCCAGCTGGTTATGTGTGTCTTTCATGGGAACAAGAGTTTTGTCTGTTCCTTATCTTTGCTTTTCTTGGAGGTCGTGTTGAGTCTGCATGTGTGTTGAGGCATTGCATACTCTGTATGAGTATGAGGCATTTTGTATCTGTGGCACACCAAACAAAAATAATTTTTTGTATTCAAGACCCAAGAGCTATAAAATAATGTTTATCACAGCTATTACTTCCTTTATGTTTTTAAGTATTTTTAGTTTTTTCTTACAACAGCGTGGTTTCCATAAGTAAAAAAAGAAAAGAAAAAAAACTTCCTGCTTTCGAAATCACATACTCTCTTGAGTTGGTATTTATTTTGAATAAGTAGTTACTTCAAGACTGCTAAAAAAGAATGTTCTATATATACACCACCAGGAATTTACAGGATTAAAGAGTATTATTTTTCAATAAATGACTGTAGTTGGAAATTTACAGTGAAATTTATGCATGCTGGGTCTTTTTTTTTTTTTCTTTTTTTTTATACAAATTACTGTTAATCAACAGCAAAATGATACATCACAGTAATTTACTGCTCTTGCTTTACTGTGAATTCACATTGTAAAGTTGTCTTCAACCAAGTCAGAAGTGTGACAAATGAAAACATTTGTTAGTGACAAGCTAGAATATAAAATAAGCTAATTTAGTCAAACTATTCTTAGCATGAATATGAAGATTTACCCGTATCTTATTTCAAATTCATAACTGTTTGCAGATTGATCTTTCACAATAGTGAAGCAACTGCTGAGATTAATCTTTGAAACTTTGAACTTTTTTTTATAAGCATCAAATATGCACAGACATCAATACTACAAAACACAACAATGGTGACACTAAACAAATAATACTATTAAAAAAAAAAGATTACATAATAAACCAACAACAACACAAATTGCTAAAAGTGGACAAAAAAAAATAAGATCAGCAGCACAGATAAAACCAACAAGTATCAAAAAACTCTACAGCATAACTTATTCATGCTGCATTGCATGCTGGGTACATTCATAGTACACATGCGCTGTAGAAACAGAATATGATATTGTTTGTTTACAGTAATTTTTGTTTTCCAATATTGTAAAGTCACTTTTTTTTTTTTTTTACAGTAGAATTGTAAAAAAAAAAAAAAAAAATTGACTAAAATTGGCAGTAAATTACTGTAGATTTTACAATAAGTGTTGGATACAAGAGAAGTCCTACTGTGAAATTACTGTGAAAGTAATGCAATTATTAATCTGGAACATACTGTAATTTCAAACTAAAATGTTTAACAGTGGTATGAATGTGTGTAGAATGTAATCTGGACATACTACATTCGCCATGTTGTCATTATCATGAGACCTACCAGTGTCAGTTGTGTCGCGTCACCGCCCCTGCTGCTTTGATGGGTGTGTGGTGTGGGAGTGGCACATGTTAGTTGTCACAACTAGCGGGAAAAATGGTTGACTTGGAGCTGTTAAATCTCAAACCTCTGGTGAATCGCCCATTTTAAAAAAAATGCACAACAGAGGAGAATCTGCTGGCAATAAGAGAAAGCGACAGAGCTCGTAATAAAACAAGAATCAACATTAATTTGGCTTTTCAGAGATGGCAAGAACTGGGGGATTTGAAATGTTGTAAAGGTGATGTGGAGATAATGTTTTTATTACTCAACAGGTGAGTAAGGTATTTTACTGAACAGATAAATTGCTATATGTAGCTCTCTAACAGAGTTCATTGTAAAGCATTATCTATTATGAAGGGTCATTTCATTATAGTTGTAGTGCTGTGCTACAAGTATTGTGTCTATTAATGGGTAAAGCTACAGTAACGTCTTCAGCTAGTCAGCTTGAGATCCTTTCCATTTAAACTGGTTATATCTCTTAAGCTTAGTAGTGAATGTTTTATGAGAAGTATGATAATCATATTCATCCGCACAGTAACACAGAGCCGAAGCACAACCAAAACAATGTTCTTCCGCAAAATGCATGCAGTTTTGTTTTTAACCGGTAGAGGGCCAAAAGTTACATAGTGTACCTTTAACCTAAAAACCTTTCAGATAACAAACAAATGTATAAAAAACAAACCTTCAGTGAGCTCTTAGATTGCAATGATATACACCAAAAGTCACTGTGAGGTCAGTAAGATTTTTTTGATGTTTTTGAAAGAAGTCTTATGCTCAAAACAGTAATATTGTGAAATATAATATTTGAAAATGTTTTCTGTTTGAATGTATTTTAAAATGTAATTTATTCCTGTGATGTCACAGCTATAATTACTTCAGTCAAAGATTGTAGTGTTGCAATTAACTCAGAACTGCTTAATTTGATTATTGTTTTAAAACACTTTATTGAAGAATTACTGAATCTGCTAAAAAGTGGGCAGTCTGCTTAATTCTATATTATATATTAATTTAATTTATTTTTAATAATAAATTAGGTGTTTTGCAGAAAAGTGCACCACTGGCATGGAAACAAAAAGTCAGTGTCCACTCAAGATTGTGACGCAATTGGTCATTCAGTTTTGTGTACAAACAGACATGCAGATGACGAACTTTGTGACAAACGCCCCCTCAGGTGAAATATCAAGGATATGAACTTTCATGGTTAAATTTGTGCACTGTTTCTGTCTGGACGCATGGATGTGGAATACCTACTGCACTGTTCATTATTTTGTTAGGAAAGTTGCTCCTACTAAACTACTCTAATTGAATAATTAGTGAATTAGACTGAAAATAATCCAAAATAATACCGCTGTCTGTTCCACCCACAGATCAGTTATGTAAATGTAATTTAGAAAATTTGTGAACAATGTAGAAATACGCCAGTGGTGTAGAGATGGGTCATTCCTCAGACATGGTGGCCTCTGATTTATTTATTCATTTATCCATCCATCCATAAATGATACTCATCTATCTTAATATACTGTACTGTGTTCTATGAATAAATTCATATAAAATTATTATTTTATAGGATTAGAGAAGGGTACTATTGGCTGTCATGCTTTTTGTCAGTGGTGTTACACTAAATGAAATATGATGGGAACCAGTAACACTACTGTATCTCCAGATTTAAAGCCTATCATGTTTGATACACAAATTTCTTAAGGCCTGTAAATTATAAACATGATCAAAACTTTGCTTTAAAACCTGTTGAACACTATCTACTACATGTCTTCTGTCATCCGCTTGATAGTTTATACTTTTTAGCAAGTAAAAGGCATTTTAGTATAATTGTGAATAACTCAGTTTTGAATAATTTTATACTGTTAGTAATATTTCAAAATGAACTGGATTGAAACAACTTGGGTTTACTTGATTATCCATACATCATTTTTTAGAAAAATCATGTTAAAATGTATCAAATATGATCCATCAGGCTTTTGAGGAACATTTATTTGTTGAATGTTACAGCTAGACACTTAGCACCAGACCACCAATTGCATAAAAATGTCAAATGCTGAGAGAAAAACAACAATTTAGGGCTTTTCACACTTGAAATAGTTAACCCTGGGTCATTCTAAACCCCGGGTAAACAGAATACTTGATTATCTTGCTTCACGTTTCACACTGCTCTAATTTACGGTAGGAGTAAAAAAAAGCTGATGTTTCACATTGTACATTCCTAAACTCTGGGTTAATGTTCTTATTTGCATATTTGCGGTGTCATTGTCATTGATTGGATAAAAGCAGCACGCAACTTGTTTGCATAGGTTAGCTAGCTCTAGCATTGCGGATCCCAACTACTGAATGAACATTTCGGACTATAAAGGTAAGAAAGAAACGGTCTCTTCTTCACTCAAATTGTCCTGTTTTCTGTCAGCATTTGACATTTTTCCTCTCAAACGCTGAATTTACTGTTTACACAATGCGCAGTGTTTCTGTGACTGTCTAAAGTGCGTGAATATGAGGCACACTATTGGTTACCCATTGCTAAGCATCTAGTTGTAACATTCTAACACCGCATCTTTTCACACCGCACAAGTTTGGTACCACAATGCGGGGTTAACACCGGAGCAGGGTTTCATAACCCTGGGTGAAAAGTGGTGCTAAAATACAAGTGTGAAATGTTCCTTTACCTGGGGTTAAAAGCAGTGTTTAGAACAATAATAACCCTGGGTTAAGCGCAGTGTGAAAAGTCCTTTTGTGTGAAGAACTACATAGGAATGAGACTATTTCATTCCTATATTTATCCACCTTATTACTGATGAACCTACTGTGTTTTGAATTATGGGTAGGTCTTCCAGTTTGGGGAACGTCCATTCAAAAAGACTGAAAAGGAAAGTTCAAGTCAGTCCAGCAGAGGGCTATAGAATAACAGACTGTGTTATTGTATACCTGCCTGAATTACTCACATTCAGATGGAAGTTGTTTTTTTAGTTTGTAGTGGAGCGGCAGGCAGAAAGAAACCAGCTCTTTAAGTGTTGTTCATACTGTTAAATCTTGCTTTGTTAGATTTGTGCGTGTAGAAAACTAACCACATCTCTATCCACCTGTAACTTGAAAGAAGCAAGCTGGAATAAAATGAATATAAATGGAGAACAAAGACTCGTGCAATGTCGAATGGACAAGAGTGATGCTTTGTCACCTCATCATTCTCTGCAATCAGTACCAGAACATTCTCCCAGTGTCAGAATGAAGCAAACTGTAGCTGTACCTCAGTCTGTCCATCAATCAGCTATTGAAGAAGAGGAGGAAGACTGGCCACCACCACCTCCCCCTGTGACATCAGATGAGGGACCAAAACAGCCCAATCCTGAACACAGAGTCATAGATGTCCTGGAGGAGCTAAAGGAACGCATTCTCAAACTAGAATTGAAGCGGTCTTCTTCTCCATCCACACCAAACTATCAACAGCCAGATGATGACACGGGACAGTCAGAGTCATGGTCAAATCCTAGTAATACTGCTGCCCCATCCATTGCCACCTCAGAGAGACTACAGCTCTACTGATGCACGACCACGTAGCCAGGAGAGATTGTATAGAGGCCCCAACCTGCACAATCTTGATGACTGTTCTAATTTCTCTCATCTTACTAAGCAGCAGCAGAAACAGTGGGTGATAAAACAACAGCCGCTGTTGGAGATGTGGCCGCAGCAGCACAGTGTCGTCTGAGAGTCAGCTGTAGCATCTGCAAAGGCAAACATCTGAAAGCTCTTTATGATGTAAACACCAAAACAGGAGAACAGGCAAAAGGGGAGAAACCAAGTGCTGAAACACTTTGTGGACTTGTGAATTCCTCTACTGACATTTTTTATCTAGACAGAAAGGCTGGATGCAACCAAGTCCTTCTCAAAGTCAGTAAAGTTCTCCTGCGTAACGGCAGTCGTACCCTTGAAACTTACACTATCCAAGATGATGGATCCGAGCAAACCATTCTTCTCCAGGAGGCAGCAGTGAAGCTGCAACTCTAGGGTCCCTCAGAGAGCCTTACACTAAGAACAGTGCGACAAGACCTACGAGTGATACAAGGTTTATCTGTGTCCTTCACTATCTCACCAGCCAGCCAACCTGAGAGATTCTATAAGATTGGGGGAGCTTTCACTGCAGCTCAGTTGGGTCTAGCGGAGCACACATACCCGGTGGAACGATTGCAGAACAAATACAGATACCTGAGAAAATTACCCTTGCCAGAGATCAAATGTGCCCAACCCCTTCTTCTCATTGGATCAGACTTTCCACACTTAATAACTCCAATCCAACCAGTAAGATTAGGACCACCGGGGGGGCCCGTGGCAGTAAAGACCAGACTTGGCTGGACACTTCAAGGCCCTACTAAGTGCTTACCACTGCGAAATGGAACACAGACATGCTTGTTCATGGCAACACTCTCTCCATCAGCTAAAATGCATCACAATGTGGAAAAGCGTTGGCAGCTCGACATCTTGCCATACAAGAATGAGAAGTTGGTGACCAGGTCTAGACAGGATCAGAATGCAGTGGAACTTTTGCAGACAAAGACAGTTCGAGTGAACATAAATGGAGTACAGTGATATGCCACACCTTTACTAAGGGTGAAGTCCATGCCCACTTTGTCTGCCTCACCAACTTCAGTCCTTGCTAACCTAAGGAGTACAGAAAAGCACCTCCTTCGGGATCCAGACCGTGCCGCAGCATACAACTCAGAAATTCAGAAACTTGCCACACAAATGAGTCAAGAAGTGTTGGGAGTCATCTAGAGAGTCATGGTTTATCCTGCATCATATGGTGACTCACAATGAGAAAAACAGAATTGTGTTCAACTGCTCCTTTATCCATCAAGGTAACAATTTGAATGAACTGCTCCTTCCTGGTCCCAATTTGAGCTCTTCCCTGCTAGGTGTCCTGCTGCGATTCAGAGAACATTCCACAGCTGTCAGCAGTGACATTAAGGGTATGTTTCATCAGGTGAGGCTACTCCCTGAGGACAGACAGTAGCTCTTAAGAAACAGATTTTAATGCCCAGGCTGGAGATGTGCTCCAGTCTGATTCCTGCCGCTTCAAGGTATTCGTGGGGACACGGGTTGCTGAAATTCAGGAGCTGACTAATAACGAAGATTGGCGTTATATTGACTCATTGAACAACCCAGCTGATGACATTACAAGGGGGAAGACCCTACTGGAACTGGCAGGTGACAATAGATGGACCGAAGGACCTTCCTTTCTGAGGCTTTCACCTAAAAACTGGCCAAACACCCCAAGCGTCCCCAGAAAGGAGGATTCAGAAGAACTGCGAAAACCTCTTTCTTGCCTCAATATTGTCACAGACACCTGCCCTTCCCCTCTTGACCCAAAGAGTTCCACTGTTTTACAGACCTAGTGAAGGCCACTGCAAAATACCTACACAAAGCAACTCCATCTGATTCACAAGGGCCCACGGCTGAAATTTAACAGAAAGCAGAATTTGAGATTCTAAAAGCTGCCCAAAGAGAGAGTTTCCCAGAGGAGACCTGATCTTACTGCTTGTAAACCAGTACCATCATCAAGTCGCCTAGCTCTGCTGGCGCCTGAACTTGATAAAGAAGGGTACATCATTCGTGTTGGTGGAAGACTACCTAGATGTAACCAGCTAGAACCAGAAATGGTTCATCCAATTGTTCTGGACCCAAAGCACCCAGTTACTAGGATGCTCATTTGGCATGTTGACAATAACTTAAAACACCCTGCTTCTGAACGACTTTTTGGGGAATTACGGCGCAAGTACTGGAAAGAGCAGCGTGCCTGTCTCGAATGTCAGCGATGGAGAGCCCACCCAATCGTTTCTCAGATGGCAGATCTACCTCCTGCCCGCCTCCGCTTGCAGTGCCCTGTAATTTTCTCTACTGGAGTGGACTGCTTTGGCCCCTTCTTAGTAAAAAGCCGCAACGAAAAGAGATGGGGGATCCTATTTAAATGTTTAAAAGCAGTACACATTGAAGTCTTGACTAGTCTGGATACAGACTCCTTTCTAATGGCCCTGAGGAAGTTCATTTCTCGCAGGGGCAAGCCTGCTGGATTGCTGTCTGATCAAGGGACTAATTTTAAAGGAGGTGAGCAAGAACTCCATGACGCTTTCAAAGCCATGCACCCTTCATTGCAAACTCACCTGGCTGAGCACCAGATCAAGTTTCTCTTCAACCCCCCTAATGCACCGCACTTTGGAGGTACCTGGGAAAGGGAAATCCGTTCCATAAAGACAGCCTTAAATGCCACCCTCAATGCCCAGACTGTGACTGAGAAACTGCTCAACACCATCCTCATTGAAGTCGATGGAATTCTGAATTCCAAGCCCCTAGGTTATGTCTCCTCTGATGTGGCTGACCCAGAACCAGTTACCCCAAATCTCCTTTTGATGGGGCAGCTAGATCCTTCATTGCCACAAACCATATACCATGATTCCAATCTACTCAGTCAACGGTGCTGGAGGGCCTGTCAAGTCCTTGCTGACAGATTCTGGTCACAGTTCCTAAAAAACTATCTGCCTGCATTGCAAATATGGGAGAAATGGCAAACCAACACAGATGCCCTCATACCAAACATAGTGGTGCTCATAGTGGACTCTCAGCTGCCCAGAGCACTATGGCCAATTGGACAGATAATCAAAGTGTTTACAGGAGCAGATGGGTGAATACGTACAGCAGAAGTTAAGGTGAACGATCTGACCTATATCAGACCTGTTAGCTGTCTGATCCGCCTTCCCGCTATCACAGATTATCAGGACAAAGGGTTGTCCCAATAACTGCAAATTTGTGGAACAAATTTGGGGGCAGCTGTTGGAAAGGAAAGTGCAAGCCAGTCCAGCAGAGGGCGCTAACAGACTGTGTTATTGTATACCTGCCTGAATTACTCGCATTCAGGTGGAAGTTGTTTTTTTAGTTTGTAGTGGAGCGGCAGGCAGAAAGAAACCAGCTCTTTAAGTGTTGTTCATACTGTTAAATCTTGCTTTGGTGGATTTGTGCGTGTAGAAAACTAACCACATCTTTATCCACCTGTAACTTGAAAGAAGCTGTAATAAAATTAATATAAATGGAGAACAAAGACTCATGCATTCTAACAGATTCCCCACAGTGATCATAATTCCAAACTAGCAACGCAAACTTAATCCTTCAATACAAAGCTTATCCGTCAGTTTGACTGAATGAGCTGTCATTATTCCTTCATTATTTTCAGATATCACGAGAATAACGTAACGCTTGGTATTTTAATGTGACATGTAACAAGAATATCAGCAAGAGCTCTTTTCAGTCGCTGTCGTTTTTCTTCGGGATTATTTTCTCTTTTTTCCCTTTTGCATTTCGCTGTAATAGTATGAAAAAGGACAACATATACTACACATTTGTGGTCTGTTCTCCTGAATTTACAATATAGCCCATTAATAATTCACTGGAATCCACAAAGAATCTCTTGTTTTTCTCCTCAAATCCTCATGTCTCTTTCCAGGTTTGTTTTCACAGGTAAATACAATTTATTATCTGTCAAAATGACGGAAATCACTTTGAAATAGTATCACGCAATGCTGAAGTAAATTAACATTTTTGATTAAGATAACGTATGTTAAATACAGATAGATCTGTATATTACTACAGTGATACCCTTCCGTTACTGCTGTGGAAAGAATCGTGCTTTTGGGGTTATGGTCTATTGAAAGTACCTTGTTGATGCTTTTACACTTTTAAATGTCCTTTTAACGTTCAGTGGTTGAAGGGTGAGTAGAATAAATGTCATCTCATTGTACCCAGTTTAAAAAAAAGTATTAATGCGTTCATAGAGCGGTTAACTTGTACTATTGCGTTCATAGAGCGCTTAACGGAAGTTACACCCATAATTCGCGCAAAGCGTCATGGGGCGTTGGAATAAGGTGGATAGTTTGAAATGTTCATTCAGTATAAACTCGACATACAGTTTGGCAAATATGCAAATAAGAACATTAACCCAGGGTTAGGTTAGGAATGTACAGTGTGAAGTAAGCGTTTTGAACTGTGAGAGTTTTACACTTCATAAGTTAAATACGGAAGGCGGTCTGGCGGAAGCGAGATATTTTACTTTATAACTTGTTAAATATGGATATTTTTCTGAACCAAATGCATCACTTGTGTAAGAAGGCCTTTATTAACCCCCCCCCCCCCCTAGCCATGTGGAGTATGTTTATGATGGATGGATGTGAATGGATGCACTTCATACTCGTTGGTCCCATTCACTGCCATTATAAAGCTTGGATGCATCAAGATATTTATTAATATAACTCCGAATGTGTTCATCAAAGAGAAGAAAGTCGTATAGGCTGATTTCAGGTTGATTGGGACACTTTCCAAGGCATCTCAATTTCAAAAAGTATCCCAATCACCCTGACGTAAAGGATTAGTTCACTTCCTGATAATTTACTCACCCCCATGTCATCCAGAAGTGAAGGATGGCTTGAGGGTAAGTAAAGTTTGGTGTAATTCTCATTTTAAAGTGAACTAATCCTTTAACTATTTCAAGTGTGAAAACCCCTAATTTTGCTCAGTTTGGGCTTCTGAATAAAACAGCTGAGGTGTTTTTCAAATATGAGCTCCATATTCTCACTATATCATACTAAATGAGCCATAAAAGCCTGATGTATCAAATATAATACTATAAATGTTTTCAATATTTTGTCTAAAGGTTTCTGATTATTTTATATGGTTATAAGAGATTTTAATTAACAGTCATAAATGGCATACTAGCATCAATGACTGCAAACGGCAAACCAACTTTCCTTGCTCTAATAGACTTAACTTGAAACTAAATATTCATAATAAGATTATTTATACTATATCAAATTACAGTCTAAAAGTTGCTTTAAAACATGCATGATTTTCTATAGTGACTTTTTTCTATCTGAATCTGAATGACACTGATATAGGCTACTGTTTGTGGTTCATGGGACAAGGAAAACGGAAAGAGAGATGTGAAATGACAGTGGAGCGAGAGGGTGGAGTTTAGACACAGAGATGGTGTGATGGACATAGGAGGAGTGAGCAGGTAGCCGAAAGGTGTGCATGTGTGTTTGGATCATTGTCTACATCGTCATATCAATCATCATCAAAATCACCATCTTTGAGGAAAAGAACCAACACTCAAGGAGAAGGAAGCAAGTAGACGGCCTCATGCAGCTTTGAAGGTATCAATCTCTGTTTTCTGTCTCATTTTTTTTTTTTTTTTCTATCTTGGTTTGATCTCATTGTTCATAGACCGTCACATATTTCTCTTTATCAGAGTGATATCGTTGCAGGTAATATCAGACTCATCCATGCAAGGTAAAGGCCCATGTTGTATTTTATATCTATACAATCAGGCATCTGACCATGATGCTGACGAAAAAGAAAACCATAACATGTTTTTGTAATCCCCTGTCTCCATATTAATTTTTTTACGTTAGTGCTTCTGTGCAATGGTCACCATTTGCATGGTGAAGTTTGCATAACTGCCCTCACAGAGCTGCATGCAAACAAACACCATTCTTCATCCATCCTTTGAAAGATGGAAATATACAGTTTTTATATATGTATCTATAGTGGCTTCAGAGTTTTAATGCTTAAAAAATGTCTGAATGTCTTTGCATTAGATCAGGTTGCATTTATATTTAAGGCAAGACATGCAGGTGAATAGGGTAAAAAAAAAAAAAAAAAAATTGAATATTACCATACTTTCCCAGTTGATTGATTATATTAAGAATTGCATTTTTTATATCACAAGTTTTCTGAAATGTTACATTTAAATATATAAATAAGGCAGTGTCTAATCAAATATGCTCTAATTTGCATACATTTACATACATCTGAACCTTGAATTTTTGAACCCAGGTTCAAAACTTTTCTTTCATTTTGTCAACTTCTTTGAGTTAAACGAAGTGTACATTTATATTTGCTATGTTTGTAGATGTTTTTTTATTGTATTTTATCTTGTTTTATCGGTTTGTGTGCGTGTTTGTGTTTTTGCTGCTGTAACACCATAATTTCCTTTCGGGTATCGTATCGTATCTTTTTATTACTCCATGGGTTCAAATTTAGCTTTGAATTGTTGTTGTTGTTTTTCAGTACATCAGAATGGGTCCTGTTAAATTTGTTTGCTTTTTTCTGAGCAAAAATTAAACATGCTCGTAAAACAGTGTTTTGAAATCGCCTATCACTAGATATTGTTAAATAAATACTTCCCGCACAAATCAGTGTATAGATTTGTTACAAATCATTTTGTTAATGGCTGCCTGCGACTAACATCTACTTTGACTCGCCCTCAAATGACTTTGGTTCATGTTGTCGACATATTGAGAAGACACTGTTTTCAGTGTTACTGTTCGTATCACTGTGTATCCAGTGCTCCAGAGCGGAAATTCAGATATGGTAATAAGCATTTAGTTTCAAACGTGTGATGACTGGACCATCTGACCAATCAGAGCAGAGTAGGTTTTTTAGAAAGGAGGGGTTTAGAGAGACTGATTCCTTTATCGAACCATTTCAGACAGTTGTTTTTTGCCTGTAGTGTCTTGCTTTAAAGGGTTAGTCCACCCAAAAATGATGTAAGAAAAGTGATTTACTCACCCTCAAGCCATTCTAGGTGTATATGACTTTCGTCTTTCAGCCATACACAATCAGATATATTATCACAATATATTAAAATATATCACAATATATTATATATCACATATCATATATATCCCATAATATATATATATATATATATATCACAATCACAATATATTAAAATATCCTGGCTCATCCAAGCTTTATAATAGGAGTGATTGGAGGATGAGTTTTTGAAACCCAAAAAAAGTACATTCATCGATCATAAAACGTACTCCATGCAGCTCTGTGGGTTAATAAAGGCCTTCTGAAGTGAATCAATGCATTTGTATCAGACAAATATCCTTATTTAAAACTTTGCGCCATACGCATTCGACTTGTCCAAAAACCGTTAACTTCTGCGACGTAGTACACAATCACATAAAGCTCTGCACTACGTCTTGATGTACTATGCTTTGTCCTACACTATAACGCATAGTACAACATATCATTGTGTACTACATCGCAGAAAGTTAGCGCTTTTTAGACGTAAGTCGAATGCGTACGGCATTCGTAGCGCCAGAATTTTACTTTATAAATTTTTAAAAATTTTTAAACATTTTTCTTACACAAATGCATCGCTTCGCTTCAGAAGGCCTTTATTAACCCCCCTGGAGCTGTGTGGATATCTTTTATGATGGTTGGTTACACTTTTTTTGGGCTTCAAAAAGTCATCTTCCATTCACTCCCATTATAAAGCTTGGACAAGCCAGGATATTTTTAATATAACTCTGATTGTGTTCGTCTGGAAGAAGAAAGTCATATACATATATGGCTTGAGGGTGAGTAAATTATGGGGTAATTTTAATTTTTGGGTGAACTAACCCTTCAAGATAGATAGCACATGCATGCATCTGAGTGCAGATATAGACACTTACCTAATGCAATGACATTCAATGAGCTAGAAATCTCCACTACAGTAGCATTTACATACACCAAACTTTTACGGTTTTAAGCGTTCTAATAATTTTTGGGGCCATTATTTCAAACATAAGTGGTATATTGTTATATAGACAGAACCAAAAGCTCAGTCTTTAATTTCAATCCTGTAGTATACAGTACATTAGCTTCCTGTTTGTACATTTGTCGTAATGCAAACCAGCAGTGTGAGTATATAGACAGTTATGCAAAATGGTATAGTCATCTCACACACACACATACATCGTATATGAGAACACATCCCTCTCTTTCTCTGCCCGGACATGTAGAGCTCAGAATGATGTGATTATAATAGAGAGCAATGTGTCAAAAACTTTAGTTAAAACTACATCTAGATTTTCCCTGTATGCATATGTGTGTATCTTGAGTAAATTGAAACTAGATTATTACATTTTCTGAAGAAAATGTGATTTACATTTACATTACAAAGTGTGAGTGGTGTTTACTCATGCAAAAGATGCCAACATGATGTATATGTGATTTCCAGAGCATTGCTTTGCCATTACTAAGAGGTTCAATAAATTTAGCTCATTGCTTTAGTTTCTAGGATGCTCTGATGGGTTGCCAGATGGTTTGCCAAGTCAATTGAGTAATAATAGTAATAAAACATTTTCACCCTTTTTTTTTCTTCTTTCAATTATAACCCTGATTCAGAGATATGAAAAACTTATCTCTGAGACCAGAAATAAATTTGTATAAGATCATTTAACCAATTAAAATTGTGTTTCCATTTAAAGTTGCAAATTTAACTTGTGCGCAAAATTGGAATATCGCATAAAACCCATCCATTGAGCCGAAGAGAACAAAATCATCACTTCTTGATAAACTGGTGCTCGATATCACTAAAGCCGTTTTTCCACCCGAAATTACCCGGAAAAATTTGTCAGAGGAACTTTTTTCCCCACAGACCTGTTGCTGTTTGCGTTTCCATCGCTGTCTAAAGTACCGTGAAGATTAAAGGGTTAGTTCACCAAAAAATGACAATTCTGTCATTAATTACTCACCCTCATGTCGTTCCACACCCATAAGACCTTCGTTCATCTTTGGAACACAAATTAAGATATTTTTGATAAAATCCGATGGCTCAGTGAGGCCTGCATCGCCAGCAAGATCATTTCCTTTTCCAATACCCAGAAAGGTACTAAAAACATATTTAAGGTACTAAAAACAGCTTCATGAAGCTTTGAAGCTTTACGAATCTTTTGTTTAGAATCAGTGGTTCAGAGCACCATAATCACGTGATTTCAGTAAATGAGGCTTCGTTACGTCATAAGTGTTTCGAAATTTCAATAGGTCACGTGACTTTGGCAGTTTGATATGCACTCCGAACCACTGATTTGAAACAAAAGATTCATAAAGCTTCGAAGCTTCATAAAGCTGTGTTTTGAAATCGCCCATCAATAAATATTGTTGAATAAAGTTATTTTGGGGTTTTTTTGGCCACAGAAAGGTACTAAAAACATATTTAAAACAGTTCATGTGAGTACAGTGGTTCAACCTTAATATTATAAAGCAACGAGAATACTTTTTGTGCACCAAAAAAACACAATAACGAATTATCAACAATATCTAGTGATGGGCGATTTCAAAACACTACTTCATGAAGCTTCGAAGCTTTACTAATCTTTTCCTTCAAATCAGTGGTTTAGGAGCACGTATCAAACTGCCAAAGTTATGTGAGCTATTGACATTTCGAAACACTTATGATGTAACAAAGCCTTTACTAAAATCACGTGACTTTGGCGCTCCGAACCACTGATTCAAAACAAAAGATTCATAAAGCTTTGAAACTTCATGAATCAGTGTTTTAAAATCACCCATCACTAGATATTGTTGAAAAGTCGTTATTTTGTTTTTGTTTTTTTTGTTTTTCCAAACACGATCATGTTATCTTGTTTTCGGAGGCAGAATATGCCTTCTGAAGACAGTTATGTAGGACAGTTGTAGGACAACATTTCAGATGCTGCGCAACAAGATCTGTCCGCTGGTTGGTCCAGTTATGCCGTCCCATCGTGCAATGTCACATGACTTTTTTGATGTGCATCAAGGAATTTATTTGGTAAATGTGTTTCCATCGTAGTTTATGCACATGACTCAATTGAGCGCATACATTTTTTAAGCACATTTTTAGAATTTATGCACTTCACGAGTTCACACTTGTAAATAAGTCAGATAAATAAATAGTATGCATATTTGGCGTGCTGTCCGAGGAGAGGGCTCCGAGCTCTGTATTTGGCCCGAACCCAGTGTACTCCCCCCGTATTCTGGTCAAGGAAGATAACCAGGCGAGTGTGAGATTTGGTTAGGAAGATAACCATGCGAGTGTGAGGAGACGGGGTGGTGGAGGGATGCTGAAAAACTGTCGAGGAACATGGGTGAGTCAACTGCGTATTTAAAGTGTTCTCCACTTATGCTGATTGGGTAGACATGTTAATTACTGATTGCTGACAGCTGGTTGGAATGACTTGATGATTGAAAGGATCATTTGAAAGTGCTCCTCCCAAATTTTGTTAATAAAACATCATATCTTGGCGTTTCCATCCTGCGTTTTTTTATGTGATATCTCAAAATGTGCATAAAAATAGGTGGTTGGAAACATAGCTCAGGCATTCCTTGGCTATTTCTCAGCATGAAGATTTGTGTGATTCTCATTATTTTTGTATTTAATTTACATTTTGTATTTACAAATATTTTTTATTTGTGCATTTGTAAAATTTGCTTTGTTATATTAGATGTGCGGAGATTTATCACCAAATGTTTTGGTGTGAAATTCTCTGGAATTATAACAATTGGTTTATAGCAAATTATACCATGGTATGTATGAATACATGACTCTGATTGGCTGGAAGGTGTGCTTTAAAACTGTTTAATGCACAGTTAGTTCCAGTCAGTTTAATCACTGTATATTAATGTGCAGCTTTCATTGAAGCACACACACATCACTTACAGCCTGTATCAGAAATGTGCTTTTAATGTGAGCATAATTTAATATCAGAACTTTCTCAATGACCTTGTAGAGCCATGAAAGTGAAATCTATTTTTGAGCTGCTGTTTAAACTTTAAAAAAGCAGTTAGATTGATTGAAGGCCAAAATGCTCTTCAGAATCAGTTTGTTTTGCCTTATACTTGCCTTGCCTGAGGTTCATGTTTTACAATTTACATCCACTCTCTATATACACACATCTCTATTGCTGCCGAATCCAGCCTCTTATTTAGCCTCTCAATCTTAATTACCTCTAATTATCACGCGTTTGCCAAGAGACAGCAAAATGTAAGACTGTTCAAAACCAGTCACGCTAACTCCTTGACCTGAAGCAGAACTGCGTGAGCTTGCCAAGTAAGACATGTTTCTGGTTCAACATATTTTGTTGATCCTGGAACAACATTCCTGTCTGAAAATGTAGTCCTAGCCCTAAACCTAACCCTACCAATAACTTATCCCTAAAATCAGAGGGAAATGATAGGTGAATAACACTGAAGTAGAAGCACCTAACCCTGGTTGTAAGCCTAAACTTGACATAAACTGTAAATGTGTCTCAGATTTGACTGGTTGATTGAAATGTTGTTCCAGGATCAACAAAGATGTTGATCCAGGAACATGTTGTACTTGGTGAAATCACGTTTACCTTCTACTTCAAAATTTCAATGTGTTACTGGCTGTTTCTTTGTAATAGTTTGTGAAATTTACTAGCAATTTTTTTTTCAGTGTGTATGCTTGTATATTTCCTGTAGATCAACTGCAACAATACAATACACATACCAGAGTGTATACTTTGAAGGCACTGTAAGTTTTGTATTAAAGCATTAACTATAACAAGGTCTTCTTTGTTCCTCTCAGTATTCTAGACCAGTGGTGGACTGTGAAGGGGTTTCAATGGATGTTCAAGTGGAAAAGGAAAGAGGAGATGAGAAGAAAGAAGGTGGGCAAAGAACATCTATCTTCTCCCCACAGCTGAAAGCCATGATGCGAATCAAGAAAAAGTATCTAAAGAGATCTAATTCAGTCAAATTGGCTGTCAACTCAGCTGCCTCTGATCCTAAGAGCCCCCAAACCAGAAAGTCCAAGCGAAGGAAGTCCCGTGTGCTTTTCCCTAATGACACTGTGATCAAGCCAAAGAAAGAGCACAGCCGAGCGAAACCTTTCCTAGTGCTCTTTAGCGTGATTGTCTTCGTCCAGGTAATGTTGCCTGTTTTTTTCCTTGGGTGTCAATACTTTTATGTCAGAATTGAAAAACTAATGATAAAAGCAATGTTATTGTATGCCACAGACTGCTTAAAAAGAAACTGCAAATCTGTTTGGTGCCACCTTTAACGTTTGTTAATTCTCCAGAAATTTCAATTTTATTTCATATATATATATACATACATACATACATATCTGTCATATTGTAACACGCTTACAGGGATTCAGACGAAGGCAGAAGATTATAGTACAATACAACAAAGTTTAATATCCAAGACAGGCGACAGCAAACACACGTAACATCAACAATACAGGACAATGAACTGAACTCAGGCAGAAACTTAAATACACAAAGGTATATGACAAACAGCTGTGAAGATAGTTCATGGTGACTGATGAGTGGCGGGAACTTAGAACAAAGAAGCATGTGACGAATGACAACCAAAACAAACAGAACATGACGGTGACTGTGACGCATATTCTCTGTGTTTGTCATATCTTCTGTATGTTTTTGTTAACTGAAATAAAATAAAATATGAATATTAGATGGAAAAACTTTATCTTAAAAAACAAAATTACAAATCTTGCCTTGGCAAATAACTAAAATAAAATAAATTCAAGTTTTAGAACTAAAACAAATTAAACTAAAACTGAAATAAAAAATATTAAATATTAAAATAAATAATTAAAAAACTGAAACATTTATTAGTTTATATATATATATATATATAAGTATATATATATAAGTCACTGTTTGGATTCAAATAGGAAAATACTTAAGCGTCTATGACTGGATCATTATTTCTGTGATTATTATGTTTTTAGCATGTTATATGTTTGGCAACAGTTCTTCTAACCCTAATTCATGGAGTGTGTAGCTTTTTGTTTCTTAAACAACCATGTAGGAAGACACATCATGGCCATATTCCAGGATGATAAAGACAAGATTCATCAGGCTCAAATTGTGAAAGAATGGTGAAGAATCATTTTCACACGTGAATTGGCACCTCTGAGTTTATTGAAAGTCTTTGGGATGTTCTGGAGTAGTGCTCACCTCTTGCATTGTCAATACAAGATCTTGGCCAAAAACTGATGCGCCACTGAAACCCAAACATATAACATGCTAGAAACGTAATAATCACAGCAATAATGATCCAGTCATAGACTCTTAAGTATTTACCAAATATACAAATCCAAACAACTTTTTTTTCTTTTTCTTTTTCTTTTTTGGGTCAGGCAATGCTGTTCATAAGTCTTAGGTACAAACAATCTTTAAGATACTTTAAGATATCAGTTGACATTTCCTAACATTCTTTTTTTTTTTTTTATTAATAGTAATAATCCACTAAGATTTTTGTATGCAGTCTGACAATAGATTGTCCACAAAGATCCACAAGAACCATCTTAAAACAATGTTTTTGATGAAAATGGCCATGTTACTTAAATAATTCTGATAGTAATTGTGATAGTAATGCTCACATGCATAAACTCAATGTGTCAATTAGAGTTCTGGTAAAGACAATGCTGCTATTGTTACTTTTCTCCTTTGATTATACAAAGTTTGGTAGCACTTTATTTTGATGGTCCACCTTAGACATTCTACTAACTATAAGTAACTTTGTATCTACATGTCATCTAACTCTCATTAGAGTATTAGTAGACTGTCTGATTAATATCTACTCACACTTTATTTTGATAAATAAAAATGTTGTTGCTTCTCAACAGACATTCTAATGACTATAAGTAACTTTGCAACTACATGTCAAAGTATTCTATTTACCTGAACCCTAACACCTAACCCTAACTGTCTACTAACTGTGTATTACAATCTACTAATACTCTAACAAGAGTGAGTTGACTTGTAGTTGCAATGTTATTTTAGTTAGTAGCAGGGCGTGACATTAACTTTTTTGCTCACCAGCCACTGTGGCTAGAGGTTTTCCAGCGTTACTAGCCACTCAGCATTTTTACTGGCCACAATTTTGACATCGATATCATGGAGAAAAACTGCCATATAGATATTTTTATTATCTAATAATTTGGCAGCAGGTATATTAAGCTGCTGTCACTTTAAGACCTGACACACGGATCCATTATACTGTTACACATGCGTTTTCCTTCTCAGTTGTTTACGTTCACTTAAAACATAACTGACTGTGTTTACGTGAATACTCACCAAGACTGACATTTTGACATTATTTTGTGTGTATTTGACTGTTTGACTGTAAGTGCAATAAGCAGCGAAAAAGAACTCCGTTTAGTACTGAGAGGCAGCTTTATGTGCGCACTTTGGGTGTGAGCAAAAATTCTGCAGGAATCATTAAAATTATGCGCAATACACGCAATCCCACGCCGGAATTCAAGCCCTGTAACACCAACAGTGTTAATTTGTTGACGAATAATTTGTCATAATTTTCGTCAACAACATTTTTTCACGGAGGAAAACGAGACGATGACTAAATAAAAATGCATTTTGAATGACTAAAACTATGACTAAAGTCTACTCTCATTTTCGTCAACGAATAAAAATGAAACGAAATTGAGAGGGACGATTTGGGAAGATATCTAGTCAGGACTGCTGTCCTGTGTGGAAGATGCGCACATTTGAAGTGTAACGTGCTGATCTAACCGCGGGAAAACGTGGCACTGTTGCACGCTCTACATGCTCGCCCAGCTGCACTTCAGACTGCTTCGCAATTAATGAATAGCGCACATTTATGCCAAGCGATTGCTTACAAGCTAATGTTGATGAATTATGACAATGTTTACTACACAATGTTTATATGGTAATGTGTTTTAGAAGGTTGTAAGAATGCATATTTTATCTCCCTCATCTGAACTTAAATGAGCAGCCTGCTACAGTGCAGACCGCAGACATTTCAGAAAAAAAGTCACGGTGTATGCGGGATGGTTTATAATTATTTTTTTCCTGGTCATTATTGTTATTTTGTTTACACAACAAACTGTATTTAACTTAATTTAATTTCTGTTTAATTCATAGTAAACTACTGTATCTTCTATCACAGGAAGGAAAGACTAAGAACATTATTTGACACATTATTCAATATATTTTATAAAAGTATAAGGGTTATTATAGTTAAACCTAAAACCATAAAAAAAAAACTTAATTAGTTGAAAAAACGTTAACTGAAATAAAAAAAATGAAAATATAAAAAAATTTAAACTTATTTTATTTCATCTAGATTCCAAGCTTTGGCTTAACCTGATGTACTAAAATAACTAAAACAGAAATAATAAAAAAAACTAAAAGACAAACACAAAAAAAAACTTTTAACTAAAATTACAATGAAAGCAGAAAAATTAAAAATCAAATCTAATGAATTTTTTTTAAACAAAAACTATACTACTACCTCAATGATAAGTGTGTCAATCCCTGAAAAGCACTGAATTTAGCTCTCTTTCGTGTCTTTTTGCACTTAAACGGTCAAAAAACGTCCGTTTTGGCAAGCAAAGTACAGCTTGTTGTCTTAAGTGAACATAAACAGTTTGGAGAATATCAGATGTATATCAGTGTATCGGTAACAGTATCAGTGTACAGTGTGATCTGTGTATTGTTAGAGAAATGCTTACTTAATGCATTACAATTTAAATAAATTAGATTTTAGTCGACTAAAACTAGAATAAAACTAAAACAATTTCCGATGACTAAAATATGACTAAAACTAAATGGCATTTTAGTCAAAAGACTATGACTAAAACTAAATCAAAATTTGCTGTCAAAATTAACAGTGAACACCAACAATATTCATCCGGAGCAAATGAAATGAGTGAGTGAGGGGAGGCGGGTTTGTCTGTCGGAGAGATGAGAGCGAGAAAGAGCAGCTGCTATCGTGTATATATTCTGCAGAAAATGAGTATTGGAAGCGTTTCAGATATTTCAGTATTGATGTGTATCGGAAAATCTATATTTTTGCAATACATTGCACTTAGTTTAATGAGTGGCCACGTGACACGCCACTGCTGAAATCCACTCGCATTTGGCAGGTGATAATGTCAATTCCTGGTTAGTATAATGTCTAAAGTGTACCATCAAAATAAAATATAACCCAAGCATTATTAAAGGTGGCTTCCCATTCTACTTTTTAATTATTTCCTCTTCTCCCAGGTCTACAATGCCATTGAGAATCTGGACGACCATGTTGTGAAGTACGATCTTGAGGGTTTGGAGAGGACGTTGCACAGGGAGGTGTTTGGCCAGCCGGAGGCGCTAGAGGAGCTAATGGACCATCTGAACGATTACCTGTCCACTTATGCCCACCAGCAGCCCCTCGCCCTGTCTTTGCACGGGGCGTCTGGTGTCGGGAAGAGCCACCTGGGTCGCCTACTGGTACGGCACTTCCGCTCCGTGGTGGAGGACAAGCTAGTGGTGCATTATTTATCCAAACACCACTGCCCCCTAAAGGAAGCAGCGCAGCACTGCGCCTCCGCACTTGCTCAGCGTATAACTGAGGTAGTGACTCAAGCCGAGGAAGAGGAGCAGATTCCCTTCTTCATTCTGGATGATGTAGAACTAATGCCACCTCCGCTGCTGGACATCTTGCAGATGTTTCTTCAGCCAGATCAGACGAATGAGTTTCTCAATGTGGTTTACATTTTCCTCAGCAGTCTGGGGCAAACTGAGATCACAGCTCACGTTCTTCAAAACGCCTCCACCGCTGGAGCCCATAAACCACTCCGACAGGCCCTGTCTCTCATCCATCCTCTATGGACAGAGCCTGCAGTCGAGCTTATACCTCTTTCCCTGCTGGAGCGGGAACACATCATACAGTGCTTTCTAGAGGAAATGACCCTGGAAGGGTTTTACCCCGACCTCAGTCATGTAGAGAGACTGGCAGATGAACTGGCCTATCACAGAGCGGCTGGAAGACAGTATGCACAAACTGGATGCAAACAAGTAGTGGGAAAAGTGAACCTGCTTTGAGAGATCTGAGAGAGTTCGGTTTGAAAATGTGCACCGTTCAGCTATTTTCAGTTATGCAAATACAGCTCCTATCTGAAGAAAGTATGAAGAAAGTCAACTTGCCAAACTCACATTTCAAATACACTACCATTCAAAAGAAATATTTTTTATTTAGCAAGGATGCATCAAATTGATCAAAAGTGACAGTAAAGACATTTATAATGCTACAAGGATATATTGTATATCAAATAAATGTTGTTCTTTTGAACTTTTTATTTATCAAAGAATTCTGAAAAAGAAGAAGAAATGTTTCTTAAGCAGCAAATCAGCATATTAGAATGATTTCTGAAGGATCATGTGACACTGAAGACTGGAATAATGGTGCTGAAAATTCAGCTTTGATCACCGGAATAAATTATATTTTAAAATATATTAAAATAAAAAAAAAACTGTATATTTCAGGTTGGTCCAGATAATGTGCATGTGCAATGCAGAGCAAAAAGTTTAACATAAAGACCAGGTGATTAGCAATTGGCTCTTTATTTGGAAGACGGGACTTACTTTATTAGTAAGTAAAAGTGAGGGTACAACTTACATGATGACAAAGTCACTATCACTTTATTTTGTCACCTTGAGTACGCAGCTATAAAATTCATGTTTAGCTGCAGTGATATGACTTTTTTAACTTTAGTTAGTGTGTAATGTTGCTGTTTGAGTATAAACAACATCTGCAAAGTTACGACGCTCAAAGTTCAATGCAGAGAGATATTTTCTTTTAAAGAATTCTCTGTTTAAGGACTACAACGAGCTTCTTCACAGGTTAGTGACATTATTAACCCTAAAATTTACATAAACCCTGCCCCTGAAAACACGCAACAAAGGGGGTGAGGCCATGTTGGGCTGCTTTAGAGAAGAGAGAGAGTTGTTGTAGTAGAGTGTTGTTAACATGCCGTCATTTTACGCCAGACTGCTTCACAAACGAGGGTCAATTCAACGCTGGATTTGCACAAAAGATTAACATGACGGCACAGGCTAGTCGATGAGTTGAATCAACTCCACAGCAACTATATAAATTTATCCACTAACCATTCAGAAATGTCCAGCTTAATTCTGAAAGTTGTAACTTCTTCCTGAGTCTCTCCATCAGTGTCCGACTCCGGTTTGAACAATGTAAGGCTGAACACCGTTACCAGCTTTGTTGTTGTTGAGGGACCGAAGTGCGAGCTGTTAAAGCTCCGCCCTCTTCTGGAAAGCGGACCAGTAGCAGCAGCTCATTTGCATTTAAAGGGACACACAAAAACGGCATGTTTTTGCTCACATCCAAATAGAGGCAAATTTGACAAGCTATAATAAATGATCTGTGGGGTATTTTTAGCTGAAACTTCACAAACACATTCTGGGGACACCAGAGACTTATTTTACATTATAGGTCCCCTTTAATAGAGTGGTTGGTGAATGTATATGTATATATAAAATATAGAAGCTATAAATGCATTGATTGCCTCTGGTAGTTGTCTTGTGTGCAAAACTGTGATATATTGGTGTTTGGTGGTGTGCTTGCTGTTTTTACTTGGTTGATGTTTGGGTTTGTTTCCTCTGATTGGCAGGTTGATCTTGATTTCACCTTTGTGTGTATATTTGTCTGAGACAGATCCTGGTTACCACCACAAATAATTCTGAATCCCAAATACACACCCCGTATCTGCCTACAGCCCTCTGTCTGAGAATGCTGAACATAACAAGATTCAATTTTAATCACTTCGAGACACGGCCGAAAAGTGTATGTCACGCGATCATCACACATGCACACACACTTTTCCAAGTGAAATGCTTTTCAATTTGGAGAAAATGCCTTGAAACATGAGTGCTTTTGACTGTACTAAGGATTCATGATATATTAAAAGTTGTTCACACTGCAAACAATGACTTTCTTCCTCAGTATTTTTGTCTTCTTTTCCAGAACAATTATCTAAACATTCTTAAATCAAGATACATTTACTTGAGAAGCAAAATGACAAGATATTAACTCTTGTTTTTTGTAAAAAAATTTACCAAAATTAAGTTTGAGCTTAAACCAAGAAATAAAAAAATCTGCAACTGGGGTCAGAAAAAATAAACTTAATTCAAAGGAAAAACATGATTATATTGCTGACACCACTGTCAGATGTTTTTTCTTGCTTTAAGCAAACTGACTTTATATATATACATATATATATATATATATATTTTTTTTTTAGAAAACAAGAGCCAAGTCATTTTGCTTCTCAAGTACATGTATGTTAATTTAAGAATGTTTACACATTTTCACTAGAAAAGGAAGAGGAAGGACATCATTTTCTCCACTTAAAATGATCCAAGAGTCATTTTAATGCAATCCAGTTCCATAATTCACACTGATCATATCCTGGCACCGCAATTCTGAGTTAGCATTAACCCAGGGTTAAAATGTGTGCCAAATGTATTTAAAAATTAACACTGGGTTAAAAAAAAAAAAAAAGTGCTATAGCAGTGTTAAATACATCTACAATTCTTAGCATGATTCTGTCAGTTCAGCCTGTTTGACTCAATAAATTGATTCATAACTTTTTGAACGATTCATTTGTGCCAAGTCTCCACATGGCACTTTTAAAATGGTTTATAATGTTTTGTAATAAATATTCTGGTGCATTGAAATATATCTGAAAAATTATTTTATTCATCTTTTAAACAGTATTGAAAAAATGCGTACTGATATATATACAGTAAATAATCTTTGTTTTTTGTCATAACACCCTGCCCCCAATTTTGCTCAAGTCACTGTCAATTTTTCACTATACACTTTCCAACCTTCTTATTGCAAATAAAGCACGTGCCATGGGGAGTTTTAATAATATCAGCAACAATGTTGAGACATGCATAATCTTGACAGTTGCACTTACAGACAGACAGTTTAATTATGTGCTTTGAACTTTCTGGTAAATCAGTGTAATTCAAAATAGTTACAAGGGTGGAAAAGGGCAGTGGAGGTGCTGGAGGGGTCACATTTCCATGTCTCACACAAACTAAATACAGTACTAGAAAGTACAGCAGCGCCACAGAGAAGTTAGAGTTTGCAAAAAAGCACTTCTGTCCTTTGTATCATTTGGTTAAATAAGGAGAAGAAGAAGAAAAATAATGAAAATGTAGCTGGTCAAGCATGAAGGTTTGATTTTGTGTCTATTCTCAGTGTTGCTTGCAGCAACTGTGAACAAAGAGTTAATATCCGAAGGAAGGTGGAGACCAAGGCCAGTACATTCCTTTGTTTTGTGGTTCAGCCCAATGGCAGACTAACTTCGTATAGCTGCCAGCAATTTTACTGCTACTTTCAAGGCACCAGAACTTTCCACAGCTCCACTACTGTGGCCTTTATGTGCATTATACAATAGATTTGCACATTTGCTGCTTTATTAAATTAATTTTAAATGCAGACGTTGTTTAAAATCATGGATTGCATCACTGGAAACAGGAAACCTTAGTGTAGCAAACCAGATAAGAACTTACAAAACATCCTATTAAACCAGGAACCCGAAAACACACTCCTGAAAAAACATGACAAGATTTTTGTTTTTATTCAGAGTGACAAATCACAGGCCTTCTAACATCAATTTGACTTCCGGTGTGGAAATTAAATCAGTGTCCTGACATTCACTTTCATTGAACTCTTTCATTGAACTGACTCAATCACTCAGATTTTACCAAGGCAAGCATCACTATTATAATTGCTCATACAAGGGATAGTGATTTCAACAATGTTTTCAGTTTGTAACTCATCCTGCACTGTATGTGCTATAGACATGAATTACTTATGAAGTGGATTTGTGTAGATTATTAAAATGTTCTTCACACTAAGAAACCAAAATGGTTCTTCTATGGCATTGCTGTGAAAACCCCCTTTTGAAACCTTTATTTTTAAGAGTGTACTAACAATAAAAGAGGGTCCCAAGCCATATTTAGCAACCTGAATATCATATAAAGACATAGGGATGGGCTCTTTTAAGTTGGGACATGAAGCAACCACCCAGAACTGCATAGCAACACACAAAAAAAACCATGCTCTAAGAACACCTTAGCAAAGCAATGTCTTGACAACCACAAACAACACCATAGCAGTGCGTTTTTGACTGGACTAGCACCACACACTAGTTCAAAGAACAAGTAAACATTTAGTATTTGTGATGGATCATCTTGAACCAAGCGCATTCTGTTTATATACAGCAGGCTGTTTATAAGACTGTGTAGCATAACCAGCTTCTTGGCTGGACACACCAGAACCACACTTTGAGCTTAAGAAGTACATTCTGAATATGATACATTTTGATACATATGATACATTTTATATATATATATATATATATATATATATCTCTCTCTTTTCATTTCTTAAACAACCATGTAGGATGACACATTTTGGCCATATTCCAGAATGACAGGATGACAATGTCAAGATTCATCAACTCAGATTGTGAAAGAATGGTTGGGAGGAAGCATGATTAATCATTTTCACACGTGAATTGGCACCTCTGTGTTTATTGAAAGTCTTTGGGATGTTCTGGAGGAGTGCTCACCTCTTGCATTGTTAATATAAGATCTTGACCAAAAACTGATGCGCCACTGAAACCCAAACATATAACATGCTAGAAACATAATAATCACTGCAATAATGATCCAATCATAGACTCTCAAATATTTGCCTATTTAAATCCAAACAGTGACTTTATTTTTTGGCCAGGCAGTGTATGGACAATAAAACTGAAACACTGGCCCATTATGTTGGAGGTTTCACACCTATATTCACGGACTGGTGGCCAACCTTCACTGATTTTACATTCCCTCAGTGAGAGGTTGAATTAGCATCCAACATGTGTAGCAAGAGGAAGCTGTCTGAAAGGGATGTCCAGGTGGGCCATTCCACCGAATGGGTGACATTTGCTTGTTGTAACTCTTCAAAATTAAACTTTATTTTTTATCTTTTTTCAACACTGAATCTAATACTACACATATTTAACTATTCAAAATGTGTATTGGTCAATCTCAGGCAACTTTATTTAAGGTTTCAAAGCAGAAGATGGATGCATGTTTTCTCAGTCCTGTTACCAAAACTCATGTGCCGTTTAAAAAGCATGTTTAAAAGCATGTCAGTTAATTCCTTTGTATTCACCTAAGGAAAGTGTTTATTTTGAAGAAATGGTTGGTTATGTGTTCAAATAATTGATATTTGTGACAATAAAATCACTTTATATTAAGGCAAGGTTTATTTTAATAAAAAACGCAAAGCAATTTTCTCATTTAAAAGAAAACAAAAGCCTCAAGTTTATATATTTTTAAATAATTTAATTTATTTAACAATTGTGTAAATGATGGATCAAACAAGATAAAAACAGTGGTTTAACTTTATTTTTCTAGAAAAATAAATTTAGTAACAGGAATGAGCACTTTGTAACAGGAATGAACACTGGGTAACAGGACTGAGTGTCCATATGTGTGTGTATGTGTGTGAGAAAGACGGTGTGTACATGGCCGTGTGTGCATGTGTGCGAGTGAGATTTCTGTGTTGAAGGGATGTTCTATGTGATAGTAGTACATCACAGTGAAGGAGGTGGAAAGAGAAAGAAGGAGAGCGAGGAAAAGAGAGAGGGTGGAGAGGGAGGGAAGGAAAGACAAAAAAGGGGGAAAAAGGTAGGGTTGCGGGTGTGTTTCACTACTTCCCTTGCAGCATGCCATGGGTGTGTGTTTCTTGCACCTGCGAAGTATAGGTTCTCTCCATCTTCTACAAAAGATAAGAAAGAGAAAGACAAAAAGATGAAGTCACGTCGTGGTGGACTGGCTCCCTGAAATATATGGCATTCATACTGTAAAACTAATCCTAAAAACCTAAAATTTAAGTAATTTCAACTGTAAAACTCATGATACAGGTTAATAGTATTATATCAACTAATATTCACACAATTAAATCAACAAAACAGAGGACTCTATTCACTCCTGTTACTCTTAACTCAGTCCTGTTATTTTTCATATAAGTAACAGGACTGAAAGTAACAGGATTGAGTTTTTAAGCAAAAATGATCAAATACATGACATATGGCCACATGGAGTACATGCTAATAGCATGAGGACACTGAGCAAATACTAGTGACTTACCTAAAGTTAATATTTTTAAAATAAAAAAATAACATCAAGGAAATAATTTAGGTAACAGGACAGTATGTTGAGATTGACCTTCTCAGTCATAGATACAATTTCATCAAATATACAGAAATTAAAATGAGAGAACTTACTTTTGGTCTTCTCATGGCCTGCATAAGATCTAGATGATGCAACTTCCTGTTGAAAATGTGTCTTGTGGAATGTTCCAAGTTTTTTAGAGGGGGAAATGTGTGAGTGGACTGAGTGAAAACCCGGGGACACGACTAAAATGTGTATTTTATATAACACATTATGGATTTATTATGAAATTTCTTTTTGTTTAGCATAAATGGTATATGGAGTAACACAACAATGCAAAAATAATAAGATTTCTGAAATATTTTAATGATTATATTTCATGATAAAGTTTAGGTTTAGATAGCGGGAACGTGTAACAAATGCTATATTTTAGTATTCTCAGTAGTTTTTAATAATGTTTTAAATTATATATTTTAAATTTGCAGTTAGAGTAATGTTCAGGACATTTTGCTTAATAATAAAATATATTTTAGAGTTCATTTTCATGCATGTTTATACATAAAATGTCCTGGGGACAGAAATGGCAATGATTCAGTGGAATGGCCCAGGTACTAACCCACATAAAACCACAGCTGCCCAAGTTGAGTTAAATAAGTAACAAACCCAGCGATTGAGTTTTGACCCAGTAATTGGGTTAAATGTTTGACTAACTTGCTGGACAGTTTTAACTTATCTATTGTTTAAAAATACTATATGTCTGGCTTAAAATTAACCCCCAAAAAATCAGACGCATAACTACTAGAGGCAACAGCAATAATGTAAATGTAAAACATGTATTGTTCTCTGATGAGTCCATCTTCACTCTCTTTCCCATCTGTGGGAGTTACGGTTTGGAGAAGCCCTAAAGAGGCTCAAACCTGGACAGTTGCTGCCTAGAGGGAAGCACTGTGGTGAATCAGTGGGCGAATCACTGCCAAGGACTACTGAACCATGAGCACCTAATGGTTCAAACATTGAACCCTGAAGGGGGTGTCATGTGTCAGCATGATAATGCACCAATACACACAAGACTTGTAACAGAATGAACATGAAAGTGACGTTGAACATCTCCCAAGGCCTGCACAGTCACCAGATCTACATATTTTTGAGCCACTTTCAGTGGTGGACAGTAACAAAGTATTTTTACTCCGTTACTGTACTTAAGTACATTTTTCAAGTATCTGTACTTTACTCGGGTATTTTTATTTTGAGCAACTTTTACTTTTACTTCACTACATTCCAAAGCATAAGATCGTAATTTTTACTCCACTACATTTCATAAAACATATCGTTACTCCTTATTTTAAAATGAAGAAATCGTCACATGCTCAGAGACGCAAAAGCGGTGTCTGATTCGTGCACGAACTGGAATTCAGTGAATTCAGCCCACTGAAATGCTTTAATGCGACACGTCCACATCAATATGTCTACAGATCGCAATCTCGATTCAAACAGATCAAATCACATTTTAAAACTAATTTGCCGCTTCAAATAACGGTCGTATCGATTACATCGTTACGCCACTAGGAGGCGACAAGTGACTGTTAAAATGTATTTGACATTGAATGATTCATTCAAAAAATTTGTTCAAAAACATTGATTAATCCAGTAATTAAACAAGTGAAATAGTTATGAGTGAGTCATTAAATCATTCATTCAAACCTTTTTTATTTATTTATTTATTTTTTTATATTTTTAAATAGACTGCAATATTTTGTCCTCCAGTAAATAATTATACACAATTTTGTTTAGTTCAGAATCATGGGAGAATCATGATTTCTATTTGAAAGAAACAAAAATCTTGATTCTCATTTTATCCAGAATCGTGCAACCCTAACACAAATTAAAATAAAACATGCACATTTATCTTCCCCCCTGCTGTAGCAATTTTTTAAAAATGTAATGTATTTAGCCCTATATGTTTCGTCTGTTTTTATATTGTTTGTCAACACACATTACATATTATGTATCTGCATCCACTAATCTTTCATCCATACTAACTAGTGCTGGCTATTTGACAATTCATAATCATTCATAATTATTTTGAGCAATAGGATTATATAACATATATAATATAAAATTAAATGATATAAGTGGCCTATATAAAATTACAAAATAAACATTCATCAATCAGTACTTTTTTACTTAAGTACACTAAAAATCATGTACTTTTGTGCTTTTACTCAAGTAAAATTGAAAAGGAGCACTAAATACTCACACTTGAGTAATATTTTATGATACGTATCTGTACTTTTACTCAAGTACTTGGTTTGTGTACTTTGTCCACCACTGGCCACTTTGGGGTATTTTGTAGTAACAAGTCAGAAAACGTTTTCCTCCACCAGCATCACATGGTGACCTGAACACTGTTCTGGAAGAAGAATGGCTCAAAATCCCTCTGGCCACTGCACAGGACTTGTATCTGTCAAAGACGAATTGAACATCTTGTGTACCCTTAATTTCTTTCTGTTAGACCAAGATCATTAAATTACTGCATAAAAATGAATCAAGTGTTACTGCATTTTTTAATCAAATTTATTATTAAAATTTTTTTGATCATAACTTTAGACTGTTTAATATCGACTGTTTATTTTTACAACTTAAGAGTTTCTACGTGACCTGGGTTAGTTCACTTGAGAGTGATGCAGCTGCTGCTATATAAACACGCCTCCACAAACAGCCAGTCACGAACTGGAAATCATTCACAACTCCGACATCATCTAAAAGCTAACGTGACCCCATCACTCACTCTGAAACTACATCCTTCCTGGTAAACACTAACTGCACATTTTGGATGGATTTGTGTGTGTGTGGAAGTGATAAGAACAGTTGTAAAGTTCAAAGAATTTATAATCTGTGACTGTACCATACAATTCATCAATGTGATCTGCAAGCTTTTGTGTATGAGTCCTTGTTTCCCCTTAATTATGTTTAATATTAGCATCCATAAACATGTGGGTGAATTGCCAAATTGCTTGGCTACAGAGGAACAAATGAGCATGTAACAGGAGCTCTTTGATGGCATCTATAATAATGTAAAGACAGAACATTCTGTTTCAGGTGTCTGAGTTCTTAGAAACGCCTATTGGAGAAATTTTGAAAAATTTCTTATGATTATCCTTATGTGTTTGCGATTACATAGTTTTTTTAAAGAAGTGTTTAAGAATGCATTCTCTGAGACACATAGAACAGTTAGATTTGGGGATTTATTTTTGATGAGTTTGTTTCTTATGCAGTAAGAGTCCTGTTGATTTTTGCCACAACACGCCCAGCATTTTCTGTCTGCTTTCGTTGTGCCTCAGGCCGCTCTCTACTATTTAGAGGCCTGTAATATTATCAGCGGTGACTTTAAGTAACATTTTCTGAGAAATGTCTTATCACTAAAAATAGCAACAGCATATACTGCTTCTTCCCATCCATCACTTTCACGTCACCAGATGGATTAAAATACTATAAGGTTAAAAAAAGTGTGTTGAACAGAATTATTGGAGATATGCACTACTGTTTAAAAGTAAAAAAAAAAAAATAATAATAATACTTTTATTCAGAAAGTATGAATTAAATTATTCAAAAGTGACAGTAAAGATTTTGGAATTGTTACAAAAAAATTCTATTTCAAACGAATGCTGTTCTTTTGAACTTTCTATTAATCAAAGTCACACACACACACACACACACACACACATATATATATATATATACACACACTAAAAAATAATGTGTTGGCTCAACAAAAAAAAAAAAAATTAACGCAACAGTTTGAATCAATTGTTTTTTTAGAGATGCACCGATGTATCAGCCAACAACTGGTATCGGCCAATAAAAGCTATTATTATCACTATCGGTTTAAAAACTGCAGATGATCAGGGCCGATTATATCCTGTCATCAAAAGGGTGTGGAAAAACATGTTCAGACTGCAACTCATACATACTGTGTGTGAAGAAAATCACTCTTGTGTTGAATTTTAATGCATTAAAAGTTTAAAAATAGTGACGTTAAAGCAGGCTCTTTTTGACCCTGTGAATCACCCGTAGTTCAAGCCAGGGTTGCCAGGTCTGCGTTTTTTTTGTTTGTTTGTTTGCTACATCAAATATTATTTGTAGCGCCTCCCATCCGATAATTGCAAAAAGATTTGTGCTTTGTTACTTCTAATAAGAATAAAAGTCAAATTCTGTCCATTTTATCATGAAATTCAAACAAAAAAATAGCGTTTTGACACTCTTAAATGTGACGTGTCAGATCGCTATACTGCCTCAGTTCAGGTGGCAGCGCAGAGCACGAGTCTTTTCTTCCTCTTCAATACAAGTTAATGTTATATCTTGAAAAACATGCATGAACATCAAAGGTATGTTGAAAGATATAGTACAACTTATCGGAATGTGTCATGTCTCATGTAATCACTTTATTTATGATTCAACTGCGGAAAGACGTCAATAAAACAGCTTGTGAAAAATGTCACATGATGTCACATTTAACTCAGGAATGTTTTCCAATGTTCACAGTTCCTTAACTATCTCTCTCTCTATATAAAAAAAACACTAGAGAGGAGCTTACTGTTAATTATGTGTTTGTGCAAATTTGCCATGAAGACAAGTGCTTATGAAAACTACCTTATGTGATACTATAAGTTTTATACAAACATTTCAGTTTTTATTTGAGTGTAATTATTATATCTGAAAATAAACAGCAGCTGAATGATACCTCTGTTGTTATTTGTAACCTCTAATATTGAAGTGTACCAAATGAGAGGGTTCCCTGTATAGTTTGCAACATTATTTGGGAGAGATTTTTTTTTTCCTTAAGAAAAACCAAACTATTGGTATTGGTATCGGCATTGGCCGATATCATTTTAAATAATCGTATCGGCAGAAAAAAATTTAGTATCGGTGCATCTCTAACATTTTTGAGTTATGACAACTTTGGGTGAATTTATGTTCAATCAACAAGCTATATTGAGTTAGAGGAACTTAATAATTTGTAGCATAAACAAATTTTTTAAAGTTGATTACTCAAATTAAATCGCTCCAATTACTCTTGTCTATTTCAGTTCAAATCAACAGCTATCATAGCACATGCTAACATAACTTATTTAACATGTATATTTAATGAACAAGTAAGATATTACTTGTCACTGGCATTAGCATAGCTTATAAAGTCAATGTAGTGTTCACCTTCATCTACTCTTCAGCACAATGGTAACCACAAAAACTTCAACATTACAGAAACTCTTTTAAATGTCAAACATAACAGCATTAAACACTATAACCGGTCTTTCTTTTCACTAAAAACAAATAAATTAACACTTAATTTCAACATTTATTCTCCTTATCCAGTCCTATGCAAATCCACTGCCTTATTTCTGAAGTTATCAAGACAATTTCATTACGTTACTACAACCTAATTTTTTTTTTTTTTTAAAGCCAATTAACACAGAAATTTGAGTTTAAATTACAGACAATATTAATTTGATGTAATGATCAACATTATTATGTCAACAGAACTCTACAAAATAATGTTTGCAACTTAAAAGGTTTAATTAAAACAATAAATTAGAATTTTTACCTTGCAACCATCCATTTATTTAAGTTGTAGTAACTGTAGTATATAGGCTAGGCTATAGAAACACACAAACATATCACACCATGAAATATTACATAAACCAAACCCATTTATGAAAACCTAAGCATGATGTACTGGACCCTGCCAGTACTCAACTTGCTTCATGATCATGCAAAAATCAGAGACAGAGACTCTGAAAAGTTGGTGCATAGACTGTGTTTGACCCATTAGGTTTACAAGCTGAGGCGTACTTAAAAACACACTAATTTGAAAAGCCACAAAAATGTTGTGATATTGTGATATTAATCAGCATGTGAACCAACACGCTTAAAAAGCTTACTGCTTGTATGTTGCAATAAATTCAACAAAGAAATAAGTAAGAAAGTATGTGAGGCATGTCATGGAGCATGAGGGCTTCCCTTGTCAAAGGTGGAGGGGAAGTTGGAAGGGTAAATAGACATGTGCACCTCTAAAAATAGCCCAAGGAACCAATCAACCGCACACAAGGCGGGCACAAAAACCTCAGGTGTGCAGGTTACACCCATCCAAAGTGCATGTATAAAAGGAGAAATGAAATAAGCGGAGGAAAAAGAATAGACAGTAGGCAGTGAGAAAAAACAACTGGTAAAAGGAGATTGAGAGAAGAGTCAAGACAAAAAGAGACAAAAAACAGCATCAACCAGAACAGAACAGAACAGAACAGGACCAAAACCAAACAGAAACACATTTCAATTTCAAAGATGTGTTCTGCATCCTCAAAACATCCTCATTCTGTTGTGGAAAGGTTTGGAGATGGAGAAAAGGCATCAAAGTCACCTTTAATCTTTCCAAAACCTCAAAGACCTCGTGCTCGACGGGTCCTTTACCCTCCAGGAGTGAGGAAGATCATGCCAAAAGAGGAGTCAGATCCTGCCAGACGTTGGCTGTTCTTGCTGTCTGCTCTGCTCTTCCTGCAAATCTACATGGAGGAAGGGCTCTGTGACATTCAGACTGTCTCAGACCAACCGCAGGCCCAGGATGATCACTGCACCCTTGAGGAAAACCCTTTCACACAGGGGAATCCAGAGGCAGACGTGGCTCAGTGTTGGGGCATTGAACAGTCATGCAACTTGCACTGGGAAATGAGGAGCTGTTTCTGAGACTGGTGCCAAATGCAACAGCAGTATGTGAATGCAAACACGCATGCTGAGCTGTGCTTCCTGTGCGGTGGGCTGCAGGGATTTATGCTGAGTGAGCTTTTCCATCCACACTCGGCTATGAGACGGGGGTAGACAGAAGGGGCCCTTCTACAGAAACCGGCAACATGCCTGAACTGAGCTGAACTGGATTTCCCGCATTTGGGAAACGTGGCCATCCGAGCGCTGCACTGGGGTCGAGACTTCAAGTGTAACCTGATATGCACGTACGTCACTTCAGCGTAGGGGAAAGTGATGATTCACAGAGTTAAAAAACAACCCCACACACTGCACTAAACACTCTACAGACCCGAGACTCAGCTGTGTGTGTGTGTCTGGGAATGCTTCTGTCATTGACGGCAAAATATGTGTAATACTATGTGTGCGATTATATGCGTTTCCGGGGGATATTCATAATATACATGATTATGATACGTCACACAATGATGACACACATGATTGTGTGATGATGTAAAATGTCTGTGGATGTGTTGAGTCCTCCTTTGTTTATTTAAAAATCACTGTATAATCATTACAAAGATAACTAAACAGCATCAATTTGCATGATTAATCAAATAAATATGTAAAATATATATTTCTTTGTGAGTGTTTTCTTTGTGAGTGCCTAATTCACTTTCAAGTGAAACATTTCTGGATGGAAATATTAGTCCATGAAAGGCTATATGTATATGAATAATCTAATTTTAGTGTACATTAAAGGATTAGTTCGCTTTCAAATGAAAATTACCCCAAGCTTCCCTCACCCTCAAGCCATCCTGACTTTCTTCTTTCTGATGAACACAATCAGAGAAATATTAATAAATATCCTGACACATCTGAGCTTTTTAATGGCAGTAAGCGTTACCAAACGAGTATGAACAGAAGAAAGTGTATCCATCTACATCCATCCATCATAAACATACTCCAAATGGCTCTGGGGGGTTAATAAAGGCATTATGAAGTGAAGCAATGCATTTGTGAAAAAAAAATTTTTTTAACAAGTTAAGAATTAAATATTTCATTTCCGGCAGACTGCCTTCCGTTTTCAAATTACAAAAAAAAAAAAACGGAACTGGCATTGCGTCACTTTCGTAAGTTGAATAAGGCTTTTTTAACTGCTAAAACTCAACCAACCAACCCACCAATCAATCAATCAACCAACCAACCAACCAACCCGCCAATCAATCAATCAACCAACCAACCAACCCGCCAATCAATCAATCAACCAACCAACCCACCAATCAATAAAACAAACCAAGCAACCAAGCAACCAATCAATCAATCAATCAACCAACCAACCAACCAACCAACCAACCCACCAATCAGTAAAACAAACCAACCAATCAACCAACCAATCAATCAATCAATCAATCAATCAATCAATCAACCAACCAACTAATATGTACCTTAAGCAGTTGGAGCTAAATACACTGCAGAAAATTATGTAAAAGAAAAAGATAAATAAAAAAAATATATGAGGGATTTCAGTTTAGTTTCTACTTAATGTATTTTAGTTTTAGCTACAGTTGCATGTAACCATAACCATACAAAGCCTTTGTACACTAAATAAAAGAAATCCTAACATCTAATACAAGAAATACATTGAGCAGACATGTTTATAATGACACATGATAATAATTTACCAACTTTTTGTTGTTTACAAACACCTTTATACAAATTATCCCACTGAAATCAAGGTCTTTACATTTTTATAACCAATTGGGAATCAAACCCACAACCTTAGCATAGCTAGTACAGTATCACTATGCCAGTTGAGCTACAGGCCATTGATGGCTGACTGCACTATGACTATAGCAGCTATAGATTCATACAGCTGTGCCATACAAACATCATCTCATCAGAATGACAATGTCACGTACACGCATTCTGAAATACTTTATCTTTCCATCTTCTGTAAACAGACGTGACCTGGTGTCCCGTATCTGATGATGAAAGATATAGTTCTATTTTAAAGTTTCTCATTAAATCTTCCTCCTCCTACTATATCTGAGCTAATGCATGATGACTTCCCTATTAATGATGACTGTCACTGTGTCATTATAATGAGACCATTGTATGTCTGACTGTGTGAACGCTCTCAGAAAAAAGGTATGGTGCTGTCACTGGGGCAGTACCCAACCAACCCACTAATCAAACAATCAATCAATCAATCAAGTAATCAACCAACCTAGCAATCAATCAACCAACCAACCCACCAATCAATCAACCAACCAACCAACCCACCAATCAACCAACCAACCAACCAACCAACCACCAATCAACCAACCAACCAACCAACCAACCAATCATTCAATCAAACAACCAACCAACCAACCAACCAACCCACCAACCAACCAACCAACCAACCCACCAATCAATCAATCAACCAACCCACCAACCAACCAACCAACCAATCATTCAATCAACCAACCAACCAACCAACCAACCCACCAATCAATCAACCAACCAACCCACCAATCAATCAACCAACCAACCAACCCACCAATCAATCAACCAACCAACCAACCCACCAATCAACCAACCAACCAACCAACCAACCAACCAATCATTCAACCAACCAACCAACCAACCAACCCACCAATCAATCAACCAACCAACCCACCAATCAATCAACCAACCAACCAACCCACCAATCAATCAACCAACCAACCAACCCACCAATCAATCAATCAATCAACCAACCAACCAACCCACCAATCAATCAATCAGTCAGTCAATCAACCAACCAATCAATCAATTAATCAACCAACCTACCAATCAATCAGCAACCAACCAACCAACCCACCAACCAATAAACCAACCAATCAATCAACCAACCACTAAATATAAAATAATATAAAATATACATATAATAATAAAATAGTTTGCCATAAATTATTAAATTAAATATAAAATTAAATAATATATAAAATTAAATTGAATCAACCAATTCAGTATATTGAATTAAATTTAATTAAGACATTACTAAGCACTAATCACTCTCTAGTCACACATTACACATCCTGAAACCCATCAGTCAGCATTACATCATTGTGAAAACACCATGTACCAAGAACACCTCTCAAAAATATAATGATAAATTGTAACACCTGCTGAGGGTGACAATTAAAATGTGTACGTGTGTGTTTTAGCTTACACATATACCTGTGATGACTTCATGCTTTATAGTTTTTACATCTCTTGAGAGCTGGTGTGATGCATTTCACACGCTATGTGCTTCATTACCACCACCATCATCTTTATCAGTAATTTCATTATCAAAGTGAAAGCAGTCATTTTTTTTGTGCATCACACAAATTAGTCATTTTGTTTTCTACAGAATGCAACAGTCTGCTTCCTGAAATTGTTAATTTCCTTACAGAGAAAAAGATTCATACTGTACGAAGCTTTCAAAATCGACTAACAATGAGGTTACGCAGTAGTTTACACTTCTGGAGAAGTTTATGATTTAAAGTCATCAATAAACTGGCAGTATTTTGAAAACGGAGTTTGAAAAGTTGAAAAGTTAAAAGTGACCCTGTTACTCAGCCGGTGGAGAGAGTATTGCAAAACCCAAAATGAATTCCTTTAAAGCACTGTAAGCAATTTTGAATAAAAGTGTTTGATCCATCCTCATCTTAAATTGCAGACTTGAGCTTCAGACGCATTAGATGCATTGCCTTAATCCATATGACGCTGTGTCTGTCAGTTTCTCACACCTATTCTGACAATTTAATTGTTTAGAAAAGGTCATGCATTGTTATTCCCACACAAGAGGAACCTTTCCAAACTATAAATAGATGCATTTCTATAGAACTATTTTACGGCTTTAGAAACATTTCATTGTTCTTTAGCACTTTTATGCCATAGTAATATTTTGCATTTTAGTTATGTCATATATAGTATCATAATATTACTGTGGTTGAATCTGTTGAAAACCTGTCTAGATGTCTGTCACCACAAAATAAACAAAAAAGAACTAAGAAATTATATTTCTTGAATTAATCTTTTTTATATAATTTAAACAAATTTAAGAAATTTTATTTAGTACATTTAAGTAAATTTAAGCAAATGTAATTGAAAATTATTATTCTCTTTCAGACCATTAAGATTTCCATTGTGACATTATTTTTCATTATTTTTAGGACATTTAAGTACATGCAAAAAATTATTCATAATTATTATTGTTAATTATGGTAATGTGACTATATGATTAATCTTGATTAATCGCATCTAATATAAAAGTTTGTGTTACATAAACATAACGTGTGTATATATTTTTATATTTATATACATATATTATATGTGTGTGTGTCTGTATATATACATGTATACATATATATAAATAAAAATATGTGTAGATATGATATATATATGTGTGTGTGTGTGTGTGTGTGTGTAATATTATATATATTACAAACATACACATACAAAGTATTATTGTTAATTATGGTAATGTGACTATATACAGTATATGTGTGTGTGTGTGTGTGTATATATATATATATGTATATATATATATATATATATATATATATATATGTGTGTGTGTGTGTGTGTGTGTGTGTGTGTGTGTCCTGTAGGCTAAATGTCAAATATAGTTGAAGTAAGCTGTAAATAGAAGTACTGTGTGAAGGTGAAAGTGAAACAGTCCCCCCCTGTCTTTAATTAGCGGCACTGCACATAAATGACGTTAAACTGTCATGATAGTCAGCACGTAGACACTTGGCATTAATGAGGCACTATAATGAGAATTACCCGCGAACAATGACCCACATCTCGCTAACAACCCAAGAACTCAGATCCACACTGTTCTGCCTGTCAAGTTGCATCTGTTGCTGTTGCAAAAACACAAGTTCAGTCAAACATGGTCATGAGAACTGTTCCCTTCTATTACTGAGAATCTACATTCTACAGTGTAGACCAGATTAACCCCTTTAAAGCCTGACATATGTGTTTTTTGTTGAGTATCATATCAGGAATATGCTAAAAGGCCTTTTACTTGCTAAAAAACTTTCCATTCGGATGGCAGAAATGTATTTGCATATCAAATATGATACAGTAGGCAATATAAACTCCATCCATAATAGCTCCAGATGAGTCTGCATTAGTTCACAGTGCCGTAATGCCATTGACCTCCTATTTAATGATAACAAAATGGCTCTAATCTACTTTAATAATAAAATTCATGCTTTAATATCAGACAAGTTTAGCTTGAAGGAACAAGAACAATGTTAAAGTCACCACATACCAAGCTGCATTGCTACACACACCACTGAAACCATAAGTCATACTACTCAGAATTCACACCCAAAAGAGCATACACTGTGTTGCTTGAGTGTTAATTTTAGTAAGGTTATGCAAAGTCTGGGCAGCCCTTCCTAATGTAAACATGTCAGGCCTGAGGCAGGGATTCCAGGCCTGAGGCTTCACCCGCAGCAGACATTCCACTGCTCGTGCTCATGGAGAAAACCCATAAACCACAGAGGGTGAAAAATGCAGGTGCTGTTGTTTGATTGGAGGAAAGCGCTTGTTCATATCATGAAGAAGCTGATGACAGACACAGGGGGGATGAGTCTGTGTGAGGTCACAACCTTATTCTTCCTAAAAGTTCACAGCATTTAGATAATGTAGTGCACCTCAAATGACCCAAATTCTAATCAACTAGCCATCAGCTGCAAGTTCAAAAAAATATATAACTGCAAGCAGCAGGGTTCAAGCGCTTTAAGGATTTTAAGCACATGCGTAAAAAAGTATTATGTTTTATATAGCAAGCCTGTAACCATCTCAATCATAGATGGAAAAAACCATTTACAGCCAATACAGGCAATTAACCATAGGAAATATGGTTAATTGCCAAAAACCCAGGACCTAGTTTGCACAAGTTAGTTTTTGAAATAATCTCCAATATTTAATGAACGATTCGATCTAATTACCTCTCATTATTCGATCTAGAGGCAAAGGTGCTCAGACTGAGGAGTTCTACCATGGTGTATGAATGTTGTGGATGTCTGTGAAAAATCGTGTGATATACAATACTTTACGCACGTGAAAAATGTGAATGCCGCATGCATTCATACTATATAGAACATACTTTTTTAGCGGTTGTGAAGTATTTAGGCCACTTGTTTTGTTTATTTTATATATAAATGACTTTTGTAAAGTGTCTGATCTGCTAAAGTGTGTCTTATATGCGGACGACACAACTTTATACTGTTCTGGTGAGAATTTGCACCAGCTTCTCACAAATGTATCAAATTAAACTGTGGTTTGATGCAAACAAACTATCTTTAAATATTGCCAAAACCAAATATATTATATTTGGTAATCGACATATACATAATATTACAAACGTAAAGATTGATGATGTGGTTTTTGGAAAGAGTAATGGAAATAAAATTTCTAGGAGTAATAATAGATCACAAATTATCCTGGAAACCACACATAACACATGTATTGTCAAAAATGTCAAGAACTATTGCTATATTTCATAAAATCAAGTATTTCCTAAACAAATTTACAAGGTATATTTTGTATTGTTCTCTCTCAGTACCATATATGAAATTTGGGGGCATAGCTATAAGTCAAATACAAAATCTATATTTACTTTGCAAAAATAAGCAATTAGGATTGTTAATTATTCCTCATTTAATGAATCAACTAAACTAATATTTCTTAAATTTAAAGCATTCAAATTTTACGACTTAGTCTTAATACAGCTTTGTTTATGTACAAAGTTAAAAAACAAATTATGCCAGCAAATATATTGTGTTTGTTTGAAATTAAGGAAGGTGAATATGATTTAAGAGGAAAGGATATGTTTAAAAAACCAGTGGTCAGAACTAATGTAAAAAAGAATTGTATTTCTGTTCAAGGGGGTCGATTTGTGGAACGGTCCAACTGACGAATTTAAGAGAAGTAACACTATTTTTCAGTTTTAAAAAAATGTTCAAATTCAAAATATATATATGAATTATACGATGGAAGTTTAAGTTGTGTATTGTAATGTGTAAACATTTTTTGTAAATTGTAATGATGGAATTGTACAATTGTCAAAAGATTATAGAATGAAATGTAGCCTACCTATACATTACATATTGAACAGATGCTTATAAATAAACAAATAAATAGATAGAACGTATTAAAAGTCGACACTTGTATAATTCACACATTTAAAGAATAGGTAAATCAACATAAATAAATAAATCAAATTACTTTGTGGAACAAATTATCCTATGATTTTTTTTTTTTTTTTTTTTTTTTACTGAACTATCTGAAGTCAGGCATACTTGGCTCCCCCGAGAAGCTGTTGTCATATGTTGAGCTCATCTTAAGCTAAAACCTGGGAATTTTTGGATAAAGCATGTATCTTCCGTCTCGAGTGAAGGGTGTGGCCATTTCTATGGGCGTCTCTTAAAAGCATATATATATAAACCTCACGCTGAAGTTAGAGAAGTCACTTTTGAGAACCAGAGGCACAGAGCAAATAGTCTAACGCATACTGGAACTGACCTGAACTAACAATGTACACCAGATCAGACAGCCTGGTCCTCTCATTACCGACAAACACTTTCTTCCAGCCGCAGTCGCAGTTCGATTTCAGACCGGCGACGATGCAGCGCAACACCGAGCCGGAGATCTTCACTTTCGAGCGGATCCCGGAGCCGCAGTCATTCCCTCACCGCGGAGCTCCGCTGCGCCCCCGCAAGAGAAACACCCGTGTCATGTACCCCTCCAAAGTGCGCAAATATCTGCCACCGGCCGAGAAGAGCCCAGCCAAACGCTGGCTGCTCGCGCTGTGCCTGGTGGTTTTCCTGCAGATCTACACGGAGGAGGGATCCGTTGAGACGACGCAGAGTGAAGGACCAACCTTCACCGATGCCACAGCGTACAATGTTCTCCCTTTCCAGTCTGCTGAGGAGCAAGCCAGACAGATGATGGGCAATTGTCCTGAGGACTTCAGCCAGTCTAGCAGCGAGGGGGAGAAGAAGGAGAACTCTTGGTTCCTGAACACTACATGCCCGAGCTCAAGCCTGGAGGAGGACTTCACTACTCTATACCAGCAGAGCCGGAGGAACGGATACGTGGTGGCCCTTCTCTACCCTGTATATCATAGACTCGGCACAGAGAACTAAATGAACTCTGAATCAAATTTGTGGACTAACCAAGATGAGTCAATGACTTTGAAACTCCTTGGAGAAGAGAAATAGGCTCCTGTGGTTTCTAGTGGTTCCTGGAGAACTCATCTGCTCCAGCTGGGCGAAGTGATGAAAAAACACAATCTGAGGAGACATTTGATGGACTTGAATGATGAACAAACTTATAATAGAATGAAACTTGAATGGCTCATTTAGATTTACTTGAAAATGTTTCACTTGAAGTGTATAGATTTACATTGTAGCCTCACAAGTAGACCTGTTATATGTCTAAACTAATGAGAGTGTCACAATGAACATTTGTGTTACTGAACGCTCACAGAAATACTTGAATCTCACATTGTTCATTTTATTTTATCATGTTATATATGAAGAAATATTTGTTGTAGCTATTTATTTAATGTTATTTATTTATTGTTATTGATTTATTTATTTCCTATTGCCTTGTGAAAATAAATTGACATTTGCATCTTCAATTCTTTCTTTCTTCATTTTTTTCATTGTCTTCTCGTAATATTATTAGTTCATAAACTTCAAAATACAGTTGTTTCTCTGTGCCAACTCTTAAGAGTACAATACTCAAACAAAAGATATAGAAAAATATATGATTTATGACATGTTATACATTACACTTATAAGTGCATGAACACTAATACTGATATGGCTCTTTAAAATATATATATATATATATATATATATATGTTTGTGGATTTGATTGAAATATTAGAACAGATATACTTTGCTAACTACTCTACAATTTTTCTAGTCCTAGAGATAATCATTGTAATATTAACACCAGTACTAAATAATACGATCATTTATGAGCAGTATAAAGATTCAAATGTATGATGTTCATATAATGAATAAAGTTACAATGATCACAATAATACTTTGTGTTGTTCTTCAGTTTCATTACATGAGCATATTCAGATCATGATTATTTAAAATGACTGAACTACTCTAGCTTCATTAGGGTTACACTATTGAATGCGATTTTAAAGGGTCCAGATCATTCATAAATAGCTCCTTAAACTGAGTATGTTACATTTTTAGAATGTATTTTTAGCAAAACCTCACTGGCATATTCTAAAATATAACGTAATGAGTGAATTTTAAGAGAAAATACAGTGTTTTGTCAGTCTTTTGCTTTGTGTTATCTGACATAATTAAGATGAATTTTTCTGACACAGTTTAACTCTGAGATCTTGTCATATTTTAATACCATTATAGTGAATAAACTGTATTAATGAATGAAATGTTCAAGGTGTCTGAATAAATTGTGGTTTGACTATAGTATCATTATGAGAGAATATACAAAATGTGCTCTCTGATTTTGTCCATTTAGGTTTGGGGGTCAACACTCTTAACAAATATGCAGTTCATTTACTCTGCGTTGTCTGAAATATTACTCTAATATGACCTGGTCTCACAGACAGGGCTTAGATTAAGCCAGGATTAGGCCTTAGTTCAATTAGGATATTTAAGTATCTTTTATAAACATGCATTAGAAAAAAAAAAACACTACTGATGTGCATCTTGAGACAAAACAATGACACTGATATATTTTAAGATATGTCAGTGCAAGTTGCTTTCAGTTAAAACAGCTCAAACATGCATTTTAGTCCAGGACTAGTTTAAACCTTGTCTGTTAAACTGGGGATATATATTTTATTATTTTAAAGTTGCATCTTTGCATACTTTAAAGACTAAATTATGTTGAAAATCTGCGAGTCTTACATGTTTCTATTACTCTTAGAATGCAACAATTCTTTGAATTGTAGTAAATGGACTCACAAACACATATATGACAGCAAGTATCATCAGACATATTTGTGTTTACAAATATGTGACTTGTTGGAAGTTGTGGCCAGCAGCCCATGAGGAAGCCTTTTGGGAGATTCCCCGATACACTTCCTCTCCTGTGCAACCACTTACTTTCCCCATCCACAAATTCAGATGCACTATATGGTTTACATTTCAACTCCCCTAGACCAAACACACACTCTCCCTGTGCACGCAAACCTCCTGGTTTTCCCTTGTTTTTGTCCTTTCATCTCTGCCCTCTCTCTCTCTCTCACTGTATGCCTCTGTGAGCTGGCATTCCAGAGCCGTGAGTCAGATGATACCACAGGCTCTGAATGAATCCCACCTACTGCCCTGAAACCAGAGAGCTAAGTTACTGTATGAGAAAAAATACTCTGAAGAAAAGGAGAATTCCTCACATGGCCAAGGTGTGTTCAGCCTGTTGGGGCTTGATCAAAGAGAGAGTGCACAAAAAGTCTATATCCTGACAAGCACCTGTTTGCTCACGCAAAGACACACACACTGTAGAGAGGCCAGAGGTGTTCTTCCAGAAGACTATGAATTAAGTGCACATGTTTGGCTTCAGCTTCGTGCCAAATTGTCATTTCCTGCTTGTCCGATCTGACCTCAGTGCAAACTCAAGAGAGTGTAAAGATACTTTGGAGTGCATAAACAAACTCTGGTAAAATAAATCATGCTCTTTACCATGAAAGTTTAAGAGTTTTTTTTTTATATAAATAAAATAGCCTACATCTCATCTCATTCACCCATCCATCCAAACAAACCACTTTATCCTTTCCTAGGGTCGCAGGGGGCTGGAGTCTTACCCAGGAAACACTTGGGGAAACACCCTGAATGGATGGTCTTTGGATTGTGGAGAAAACTGCTGCACAGAGGAAACGGAAAGGCCTCCTGGTTGAGCCAGAACTCGAACTAGGGACCTTCTTGCTATGTGACATTGAAGCACAGTAAAATTATAATAATTTTTATTAAGTTGGAATGGATATAGTGAAAGAAAATCAGTAAAAGAAGCGTTTTTTGAGCAGCAAATCAGCATATTAGAATGATTTCTGAAGGATCATGTGACACTGAAGACTGGAGTAATGATGCTGAATATTCAGCTTTGATCACAGGAATAAATTACATTTATAAAACGGTTAGTTCCTGTCCTTGATTCTGATTGTAGCTGTGTTTTATTCACGATAAAACACAGCTATGACCGCTTCACCCAACGGTTCTGTGTATCACTACACAACACCCTTAGCAACCACTCTTAGCAACGTAAACTGTTTGTTCTCAGTTGATATTGTTCATTGAAGCTTACTGTATTATGTAGAGGAGTATTGTGAGAAAAAGATCGAGTGAGCGAGTTTATTACCTGCATTCAGATTTTCAGGTCAGTCTTATGTTCATAAAAAAAATAAAAAAATAAAAATCAGTTTAAATGTCTTGTAATTATCTTGTCCTTTTAACATTTAAGGGGTTTACCCGTGACTGACAGCGCTAGTCAAAGCATTTGTCAGTTGCGTTTTGTTCCTTGTTCACAACAATTCAGTCTTTTCAGTATAAAAGCCTTCGCTACTGACTGACACACTCATAAAGACAGTCTTTGCCGCCATCTAATGGCGCAAAAATGTAACGTCTGTTGCTGTTCACAGTCAGGGACTATTTTTTTTCCGGCAGAAGGAAGGCTTTTAGTTAAAGTTTAATTCTTGAAAGTGGAAAGTTGCATTGATACATATTTCTTGCTTTAATATTTGTATTGTGTGGTAACCGTTTTATAAAAGCAAGGTACTCTAGGCTAGTGCTGTATTGTGAAAAAGTCACGGCTTACGGGTTACTCCGCTTCACGTCATGCCTAACCACGCTCTTCAGCCGTGACTTTTTCACGTACAGCACAGCCTCTCGTACCTTAATGCTTACTTAAAATATATTACAATAGAATACAGTTATTTTACATTTTAATAATATTTCACAATATTACTGTTTTACTTGGTCAAATAAATGCAGCAATGATGAGCGTGAGAGACTTCTTTCAAAAACAGTAAAATTTGAATTTTTTTTATAGACTTTATGTCTATATAATTAAACATAAAAATGAAATATACATGTAAAATATATAGGTTATGAGTAATTTTGATTGACTATTATTTAGGTTTTATGAATGTTACCAACTATTGTTCTAGAAACATTACAAATCTAGAAATTATAAGAATGAGAGGAGTAACCTGTGAACAACATGAGTGAAATCATTCCAGATGAATGACAATTATGTCAGGACAAACTTCTGGAAAGGTGTGAGAGAATTTTTGTCATTCATTCACCACTCTCACTCACTCTCTCTCTCTTTCTCTCTCTTTTCCACACACAGAGGTTTGGAATATTAAACAAAAAAAAAACATCAACAGGGAAATAGGTGAGAGAACAAGAATGACATTTAAACAGAAAAATAAGCCAATGAAATATACATGCAAAATTATGGAAGCCCATTTCTACCACATAAGAAAAAAAAGTGCTCTTGTAAGTCATAATTATGACATAAAATTCATTGATTTGAAATTGAGATAAAAGTCAAAATTGTGACGTTAAAAATCATAATTACAAGTTGAAAAGTTGAAATGATGACTTAAGTCAAAAAGATGACCTAAAAAGTCAAAATTATACCAGCAAAATTATGATAATTATGATTACACCTGTCAAAATTATAAAATAAAAAGTCAAAATAGTGACATAGTGTCATAATTTCGACTTTTAATCTCATAATTATGGCTTGTGTCATAATTATGTCACAGCATGATTTGTTTTCTTATATGGTGGAAATTGGCTTCCATACAAAATATATTTGAGGTTACGAGTAATTTTGATTGACTATTATTTCTTAGAATTTATTAGACGTTCTGCTGCTTGTCCTGAAGTCGCTGCCATGTAAATTGTGCTGTTAATGCATGATTTGGTGTTGCAATTTGTACTTACATACTTACAGTATTGCATGATGTATGGCATTATTGAAATGACTCTGAGGTTTTGAAGTCTGAAGATGGCTGCTTACTGTTTCATGCTGATGGAATGGTAAATATGCAGCGAATGGTTTCTGTACACTGGAGCAACAGTGTGAACTGATACAACACATCTTTTATGAATGTAACTACTCTTCTATAGAAATGTAAAGAATTGGAAAACTTTAGGAAATGATAAGAATCTGTGAATTGAAAAGGAAGGTGACTTGAGTCTGAATAAGCTGTGAACTGAATGAGTGAAATCATTCTGGATGAACGCCAGTTATGACATGACAAAAGAATGGGGCGAGTCCCATGATTGCATTTAATGAGTTTCATTTTAATCAATCATAGGAAGGGAACTGATGTAATCATGACTTTTCATAGTTACACTGCCTTTTGTAATTACTTGTGTCATCATTCTGAACAGTTGTAAAACCACTGAGGCTAAACGTACAACCGCAACCTGAGTTTCAGGTGTAGCATAAAAGACTGAAAACATCCATGAAAGGTGTGTATGAGAATGTATGTTATGCTTTCATTCACCGCTGTCTCTCTCTTTCCCACACACAAGGTACAGAGGTTACTGTGGGAATGTTAGAGAGATTTTTGTTGCTGTTGAGCTGCTGTACAGCTGAAATAAACTTTGTCTGCATAATTTTCCTGTTATCACTAAAGCTACTTTAAAACATTCTGCATTGTAAAAAGCACTATATAAATAAAGGTGACGACTTGACTTACTACTAACAGGGAAATGAGCAGATAGGCCTACATTTGCATCTGTGTAGGAATGTGAGAGAACAATGAAGCTCATTTGGGCTTCAGGTTCCTCTTCAGGTAACTCTCTAGATCTTGTCTCTCTTTCTCCCCTACTTCTCTTCCTGTCAGTTCTCTATATCCTATATCAAGGATACTGGCAAAACATAAAAAAATAAATAGGTCAAGTTATAAGAAAGAGAGAGAGAGAGAGAACAAGAGCCAGCACACTAGTTTTTCTGGAGAAAATATGAATGCTGTTTGTCTATGCAAAATTCACAGCCATGATTTACAGGGTGTTCTAGATGGTTGCTAGGATGTTCAATAATTAGAAATGGCCAAATTGTCCCCCCAAAAGGCTATTTGCTATTCTTAATCCTGCTCTGCTGATCTTCATTATGCACAGCTCTGTTTGTTGTTTAGTTTTAAAGGTGCACTGTGTAAATTTGGGAGGATCTATTGACAGAAATCCAATATATTATAGGCTACATAACTATGTTTCCAGTGGTGTATTAAGACCTTACATAATGAACCGTTATGTTTTTATTAACTTAGCATGAGCTATTTCTATCTACATACACCGCAGGCCCCTTACATGTTAAGTCACCATTTTGCACCAGCATGTTTCTACAGTAGCCCTAAACGGACAAACAAACAGCTCTACAGAGCGCGTCTGCTTGACTAGCTACTCTCTTCTGTCTCAGACGACGACATATTTGTCCTGTGTTGGCCACCGTAGCTTCTCTATATTGCAATTCGCAAAGCTTTGTGCTTTGTTACTTTTGACATGAAACAAAGTCTCATATGTCAAATTCTGCCCATTTTACTACGAAATAAAAAAAACATATTCAGTGACCATAAACTCGTTAGTCAGCTAGAAAAATGAACTCTAGAGTGGAGCATTTAGCTAAATATATGCACCATTTTACATATTAATTATGATTTTTATTGTTCTTCAATAGCCTGTATGATGCATGTTTGAATAAATCCGTCAAGTTGACAGCCACCATTTCAATGTTTATATATATATATATATATATATATATATATATATATATACACAGTATATCCAAAATAACTGATATCGAATTGAACCAGTAGATCTTAACTGGCTGAGTTAGATGGTGATTGACACTAAACACTAAAAATCAATCCAGTCTCTCCATCTGTAAATGTCATTGCTGTTAAAGTCTTATGTTTCTTATAATAAATTGACATGTTGATAACACACACAAGCAGTCTTTCAGAATGCTCTTAATTACATGTAGCCTAGATCAGATGCACTATGCATTAGTGAGTGTGGTGGTGCTTATGGGGTGTCGCTCTGGTATGAGGCTGGGAGGGAAAAATCACAGTACTCACTACAAAAAACTAGACTACACCACTGGATGTAAGTCATTACATTTTTTACATAGCCTATTAGACATATGAATTAGAGCGAATGTTTTCGGTTATTTTTGCTCTTTTAGTTTCATTTTCATGGAGTTTTAGTTTGTATTAGTCACATGTGACTCCTTTGTCTCAGGGGCTGTTTAGTCTATCCACCTTATTTTTCAGCGCGGAAATAAGGTGTTTTTAGACAATTGTGTGGATCCGTGTGAACAGGGATGGTTTTGATAACTGTGTCATCTCTACAAAGAAAAAACGTTTGTGTTTGCTCGCCTGCCTTATGTATTGTTTGCTCGTGTGAATTATTGAAGACTTTCTGAACCTATTCTTCTTCTTCATCATCATGTATTCTTGCAACCCAGCATGACAGAATGTGTGCATATTTTAAAATATTATTTGCAAATAGTTTAAATTGATTAGGCTACTTCGTAACTACAACAGATCTGGAACATTTACCACTGATTCTTTTCCTTTATTCCCTTAAAGGGATAGTTCACCCAAAAATGAAAATTCATCATAAAAGATATCCATACGGCTACAGGGGGTTGATAAAGGCCTTCTGAAGCGAAGCAATGCGTGGATATCTTTTATGATGGATGGTTGCACTTTTTTGGCCTTCAAAATCTCATCTTCTATTCACTGTCATTATAAAGCTTGGAAGAGACAGGATATTATTTAATATAACTCCGATTGTATTCGTCTGAAAAAAGAAAGTCATATACACCTAGTATGGCTTGAGGGTGAGTAAATCATGGTATAATTTTCATTTTTGGGTGAACTATTCCTTTAAATCCCCTCTAAATCACCCCACCCCATGATTTTGGCCTTGCTCTACAGCACACTCATGGCATGAATATCCTAAGAATCCTGCTTCATCAGCTGGAGGCAGAACAGGAATAAACTGGTTTGGCAGATGTATATCCTGTCGGGATGTTTCCATGTGTAGGCATGAACCAACAGGGATTAAATGAGGGTGAATGTGTCTTCCTGTGCATGCCTGAACCCATAGGAATCGTTGTTTCTGGGTAGGAGAGACCAATCTAGGAATAGGGAATGGCATTTAGGAGTGGGTGGCAAAGAGGAAACCTCCTTACATCATACACCCATAACATTGTCACGATTACATATTGTATATCTGATAACAGCCCATAAGGACTGTTGCCATGTGACACAAAACACTGAACCAAGACATTTAAGATTTCTGTCATAATGGTGTCCTAGTGATCACTTTGTTGAGTAAAAAATTTTTTTTTTTTTTTGTCATATTAGTCAGATGGAACCATAAAAAATATATAATAACAATAAAAAATATATATAGATAAATAAAACTAAACATGTCTGAGTTGTAAAGATTCTTACAACTGTATTGGATTGTGATATAATTTCCTGTATGTTGTAAAGGTATGATACATTACATGATATTGCATCACCACATTGACTTTGATCATTTATAGTATTATTTGAAACATTATTTATAATAGTATTCATATTTTATATTTTTTATATTATTGATAATAGTATAGTATTCATAATAATTATTATTATCTTTACACCAACTAGTCAGTCAAATAGGACTCATATCATAATTCAAAATATACATTTTATTGTACTATTAAACATTGTTTATCATAGAACGTTTATTGTCATTGTCTGCATTTCACTTATAGATCCAGATAATTAAAAATATCAATCCATAAATAATCAGTAGTCCTTTTCACATTTCAGAATGAGTCCTTTTCATTTAAATATTAAACCTTCTGTTATGAGCAAACCAGTGGAAACAGATCATCTGAGAGATCAAAAAACAATCAAAAAACAATCTTGTACCTATGAGAGTAACGATCACACTCCAGGAACTGCAGATCACTGTCTGGTGGCGGATATCTGGCAGTGAAACCAAAACGTCAGGCTAAATATAGAATGATAGTGATCTTGTTTTATTTGTTTCTTTAGAAGAATGAATGACAGATGGGATTTTACCGGTTAATTGTGTAAACTGAACTGTAGTAAGGAGAATCTTTGTTGCTTTTAGTATATCTGCAGGGAAATCTCACGTACATCTCTCTGCCCCTCTGTTGTTTCTGAAAAAAGTTATTGAATTGTGATTATCATGGAATGTTTGACTCCTATAAAATCATCATGAAATTAGAGTAAATATTAGATATTTATAAAAAAAAAAAAAAAAAAAATGAAGTGTGTATTAATAAACATTAAATATAAAAATTTGCCATGATAAAATGTTTTTCATTGAATTGATTAATCATGGGACTTTGATGCTCTGAACCACTGATTCAAAACAAAAGATTTGTTAAGCTTCAAAGCTTTATGAAGCAGTGTTTTGAAATCGCCCATCACTATATTGTTGAATAAATTGTTATTTAGTTTTTTAGAAAAAGTATTCTCGTCGGGAATGTTTTTGCTGGCAATGCAGGCCTCACCGAGCAATCGGATTTTATAAAATATTTTAATTTGTGTTCTGAAGATGAACGAAGGTCTTACGGGTGTGGAACGACATGAGGGTGAGTAATTAATGACTGAATTTTCATTTTTGGACGACTAACCCTTTAAGTTAAATTTTTGTAAACAAAAACCAAATGAACAAACAAACAAACAAAATCATATTTTGCTAAATAATTGTATTATTATTTATTTTGTCATGAATTGTTTTGGGTTCTATAATTGTTATACTGTTTAGCCATTATGACAATTTATCTCATAGGCTACAGTGTGACAACATGCCCCACAAGTGGGTTTTTTTCCTGGGCAATAAAAACCCGTTCACACCAAAAGCGATAACTATAATGATAACGATAAAGATATAGTTCTAAAATAATTCTAAATATTCAATTAAATAACTGCACAGAGAAATGAAATCAGAATAACTTTCAGAACGATTTTTCCCATTTCCAGTTGATGAACGGATCAGAATCCATTCTTGAGCATTTAAAGCAGAAGACGACAAAACTGCAGCGCACGTTTAATAAATAGAATGTAATCGTCCGCTGGTGTGGACGCTAATATAGCTAGTTATTGTTATATTTATCTTTATAGTTAATGTTTTTGGTGTGAACGGGCCTTTAGGATACGTGTGTCAGTACAAACATTAACATTTACTTAAAAAAATTATCTTTCCAAAAGCAAAATTATCCAAAGTTAAATATTACAGAAAAGTGAACAATCCCTGCCCAACCCTCAGCGTGTTTTCCAGACTTTCTCTCCAAGATCACTCCCTCCGTATTTCCTGTGTTTCTCACATGGCTTCTCAGCTCTACCCGAGGGTTCATTTCCTCTGCTTCTCTCTCTCTCTGGCCAGCAGAGGAGAGGAAATTGTTACATAACTCAAGTGTTGTTTAATGGAGGCCTTTCCCAAATACTTCATCACTTTCCCGTGTCACAGTAATGGTCATCCAGCCAAGCCACTCATGACCGGTTGCTTTGAGGATAAGAGGTCAATATGCCACAATGACAAAGCACTTCCTGTCAGTTGTGATGTTTTTTAAGTGTGATAGTTTTTGCTGGTTGTGAAAACATTACAACTCAATGAATGTTTGGAAATTTGTATTAAATTTCCCCCTCTTTTTTGCCATAATGATTAGCTGACTGTATGTACATATATGAAACATATATTCCACATGGTTTTTCTTTTTCAAACTTGTATACGTACAATAAGTTTGTACTGCTGTCTGATTTAACCATTATGGTTAAAATTATGTGGAAATTAATTGAACTAACTTTAATATATATATATATATATATATATATATATATTAAAGTAGCCTATATATATATTGAAGTACTTTAATGTATTTACTTTTAATATATTAAAGTACAAAATACAGCATTACAGAATGGAACACCGCTTTAATAACGAAACTCAATAATGAAACAATAATTAAACATTTATTAAAGTAGCCTATATATATATTGAAGTACTTTAATATACTTACTTTTAATAAAAGTACAAAATACGCATTACAGAATGGAAACTGTTTTAATAATGAAACATTTATTAAAGTAGCCTATATATATTGAAGTACTTTAATATACTTACTTTTAATAAAAGTACAAAATACGCATTACAGAATGGAAAACTGTTTTAATAATGAAACATTTATTAAAGTAGCCTATATATATTGAAGTACTTTAATATATTTACTTTTAATAAAAGTACAAAATACGCATTACAGAATGGAAAACCATTTTAATAATGAAACATTTTGTTTACATTAATTCAGAAGTCTTCCTAGCATATCACAAGAAGTCATATTTCCCCAGAATGCCAGTAAGCCATGCTGTGTCACTCCTTACTAAATGCAAAAAATGGAGAAAACTTTTTAGGAATTTGCCGAAACAGCTGAGGCACCACAGCTGTCAGAGAGATCAAAAAATGAGTCTGTGCTGTCCCCTGATGGACCAAATGAGCAACTACGGTAACTGCCTGAAATAAAGGATCTTTAAGTAGCCTATTGCAGACATAAATTAAATATTAATAAAATAAATAATAAAATATAAAATAGAATAAAAAGGTAGGCTAATACACATATTTAATACTCAGAGTAAAGTAAAATCTATTTATTAAACATTTTCATCAATTTCATCAGAAGTTTCTTTCTCAACCCAAAAAGCATTTCTTGTCTAGCTTTACTCTCACCAGCCCATCGTCTAATTGCACAACTAGCTCATCTACGCTCTAAAAAATAATGTGTTGGCTCAAAAAAAAAAAAAAAAAAAATTAATATCTAATTAATATCTAATATTTTTGAGTTATGATAACTTTGAGTGAATTTACATTCAACCAACAAGCTACACTGAGTTAGAGGAACTTAATAATTTGTAGCATAAACACATTTTTAAGTTGATTACTCAAAAGAAATTAAGTTGCTCCAACTACTAGAGATGTACCTGGAACCAGCAGAGGAGAGGAAATTGTTACATAACTCAAGTGTTGTTTAATGGAGGCCTTTCCCAAATACTTCATCACTTTCCCGTGTCACAGTAATGGTCATCCAGCCAAGCCACTCATGACCGGTTGCTTTGAGGATAAGGAGGTCAATATGCCACAATGACAAAGCACTTCCTGTCAGTTGTGATGTTTTTTAAGTGTGATAGTTTTTGCTGGTTGTGAAAACATTACAACATGTTTGGAAATTTGTATTAAATTTCCCCCTCTTTTTTGCCATAATGATTAGCTGACTGTATGTACATATATGAAACATATATTTCACATGGTTTTTCTTTTTTAAACTTGTATACGTACAATAAGTTTGTACTGCTGTCTGATTTAACCATTATGGTTAAAATTATGTGGAAATTAATTGAACTAACTTTAATATATATATATATATATTAAAGTTAGTTCAATTAATTTCCACATAATTTTAACCATAACCATATATATATATATATATATTAAAGTAGCCTATATATATTGAAGTACTTTAATATAGGTTAATTAATCTCATCTATTTAAGTTCAAACCCACAACTATCAAAGTACATGCTAACATAACTTATTTAACATATTTAATGAACAAATAAGATATTACTTGTCACTGGCATTAGCACAGTCATTGTTTATAGACTATAGAGATATTGTGTTTACCTTCATGTATCTACTCTTCAGCACAATGGTAACCACAAAAACTTCAACATTACAGAAACTTTTAAATGTCAAACATAGCAGCATTAAACACTAACAGGTCTTTCCCTTCACTAAAAACAAATATATTACCACTTAATTTAAACATTTATTCTCCTTATCCAGTGCTATGCAAAGAAAGCTGGGAGCTAGAAAGCCAGTGCCTAGTTTCCAAAGTTATCAAGACCATTTAAAAAAAGAAAAGAAAAGAAAAGAAAAGAAAAGAAAAAGGAAAAGCCAATTAATAGAGATGCACTGATTGCAATTTTCTTGGCCGATACCGATTTTTGCCGATTCCAATTTTCTTTCTAAGAACTATAATACAAAAATCTACTTTTCTTCAAAGCAAAGTAAAAAGTCAGTAATAAAATAAGAACAAATTAAAAAATTGCAAGCAACAGCACAAATAATTGCAATATACATTTTTTTAAGGTTTTTATTCAGGTAAGAAATACTATTAAATGTAAAGCAACACATCCAGTGTTATTTTACATTGGTTACCTTAATTTCTGTAGTCTTTATTGTAAATATTAAATACAGATTCATTCTTACCATTAAAATTATAAAATGTATTCAGTCAAGAGCAGAAAGTGATTTACTTTTTACTTTGATTAACATGACAGACAGCAGCAGGAATATTGGACTGCTGTTCCTTGAAGGGTTTATGAAAGGACACAATACTGTTTCACAACATGCGTTCTCTTTCTTAGCTATTTAACGATCCAAAACTTTTGGATTAAGTTTATCTGAATAATCGCCAAGACGGTCATTTTTACATAATTTTCTATGTATTTGACCATTTAAGCACAGTAAGCCACTCATTTTGGTACTTATGACTCTGTTTGACTTCTGTCTCTGTTTGAGACTGAGTGTGGCTTGTGCGCTCCACTAATATACATCATTGGTGTACACGCTTTTGGTGTGAGCGCGAAACCTGCGGGAATTACTAAAATTATGCGCAATACAAGCACTATTTAACCGGAGTGAATGAGACGAGTGAGAGAGAGGAGGCGCCCGCGCTGGTGTATGTCACTTCGCCGTCGGGGAGTAGAGAGCTAGAAGACGCAGCTGTTACTCCTAATTTGAAGAAATCAGGACTAGTTTCTTCTGCTATGATTAATTTCAGACCTATATCCAATCTTCCTTTCATTTCTAACCAGCTCGAAAAAAATTGTTGCCTCTCAGCTACAATCTCATCTTTCTGTTAACAATATTCTTGATCCCTGTTAATCTGGTTTTTGATCATACTATAGCACTGAAACTGCACTGCTGAAAAATTACCAATGACCTATCTGCTGATTCTGGCTGTCTTTCTCATCATACATGATTTACAGCCGCAACACTGTATCCCATCATGTACTTATCTCTCATCTTTCAGCTATAGGCTTCACTGTTAGTGCTCTTTCTTGCCTTGGTTTACATCCTCTGATTGACAATTCTGTCCGTAACTTCAATTCTTCCACTGTTCTCTCTCTCAAGGTGTTCCTCAAGGCTCTGTTCTTGGACCTTTTCTTTTCAGTATGTAACACTTGGTCTGGTATTTTAAAGTCAGACCAACTGCCACAAGATTTATATGAGGGAGGGAACCACCGGCAAAGATCCATGCAAGTCATAATACTCAGTAAGACAAACAATAGATGTATAATAATAGATGCACTCGCAAAAGTATGTATAATTTGAAAAAGAGAAAAATAAAGAACACATCCAATCATCAATACAGGTTATGAGATCACACGCAATTTAGTGGTGATACCAACCAGCAAGCCCCAGAAAGCACTGCACATCCTTGAGTGACTGAGGGGTTGAAAAAGAAGTGACTGCCTCCACTTTTGCTGGATCTGTTTTTATTCCACTTCTTGACACAATGTGACCTAAGAAGGCGAGAGTCTGCTGCATAAAGTTACACTTGCTCAGGTTGAGGGTTAGACCGGCTTTAAGACAATGGGAAACTTGCTGTAGATGGTAGAGGTGATCTTCCTCATTCTTGGAGAACACCACAATGTCATCAATGTAGATGAAACAGCACTTGCCTTTGAGTTCTCTTAGAGCATGTTCCATCAGTCTCTGGAACGTTGCAGCAGCATTTTTGAGCCCAAACGGAAGACGACAAAATTCATATAGCCCAGATGAAGGCAGTTTTCTGGATGCTGTCAGGTGCCATTTCCACTTGCCAGTATCCACTTTTCAGGTCAAGTGTACTGAATATTGTGGCACCATGCAAGAATTCAAGAATATCTTGGATTTGTGGCATAGGGTAGGCATTGAGGTAAGTTTTAGCATTCAAACCACGATAGTAGTCACACAGTCAGCAGATTATTGATTTCAGATTCGATGAACTGCTGCTTGTCTACAGATACTTTATATGGCCGTTTCCTGACAGGAACTTCATCAGTTGTGAGAATTTGGTGTTTTACCAGGTTGGAATGTTTTATTTTATGAGTGCATACTGCAGGCCATTGCAACATTAACTTCTCTAATTGGGTTTTGAACTAGTATTAGCCTGCTGAACCAGTTTTTTTTGAATGGATAGATGGGTTTCATTGGATGTAAGAGGGATGGGTAAGGCTATATTAAAATTTACTGTTACTTGGGGTCCATATGGCAAGAAAGGAAAGGCTTCTTCAGTTCTCCTTTCACTGGCAGGTATGATGTATTTTGATCTCTGGAAGTCTAAAGTCAATCCAGAATCCATCAGGAAGTCCATCCCTAGGATGATTGGCACAGTCAAATCTGTATCATTCATTATGTATAATGTTAGCTCCATCTTACGTCCCTGGACCTCACATTTCCAAGTCACTCTTCCAATTGCAGTCTGTTGCTGTCCATTGGCAAGAAGGAATGCTTGACCACCACATGGCTGATATGGCTCGTTCTTGCTGATCTGTTCCCAGGTTGACTTTTAAATGAGAGAGAGTGTACTACCAGTGTCTATCATCGCTGAACAGTACCGGTCTTGGAGAAGAATGGGGACTTGACTCCAGTTAGAGCAAAGTTATGAAAAGGTTGTACAATACTGGTATTGGTATGAGAAGGTCCTACTTGGAGACAGTGAGTTGACCGAACTTTCTTTTTTTGATCAGCTGTTTTAACTTGACTCCAATATCTCTTAGACTCTTCAAAATCCCTTTCGCTTTGTGTGCCAATCCTTACCAGTTCACCAACATCCTTCACTGTCCCTCTTAACAGACTAGCTAGCTGAGGGTTACAGTTTCTTAGTATAGCCTGGATAATGTCTCTCTCACTCACTTTTCCATTTCATACACAGCGCTCGGTACTGGTAAGCAAAGTCCCAAATACATTTCTTCCCCCTTTGCTTCCTTTCTTGCAATCTTCTAATCGCTACATCTTCATAGTTTTCACTTAAGAAGGACTGTAAGAAGACTTCTCGAAACTGCTTCCAACTCCTCACATGTTATCGTTCCGCCATCCACCAGTCTTTAGCAGTGCCTTTGAGTACAGCAGTCAAAGCAGCCATAACTTCAGCATCACTGAGAGGTCGAACTGCAAAGTATTCTTCACATCGCTCAATGAAGTTTACAGGATCCTCTTCCTGCGTTTCACAAAAGCTAGGAAACTCAAGTTTTACTGGAGGATTGTACTGCAAGGATGTATGACTTTCTGGACATACTGAGGGAATGTTCTGTACACTATAAGTTGGATTTTGAGAAGCTGAATATGGGGTAGAGTAATTGGGAACAGTCTGTGTGGAGTTATACAAGCGAGCATTGATAGATTTGAATTTGTGGTCAATTTGGACATCCCTCCATTTCAAACAGTCTATCATGGATTGTCCCAAGTCCTTTACTGCCAGTTCCAGCTGTTCCTTCATTCTACCTCTCTCTCTCTATCAAAACGGTAGTTCATTTTATCCCTCAAGGCTTGAACCTTGGCGTCCATCATCTCTTGAGAAACACACTCACTCAACCTCCGTTTGCTCTCTTCCCAGCAGCCTTCGAGTGTAGTTAGTCGTTCTGATAGCCTCTCTACTGACATTGCTGTTGTTGTGGGTGTAGCCAAATTGTACTCACTTTCAACCTCAAGCAGTGGTGGAGGTGGAAATGTTTCCTGTACATCATCGAAGACCTCCTCTTCTCCAGAATCAATGTATAAGTTGCTGAACATATGAATCATCTCACCAAACGGGTCTCTTCGAGTAGTAAATGTCTCCAATGAGAAATCCGGTTCAGGACCAAATTCATCTTCTCCCAGAGCAGCCTCACTTGCCATACTGAAGTATCTAAACTATACACTGATCACCAAAGATTAGAAACGCCTGAAGGTCCCTGCCACTATGTAACACTTGGTCTGGTATTTTAAAGTGAGGCTAACTGCCACAAGATTTATATGAGGGAGGGAACCAGGCAAAGATCCATGCAAGTCAAAATACTCAGTAAGGCAAACAATAGATGCAAAAATATGGATCATTTAAAAAATCATCAATACAGGTTATGAGATTGCACGTAAAAACTGGAGTCAGACCATTTCCCTACTGGGCAGGAAAGATCACATATCAAAAACACTATTCACAGGTGAAATTATATTTTATCTGGATAGTCCACAATGATGAAGTCCTTGCTGCTGTAGACCAGTGAATTAAAGTTTTGGAGTGATGTGAACTGGACCAGGTTGATATAATCCATCAAGTGTCATAGCGTACAATCATACATTTCTCCTAGTGCCTCAAGCACGAGAGGTTGGAAGTAAGACATCCTGAGGTTAAATGGCCTTTTTGGTGAATAATCCGCCTTGGTATTGTTCATAAGGACTAAAGGGTTCTTATTGACTGAGCAGAAAATCCCAAAGGTTCCCAGTCAGGACTCTTAATAGTGGCACGCAGACACCATCCACCATGCTGTAGCACCAAACCAATCTAACTTCTTCTATCACTACCTTGCTGATATACTACAGCAATGAGCGCAACAAAATGCTAACAAAGTGTCAGGTAGTAGATTTACATTTACAAGGGAAAATAATGTGACAGGTCAAGACTGTTACAAGTATTTATTTGTTACATCTTGATCATATTATCAAATGTCATGTTTTTGCCATCATTGTTATGCTTTACATATTTGCTTGCTCCGTTTCTGCTCTTCCTTTTGACTCATTCAATGCTGATTTTAAATTGCTGACATTAACATTTTGTGGCATTGCAACTTTCTGAAATGTAATAATGATAAAACCGAGGTTATTGTACCTTTAAAAAAGTCTGAACTGCATTAATTTTTTCGATTGATGGGGCTCTATTAATTCCATCTCAAACTATTAAACTATCTGACTCTTCACTTGCATTTCAATCTCATATAAACTCTATTTCCAAGACTGCATTTTAGCCCCAAAGGCTTTGATAGTCTCACATAACTCTGGACTGCCCACTAAAAAAATTGCTAGATTACAATGTTCAAAATTCCGCTGCCAGAGTCATTTCTCAAGTCAAGAAGTCTAAACACATTACCCCTTTGCTCTATAATCTACTTTGGTTGCCTGTTTCTCTCCCTATTCATTATTAAATTCTCCTTTCAACTTTTAAATGCCTTCATGATCTTGCTCCCCATTATCTGTCTGAACTGTTATTATTCACCCCCTCGCTCTCTTTGGTCATCTGACTTAAAACTGCTTACTGTACCTCGCTTTCGCCTCTCATCAATGGGTGGTATCAGTGCGATGGCACCGAAATTCTGGAATTCACTTCCTAACTCTTCAAGGCACCTCTACTAGATCCTCATTCAAATCACAACTAAATCAATCTTTTCTCAAAGTATTTTCAGCCAATCTCCGTCTAGTGTTTTACTGTGTTTAGTTACTGTGTGTATATGTACTGTATAATGTATATGTATGTATGTATGTATGCTTGTAGATATGTCTTTATGTTGTTGATGCCATGTTTACTTCATTATCTCCCTGTACAGTGACCTAGAAAGGCGCTTTATAAATAAAGCTCATTATTATTATTCATATTTATGCTATTATAAGCTGCAGTCAGTAAGTTTTGACTATCTCTGTTTGAAACCTGCAGTTGCAGTTATTTGTGGAATTATCATCTTTATGTGGGTTGTGCTTCAGTCCTCAGCGCGAATTAATCTAATGTTTGCTGGCAGTCATCGCATCGGCGTGGATACTGTACTTGGGAATCACATGAAAATGTCATCTGAACAAGTAAGTAACATGTCTGCCACTTTTGTTCTGACCAACCGAGAAAAAAAGCATTACAATATTTTGCGCTGCCAATGGTGATTAAATCTAACGATCGCTTAGCTCGGATCACGTCAAACTGTGCAAATTATTAGTATTGTTATACTTTGTTCTCAAAATGTTAATGTTAACAACATCAGCATTGCGTGACTGTGTATTTAGTGTGTATTAGCGTTACCTGTAGATTTCAGTTTCTGTAGCCACTTCACAGTCCGAAGTCTTTTGCTTTTGACAATGGGTGAATCTCCAGTTGTCACTCATGATTGTCATTTGGACCTTTCTGGATAACAGTCTGCCATCAAAATGATAAGTTTAATTATTCCAGCTGCTGTCAGAAAAGGCTATAAATAATTTGTCACCTGCAGCATCCTCACATGTGATATAGCCTACTAGCTGGACTCCTTCTTCATGTAAACAGATGTGAAGTAATGACGCACAGACAAACGGCGGCATGCTTGAATTTCCCGCGGAAACCCACCAGTACCAATTTTATTATAAAACATAATTACAAGCTTACAGTTGTGAATCGGGCTAATGTAAGGAGATAGTTTTGAACACTGGCTGGTTATGTACTTTTTTAACCAAAAAAAAGTTACGGACTGCGGCTTTAATATGTTGAATTTGCTTCTTTTTTTTTTTTATTTTTTTTAAATATTTTTAGTTATTAGTTTTAGTTTTTTTTTATTTAGTTTTTATTGGTTTTGATTTTATATGACTATTTAGGTTTACTTTATTACTTAATATTAGCCTAATCTTTTATTTTTTATATTTCAAATTAATATTTTTATTTTTAATATTTTATTTTTTCAACTAATTTTCATTTACTTTAAGTTTTAATGTAAATGAAAAAAAAAGTTTTCATAGTTTTAGTTTTACTTACCGATAATAACCCTATACTTTTGACTTAAAAACAGTGAGATATAGCCCTTGGGAAAACTTGCCTGTGTGAAAGCCAGTCTCCCCTATAGCCTATATCTTGTTTTACAGCATATTTTAGTTATAATATAATATAATATAATATAATATAATATAATATAATATAATATAATATAATATAATATAATATAATATATCCATTATAAGTGTATTCCTTCATTTGTTCAGTGTTACATTCATTGCTCTCCTTCTTCAAGTGGCCGGAAGAGGGATGTGATGTAAAAATCACATTGAACCGTTTTTTTTTCTTCCTTCCCCTGTGCAGCAGATCTTCCGATGCATTGTAACTGTGTTGAAGAACATAAACTCTTGAACACAATGCCTCGACATCTGTAATGGCGTGCTGACTTTCGGATGTGACTTCGGAGAAACGATTGTCAGGATCCCGAAAACAGGTAATTTGTCAGTTTAAAGCGAAAGATAGAAAAGTTTCTGAAGACAAACTGAAGTTGATGATTTTTCTGGACTCTTTTGTTGCGATTGAGAAACACTCCTGCGTTCAGACAAATCAGATGTGTGTTGCTGATGAACTCGAGGTGATTCACAGATGCTTGAAACGTTGTTTTGTCAACTTTGGACGCTTTTTTAGACGTCAGCACAGGTTTATCCTCTTTCATTTACAGTCGATTGTGTGGAAAGTTTTGAATACATTGACAGTATCATCCACATGGTCATTTTTGTTGTTTGATGGGTTTATCGGTAGAATGGTGAAATGTTTTTGTGGCTGTTATTTCACTTTATTATCTTGATCTTTGTTTCTGTATGAACAAGTTGCTGCTTTGTGTTTTCATTTGTCTCCTTGACGATCAGCTTTATAAACCAGGCCGCAGTGCGCATGTCCAACGTTTACCTATAGTAACTGATCACCGTTACCATGACTACCCTTAGAAAGATCTGTTAAATGTTTTACCTTACGGATTCTGCACGAGGGATGTCCGATTCGTGAACGAATCGTTTTTTCGAGTCGGTTCACAAACAAACCGGTCTGAACGATTCGTTCACGAATCGGACTGAATCAGTCCAAACGGTTATATGGAGTGCAAAAGTGCCCGCCCCCTTTTTCAGCGGCACTGGTTCCTGAAGTTTTTTATTTTTCATTCATTTTTCCCATTGGGATTTTAAAAAGTCTTCGTTAAAGTCCTCATTTGAAGAGTTGAATCCCATGAAGCATTGCAAACAACATCATCAAATTAAAAACGATGGAGAAATAAAAAAATACTAATTTACAATGTTGAATATATATATATATATATATATATATTTTAAGTTATTGCAAAATATGCATATATTTATGTATTTTGAGACTAGAGACTCGATTGCATCATTTGCAGTACTTCATGGTAGTGGGCGGAGTAAACAAGATCTTTTGGCGCATGTTGCTTTTTTCAACTCTCTGATTGGTGTAATTTTCTATATCATTGTGTATTTTTCATGGGTAATATAGTTTTTCATCGGGAATTCTGCTGTTAAACACTTTTTTAAAAAATAAGCTGAAATAATGTGGGCTGACATCTTCAACAGAAGGAAATATTATCAATTAACAACTTCATAGCTCACAGTAGGCCTGTTTTTAAAGGTTTATAAGTTATAGTTAAAAATCAATTTCCCTATAGAGAAAATAAATTGGCTCAATAGCGCGATGTGCGCCACTTTATACGGCTCAGCTGACTAGTAATGCGTCGATGCTAAGGCAGAGATTTCACTGTCCTTGGACTTGGACACAACCTTTTTCACAAGTATATGTCTCGGCCTTAAGGACAGAGACAGGTAATCGCACATGCTCAGTAGATCTCTCTCACAATCACTGTCTGTTCAGGCTTGTTTAGTGCAAATCTATGGAGTCTCTGTACAAATCACCATGGTACACATTATGCTATCATTATTAACTTATTTAATATTTAGTACACATGCATGAAGTGTAAAATCTTTCAAAAAATAGAAAACAAGCAAATATCGCGGTTGCTGCGGCTTTTGCAGTCCTTTGCGGTCGGCTCGTCAATAGCGCGTACGTAGCACGGTATGCGGTTATCGCAACAGCCCTAATGGGGTGCGGATGAAGTCTGTTTCTTTAATGGACTAAAACAATTTTTTGACTTGCATACAAAGAGTTGGTTTTAATTAATAGTTTTGTTTTTATCAAAACAGAGAAAAATGTTTTAGTAGAGAAATGAATTACTTCATGCCGTAAAAGAATCACAGATTTATTTATTTCGAACTGCTCGAAAGAACCAATTTGAGAAAATGAGCCTTTCCATCATTGGTCCTTACCAATATCACATCGGGGCTAGTTGTCACATTTTCATTGGGTCATGTGCCATTTTCATAAGTTGTAATTTTCATACAATTTATTAATTACCTCTTTTATTAAAAACAGTGGTTTCATGTTTTTATTTGTTACATTTTCAATGTTTGATGTTTCATGAAATCTTTTGTGCCTCTAAAAATAGCCTCTAAAATAGGCTATTTAACTTACTTATTATTTAACTTACTCTTTTAAATGTACCCTGCTATTGAATTGGTTTTAAGAAGTATGCTAAACCTACTCTGAGAAATATTCACTAGAGTAAGTGTGACGACTAGCCCCAGTGTATTAATAGGAGCATATATCAGAAACTTTTATAAAAGAAGTACAATAACAACACAGCTCATTGGATTGCTCTCAGTGTCTATTGATTATTAGGAATTGGTGATGGATTGATATGTTGCTGCATTGAAAAGTGAAAAGTCTTCATTAAGTTCACCTGTTGCATGTGAGTTGACAGGTTATTGATATTTATTAAAGATAAAGTATTTGTAACTGGGAATCTGAGGCATTTCATCTCTTCATAAACCCGGTTATAACAAGTGCCTCATGTGCTGTTTTTCTTTCTCCTGTGATGCAATAAAGTGTTGTGTGCCAGAGCAGCAGAGGTCAGATGTTGCCTAACAAATGAAAAATGCCTCAAGCGTAAATTCTCATAAATTCGCTCATGCTCACAGCTCTTGTTTCTGTCTGTGTCTGATTATCAGGCTCTCTGTTCAACGTTTATCTGTGAAAGTTACAGCAGACCTTAACGCTTGGCACTATCAGCAATAACCCAATTGCTGAAGCCATTTTAGGTTGACGAAGAAAGGGTTTTGGTTATGTCATAATGGGGATGCAAGAGAGGATGTGTTTGTTATAGAGCCAATATGAATTTGATGAGAGGGGTTGAGTGATAATTAAAGGGTTAGTTCACCCAAAAAGTCTGTCGTTAATGTTATAAAGGGACAAGAATACTTTTTGTGCGCAAAAACAAAAATAACAAAGCTCTGCACTGCGTTTACTACATCAACATCGTAGGAGTCTGACAGGGGGGGGGAAGAAATTGTTGAATAAATTCGTTCAATTTTTTTTTTTTTTGTGCACAAAAAGTATTCTTGTCGCTTCATAACATAAAGATTGAACCACTGCAGTCACATGGACTATTTTAATGATGTATTCAATTCCTTTCTGGACCTCAAAAGGTGCAATGTCATTTCTGCCTATGTGGTTCAGGAACCCTCGGATATCATCAAAAATATCTTAATTTGTTTTCTGAAGATGAACGAAGGTCTTTCGGGTGTGAAACGACATGAGCGTGAGTAATTAATGACTGAATTTTCATTTTTGGTGAACTAATCCTTTAAGTACCACATTTTTTTATATTTTTGAAAGAAGCCTAGGCTGCATTTATTTAAGCAAAAATATTTAAAAAAATAAATAAAAAAAAACAGTACAAATGTGAAATATTATTACAATTTAATATAACTGTTTTCTAGTTGAATATATTTTAAAATGTAATTTATTCCTGTGATGCAAAGCTGAATTTTCAGCATCATTAGTCCAGTCTTCAGTGTCACATCATCCTTCAGAAAAAAGTATTAATTTCTTTTTAAAAAATGAAATTTCATTTTTTTTTAAAAGAAATGAATACTTTTATTTGGAAAATAATATGTATTAAATTGATCAAAAGTGACAGTAAAGACATATGCAAAACATTTCTATTTCAAATAAATGCTGTTTTTGTAAACTCTCTCTTCATCAAAGTATCCTGAAAAAAAAAAATGTATTACGGTTTCCACAAAAATATTAAGCAGCACAACTCTTTTCAGCATTGATAATAATAATAATAATAATAAATGTTTCTTGAACAGCAAATCAGCATATAAGAATGATTTCTGAAGGATCATGTGACACTGAAGACTGGAATAATGGTGCTGAAAATTCAGCTTTGCATCACAGGAATAAATTACATTTTAAAATATATTCAACTAGAAAACGGTTATATTAAATTGTAATAATATTTCATATTTTTTTTATATTTTTGGTCAAATAAATGCAGCCTTAGTGAGCATAAGAGGCTTCTTTCAAAAACATAAAAAAATGAACTTTTGAACTGTAGTGTATATGTTAAAACTGCACACTTGTTAGCCCAAGTTACTCATTTAATAGCAGCAATAATGGTAGTGATACCACTATGGAAAAACATCATTCCAAGCTATTAAAAAAAAGTGAGAAACTGTGACACTGATTCATTGCTGTCGTGATAAGTTATCTTGAGTTTACCAATCCTCTCGGCTATTCTTAGTCTTTATAAGTGCAAGAATATGAAACAAAAGGCTGTTCAAGGTCAGTATTGTGCAGATACACGTTTTATTCGACTTGTTCCTTAACTGAATTCAGAATTAGTCTGGAAGAAGTTTGTATTAAAGCTCAGGAGAAATAATGGCATTCTTAATGTTTTGTTTAAATCAACTTTTTTTCTCTTATGTTTTTCCTTCACACTCTTTGAAATAACATTAGAAACAAATGAAATAATAATAGAAACAAATTTACATCTATATAATACAATCTATATAAAAAATCAGAAGAATTCAAAGAGAAATGTTTTAGTTCATATTGAGACCTCTGACTTTGGTTTATTCATTTGTTCATTTTATGCATTTTACCCAAAGCAACTTATATTGCATACAAGGTATACATTTTATCGGTTCATGCATTCAGAATATTCTGAGTTAGAGACTTCTAAACATTAATATCTATATTTGCTTGCCATATTCAAAAGATCTCAGTTGTGTTTTTTCTCCATAGGTTCTTTCTATGCTCAGAAAATATGTCTTAGCATGAAGTTTTCTTCAACTACAATTGTGTGGCCAGTGGCCACAGGAAGTTTGTCCTTGAGGCAACAACATTTGGCTTTGGATACATTGAGACACTTCAGTTTTTAGTATCCTGTTTTATCCCCCCTGTGTGGTGTATCTGAAGTACATTTGAGGTCTATCTAACCTGACTAACTGACTGTTGAATGAGATTATTTACAACATTAATGACGGTTCTGGCTGTGGTTTTGTTCAGCCTCTCTCTATCTCTCTGGTGAGCTGCCAGCAACTCTTTCTTGGTTTTGTCTTGCTCTGTTTATTGTGTTGCATAATTTGAAATGTTTGGCAGTAAGACTCATCAGAGGCAGTTGAGTGAACTGTACTACAGTTCCCTAACACCAGGATGAATGTGAGTGTAATACATGTGTTTGTATGTGTGAAACATGTGTAGATGAGAGTGAACAGTACAGGTTCATGTTTCTCTTGGTCCTTTAATTCTAGCTCAGTAGGGCAAACATGTTCCTGCATGCTTCATATGTTTGTCAGCATGCATGCATGTACATGCTAGGTGTAAGTGTCTGGAATTTGGGAAGGTCAGACTTTCTCTCATGAAAAAGCCTGTTCATTGTTTGCAGCACTTTGTAGATACAACATCTTTTTTTTAGGAAAGGTGCAGTGCAAATGCAACATAATGTTGCTTAATTCACTGATTCACTGTATGTATGACCTACTGAAAAAATGATAATCATTGTAGTTTTTTCCACTTCAGAATTTCATGTTTAATCCTGGTTGTTTCTTTGTAATTGTTTCTGAAATTTATGAGCAGTTTCTGAATGAAATGATTTTTCTACTATTTCAGTCTTTCTACTTCAAAATTTAATTAAACGTCTGCTTCAAAGTTTAAAAATAAATCAATTAAGTTTTTCTAAACTTAGTTTTTAAAAGCAGATGGCGCTCTAGGCTAGTTTTTAACCACACGCTCAAATGCTCACGAAGAAGAGCGCTCGTGCGTCTGAGAATGTATTTGCACCTCAGAATGCTTTTATGACGCGAGATTAATGTAAACAGCCCACTGCAGACACCCTTGTAATTCACCTCGAACTTTATAAATGATTATTTTATAGAAGGTTCAAGTGGTGTGTGTAAGAAACTAGAAGCAAGCAGAGTACGACTGTTTCGAAAGCACGCATTGCCATCTGTTGTTAAAAACTAAGCTCCGAATTGATTTGAGAGAGAATTGTGATTCATTTGGGAAATCTCAGAATCATTTCTTGATTTATTGCAATGATTTATTGGCCCAGCCCTAGTATTGACTACTGAAGTTTTGGGTAGATTACTAAAGTTTACCTAAGGTTTATTGACTACTGAGGTTTTGGGTTAAAGTAATTGTGGCAATCCTAACCCAGCAAATATTGGTCCGACTGCAACGTCGTGTCCCTGGCCAAAAATAGTCGTGGTAGGACAGCATAAATCTGTAAAAATATGTAACACAAAACATTTCCTAAAAATGCAGTCTACAATTCTCTGGGGTTACATGTATAATTGTTACTTTGACTTTTAGCTACATGTAGTTATATAATATATTATATACAATATATAATGCTTGCTTAATTAATTAATTAGAAAATATTTAAGACGTCCATTTAAATTTCATTTTCAACGGTCATTAAACGTCCAAATGTTTGCTGGGAATATATCATGTAAATTGTAAACTATTTACGCATTTTGGTAGTTTTGTCATACGTCCTTTAATTTATGCTGAATTCAAAGAAAATAGATTGTATTGCATGGTTTTTTTTTAGTTCTTTTTTTTTTTTTAGATTCTCCCTGTTAGCAAAGGGTCTGTTAGTGCTGTTAATGTTTTGTTGCTTTGCTGTGTTTCCCAGTCGGTCACATGAGGCCCCTTAGAAAGATGAGCAAGAAGGCTGGAATCCCGGCACTGGACAGGCCTTTACATGAGCCAAACATTACATAAACCATCTGCAACCTCCATCCTCTCCCTCTACCTCTCTCTCTTCTTCCTTTAGTATGCACATTATATCTGTGGCCCCCTATCATGCAATAGCAATAAAGTATCACACAATTTTCTCTCAAAAAGTTTTATTTGCACTCCAGAAATTTTAGTTCGATTATATGTGTGCATGTGTTTTTGTTCACTGTAACATACAAGTTGGGAGGAATATGTTCCGTTCCTGCAAATTATGTAATGGCTCATGGGGTATTCTCATCAACACTGAGAACATGCTGCATGTTAAACACCTTCACAAATCATGATTGTGTTTACAAGCTGTAATGATCAAAAGCATGTTAATACACTACCATTTGAAAGTTTGTTTGTAAGATTTTTTTTTAAAGTGCTCCTATTATGCTATTTTAAAAATTCTTAATTTTGTTTTAGAGGTCTCCTACTATAGGTTTACATGCATCAAAGGTCAAAAAACGCTTTAAATTTCTCATAATAGCTATACATTACATCATCATGTAAATCATACAGTGTCAGAAACGGTTTTAAAAAGAATTTGGTCTCTCTAAACCCCTCCTTTCCATGAGACTACTCTGCTCTGATTGGTCAGATGGCCTAGTCTATTCTGATTAGTTTACCGATTACAGTGCGTGTCAGAAATGAAAAGCACATTGCCATATCTGAATTTCAGCTCTTCCTGAGAACTTGTACACAGAGTGATACAAACAGTATCATCGGCATCAGTTTCACCGTATCAGTTCCAGCGCAAAGCCTCATCCTTTTGGAAGTGTATTTGCTGTGCTTCCAAGTGTAGTTGCTAGCACAACAGAAGCAAACAAGGAAGGTAGCAAAAGACCAACAGTGTCATAATGGACTATGATAGCAACTGAGACAAAGATACTGCATGTCAATTTTGACATGCAGTCAATCAGACCAACAATACTGTAGTTAGAGCCAATTTCATGTTTTGTTCAGTCCCACCACTTTTTTGTGTTATAGTTATAGACATATGTATGAACACATAAAACACCTGACATTGATTGCATTTTTTTTTGCCACTTACTATCAAAATTTTGACATTTGGCTATTACCGTTTATTCAACGACCCATGTTTTTCTACAGTAGTTTCATCTTGATTGGAATAACGGTTTCTAAGATATTCGTGAATGTTGTTTAAACGCTAAATCACAATTTTGCAATAACCTTAAGGTGAAACCTAGTCCCATGACAATAAGTCAACCACATCTAAAGTTATAAGCATGTAAATCCTTTTACCACTAGGTGGCGCTGGTCCGAAACTTCTCAGACTCCTTCAAGGCATTGTGCTGATGACCCATACTGAGTTTTGCAATGATGTGTTCTTGTGTTCGTAATATACAGCATTTTACTACAAAATTCAGAATGGCTGATGCCCAAAATGGCGATAGGGGACAATTGGATATCATTCGACTTGGCATGATGCCCCAAATCTAACAAAATCTGATTTTTGGACAAACTGTTCAGAAGTTATAAGCCAAAATAGCAATTTTTCGTATCTCTGGACCAGTAAGTGGCGCTGAGCCGAAACGCAGCATGTAACCTAAGGTCATGCTTGTGATGACATGGACCAAGGTGGGTCTGAATACAATAAAGAATCGAGGAGATAGAGCCTTACGTCTAATTACACTAGAGCTACGTAAAATTCGTCCGCACGTTTTTTGAAAGCGGTTTGACAAATCAACTTGAATTCCAATTGTCATGAAAATTGGAGCAACAGCCTAGGAGGAGTTTGAAAAATTAAAATGGCTTTAAAATTTTCATGACTGAAAATTGTCATAGAAAACAAAATCTCAGAGTACAGGAGGAGCCAAACCATTTAAAATTTTGTATACAAGACATAAATTTATATATATATATATAAAAAAAAAAGTCTAAAATTGTTAAAACTCAAAAGATTGTTGCTCCAAAATTGAGGGCGGGTCATAGATGTGTGCAGACAGCCAATGAAAATCATAGGCTGGCATTATGCAAATTTGGTTTGTGCAGGAAGTAAGACTGGAACTACTGACGACTCGTTTCAGACAGTTCAGAATCAGTTCTTTCTTTTAGGAGACAATAACTCGATTTGTCATGCACTTTGATCTTTGAAACTTTGCATACCTTTTACACGTTTTTCACAAACAGCTATATTACACACTTCATGAAAGGTGATATCTGAAAAAGCATAATGGGAGCACTTTAAATCTGATCTCTCGGATAATCAACAGCACAAGCGAAACGATTCTAAGTACAGTATCATTAAAGTCTGTAGCACAAATAATCTAAGTAATCAGCTGTGATCGGTTGTCTGTGATGTTGTTTTGTAACGACCAAACTCACTGAACTTGTCATAGTTGTAAGTAATGGCTGATGATGGTTTGCGTGTAATTGTCTCTGGGGTAATGGTTGGGGCGTGATACAGTCATGAAATCAGACACATTCCTGTGGTCTGAGGTTTGGGGAAAAGAGAGAGACCCTCCACAGTAATCGCACTGCAGTCAACACAGTTTCAAACATGAAGTGCACACTGTCTGTCCTAACAACAACATCTCAGTCTTTCCAGCACTGATACTCACTGCTCTCAGAGGGGCCCTCAGGATCCCGGCTCCAGTGAAGAGCGGTGAAGTCTGGCTCAGGCTTTTGATAAAAGTTTTGTTAGGCTTTGTTCTGCAAAACACTGATTTGTCATAATATGTTCAGTTTCTTGCAAGCCTGTTTGGTTATAATGTGTCTGCAGGCACATAAATACATGTAAACTAGATTCTGAGGAAAGTGTAAGCGGTGTTTGCCCATGCAAAACACTGCACCAATGCTAGGATGAATGTTAGGATGTTGCCATGTTGGTAATATATGATAAATATTGAGATTTTAAAAAGTTTTTTATGCTCCAGGTTTGATGTGCCCTTTTGTAGGTTTGCACAATTTTGCTCAAAAGTTTGAGAATATATAATAATATGAATATAGAATGATGATTATTATTATTAATATTATTACTAATAATAATATATAAAACTGTTGTACTATTTCATTGTAAAATAAAAAAGAGTATTTAAGAAAAATAATAATAAGAATTACAAAAATAATAATTATTATAATTTATTATTATAACAAAAACAACAATAGTAGTTGTAATTTTTATTACTACTACTACTACTACTAAAAAAAATAAAAAAAATTAAACTATTGTACCATTTCACTGTTAAATAAAAAAAATCAATATATACTCCGATATATAGTGGTGTTGCGCTTCAAGCGACCCGACTTTGAGTCGCGGCTCATGGTAGGGCTGGGCAATATGACTAAAATCTTATATCACAATGAGTAATTTTATATCACGATAATGATATATATCATGATATAGTTATATACGATTTTTATGATATCAAAATTTTCCATATCATTGAAATTTCATAATTATCATCAATTTCAATATAATTAAAGAAATTAATACTAGCCTAAAAAACTCTCAAGCTTACTGAAGACAAATAAACTGTGATAAAGAAAGAGCAAAGAAAACAAACTACAATAGAACAAAGATATAGACCTACATAAAAAAACTTCAAGCACTAGAAAATGTATAAAGTAAACAAAGGTATAAAAAGTCTTTACTGTGTAAATTAAATATACATTTATTCTTATTAAAGTTACAAAAGCAAGCAGTGAGAGATTTTCTCTCTTTTTTGTTGTTTGATTAGCATTATTAATGATAGCAGGTAAATTTGGATGCTGTCCCTTTAAGACTGACTGCGCCGATCCATTAAACTCAAGCCCTGTCTTTCTCAACTGTACTTTCACTTAAGACATAAATGGCTTTGTTTACTTGCAAATACGTAGTCACTTTGACACATAGGTATGTGTATTTACCCGTTCAAGTCCAATTAGCCGTCAAAAAGCACTCAGTTCAGTCCTCACGCGCTCTATGAGCAGAGGCTTCATGTCGCGCGTCTCTCAGACAGCGCTGAGAAACGGTCTCTTAGAGCGCATGAATATGCTGAAATGAGTTGTCTTTCGCTGCTAATTGCACTTAAACGGTTTAAAACCACTTGTTTTTAAACCACGATGCTTAAAAACTCATGCAAATTATAAGCTTTCGTGACCGCGCAGCATAGCAACCTCACGCGACAGAGACGATTGTCCAAAATCTCTACCAGTTGACAAATTTCTACTGGCTAATCGTGTCTACCAGTATATCGCCCACCCCTACTTATTGTGCTTAATACACTTTAACATCGAGCGCGTGTCTAATTCGCAATCGATGTTCTGAGAGAGGCAGGTTTCGTGCGCGCACTTTGGCAGTGTGCCAGTCAGCACAGAGTTCCTTTTCAGGATATATTCCGCTTATAACTCTTTTAATCAAGCACGTCCCGCGCTTTATATTCTCATTAATGCATTTCATCACTCTGAACTGCCAATAGTGCAATATATTTACATACTACGATATGTACGATATAGCAAAATCTCTAATGATAAACATTTTATTTCGTGGTAACGATATATATCGTCATATCGCACAGCCCTAGCTCACGGACCTTTCCCGATCCCTTCCCTGTCTCTCTTTCCCACTTTGCTTCTTGTCTACTTACTGTCCTATCATAATAAAAGGCAAAAATGCCAAAAATAAATTGTATTTTTATATATATTATATATATATATATATATATATAAAAATACAATTTATTTTTGGCATTTTTATATATATATATATATATATATATATATATATATATATATATATATATATATATATATATATATATATATATATTTGAGGAATCATTCATGTCTGGGACAAGTTTCAGAACGATTTTTTCCAGCTGATGAACAATTAAGACCTTGACAGTATAAGTTTTTTTTTTACAGGGCTCCATAAGAGAGCTTTAAAAAAAAAAAAAAAATGTATTAGGTGATCATGTCACAGAGTTTATGTTCATCAAACCAACTTTTATTCATAAAGTGCACAATAATATGGCATGCATGAGTAACTGCCGGCGATTAAACATTATTGTTCACAAGCAAATAATGACATGGTATTTTAACGATACTTGTTTTTACAATTAGAGTCTCAATGAGACTGTGTGTTTTAAGAAAGAGCCTCTTTTATTCATCATTATTGAGAATCCCGCCCTGAATGAGCTGGAATTCTCAGTCATTCCCGGCCACATCTGCTCTGGCATAGTTTGCATAGCTAGCATAGAAGTGATGCTAATATGACCTGTGGGTTCCCACAGGACTCGGAAAACCCAGAGGATTGTGCAGCTGCGGCCTGCATGAAAGCATCAGGGTGCTGATTTGTGTTGCATTTACAGTCGGTTCTCTGACAGAGTTTAAACACATTTTCCTCAATGTTTCACAGTGAGTGCAAATTGTGTTCTAGTTAAAACACAAGCATGCTTTTAATAAAGCACAGAAAATCAGTGTCTCATGCTTACCAAGGCTTTGTTTATTTGATCAAAAATACAGTAAAAACAGTAAAATTGTGAAATATTATTACAATTTAAGATAACCGTGTTCTATTTTATTATGGCATCATTATTGTATACTTATTATTCTTCATCTTCCACATAAAACTTTGGCGCGCTACTCCTTCCGCAGCTTTTGTCCTTATGAATCAGGTGTCAAATTAACCGGCTCGTTGAGGAGATGTGTGCTATGACTTTTCTAAGCGATCGGATCTATGATGTTCGCACAGCGGACGAAAAAGCAGCCAAAAAATCCCCATTGACTTTCAATGGCGGAACGTATAGAAGTTTGAATCTCAACTTGTCACTTTCACACGCACACTCACTCTCTCACTCACATCTCACACTCATTTGACTCATCTTATCAAGCAGCCAATAAGTAATGACAAAAAAAACTTTATAGACACACCCTAGCAACCAGTTGCAGCACCCTAGCAACCCCCCCGTAGACTTCCATTGAAAAATAGATTATAGGGATATAAATGAATCAGAACATTATAGAGACATGTGAGTGTGGCTCTTTTGATTTGAGCAGACATGCAGTCTATTAGTTTAAGTCTGCTAACTAGCAACCCTAGCAACCATTTAGAGCACTCTGGCAACCCAAACGCAAATAAGGATATCTTCAAATCTGAACATCATAGGGTTGGTTTATATCATTCATACTGACAAGCAGCCTTTGGAGTATCATCACTGGCAGCTGCCAAGCCACTCCCTAGCAACCAGAGTACCCTAGCAACCGCTCATCAAGACCTATATCCCTGCATCAGAACATGGTGGTTAGCTCTTTTGACTCATGCTAGCAAACAGGATGTCCAACATGCTACACATGCTAGCAGTGAATAGCTCCAACCATCTGTGACAACTACCAACCACCTAGCAACACCTTAGCAACCACCCTAAGTACCTTAGAAACTGCCTAGCAACACCCTAGCAACCACTCAAAACACTCTAGCAACCAAGTACCGAGTTTTTCCACTGCAAGCACCATTCACATTTTCTTCAGGAAATGTACATTCTAGTTCCTGATGCAAAGCTGAATTTTCAGCATCATTACTTTGATTTTCAGTCACATGATCCTTCAGAAATCATTCTAATATGCCGATTTGCTGCTCAGGAAACATTTCTTATTGTTATCAATGTTCAAAACAGTTGTGCTGCTTCATATTTTTAAGGAAACTATGATGCATTTTTTCAGGAGTCTTTGAGTAGGAAGAACAACATTTATTTGAAATAGAAATCTGTTCTAACATCATAAATAATTACAATTACAACAACAACAAATGTCTTTTCAATTAATGAACTGAATGAAAAACTGAAAAAATGACCCCAAACTTTTGAATGGTAGTGTTTATTTAAAGAATGGAGTATTTTATTTTTCATTTTTAAATATTTTGGTTTACAAAATTAGTAGATGCTACATTACTGATGTTTCTTTGTGTTTTTCAGAGATGTAGTCTGCACTCTGGTCTGTTGGCAGACTCTGAGGTCTCACTATGCTGCTTTATCTGCTGCTGGCCATCTTACTAACGAACGTCAATGGCCAGATAGACCCAGGTAATGTTACATGTACATTGCACACCTACACAAAACATATGCACCCATACAGACAGGGCCAAAAACATTCGCTGTCTCATTGTGTCCTTCAGCTCACTGTCGTTATCCTCTCGGTATGGAGGACGGGAGGATCAAAAACGACGACATCACTGCCTCCAGCCAGTGGTATGAAACCACAGGCCCTCAGTATGCAAGGTAACGTACATATGACACACTACAGACCTCCAGAAGTGTAGTAGATAGGGCTGCATGATATATATATCAAAATACAGTCGATATGGCTTAGCCTTAGTGTGATTGTCAGGCTGCAATTTAATTGAGTATATTGGTGCTATACCGGTTTTAGAGTGAAGCGCATCATTTTCACATGTGTAGTTCATGATACAGCGTTTCAGAGTCTCAGAACAGCTTGTTTCAGCTTACTGTAAATCAAGTTGTTCTGAGATGCGAACGTGTGTAAATGAAAAGTGCCTTCACTGTAGGCAAAAACGGGAAGCGCATTTATTTATTTGCCAGCAAATATAATAAAATAAAACAAAATAAAAGTGTGATGATAGCCTGTTTGAAAGAATTAAGACATAAATATTAGTACTGTTAATTCATAGTAAAATCAAATTAATTTTTTATTGCTCTATTTATTTATTTTTACAGTACAATAATATTATTGCAGTGTTTCTTATTTTATTTAATATATTTAATTTATTCTCATTTACTGGCATGAGGGCGGGGCAATCTGTCACTTACATGAGATCAACCAATAGCAAACCACAACCATCCAACAATCCATACAATTCCCCATCGACAAAATCAAGTCCTGCCCTACATGTTTTTCTTGTTCAAGAAGCCATGTCACAAGAAAAGACCATCACAACTTCTGTTTCATGCCGATTTAAAAAAATAATAAAAATCTTCAGAGTGAAAAGTAGATTTGCGGCTTTTTTTTTTTTTTTTTTTGCTGTCATAATAAAATCACCCCACTCACTCTAGAATGATTAATTCTGTCCAAATAGAGTTATTCAAGTCATCTGGTGAAACTTCCTGTTGTTTTTCTAGTGCTGTCAAACGATTAATTGCGATTAATTGCATCCAAAATAAAAGTTTGTGTTAACATACATGCATGTGTGTGTATTTATATATACATAATAAATATATACAGTACACACACATATATCATGTAAACACAAACTTTTATTTGGGGTGCAATTAATCGCGATTAATCGTTTGACAGCACTATCGCAGTATATATTGAAATATCTCAATGTCAGTTTTCTCGAATATCGTGCAGCTTTAGTAGTAGATAAAGCTTGGGAGTGTCGAACTCATTTATCTTAAAATATCAAGCTAAAATTTCATTCCTCATGATCTGACCTGTTTAAATAAAGCTCTAGGACAGGCCTCTTAGAGAGTGTAATGACCGTTTATAATTTGCATCTGTCTGTTGTTGCATCAGGTTAAACCATGAAGAGGGGGACGGCGCCTGGTGTCCTGCTGGTCAACTGCAGCCCTCAGATGTTCAGTATCTTCAGCTTGACCTTCGTCAGCTCATCTTCCTCACAGTGGTTGCTACACAGGGTCGCTATGCACGCAACTCCGGCAACGAGTATGCACGCAAGTACCGTCTGGAGTACAGTCGCGATGGACGCCGCTGGATCTCCTGGAGAAACCGCCTTGGCAGTGAGGTAGGAAAGACAAGGGTGTATTTTATAGATACTATAATGAGGTACTATATGATCAGATTTTAAATAAATGACCTGAATGAACTAAAGTTTTGGTATTAAGCTGTTATTAGTAAATGTGTAGTTATATCTGAAAGCAAATATGCTATACACTACTGTTCAAAAGTTTGGGGTTAGTAAGATTTTCTTTTAATGTTTTTGAAAGAAGTCTCTTATGCTCAACAAGGCTGCATTTATTTGATGAAAAATACAGTAAAAACAGTAATATTGTAAAATTTATTTAAAACAACTGTTTTCTATTTGAATGTGTTTTAAAATGCAATTTATTCCTGTGATAACAAAGCTGATTTTTCAGCAGCAATTACTTGGGGAAACTGTGAATTTTGTTTGTTTATTTATTTATTTATTTTTTCAAGATTCTTTGATAGGAATGATTCTTTGATTTGATTCTTTGGTTCTATTCAGGATTTAACAGAACTGTATTGTAACATTATAATTAACTTTACTGTCACTTTTCGAGTAATGCATCCTTCCAGAATAAAAGTATTAATTTAATAAAAAATCCAATCAAACTTTTTATGCATTATTGCATTATACTGTATGTGCAGTATATAGTTACAGTAGTTGCAACTATAATGGTAGTCATAGTAACCAATAGTTGTCGACCGGTATTGTTTTTTTTGTTTTGTTTTTTATTGCTGATGCCAATATTCTAGAGAGCAGGGTGGCCAATATATATCACCGTTCATAATTTTGGGATCAGTAAGATTTTTAATATAAGTGTATGGATTGTTTTTAAAATAAGTCTCTTATGCTCATCAGGGCTTTATTTATTTGATTAAAAAAAAAAAAAAAAAAACCCAGTAATACTGTGAAATATTATTACAATTTAAAATAACTGTTTCCTATTTGAAAATATATTAAAATGTAATTTATTCCTGTGATCAAAGCTGAATTTTCAGCATTATTCCAGTCTTCAGTGTCACATGATCCTTCAGAAATCATTCTAAGATGCTGATTTGCTGCTCAAGAAACATTTATTGTGTACAATTGTACAAAATATTTGTGTATAACTATAATTTTTTTTTTTTTTTTTCAGGATTCTTTGATGTATAGAAAGTTCAAAAGAACAGTTTATTTCAAATATAATCTTTTGTCACTTTTGATTTCTTTAATCTCTTTAAAAAAAAAAAATTCTTATACTGACCCCAAACTTTTGAACGGTAGTGTATAATGTTACAAAAACTTTGTATTTCAGATAAATGCTGTTCTTCTGAACTTTCTTTTCATCAAGGAATCCTGAAAAAAAAAAAAAAAAAAAAGAAAGTACACAACTGTTTTTAAGAAAATCAGCATATTAGAATGATTACTGAAGGATCATGTGACACTGAAGACTGGGGTAATGATGCTGAACATTCAGCTTTGATCACAGGAATAAATTGCTTTGTAAAATATTTTCAAATAGAAAACAGTTATTTTAAATTGTAATATTTCACAATATTGCTGTTTTTACTGTATTTTTAATTAAATAAATGCAGCCTTGGTTAGCAGACGAAACTTCTTTTAAAAACATTAAAAATCTTACAGATAGTAACAGTAGTGTATATACTTTATGTGAATTAAAATTTAATAAATTAAAAAAATAAATAAATTGAGAATTAATTAAAAAATATATATCTCTAAATTAAACACACTTACTTTAGATGGCAACTTGTTGATTCTGTAATCATCTGATTTTCAATACTGGCAGGAAACTGGGTGCTGCAGCAAAATGGCTGCCCACTGCTCTGGGTGTGGTGTGTGTGTGTGTGTGTGTGTGTGTGTTCACTACTCACTGCTCCTAATGTGTGTGCACTAACTTGGGTTAAATGCAGAGGACAAATTGTAATTGACAAATGAGTATGGATTACCATACTTGGCCTTCAAGTCATGTCACTTTAAAATATCTTGTATCTTATTGTTTAATGAATTTCCTCTGCACTTTAGATTATAATGGGCAATATAAACACCTACGACTCAGTGGTGAGAGACCTCCATCCTCCCATCATCACTCGGTTCTTGCGCTTGATTCCTGTCACCGATGCTGTACACACTGTGTGTATGAGAGTAGAGCTGTTTGGATGCGCCTGGCAGGGTGAGTCATGAAAATTACCTATAATTAATATTATACAATTATAAAAAATTATTACAAATATCATTTTATTTATCTGCTTCTATTAAAGGGTTAGTTTTATGTTTTATTTTTTAATTTATGAGTAAAATAAAGCCTGTGGTAAACATAACTTGACAATACTTTGACGTTTTGTTCTAGAACGTGAACTGCACACACTGTCTTATCTAGTTACGTATTAGAAACATACGTTTTGAAAAATAAACATAACTGCTTCAAAATTTGCGGTATGTTTTCGGTCAATTCGTATGGATTTATTTTACGATCTCTTTATGAATGTTTGAACTGTCAGAGTTTTGTGTGAATAGACTTTCAGTGAAGGGCCAGAAATCTCACAGATTTCATAAAAAATATCTTTATTAGTCTGCGCCAATAGCCTCGTGGGCAGCACCGACATATAGCACAGTTGCTCTTCGGGCATCCCGAGTTCGAGTCCCGGCTCGTGGACATTTCCCGATCCCGTCCCCCCTCTCTCTCCAACTTTGCTTTCTGTCAACTTACTGTCCTTTCATAATAAAGGCAAAAAAAAATCTTCATGTACTTTCATTCATCTTTGGAATACAAATGATGACAGAAATGTCATTTCTGGGTGAACTAACCCTTTAAGCTGCTGATTGGCAACATTTATAAATGTTGACTTGACAAGCTATTACAGTCAGATTGTGCACAAGCTTATAGACATGTGAGTTATGCATGATCTCATGCTAATTCAGTTTCATACTTACATATGGGATACAGACTGAAGCTGATCGTTTTGGCAGTCACGTTCGAGCAGCTGTGGTCTGTGTAGATTTGCCCCCTAGTGTCTGATTTGCTGCAAGTTAGTTTTTTTGGCCTCAATTACTCCAGTGCCTTAAACATGAGCCAAGAGAAATTAGTAATTACATTCTGGAGCTAAAACAATATTAAAGTTTGGGACCTCTCCGTTTTTCTTTCTCCTGGAGTGCAGATGGCCTGACGGCATACAGCTCTCCAGAGGGCCAGACCATGATGGCTCCTGGATATCCCATCACACCTCTCAATGACTCCACATATGACGGGGCCCTGGAACGAAGGTGAAAGTCTAATCTAATGCTGAAGGATTCAAAGAATATGTTTAGCTTTTAGGAATGCACTGATGCTAAAATTCTGGCTGATACTAATTAGTGCATAATAATGGTCACACTTTAAATTAGGATCCAATTCTCACTATTAACTAACTGTTAACTACGACTCTCGTGTAAACACAGACTTATTTATCATCATGTTATGGCTGATAATTGATAAATAAAAAATGTATTTTAAAATAAGTTGATTTTAAAATTCTATACTATTTTGTCTAAATTAGAATCAATAAAACATGAAAAACTAAAATCAGTCACTTTAAATGAGTGTTAAGTACATTTAGGCATCACAACATTGTAATGTTCAAATTTTAAATGAAAAATTAAAATTCATTGTGAGATTTGCTAAAGATTACATTTAACAGTGTTGTTAAACTATTAGTATTTTTAAAGATTCATTTTAAGTGGGTTTTAGATGATGGGAAAAGTAATCTAAGTATAAAAATAATACAAATAATAAAGATACCGTTAAGAAGTTTGCGGTTAGTACATTTTGTCTTTGTTTTTGAAAGAATAAAAAAAAGCCTTGGTGAGCAGAAGAAATTTCTTTCAAAGACATTAAAAGTCTTACCAACCCCAAAATTTTGAACAGTAAAATGTGTACAATTAAATATCAAATATTGGTTGATACTAGAGCTGATACTAAATTTCTCCGCCGATAGCCGCTTATTCAGAGTGATATCTGCTGATGCCGATAACTATAGTTTGGGGGTTCTGCCGTTTATACCTTCTTTTAAATTAATGATAATTTCATTATAATTAATAATAATTAATTATTTTTAATTATTATATTTTGAAAGAAATGCAAATAAAAAGTTTATTCTCTTCATTTCATCAACTTTTAGAGTTTCAGAGTGACTGGTATCAGTTATAAACCAACACATTACTCAAATTAATATTAAAACACATTAACTAAATTCTGAAGATTAAATAACATTTCTTAACTTTCAAAATGTTATTAATTCATATAATTACTATTAATATTGATTAATAAATCAAACTGGTTTCTTGGCATTTTCTTTACACAAAGCCCAAATACAGTACATTTTCCTGGCCTCTTTTGATTGACAGGATATATCATCCCTGACTATCGGCTGTTTTTAAACTATCGGCCGATACCGATTATTGGTCGATTTATTGGTGCATCTATAGTTAATACCATTTAAATAATAATAAAAAAAACCTGAATGATTTTAAGAAAAAGTTGTACAAGTTTGGAATAACATGAGTAAATGCTGACAAAACCAAACATTTTTAGGTTAACGATCACTTTAAATAGGCTTTATACATAGTTTGCAGGTTGTCTGTTTCTTCACATTGATTCTACATCCTCTGTTTCCTGTCTTGCCGGTTCTAGCTGACTTTGAGTTTTCAGGGTCATTCTGTGGCAGAACAATCAAGATTGTATTTAAGTTCTAGAATGAATGCTAGTCACTCCTCGCCCAAAGCTAAGCGCTTCCTGTCTGTCTCTGTTCCCACAGGAAGCTGTCTGGTGGGCTGGGTCAGCTGACAGATGGTGTGATTGGTCAGGATGACTTTGTACAGAGAAGGCAGTACCGATTGTGGCCCGGATATGACTACGTGGGCTGGAGGAACGACAGCTTGGGCCCTGGATATGTAGAGATGGAGTTCCAGTTTGACAGACAACGAAACTTCACCTCTATGAAGGTGAGAGTGGAGGAAGAGCTGTGTGTGATTACAGCACTAATGAAGTAAACAGGACCAGCGGTTTAAATAGGGTTGGGTGATTAATTGAAAAGTAATCGAAACCGAAATTCAGAACCTCTAACCGACATCATTTTCCCATGTCGGTTATTTCAATTTTTTTTTTTTTTTTTTTTTTAATACTTTCCTCTTAAAAACATACTACTGCGTATGTAGTCACGTGACTCTAAAATTACTTTTGAACAATTTAATGCATCCTTGTTGAATAATAGAATTAATTTCATTTTAAAAAATCCTGCTGACCCTAAACTTTTGAATAGTAGTGTGTATAATATTTAACATCTCATTTTGATACTCTTGAAACTCTGTGGGGACAATGTTATTCGTTTATGACCATAATTATTTTCTATTGTAATTGACATTCAGCCACTAACACTGTCGATAGAACTTGTACCGAACCTAAAATATTCCTATAACCATGTGCACGTGTTCTGGGTATCATCTGTAATGTGTATAATTTGAAGTTGATATGCTTTGAAGTGTTTGTTGAATGACAGCTTTAATGTAGCACTAATTATACACCATATTTCACACAAAATAACACATAATTATATGTTGGAGCAAGATTGTTTGCCATAATAACGATGCTTATTGTGTATATAATCATGTCAGTGTCTGTGGATTGGGTGGTTTAGGTGCTTAATCTTGAAGTAAGGATTTTATATTAAAAATCACATGTTTATTGAAGCTTGGGCACTTTGTTTTAGTTGCTTTGTATCTTAAAGTCAGCATGAAATGAAACACAGTATATGCTGTGTTTATACATTTTTATATGTGATACATTTTTTTTCAGGAATTTTTGGATTTCTTTTATTTGAAATAGAGATATTTTGTAACATTATAAATGTCTTTACTGTGACTTTTGATCAATTTAATGTGCCTTTGATCAATAAAAGCATTCATTTCTAAAAAAGGAACTGGAAACTGAACGTGCCTACTTTTCACAATACAATACAATCGATTCCTAATGGGTAAAGGCTTTTCCATTTCTTTTTCATTTCCTGTTTCACTTGAAATATATCACTTTATGAAAGAAAAATTATAGTTATAAATGTCATTCATGACTTTAAATGGTGCAGATTATAGTACAAAGAAGCTCGATTTATAGTGAACACAGAAAGGCTTCAAATGTTAATGATGCTTATTTATCCTCTTTTTAACAGGTTCACAGTAATAACATGTTCTCTCGGGGTGTGAAGATCTTCTCATCCGTGTCCTGTGTGTTTAAATTGAATCTCATTTCTGAGTGGGAAGCGGAGCCGGTGGAGTTTCACACCGTTCTAGATGACCGGAACCCAAGCGCTCGTTATGTGACCGTCCCGTTAAAGCACAGATCGGCCACAGCTCTGCGCTGCCGCTTCTACTTTGCTGACACTTGGATGATGTTCAGCGAGATCTCATTCCAGTCTGGTATGACATAAGAGCAGCTCACCTCTCCCTCCCACTGGTATTCCCAGTATTTCCTCATTAAAATACAGACAGAATTGTTAAATGCTTTTCATATCGACATTCCCAATTTCTTAATTTCCACTTACACCATCGTTCAAAAATTTGGGGTAGGTGAGATATTTTAAGTCCTTTATGCTCTTCAAGGCTGCATTTATTTGATCAAAAATACAGTAAAAATAGTAATATTGTGAAAATATTAGTACAAATTGAAAGAGCTGTTTTCTATTTATATAATATATGTAAAATGTATTTTATTCTTGTGATGCAAAGCTGAAGTTTCAGCATCATTACTCCAGTCTTTAGTGTCACATGATCCTTCAGAAATAATTTTAATATGCTGATTTGCGGCTCAAGAAACATTTCTTATTATTAATGTTGAAAACAGTTGTGCTGCTCAATATTTTTGTGGAAGTCATGATAACAGCATTTATTTGAAATTTTGTGTAACATTATAAATGTCTTTACTGGCAATTTAGATCACTTTAATGTATCCTTGCTGAATACAAATATTAATTTCTTTCAAAAGCATCTTACGGAAATGTATGTGAGACCAGTTACTTATTCACATTTAGAGTGATAAATGTATTTTAAAGTGGGTGTTATTTGAGGTTTAGTGATTTCCTGTGTTTTAATTATTTTCCATTGCAGCAACTAATGTGCTTCCTACCCAGAGGCCTCCAGTGTTGACCCCTCCTTCATATGAAGTTAACAGCAAAGTAGCAGAAACTACACAAAAAACAGGTAAGGAGTTGCAGTGTTTTTATTGTCAAAATGAAACCAAATTTTATAGAATTTTATACTTTCACTTTCTTAATACATGTTATTCCATAGAAAATTAAATGTTTGTCCAACTGAATCATATAGAGACTGTGATTCAGTCAGTTTCCGATTAATACAAATGGAGGAAATGTGTCACATTATGGAAGTAAAATGGGTTGCGTACATCATTTCCTGTTGACTTTAAATGAATACACCTAACTACTATACTAACTTGCATTCTACACACTTCACTTGAACTTTAATAAACCGTCTGTGCTTGACAGAGGACCAGACGACGCCATCAAAGACGGGCTCACCTGAAGAGGGCAGTACATCGATTCTGATTGGCTGTTTAGTCACTATTATTCTCCTGCTGGTAGTGATCATCTTCCTGATTCTGTGGTGCCAATATGTGTGCAAAGTCATGGAGAAGGTGTGTGTGTGTGTATATATTGTTTGTATTGATGCAACTGATTATAAAGCTGTTCAACAATAGATGAAATATTTGGGTTGCATGTACGTGCACTTACATGTACTTAGCTAAGAAAGTACTGGGTAATATAAGGTAACTACATGGGTTAAGGTTAGTTTTTGGAGTAGGTTCAGGGTTAGCACTTAGTTTTTATTATCCAGTTATTGTAATTACTATAATAGTACATAGTATGTAAATGGAAAACAGGATAAAGTGCTACCAATATTTGAGTAGTGTAAAGTACCTTGGTCTACCTTACTGAAAAGATGAGCATAGCTGAATTTGAAGGTGTGACGTCTATGAGAAGTTGCCTCTGAATTTAACCCTTTGAAAGAAAAAAAAAAGTTTGCTAAACATATATTAGCCCTCCCACCAAAATAAAAAAATATAAAATGTGTTTTCTGGCATAGAAGTAGCACCCTCTGAAACGCGCTGCGGTTCATATTCCAAAGTGATTTACATAATTGAGTTAACGTCAAGCACGCTAAACATGCTCAAAGCAGCCACATTTGGATTTGTGATGAATGAGAGAGATATGTGTATATATATATTTATATATATTGTATAGCGCATTTCCCACACAACGGTAGTTTAATTTTCACTTTAAATCTATTTGTTTACTTTTACATGCTGATTGCTTGAGTTCTCGCAGCATTTTGATTGGTTGACTCCATGCAGCATTTTATTTCAACCACCATTTTTAAAAGTCTGTTGTGGTACGTGCAGTAAGAGTTGTTTGCTAATCGAATCAGCAATAGAGTTTAAAAATTATGACCAATTGACCGATGACGAGGTTCAGGCTTTATTAAGCTTAAATGCGGAGGACGAAATCCAGCGGGAACTGGAAAGTTGCGTGCAGTCCTACGTCACCGGACTATGTTCTATGGAGTTAATATTGTGCCATAATTAAACAAATAAATCCAGCATTTTGCAAACAAACACGATCTGCTTTGCAAAGGAAAACTCGACTCGCAAACAAACAGAAAGTGATGTGCAAATACAAAGGTCAGTTTGAGCGAAAACGCAGAGGAGTAACAAATATATGTATTTTTACAAATATAAATAAATGAGCCAAATAAATACAAACCATCCTACAAATGTCATGTAACCTTTGAACCAACACCAAATCTAGTGCATACAAACGCACACCTGTCTGTTACGATTGTGAGACATTTGCCTTTTCTCTCTCGGCTTGATTTTCTCACAAATGCAGTTGAGCAATTTCCTCTTCCAAAACAGCAGATGGCACTTTGCTATGGGTCAATTTACGCTAGTCTCCCGAGGGAAGCCCCGAAACATGTGTTTATAATAATAATAAACTTTATTTTATAGCACCTTAAAAGTTGCATCTCAAAGCGCTTTACAAGAACATACAAATACAATGGAATAGGGGAAATAAAAGATAGAAACACACATCAAAACACATTTCAAGACATATATAGTTAAATATAAAACAAAATAATCACGCATAAAAAATACGTTTACAAGGAGTTTACAGCTGACAAGTGGTGAACAGGTGAGCTGGGCGTTTCTCAATACCAAGTACGCAAAGTTTGGTAATTCTACGTTATCTGCAAAATGCAACAGCAGCAATCTTCATAACATCACTTGGCTCGCTCTGGCTACTCCGGTTATCTCTGTATGTCTAACCAGCAACATGTTATACAAAACATGTTATAAAACACCAATCTGCCTCTTTTCATTTTCATTTAAACATATTAATAATAGCTACACAAATTTGGTTCAGGCAATGCTTAGATTGATCATCTTCACTGCATGTACAGTACCGGTCAAAAGTTTGGAAACCATTACGTTTTTTTTTTTTTTTTATGTTTTGAAAGTCTCTTAATCTTACCAAGGCTGTATTTATTTGATCAAAAATACAGTAAAAACAGTAATACTGTGAAATATTATTGCAATTTAAAGTAACAGTTTCTGTTGTATATTTCAAAATGTAATTTATTCCTGTGATCAAAGCTGAATTTTCAGCATCATTATTCCAGGCTTCAGTGTCACATGATCCTTCAGAAATCATCATACTCACCTGTTCGCCACTCATTTTCGTCAGCTGAAAACTTATTGTAGACTTCTTTTTTTCAGGCTAGCCTATATGTGTATGTGTGTGTATATTATTTATATATATATATATATATATATATATATATATATATATATATGTCTTGAAATGGGTTTTAATGCATATATATATATATGTTTCTATCTTTTATTTCCCCTATTCCATTGTATTTTTATGTTCTTGTAAAGCGCTTTGAGATGCAACTTTTAAAGGCGCTATAAAATAAAGTTTTTATTATTATTATTATTATAAACGCATGTTTCGGGGCTTCCCTTGGGAGACTAGCGTAAATTGACCCATAGCAAAGCACCATCTGCTGTTTTGGAAGAGGAAGTTGCTCAACTGCATTTGTGAGAAAATCTGCCTGCACACATTTGTGAGAAAATCAAGCAGAGAGATCTCATAAGGCAAGTGTCTCACAATCGTAACAGACAGGTGTGCGTTTGTATGCACTAGATTTGGTATTTGTTCAAAGGTTACATGCCATTTGTAGGATGGTTTGTATTTATTTGGCTCATTTGCTCAAACTGACCTTTGTATTTGCACATAACTTTCTGTTTGTTTGCGAGTCGAGTTTTCCTTTGCAAAGCAGATTGTGTTTTTTGCAAAATGCTGGATTTGTTTGTTTAATTATGGCACAATGTTAACTCCATAATCTTCACGGTACTTTAAAATTCGATGGAAACACAGGAAAAAAAGTTCCTGGGACAAATTGTTCTGGGTAATTTTGGTGGAAAAGCAGCTTAATTTGTTTGTTTTATCCTTTTTTTTCCATTCCTGTTCTTTTATGGATACTGTTAAATTTAAAGGATTTTTTGTTAAGTGAGAGAAACTAAAATACATATTTATAGTGTTTATAATGTTTGTAAATGTTTCATTAATTTACCTGTATTTTACATTATTTCTGAATGTAGTGACTTGTACAATGATGCAATTTATTTCTTTTCTCTCAACAATGCAATTTTGACCCAGTGCAACTTATTTTTGGAGATAAGGTAATACAAAAAGTCTCTCTCCATTTCTCTCTTAGGCTCCCAGGCGTATTTTGGAGGAGGAGGTGACCGTGCGTTTGTCCTCTAGCAGTGACACTATAATCCTGCAGACTCCCCCGGTGCCCCCACGCGTCTCCCTCGACCCCCCTTACGAGAGGATCTTCCTTCTGGACCCCCAGTATCAGGATCCCGCTGTGCTCAGGAACAAACTTCCAGAGCTGTCTCAAAGTGCAGAGGCTTCTGGTACCATTCATTAAACACAAACACACACATTAGCTCAGTCTCAAATCCTAGTGAGCTGCCTCACTTTTTTTCATCCGTAAATTGACTACTGATCGCTTGAAACATTTGTAATTATGTAATTATTTATGTAAATTATGTAAGGAAGGCAAAATATAAAACTATTGCAATAAAAAAGTATATTTTACATTTATTTGTGAAATAATCAGATATATGCTAATATATACACTACTGTTCAAAAGTTTAGGGTCAGTAGGGTTTAGGGTTGTTTTTTTTAAATGATTTTAAAAGTCTCTTTTGTTCTCTTCAAAGCTTAATCTATGTAAAAACAGTAATATTGTGTTTTCTATTGTAATACTTTTTTATTACTTTGTTATTACTATTTTTTTATTACAATTTAATTTATTCCTGTGATGCAAAGCTGAATTGTCAGCATCATTACTCCAGTCTTCAGTGTCACATGATCCTTCAGAAGTCATTCTAATATGCTGATTTGCTGCTCAAGAAATATTTCTTCTTATTATCAATGTTGAAAACGGTTGTGCTGCTTAATGTTTTTTATTGACACCATGATACATTTTTCAGGATTTTTTGATGAATAGATAGTCTAAAAGAACAGCATTTATTTGAAATAGAAATATTTTGTAACATTAATTATTAGTTATTAACATTATATGTAACAAAATTGCCACTTTTGATTAATTTAATGCATCCTTGCTAAATACAATTTAACCCCCCCCCCCCCCCCCCCCAAAAAAAAAAACAATTGTATTCACCCCAAACTTTTGAACAGTAGTCTAAATACCTGCACCTGTAAGGAAAGAGACTCATTTGCATCACTAGATGTTAGTGTTCATTTTGCAAAGCATTCTGGGATTGTCTAGGATGCATGCAAGGCTGCCTTATAATTTGAGTAAAAATTATGCATCTTATAAGACTATAAGCATAATTTTGTTGCCTAATGGAGCAGCCTTCATGTCAGGAGCTCAACTTCGAATCCTAAAAATAATGCCTAGGTTGATAGCCTACTAGGTTTTGGACCAAAGCTACTGTACTGAATATACCTCTTTATGATGTCCTTTTTAAAACTAACCTCTTGTTCTTTCTCTCAATTCTATCTTTCACCCTTTTAAAATGAACTTGGTTTCATTGACACTTGTTTCCTCAGTAGTTTGCATGCTGCCTGCCAATGCACTTTTTCCTTTCTTCCTCCTCTAGTCTAGCGTTCTTTAGCCTTTCCTCGCAGTCTATGAACTCCATCTGACCTTGTTACCAGACAGACGGACTTTGCAAGGGTAAGAATTGATGCTAGATTTTCCTTTGCTCTTATTTGACACCCTGCAGTTTCTTGCACCCGGTCACCTCAGTGTTTTGGTTGAAATAAAATAACTGAAGTTGACATTTTCCTCTCTTCTCATCTTCTGCTTTTTCTGTCTCTCTTTCGTCCTCTTTCTTTTACTCTCAGAGTCAACAAAGCTTTATTGAAATGATTGTCAGCATGTGAAATATTGCAAATAGATGATAAATAAGAAAATAAATAGGGTGACCTACGTAAATAATGCATGAAATGAAGGATATACCAAAATGGTAGCACTTTAAAATAAAGTAATGCAGGCTTCCGGTCTGCGTCTTTTCGAAAATGGCCGCATAATTCATTAGCTCCGTCGATTTGCACGAACTCGGCACCCCAGAGCCAGATATTAAAAATTTTTAAGTGCCGACAAAGTTATGGATTGGGAAACTATGGAAAAAAAGGGGAAGACCAAGAAAAAACACTACAAAAAACGATAAAAACAATCCAAACGTACTTGAGCAAATTGGCGCGAGCGGTGATGGAGCACATGAGGGAGAGCAAATTAGCCTGGCGAAGATTCTTAACGAGATTAAGGACTTTCTACAAGACAGTCATAAACAACTTCAGGATATAAAAGAAGGATTGAATAAGTCTAATAAAAGAATCGAAGAGGCTGAAAATAGAATTGATGAAGCGGAGACCCGAATCCAAAACACTGAAGAAGTGCTGGAAGAGATGCTACAGCTAACTGAACAAATTAAAGCCAGCCTAAATGACCAAGACGAGTCAAACATCAGGATTTACCGGAAAAAGCTGAGGAAAATTCTTCCTGGAGGATTTTCTTAAATCGACCCTGGATCTGAACCCACCGGTGGACCTCCAGATTGAATGAGCTCACAGAGCTCTTGCGCCTAATCCATCAACCGCAGCTAAACCACGCTCGATAATTGCCAAGTTTCTCAACTACAGGATAAAAGAGTTGGTTATCAAAACGACCTGGGAGAGGAAGGTGATCAAATGGAAAAGTAACAGGATTTTTTTCGATTATGACTACGCCAGAAATATCCAGAAGCTAAAAGGATCTTGAGGGAACGCGACATCAAATTCCAAACGCGCTTCCCGGTGTTGTGCCGAATTTCGACTCCCTGCCAAATTATTACCCCCTAGTTGAAGTGATCTGATTGCCTAATCCTAACCCCTCCACCACACCTAATCCTAAACCTACCAATACTAGGGGGGTAATAATTTGGCAGGGGTAGAAATTCGGCACCACACTGGCCAGGCTAAAGGTGTTTTATTCTGGAGGCACAGTTCTCTACAATTCTGCGGAAGAGGCAATGACCGATATGGAGAAAGGAGGTCTCCCGGTGACTGTACACAGCACACCCTCTTCGCTGATGGAGCGCGTTCAGCGGCTGACCTTTAGAAAGACTGGCAAGAAGCATGCCACCCCTGCTCACGCACACTCATCTTATAAAGACAAACTTCTTGCGTTCAGATGTTCGCAAACAGGCGATCAGTGAGTGAAAAGAAGTATCCTTTTTGGGGGACTAAAATTGAAGGTACTCTGATGCTTTTCTTTAAGTACTTTCATTGTCATTTTGTTATTTTCTTGTTTTAAGTTACTCTTCTCAATTTGAGAAAGCATGCGTTTTAAGTGCAAGTTATAGGCTACCGAATGAAAAGACAAACAATTTCTAGGATGAAGTTACTTTAAGTGCATGGGCCCTACGCTGCAAGTACAAGAGGCTTATCCCATGGAGCATACTTGTCATCTTTGCTCATTTAAGGGTCGATATGTTGCGACCCCTTACTTGGAAGTCTTGACTTTATCTTTATTTAATTTCTTTTCTTTTCAGTTGGAAGTTCTGGTTGGTTTTTGTTACTTGTTGAGTTCATGTTCTTGGCTAATTCAGAAGGGGCCGTTAATCGACGACTGTTATACGAGTTTGAGTAGGAGGGTTCAAATAGACATGAAAATATGTAGAATAAAATGAAATGAGTAATTACATAAAGGTCTCATATAATGTAAATGGGTTACTTAATCCTGTAAAAAGAAGCAAGTCTAAACTTAAAAAAGAGAAAGTCAAGATAGCATTGCTTCAAGAGACCCATCTCAATGTAACAGAGCATAACAAATTGAATTGGATGGGGTTTAAATACATTTTCTCTGCTTCATTTGGATCTGGACATAGGAGAGGGGTTGCAGTTTTAATCTGTAATAAAATTACCTATGATTATCTTGCTGAAATAAAAGACATATAGGTTAGATACATAATGATAAAAGGTAGAGTTGAGGGCACCTTGGTCACCATTCTGAACGTCTATGCTCCTCCAGGCAGTAAATGTTTCTTCTTTAAGACTTTGATAGATCTAATAGCATCTGAATTGCAAGGCATCTTTATTTGCAGGGGGGATTTTAATGTTCTATTGTTCCCTAAATTAGATTCGCACACTTCCACTCAACTAGCGAGTCCATTAAGAAAACCAATAAATACAATGATAAAAGAATTAGGTCTGATTGATGTGGAGAGACTTTCATCCAGGACTAAGAGACTATACTTTATATATTATTCACACCTGCATACATCCTATTCAAGAATTGATTACTTTCTTGCATTTGGAAAAGACTTAAGAATTAAGAATTGTAACATAGGAACAATTGATATATCTGATCACGCATTAATATCACTTTATCTAAGTTTAGAGAATAAACCAAAAAACACTCTCTGGAGACTAAATTCTGACATCCTGAATAATAGAGTGATTAGGGAACAACTTGTAGTAGAAATAGAACAATATGTGGGATGTAAAGTGGTTCTTAGGGGTAATATTATTGCTATTACGTCTAAACTGAAGAAATGTAGGCATTAAAAAACCTAACACACTTACAAATAGCTTAAATAAATTAGAATTGGAAAACAAGAAAGGTCCTAATAAAAATCTATCTCAGGAAATTAAAGAAATTAAAACAGAGTTGGACTACCTATATACACAGGAAATAGAGAAAAAACGAATGTTTTTAAAACAAAAATAGTATGAGTCTGGAGGCAAAGCAATAAAATTATTGGCCAAAAAAAAGTTATGTTAGCAACAGGCCGACGCAACAATACAGAACATACAAGACCCAATATCAAAACGGCTATTTCATAAGTCGGAAGATATTCAGAGAGTGTTACTATTAAAAAAATCTATACTCGAGCACAGACTGTAGATCCTGTTAAAATCGACTCTTTTCTCATTCTTTTAAAACTCCCTTCGGTTAGCGATACCTGGAATGCTAAATTATCGGCAGATATAACTGAGGAGGAATTAAATAAAGCAATATACAGGCTTAAAACAAATAAGTCACTGGGTCCAGACGGTTTTTCATCCGAATGGTACAAGATATTTAGACAACAACTTATTCCTATTTTATTACCAGCTTTTAATACTGTTTTACACAGAGAAGAGTTGCCACCCTCGTTGCGAGAAGCCATTATTTCTGTTATTCCAAAAGAGGGGAAAAACAAACAAGACTGTACAGCTTATAGATCAATCTCTGTCTTGAATATGGATTACAAGTTGTTTATCTCAATCCTAGCTAAAAGGCTTGATTTGATAATGCCTGAACTAATTAACTCTAATTAGCTTCATACGGGGTAGGCAAATGTAAGACAACATCAGACAGACCAAATTATCAATCATATCCAAGATTCTAATTTACAAGCTGTCCTTCTAAGTAGGGATGCTCCGATCCACCTTTTTGGCTTCCGATACCTGGGATTCAGTATCGGCCAATACTGATACCGATCCAATATTCAAATAATATTAATAAAAAAAAGTGCTGAATTACCTAATAAACTGTATGCCTCACTGTGTAAAAGAGACTGGGATCATTCTTTTGTGCAAGGCATCAGGCTTGACTTAAAACATTACTTTCCTTTGTAAACTTTGTAAAACAAAATAAACAGACACAAATGTAGTGAATTATTTATTAAATAATTGTGCATCAGAGCAACAACTGTAAATGAACCAATAGCTTCACTAGCTTGGTAGACATTCAGAATAAACAGCTGACTCCTTCATCCATGACTCATGACTTGTTTTTCATGAATGTTTGAGTCATACATGACAAACTAAATATATTTATATTATATATAAATATATACTAAAAAATAAAAGACATTTCTTTTAAATAGATTTTTGTAATGAGGCAGCAACATATGATAGATAGGACAGAACAAAAAAGGCTATTAACGATCTTTCATTACACAAAAGTATTATATGATATGATGTTATATACAGAGTGGCACAAAGCGCTTGTGCGCATCCCGTGTGCAGAATGATGCGCTTGAAGCAACATGGCGTCACAGAGCGCAGCAGCAGTGTTCCGCATTACAAAGTTCAAAGCACAAAGAGAAGATATATTGTATTGTATTACCGGTATCTTTGTCTACAGATGAAGTATAATAATAGAAACATTGAATCATCTTGGAGAGAGACTTTAATTGTGTTGACTATCGCAACCGAGTGCCACACGCAGTTTGAATGCTGAATTGAGAATGACTGACAGCCGCAGCGGAGGGAGGCATTTACGTGAACTTTAATTTAACAACTTAAACATTCATCTGTACCTCACATTAAACTATGGAATGGCTTCAGAACACTTGGAATATCAGATTTGGATCGGTCCCGTCCGGCCGATACCCGATCCGGCAAAAATGGCAGTATCGGAGCCGATACCCGATCTGAGTATCGGATCAGCGCATCCCTACTCCTAAGCCTCGATGCCGAAAAGGCTTTTGATTCAGTCCATTTTCTTCCTTAAGGGTATTCTTACAAAATTCAATTTTCATGAGAAATTTATTAAAGTAATTCAAAACTTATATTTATGTCCAACTGCGAGAATTAAAATAAATGGTAATCTATCAAAGACCATTACACTGGAGAGGGGCACTAGACAGGGGTGTCCTCTGTCTCCTCTGCTCTTCGCATTGTTTATCAAACCTCTAGGGCAGTGGATCAGGGAAAACTCAAAAATAAAAGATATTAACATCAAAGATGATGAACATAAAATAGCTCTATTTACTGACGACATATTAATTTATTTAAAAAAGGACCCAACCGAGTTGTTGGTTGAGCTATTGGAAACATTACAAACCTTTTGGGTCTTTTTCAGGATAGATTCAGTCAAGCAAAACATACTTCCGAGATTGCTCTTTCTGTTCCAGTCTTTACCTGTTTCCTTACCTAAAAAGCAATTCTCAGAGTGGGATTAACTGTTTTCCAGATTCATAAGAAGGCAAGAAACCAAGGGTAAAATTTAAAACCTTGCAGCTGAGTAAAGAAAAAGGAGGGGTGGCCCTTCCATGTTTACAAAAATATTTCTGGGCAGCACAGTTAAGATTAATTGTCTGTTGGTGCAACCCAGAATATCAAGCAAGATGGAAGGACATAGAGATTGGTTGGTTTGACGAGATCCCTATTCAAGCGATCATTGCAGATGAAAATTTAATCAAAAGTAAAAAATGAAATCAATGGATTAAGGTAATTTTACAAAATTGGTTTGAGATTATTAAGGATTATAATTGAGAGGATTCTGTGACTGTATTGGAATTGGCTTCATATGATTTGGATTTAAAACCAAATACTTTAGGTTTAGACTATGGGCTAAGAAAGGGATCACTGCTTATTGTTCATTCATAGATAAAGGACAACTATTAGACTTTAATTCTCTAAAAGAAAAATTCAATTTAGACTCCAAGGATTTCTTCAGATACCTTCAGCTCCAATAACATTTCTGTCAGAAAATTAAAAAGGGGACTGATGAAGACCCAATTAAGAGTGCTCTAGTTAAAATATTCTCTTGAAGCTTACAAGGCTGAACCAATGTTAAAGACTATTACTAAACTATATAGAGCTCTGATGGATATACAAGGAGATTCATCTCTGTACATTAAGGAGAGATGGGAGAAAGAAAGTGGTAATACCATCTCAACTGAGGACTGGAAAAATATATGTGAACTACAATGGGCAACTTCTCATTCTTCTTATTGGAGAGAATTTTGCTGGAGAAATACTATTCGGTTTTTCCTTACTCCAAAACAGAAAAATACATTTCTAGGCAACTCAAATTGTTGGAGACTTTGCGGCTCACAGGATGCTAACCATTTTCACATATTTTGGGGTTGTCCTATTATCAGATTTTGGAAAGATAGACATAATGTATTAGAAAAGATTTTAGACATTTCAGTTTTGAGGCACTTTACATAGGAAAGGTGTCAATGGTTTCCTGGGAAAGGAAAAACAAATATATGTATAGAATTATTCTTGCTTCAAGTAAAAAAGCTATTACTAGATGCTGGTATAAACCTAATCCGCCACAAATACAGGACTGCATTGATATTGTAAAAAGTATTTTTATTATGGAGAAAATTACATTCTGTGTAAATAACCAAAAAGATATGTTTGTTGACTTTTGGTCCAAATGGATAGAGTTTATAACCCCTATTGAACCAAATGTTTTTTTGTTATAGAAGAAGAACTTGTCATGAAGAACTTTTTGAGCAGTTTTTTTCCCTGAATTGGAAATATAAGTTGGAAATGCTATAAAAGTGACAAATGTCATAAACAGATGTTGTGAAATTGTATCTCTTTCCAATAAAAACTAATATATATATATATATATATATATATATATATATATATATATATATATATATATATATATATATATATAGTAAAGCAGTGAACTGCATTAGTTAACATGAATTAGCAATAAAAAGTACTTCTAAAGAATTTTTATTAAAGATTATGCAATTTTAAATGTTCCTAATTTAGTTTTGTTTTCTACAATAGGTTTACATGCATCCAAGGCCAAAAACCACTTTAATTTTGTCATAATATACATTGCAGCATCACCTCTTTTCTCACAGTGTCTGAAATTGTTTGATAAAGGATTCTGTCTCTCTAAACTCCTCCCTTCTGAGAGTATACTCTGCTCTGATTGGTCAGATGGCCCAGTCTTGTGATTGGTCTACTGCTTACAGCACATGTTGGAAACGTTAACCAAATGAACCAAACGTTGTCATTTATCCTGCACTTCTTTTCTTTGAAACTTTGCAGACCTTTTACATTCACAAACAGCTATATTACACACTACATGAAAGATGATATGGAAGGAACTTAATAGCATAATAGGGGCACTTTAATGGATTTGAGCTAACATGAACAAACAATGAACAATTGTATTTTTTAACTAACATTAACAAAGATTAATAAACACTGTAAAATAAAAAAAAATATTGATCATTATTAGTTAATGCATTAACTACTGTTAACTGAGTCCTTATTGTAAAGTGTTAGCATTAAAGGATTAGCTCACTTCAGAATTAAAATTTCCTTAAGAAATTAAGGTTTTTGAGGAAAACATTCCAAGTTTTCCTCAAAAACCTTAATTTCTTTTTGACTCAAGAAAAAAAGACATTAACATCTTGGATGACATGGGGGTGAGTGAGTAAATAATCAGGAAATTTTCATTCTGAAATGAACTAATCCTAAAAAACAATGGGTTGATATAAATTACAATTAGTCATGTGTACTGACATGCTGCCATCTCTTTCTCTCTGTAGCCTGTAGCGGAGGATATGCCGAACCCGACGTTACCCTGTGCACCCCACACCAGTGTTTTCAGAGCAGCGTGCCACACTATGCTGAAACTGACATCATTAGCTTGCAGGGCGTCACCGGCAGCAACATGTACGCCGTTCCGGCCCTCACCGTAGATTCCCTGACACGAAAAGACATCTCGGTGGCCGAGTTCCCTCGAGAGAGACTGCTGTTCAGAGAGAAACTGGGAGAAGGCCAGTTCGGTGAGGTGAGTCTAGATAAACCACAGTGGGAGGTTTATAGCCGCTTCTGTTGTTGTTTCATAGACTCACTTCTGGATGTTCTTGGGTTGTTTTTTATTCTGAGTTAGTTGGGATCTTTTTACACACTGTTTTCACTTTGTTTTATACAAACAGTGCTGCAAAGCCTGAGTGTTTGAGTGTTTTCCAGAAAACCCTGTTATTAGTGACCACGCATGGCTGTTATGTATGGCTTTATTAAGAAAAACATTGGAAATCTAGAGTAAGAGCCAAGGATTTTTTTTTGCAATAGTGTTACTAATACTTTTTAGCTCAGTTAACCCTCATTGCGTTACAATGGCGACACCATGGAGGCAGATAATAATACCATAGTGCTGTTTTCTATTTGAATATGTTTAAAAATTTAATTTATTCCTGTGATCAAAGCTGCATTTTAAGCATCTTTATTCCAGTCTTCAGTGTCACATGATCCTTCAGAAATCATTCTAATATGCTGATTTGCTACTCAAGAAACATTTCTGATTATTTTCAATGTTGAAAACAGTTGTGCCGCTTTATATTTTGTGAAAACTGTGATAATTCAGGATTCTTTGATGAATCTTTTGTAACATAAATGTCTTTATTATCACATTTGATCAATTTAATACATCCTTGTATATGCTGTTACTGTGACACATTTTGCAATCAAAATATAGCATGATAATACAATAGTACGTTATGGTATTTTTGTTGTTAGCGGAGCCCATGCAAGTGTGTTTTCGTTCTCATGCTGTTTAAGTTTGATGGGTTACACATGTTCATACTCTTGTCTGCTGGCGTTGCTGTTTTCAGGTACATTTGTGTGAGGCCGAGGGTTTGGCAGAGTTTCTGGGAGAGGGTGCACCGTTACCAGAGCAGGATGGCAGGCCGGTGCTGGTAGCAGTTAAACAACTCAGAGCAGATGCCACCAGTAATGCCAGGTTTGAGAAACAAACAAACAAACAAAAACCCACTAACATTTTATTGAAAAGTTGCATCATCGATGAGGCTGCCTTAAGTATTTCTGGGAAGTTCCTGCTCAAAAGTTCGGAAGTGGTTATGTAATTAGGATGTGTTGTGTTTGGTTGGAATAAAATTGATTGGCACATGGATCAGCCAATCACATGGCAGCAATTCAGTGCATTTAGGCATGTAAACACGGTCAAGATGACCTGCTGAAGTTCAAACTGAGCATCAGAATGGGGAAGAAAGGTGAATTAAGTGACTTTGAACGTGGCATGGTTGTTGGTGTCAGACGGGCTGGTCTGAGTATTTCAGAAACTGCTGATCTACTGGGATTTTCACGCACAACATCTCTAGGGTTTACAGAGAATGGTCCGAAAAAGAGAAAGTATCCAGTGAGCGGCAGTTCTGTGGGCGAAAATGTCTTGGTGATGCCAGAGGTCAGTGGAGAACGGCCAGACTGGTTCTAGCTGATAGAAAGGCAACAGTAACGCAAATAACCACTTGTTACAACCGAGATCTGAACACAAAACACATCCAACCTTGAAGCAGATGATCTACAGCAGCAGAAGACACACCAGTGCCACTCCTGTCAGCTGAGAACAGCAAACTGAGGCTACAGTTCACACGGACTCACCAAAACTGGACAATAGAAAATTGGAAAAACGTTGCCTGGTCTGACGAGTCTTGATTTCTGCTGCGACATTCAGATGGTAGGGTCAGAATTTGGCGTAAACAACATGAAAGCATGGATCCATCCTGCCTTGTATCAGCAGTTCAGGCAGGTGCTAGTGGTGTAATGGTGTGGGGTTATTTTCTTGGCACACTTTTGGACCCTTAGTACCAATTGTTAATCGTTTAAAGGCCACAGCCTTCCTGAGTATTGTTGCTGACCACGTCCATCCCTTTATGACCACAGTGTACTCATCTTCTGATGGCTACTTCCAGCAGAATAACGTGTCACATCACAAATGTTCAAATAATCTTAAACTGAATATTTCACTAGACTCAAATGGCCTCACAGTCACCGGATCTCAATCCAATATAGCTCCTTTGGGATGTGGTGGAACAGGAGATTCACATCATGGATGTGCAGCCGACAAATCTGCAGCAACTGTGTGATGCTATCATGTAAATATGAATCAAAATCTCTGAGGAATGTTGAATCCATGCCATGAAGAATTGAGGCAAAATGGGGTCCAACCCAGTCCTAGAAACGTGTACCTAATAAGTCCTCCATAAAATGTCTAAAATTCTTTCACAATACATGGTCATCAGTCATTTTCACTATTCAGTATTATTTCCACATCAATATTTAGTGATGGATGCTAACCTTTAATCTTTCACCTGATCCCATGATAATTTCTGACTTTTGTCTGTGTAGAAATGACTTCTTGAAGGAGATAAAGATCATGTCACGTCTGAATAACCCAAACATCATTCAGCTGCTGTGCGTGTGCGTGAGCTCCGACCCGCTCTGCATGGTGACGGAGTACATGGAGAACGGAGACCTCAACATGTTCCTGTCCCAGAGAGAGATGGAGAGCACACTCACACATGCCAACAACATTCCGTCTGTCAGGTGTGTGTTGAATAACCCGGACAAGTACAAACTTTCATCTCCAGACAGAGGTCAATATTGCTATTCTACAAGTCAGAGTCAAGCTTAACATTCTTAACCTTTGAATTCTTCAACTTACCCTTCAAGTTTCAAGTCCGCTCTCAGTTTATGATGGAAATGTTTCAGATTACAGGGTTCAATGAAGCCAGACCTCTCGAGTCTTCCAAGTCATAATAATAATGTATGAATAATATGTGATTTTTATCTATTTTAAAAACCAAATACTAGCCCAAAAGGGAAATCTTTTGTATCTTTTACTCACCCTCATGTTGCTCCAAACCTTTGTTCTTTTTCTTCTTTTTTTTTTTAACACCAGTGTTATTTTAGTATTTTTATTACTATTAATATTACAGTATTTATTAATATTTTGCATTTTATTTTATTTGTATATTTTAGTTTGTTTTAGTAATTTTGTCATGTGCTTTTGCTATTTTTATGATTTTTTTTGTCTATTTAGGTTTAATTTATTTATTTTTCATTTTTACAGTAGATTTAGTGATTTTAGCACTTCAGTTTCGTTTTTTTTTTTTTAGGTTTAATTCTAATAATTATATTTTATTTCAGCTTTATTGCAAATAACGAAAACCATTTTAAACGAATTACATTTTTCCATACTTTGAAATGTAATGTTCTGGGGCTATTGAGCTCCAAAAAGGACAAGAAAGCACCATAAATGAGATCCATATGAACTGTGCATCATTTCAAAGTCTTCTGAAGCCAGATGATATGGAAAAAAATGATGTGGTGCCAGTTGAATTTGGTACTGATTCAAAGTCATGTTTTAGTCCACATCTTTAGTCATGACTCTTTTATTTCCGTTTCTTTGCAGCATTGCTGACTTATTGCACATGTCGGTGCAGATCTCTTCTGGGATGAAGTACTTGGCTTCTCTGAACTTTGTGCATCGTGATCTGGCCACACGGAACTGCCTCCTGGACCGCCATCTCACCATAAAGATCTCTGATTTTGGCATGAGCAGAAACTTGTACAGTAGCGATTACTATCGTATACAGGGGCGCGCTGTGCTGCCTATACGCTGGATGGCCTGGGAGAGCATCCTACTGGTGAGGGAAAGAGAAGCTGTTTATAAAAGCAAAGGCACATGCATGTACATTACCGTTCAAACATTTGGAGTCCGTAAGATTTTCATTTTATAAAGAAACTAAGGCCATTTCTTTTGACTTAACAGTTGGGTGGAGACATCTGTCTGCAGTGGCTTTCTTTCTTTGTATCAGTGCATTATGAGATACATGTGTGTGTTTTCTAGGGGAAGTTCACAACAGCTAGTGATGTGTGGGCATTTGGAGTAACTCTGTGGGAGATCTTCACTTTATGTAAGGAGCAGCCCTACAGCCTGCTGTCTGATGAACAGGTCATCGAGAACACCGGCGAGTTCTTCAGAAACCAGGGGAGACAGGTACACACATGGCAAAGTTCAACTTATTGTATTGTTCCGAATATAAGACAATGTTTTTTTTTTCTTAGAAATACATCTGAAAAATACGGGTTTGTCTTATATTCACAGTAGCCCCTCACTGCAGAACACACAAGATCCTAAGACTGGAAGAAAATCAAAACCTTGATTAACTGAACATTTTACCTCAATTAATGAGCGAATTATTATTATTATTATTATTATTTTTTTTTTTTTTTTTTTTGCCCTTATAGTTCACTTACAAGGTTTGTACTGTAAATTTGCTTGACTATAAAGGTGGGATAATTTTTCCTTTTGAAAGAGTGATCTGACATAGCTCACTTTTAGCAGTTTTTATCTATGGTTCGTAACATTTCTTACAGATTTCTGCTTGTTGCAAATCAGATAAAGATCAAATATTTATTTTATCTTTATCTGATTTACAACAAGCAGAAATCTGTAGCACAGTACCAGTACGTAATGAGAGCAATTGCGTTTATGAATTAGTCATACCATCTCTCTATTGATTGTGAAGCTGTGGGTTGTAAATAGTTACTTCAAAAGTAGAAAAATATATGAGTTTCTAAGCTACATTAGTGATAAATCACAGGACAGCACTGACGAGTTTCGGCGTTCCTCTCTGTGCGCGTGATCGTCACGTTTTGTGCAGCTACTGTTTGTATGAGTGTTCGTGCCACAGTGCAGCTGCGTGAGCACAGTAGCTCGATATAATAATACACATCCGATCGTCTAATCACTTTAATGTCCAAACTGGCAAACCTTAAAACATACAACTGACAAAGTTTAGTGAAGACACAAGGCTCACCGCTCGTGCGCGTTGACTCTGCGTTCACCTGCGTGTTGACTGGACGGGGCGGAGTCACGTGGCTACACACGCGGTAGTATGTTTTTAAGGGGAAAGTATTAACAGGATTAAAAAAATGAAATAACCGACATGGGAAAATGATGTCGGTTATAGGTTCTGAATTTCGGTTTCGATTACTTTTCGATTAATTGTCCAGCCCTACAAGATCCAGTGGGTACAGGTTAAGGGATATGTAAAGTGGGAGGAGTTGGATCTAGATCCAGGGGGTGGAGATGGGTAGGTTTAGATCCAGGGGGCGGAGACGGGTAGGTTTAGGGAAAGTGGGAGGAGTTGGATCTAGATCTGGATATGGATCCTGTTCTGCAGTGAGGACCATCTCCCAAATACACGTAAAAAGAGTGTGCCAAGAAATACGGTGTGTCAGAGTGTAATGTTAGAAGATCACGAGCGCTAACAGTCAAAGAAAAGCTTACCGTTTAAGACGTAGTTTAAGAGTGTGTGCCTCACTGATGGGACCAGACTTAAGGCGGTTTAACTTTTACTTTTACTGAAATTTTGGTAGGCTACATGGATTTCACTATGAGATGGATAGCCTAATTGTTTTATAATTCAGATGGGCTACAGGTTATTTTTATGGTATGTCAAAAGGTTTTGACATACCATTTTAAATGTGATCGTTGGTACATTTTATCAGTATTTACTAGGGGTATGATGAGACCGCTCACAAGATGAGACAAGACACGAGACTGTGTTCACGAGACAAGATTTTTACACAGATTTCATCATTGAGGATTTCTCAGAAATACTATGACTAGAAAAATAGCCTGCAGGTACATTTGAAATGTTTTAACTAATCATCTTGTAATGAATGTCATTTAAGTTCTGCTTTCTGAGTATGAATTATCATATGCAGTGAAAGACAACAATACTCAAGCACTGTAAAAGGTTTTGCCACAAACACAGCTGACTGGCTTCTCTCCTGTATGATTTCATATGAATCAGTTCAGACTTTACTGTACATGAATTATGAGCTTCTACAATGTTTGACTTCCTAATTGACCCCCTATCCACAAAAATAAAAACGAAATAAATAAAAATGAATAAGAGTTTTCTCTTAGTCTTAAGTGCAAACAATAAGTTCAACCATAATCAAAGTACTCTCTCAATATTCAAAGGGCAAATAGAGACCAAATTTTTCTTCAAGCATGATACAGAGCTGAGAGATGGTTACAACTACACAGCCCAGCCTAAGTCATTTCGCAAACGACTTTGAAATGTGACTGGTTTATTTTTGCCGCGGTGGCTGTGTCGCGGCAGGTAACTCGGAGGTAATAGGCATTCTGGTTGACCACCATGTGTAGCTTTCATATTGGGAGATATTTGCATGCATCAGGGAGCCGCTTTTAAAATGGGAGGTATTGAAATCGCGTTTGAATGTGCATTCACGTTTTACTTTCGCTTTGGTGATCGCACATACTCTTAAAAGGGAGCAGCAGTGCTGAGCGCGCATTTTACAAGATAAGACATTTTGTCAGACGCTTAGGCTCTGTTGTGCAACAAATCCTCCGCCATGGTCTTGTCAGTCATCTCGTCACTTGATCACTCTCGTCACATGATCAGTGAACTTTGATTCCTGCTGCACTACGTACGACTCTGCAGCTCATGTTGGATGAGCTGGATGGGATTAAAGCGACCATTATCCAACTGAATTCAATGGTTTTTATTTCTATAAAAAGCAAAATGACAGTGGAAGCATAATGTAAACGTAGCGGTGGCATATTCTATCCTAAGTTCACCTTCACACTGGCAATATCACAAGACAGGCTTTCACCTCGATGAGACATTCTCGTCACGTTTTAATCTCGATCTCGTGGCATGAGAACTTGTCACACCCCTAGTATTTACTTTCAGTACAAAAATTTAAATAGGAAAAATATGCAATATGAAAATTTTCAAATAAAAGCATTTTCTTTATAAAACACAAGATTTAGTCTTCAGAAAGCCTTTTTCCAAAAGGTCGTCTTATAATCAGGGTCGTCTTATATTCTGAACAATACGGTACTTTGAATTTGGTTGTGATTTGGTTTTGAAGTAAATGAATCCCAAATGAAGTGATTCATTTTTCCTGCAAACTACAGAGAGTTTGAATGAATGCATACTGTTGCAGGATGAAAACCTTCACATGAAATGCATAAAGTACATTATTTCTGTGGAGGTTTCATCTAAAAAGACTTCTGACCTTCTTATTTTTTACTCTCTCTCTCTCCCTAGATCTTTCTCTCTGCCCCACCACTCTGTCCATCCTCTCTGTTCGAGCTGATGATGCGCTGCTGGAGTCGTGACATCGCGGACCGGCCCTCTTTTCACAGATTGTATCAGACCCTGCGAACTTTTGCGCCCCACTCATGACCGATACAGCCTGGAGCAGAACTGGTAAATAAGTACTCTGACTGCTTGCCAGTCAGGGAAGTAGAGCGGAAACATTATAGCCATAATGTAGCGTCATCAGAAATCCAATGGAGGAGAGATCTAGAGATGATGAGATTTCACAAAAGGCATTGATTCATTAATTCATTCACTCGCTCATATATTCATCTCCATTGGGACTCAAAGAGCTTCTTTCCAATCCATAGACACTTGAGATTTTTTTTTTTTTTTTTTTTTACTTTTCGTTGTTAATATTTCCTTTTAGTACAATTATCTTACTTTTCTTCATCATAAATGTTATTTCTGTTTGTTGTTTTCCCAGAAGAACAGTGACTCTTAAGCCTACTGTGCATTCTAGGCAGAAAGAACCAACTGGACGAATGTCGTATTTGTCAAAACTGTGGTCGTGTATCGTTAAGCACTGCTGTCTTTGGTTTATTATTTCATTTTTGTCCTATTTTTGTTCCTTATTTACCCCCACACTGGAGTTACTGTGTCTTGTTATGATATTAAGTGTTGTTTTGCTCTCTGAATATGAATGTTTTTACAGGTTCTTTGGATATAGCCGGGTTTAGAGACTTGCTCTGCCTGGATCTAGCAGAACTACTGTTATAGTTAGATTTAAAAACCCTTTCGGAGGGGAGATGGAGAGGGTTATAGAGCCAACAATGGACTGACGTGCAATTGTATGCACTGTTTCCTCCCCCAACTTGTAACAGGCCACTTTAAAGTCAACATGAGATCAGAATGGACTCTGTTTGCTTTCATCAAACTCGTTTCTGGTCTCAGTGAATGACTCATCAGTGCAAATTTCCAAAGAAGGCAATGTTTGTTATTGTAATTTCATCACAATGTAGTAAGTTGTTTCTGGGTTAATGTTAAAAGGACAAGAAGCATTTCAGTCTAGATGCATCAAAATGCTCTTGTCAAAATGTTCTTTACACCTTCATTTTTTGCATGCAAGTGTCAAATTATGGCAGTAAAATGGGTTGTTAACGTCATTTCATGTTTGCTTAATATCCCGCAAAAGACAGCAATATTGCACCATCGCAGCCAACTCAAATTGCAAAGTTAAACACTACAACTCTGCAATCTTAGAATTATATGCCAATATTACATTGTTGTTGAATCTGTATGAATTAAGTCTGGCTGAGGATGACGTACAGGACAAAATAATATCAATATTATAGAGATCCATATCTTCGATCTCGATAAAAGGCACATGGTTTTAGGGGATTATGTATGTAAGATTAAAAATGATTCAAAGCACATTTTTCTTCCTCTCTTTTAACCTATTTTAATGTTTTATACAAGTTCTTTAATGTCATTTAATGCTTTTAGTAAATGTTTGTGAATGAGTTGCATCATTCTAAAAAATGATTTGGTGGACTACAATGTAATCAAAATCTAGTATTTCTGTCTTTGTACTAGTTTCTACAGCATTCCTTTTGTGTAGTTTGTGTTTACTGTATTTCAGAAATTGTCATCAAATGTACAGGAGACGTTTTATTGTTTGGCTGCTGAAAGGTTTGGCTATGCAGGTCGTTTGAAGAGTCCTCCGATAGCACTGGGATTTCGGTTGAATGTTGGTGGTAGGAAAGCTAGGAGCTCGACGCGGTTCATCGAGAAGGGCAACCACTAAAACTCAATTTCCCAGAAGCCTTTGCTGAAGTGAGCCTGAGGCAATTTCTGTTATTACTGATCAGTTTTTTTTGTTTTTTTTCCACTACATATTTAGAGACCAAGAATGCATGTCTGTGTGAATGCGAGATACTGCGAGTGTGGTTTTGTTTCGAATGAAATTAAATTGACCTTCTTTTAGCATTTAGTACTCAATAACAGTCTTTCATTCAAACCTTTTAACTCTCTGTATGTGTCCTTCATGTACATTACATAAGCAGAGAAGATACTGTATGTATAGTAATATATTGGGGACTAAGTAAGATCTTTTTCTTTCATCTTCTTTCTTATTTTGCATAATAAATATCGATTTTGCTGTAACTGCAGTGTTTAGTGTGTTTTTACTTATTCTGAATATTTTTCTGAATATCTTGAGTAGTATGATTTTAGGCTATGTAATCATAATTACTGTCATTATTATTTTAATGCTACCAATGTGACATTGATCCCTGGTTTCACAGACGAAGCTTAAGCCTAAAATGCAGGTTTGAGCTGTTTTAACTGAAAGCAACTTAAACTGACATCTGTTTTGTCATCAGATGCACACCAATGTTTTTTCCTAAGGCACGTTTATAAAAGCTACTTAAATGATCTAAATGAACTAAGGCCTAATCCTGGTTTAATCTAAGACCTGTCTGTGAAACCAGGCCTTTATATTTGACTATAAACTTGGTCACTGCAGTCCAAAGAAATAGATGATATATTAATGTGTGTTGGGCCTATGCACCCTCCAAATGTCTACCTTGGCAAACAGTGACACTTTGACTACAATAATCTGAGCAAGGACATTTGGCAACGCCTTTCTGTTAGTTTATGCTTATTGAATGTATTTTACACCCTATACTTCTGGCATAGCAAACCCCCACTAGCAAAAACAAGTGTACCATGGTACTCTCATATTCTTTGAACATGTACAGTCAGGGTATTGTGACTTATTGTAAATACTATGGTATATTTCAAAACACCAGCATTACTACTTACAAAACCACCTATAAAAAGTAACCAGTACCCTATAGATTAATGCTATGTAGCTTCGGATATGTACCGTACCATGGTATTACCGTCTGATACCGTCACTGCTATTACCACAGTACCAAAAAGAGCAGATCATTTTGACAAAACGAAATAAATATAATCTAAATTCACATATAATCATGTATCCGATCTTAAGATTAAGTTTAAATATGTGAGAAGCGCGTGGGACTTATTATGATCTTTATAATAACCGATTGTGTGAGTATATTATGCACACACGCAGCTCTGCCGTTACTAGAGAGATTCCTGTAGGGTCACGTGATCATCAGTCAGGAAAGGAAGAATGAAGGGAGGAAAGCAGTCTGCTGGCTTCCAATAACAGGCAAGTTAAACATCGCTAAAAGCTCGAAATGACGCACTAGTTCTCTTAAACCTTTCTCTTCACGAGTTTTTCTATCTTTGTAAACCGGCTTTAGCAGTTTTACGTTAGTAACAAGGCTGCATTTGATGGTTTAATGTCCAGCAAACTGCTCGAGCTTAGTCGAGAATGACAAAAGACTGTATTATAAGTCAGCATGTTGACTTCATTTCTACGTGTTGTGCTTATGATGATGGATGATTTCCTGTTTTTACGAGTGTAAATGAGTTTGATACGGTTATATTATCTTTTTAACACCACATTGGCCGTGGTTGTGTGTTGCAGATGTGATCTGACAATATATTTCTGCAGCATTCCGATGCTCACTTGAAATGTAGAGTATATATCATTTACAGTTTTATTTTTGAACGCCCATTGGTATAAAACTGCTGTCTGGATCGCTAAAACTTTTGCAGTAGGCTGTATTAGTGGGTTGTACTAATAACCCTGTTTTGTTTACTGTGGCAGTACCATGGAACAGTATCAGATGGAAATACCATTTTGATGTATGTGCATGTATCATGGTGTTTACGTGATATTAAAATCAACTTCCAAGAACACCATGAAATATGTCTGTAACATGAGACTACCATGGTGCTCATTGGTTACTAATTTGTAAATGTAACCTTAAAAACAAAACAAAACAAAAAACAAGTGATCGGATATCAAAGGGTAATGCTATGATACTTTAAAATGGATGTACTGTGGTATTTACTATAGTAAATGTCCTAAGTATTACTTTTTTGTATATACCAAGGTATTTAAGAAAATATGTTTTGTATTAGCCTTATCAAAAGTGTTGTGGCGGTACCATGGTAAAGTGATGGTATCAGATGGAAAACATGGAAACATCAAGGATATTTGGTTACTTCCAGGGCTGGAAAAGTCATGAACATGAGTTATTTATATATAAAAACAAGGAAAAGGAAAAGGAAAAAAAAAGAAAAAAAAAAGTTTTTTCTTTTTGGTCACTTGGTTTTGATGCTAGGCCTGATTCATGTATAGTTTAGTCACTTCACACAAACCTTTATTTATGGCATTTGTTTTAACAAAGAGGAATTTGCTTGTTTTAAACCAGGTCAGATGTGTGAAGTGGAATGTTCCTGTATTTATGAGACCTCAGTCATTGACTTCACTGTGTGTGGATGTTTCTATATTTTTTAGAGCAGAAATGGGATGGAGATGTTCTTCATGTGCTGGTGTTTTGATTGACGGTTGGAAGCAGGCCACACGTGAAGGGTTCGCATAAGAGCTTTGAAAGAACGGTGAATTTAGATCTGTTACTGTTCAAAAGTTTGGGGTCGGTATGATTTTAAAAAAAAAGAAATTAATACTTTTATTCAGCAAGGATGCATTAAATTGATCTAAAGTGACAGTAAAGACCTTTATAATGTTACAAAAGATTTCTTTTTTTAAACAAATGCTGTTCTTTTGAACTTTCTATTCGTCAAAGAATCCTAAAAAAAATTGTGTTTCCTACAAAAAATATTAAGCAGCACAACTGTTTTTGGCACTGATAATCAAAAATCTTGAGCAGCAAATCAGCATATTAGAATGATTTCAGGTCATGTGACACTGAAGACTGGATTAATGATGCTGAAAATTAATGATGAATTTTTTTTAATTTTTTTATTGTAGTAACATTTCACAACATTTACTGCAGCATTAAAAAACAGACCCCAAACTTTTAAACAATAGTGTGTTTTCATTCTTTCACAATGTTTAATATATTTCCTAATCTTCACGTGTTTGTTCAGGAATCATCATCAACAATCAACAGCCTTTGTAGCCTAGTACAGTTGTAGCTAGGTGTTGTAAGAAGTAAAACGCCTATAAAAAATCAAGTTAAAATAATAATCAAAGCACTGTTTTAAGTTTTTAATGAATGTAAGGGGAAAAAAATATTTTTTTTATCAATTTATATGCATGAATATGACAAAATAAGCAGCATTTTTACCTACATATATTTTATTAAAGAATTTTAATACATAAAAAAATGAACCTGCTGAATCAGTTTAAAATTGATTCATTGGAACATATATATTCAACTAATCAACAGAATTTAACTTTTTTCTTTATCATCTTTGTAATATTGGATTGCAAAACAAATCTAATTACACAGTTTTTAAAGGGTTAGTTCACCCAAAAATGAAAATTCAGTCATTAATTACTCACCTTCATGTTGTTCCACACCTGTAAGACCTTCATTCATCTTCGGAACACAAATTAAGATATTTTTGATGATATCTGATGGCTCAGTGAGGCCTCCATTGTCAGCAATAACACTCCCTTTTTCAATGCCCAGAAAGCTACTAAAAACATATTTAAAAAAGTTCATGTGACTACAATGAACCTTAATATTATAAAGTGATGAGAATACTTTTTGTGAGCCAAAAATAACAAAATAGTGATTTTATTCAACAATATCTAGTGATGGGCGATTTCAAAACACTGCTTCATGAAGCTTCAGAGCTTTATGAGTCTTTTGTTTCAAATCAGTGGTTCATTTTTATTTTAACCCTATAAGAAAGCTAATAGCCAAATAAAAATTTTAATGCATTTAAATCATTGCAATAATCAGTGTTGAATAACATTATATATTGGCTGATAACTGATATGCAGAACACATTTTTATTGTATTATTTTTTCTATTTGCCATTTTAAATAAAACAATTACATTTAGATTGGGTGCTCTTTAGATTTATTTATAGACCTAATGACAAATAGAAAATTGGGTTAAATCAATATTAATAAAAATTGTCTGTCTCTAATGTTAACTGTAAATGTGTGTACTGTAAACTCATTTTACTGATTTCTGTCTCAGAGACGGGTGTCCTCGCCATCATGAAGTTGAATGAGAGGAGCGTGGCGCATTATGCCACATGCAGCTCTCCTCCAGACAAGACAGGCTTCCTCTTTAAGAAAGGGGAAAGAAACACGGCATACCATCGCCGCTGGTTTATTCTGAAGGGCAACATGCTGTTCTACTTCGAAGAGAGGGAAAGTCGAGAGCCCATTGGCGTCATCGTCCTGGAAGGCTGTACGGTGGAGCTCTGCGAGTCTGAGTCCGAAGAGTTCGCCTTCGCCGTTAAATTCGACTGCATCAAAGCGAGGGTGTACAAGATGGCTGCGGAGAGCCAGGCCGCTATGGAATCGTGGGTCAAGGCTCTGTCACGAGCCAGTTTCGACTACATGAGACTGGTTGTGAAGGAGCTGGAGAGGCAGCTGGAGGAGGTACAAGGAGAGAGATTGTTACAAGCAAAAAACAAGGCGAAGAAACACCAGTCGCAAGTGCAGGGAGCAGAAGCGGGCCTCCGAACCGCCGCCCCGTCCCTACAGAATGCCGCCATAACGGGGCCTTTGCAGGAGGGGCTGTCTAGCAGAGAAAATGGGGTGTCTTGGAGTAAAAACAGTGGTGTGGCAAATGGTGCCAGTGAAGGCTGCGCCTGGGAAGGGGACTGCAGCGCGAGGGCAGAAGGAGTCAGACCACCTCCAGTACCTCCGCGAAGAAAGACCAATGGCGGGTCACTCGAGAGCCCCGTTTCTCCTGGCACAGGCTGCTTCTCCAAACTTCATGACTGGTACGGCAAAGAAGTGGCTGAACTGAGAATAGAATGGCTGCAGAGCAAATGAATGAAGCTGGACATCTGCAAGAGACTCTGAATATACATCCACACTCGTACCATATTTAGCATGATCTCGGTTTTTAAGACATAATAGGTCAAATTCATCTAAAAACAGAGAGTGCATAAGAAATCAGAAAGATAATCGCTTGTCCACTGTTACTGAATTTTTTTGTGACCACTTTTTAAAAAGAACATTCTGTCATCATTTACTCACCCTCATGTCACGTTCCAAAACTGTGAAAAATCAAGTAATTTTTCTTTTTAAATACAGCACTTTTGAATCAGTTCATTGGATCACACAGTTTGAACTGATGCACAAAAACTAATTTGAACTCTTTATGTAATTTTTGCTATTGAAGTTTAATTCAGAAATGCTATTAAAATCATCTTAACATTCCTGTATTCACAAGTAGTGAGACAAGGATGACAGTCTTAATTTCCAAATAAAAAGTGCATTAAAGTCATTGCAGTAATCACAGTCGAAAAACATACATTGTCAGAGAAGCAATATTGGTATATCGCCCAACCCTAATGATTACAGATTACTAGAGATTGACCAATACAGATAATTCTTTTTTCGTTTAAATTTATTAAAATGTTCTATTCTCCAATGTAAATGAAAACCTAAATTATGATTACATTTAGATCCTGTTCTTTACATTTATTTGTAAACCCAATATGACAAAACCGCTGTGAAATATGAAAATTACCCCATCATTTACTCACCCTCAAGCCATCCTAGGTGTATATGACTTTCTTCTTTCAGCAAAAAACAATTGGAGTTATATTAAAAAATATCCTGGCTCTTCTGAGCTTTATAATAGGAGTGAATGGGGCCAAAAAAAGTATAAAACTTTATAATAACTGGCTTCCGGCAACGGCCGTGTGCAAGTCGAGTTTCGGTGACCTCTGACGCATGACGTATTGACAAACTCGTAAGATAGAGCAAAACAAAACACCGGTCTCAAATTAGAAGTCTAAATGACAGTTTTTAAAGAGAAATGTTGGAGGATTTTGATTTAAAGGGATAGTTCATCCAAAAATTAAAACTCTGTCATCATTTACTGTTGTTCCAAACCTGTATAAATTTCTTTGTTCTGCTGAACACAAACAAAGATATTTGGAAGTATGGTTGTAACCAAGTAGATTTCTCCCCCCATCGACTTCCATAGTAGGAAAAAAACATGTTTTGAAAGTAAATAGGGGGAGAAATCTGCTTGGTTAAAATCATATTTTTTAAAAATCTTCCTTGTACAGCAGAACAAAGAAATGTATTTGGAACAACTTGACGGTGAGTAAATGATGACAGAATTTTAATTTTTGGGTGAAGAGGAGAGGAGCTTTAGTTTGTTGCCCAGCCCTATTTGTTTGAACCGTGAAAGGCGTCTACTCTCACCTAAGCTTATGCTACTCCTACATCCTACGTCATGTGTCAGATCAGAGTTCATTAAATAGTGATTAAAGTTTTAAATATGGATATTTTTCTTACAAAATCCCATCACATCTCTCCAGAAGGCCTTTATTAACCCCCTGGAGCTGTATGGATTACTTTTATGATAAATGGATGTGCTTTTTTGGCCTTCAATATCTCGAGCCTCATTCACTACCATTATAAAGCTTGGAAGAATCAGGATATTTTTTAATATAACTCAGATTGTGTTTGGCTGAAAGAAGAAAGTCATATACACCTAGGATGGCTTGAGAGTGAGTACATCATGGGGTAATTTTCATTTTTGGGTGAACTATCCCTTTAAGTAGATAAGTGCTAAGTTAAACATGAGTCTACAGTGCTCCATAAACAAAAAGCACAAGGTTTGGCGTTATGTCAAACATTGGTTCTCATGTTTCGTCGTTAACATGTGTCTTGATGCACTGTTTTATTTCTGAGATTTTCAGGAAAGAAAAAAAAAAAAAAGACTTAATATGTGGTGCACAAAAATGTGACTTTAATTCAGTGCACAGGTTGTACAGACTACATTTATGGAGCTTTTTTTTTTAAGCTTGAACCGTCCCAGTCCTCAAAAAGAGCATTCAGGATGTTCTGCCAAACTTCTTCATTTGTGTTCATGGAAGCAGGAAAGTGATGTGGGTTTGGAACATGAGAATGAGTAAATGATGACTGCGTTTTCTTTTTTAGATGAACTATTCCTGTAAAGTCTCATACTTAGCTTCATGTTTTGATTTTCCTAGAAACTCATGTTGAAGTGGCTTGCCATTTCCTTCTCATTTTTAAATTGTCTTATCCTTTTTCACAATGTTGGACTTGATAAAAAAAATAGAATAGCGGTACAATATCTGTGTTTTCAGAATCAAAAACACCTTGAATGTTAAACATTACAGTGCCAAAGCTGGTCTATGGTCATTTGTAATCATTTTTTTTTTTTTTTAAATATAATGTAGCAACAAAATATTGATTAGATGCATCAAAACAATAATACAGCCAACCTGAGAAGTGATTTCACTGCAAACTTCTTGGTGGTGAATTTTATGCTGAATTTTAGGATATCTACAATCGAACCTGCCAAAAACATAATTGCCAAAATGATTTCTAACTTTCAAATGCATCTAACTAGCCAGCTAACTTATAATCTTCGGTTAATGGATCTTTTTTTCTAAGCAGCTCTAATACAAGATGTTATTATTTTTTAGGCTAAGCTTAGCTATGCTTGATTATATGTTATCATATTTGCCAATAAGCATGTCAATGCTTTTCCTTGCCTTTTCAAACTGACCAATTATAGTCATCATACTGTGACCAACATGTAATGCATTATAGAATAGTATATACAGACAGCTTTCGAATTTATTTATGGCTTTTTGTAAATGCATTTTTAACGGTACAAATTGTGTGCAATCCTGTAATCGTATCTGGGGAGGTATTACCTACAGTTAGGGTTAGACACTAAATCAACCAAATCGCAGTGCCTTCAGATTTCATATTAAACACTATGTTAGACTGCACAATAAAATAGGGATTAAGAGATGAATGTGGTTTTAATCCTAACAGCTTGAGTATTAACCACTGATCGTAAAAAGACAACAACTGCAATAGAATTTACTTGTTGTAAAGGCAATAACCAGTGTGTCAAACCAGGCACTGAAATTACATTGTGTAAAATATTTCATTTGAAGGAAACAAGAATGTAAGTTGAATGTTTTTTTTGTTTTTTGTTTTTAATGAGTCAAATAAAGATGAGCATCAGGATAAAATATGTATTAAGAAGTTGTGTTTTGTTCTTCAAAATGTGAACTCGCACAATCTCACCACAAGGTGGCTCAGCATTGCTTTGTATTGTTGTGAGTAGTTTCATTTGATTAAAGACTGAAGGGTTCATTCACAGATCGCGCGTCATTGCATTAGTTAGATATGTACATGTATGGATTGGAGATGCATTGAATTTTTATTTGATGATTTCTAAAATTCAGTGCTCTTGGCTTTTCTGTACATTTCCCTTCTCTAGCGATGTGCATAATAAAAAAATAAACTATGAAACATACACTTTTACATTTTTATATGCCCTTCATGGACTTTTCAAGGACATGGCAGTAAAGATTAAGTTTTGAGGGGATTGTTACTACTGTGGAACGTCTTTTCTACACTGAATATTTAATTGTTTTTTTCATAACGCAACCTGACAGTTTCATATTTCTCAAAGCTAGTAACACGCTTTTAATAGACGGCACACATTTGACAGCGGAAACTACAAAATTTACCATGTGAAGCCACAAAGAGAGCACTGATCTAGAATCTGTTTTTAAAATAAAAGTCCCAAAGCGCTACATTAAATTGGTGAGTTGAAATGCCGTCAAATAGTTACAGCATATAGAATTGTCTAGTGTGACATACTATACTTCCAACTAATTTAAACATTTTTGTTTACAATTATTATTATTATTATAAATTATTATTGTTATTATTATTATAGATGCAATTTGTGTGACTTTATATTAACTGAGTGACTACATGGGAGTTCTAAATTAAAGTACTTAATTTGAATGTGTGTGTGTGTGTGTGTGTGTGTGTGTATATATATATATATATATATATATATATATATATATATATATATATATATATATATATATATATAATATTTCAAAACAAGGGAATTATGTTTATTATTTATTGCCTCATTTTATTTATATATATATCAAGAACCTCTTGAATGTTTCTCTGAATAAACCATTTTTATATATTATTTCCTTGTTTTTAAATATTATTAATATTATATATAGTGATGTAATTGTATGATAAGGTTACAAAAACTACACAAATGGCTTAAACGCCCATAAATGGGGCTTTTATTTAGCCGGAAACTCAGTGTGTCTCGCCACATCAAGGATTTTTCGTCGCTTGTTGTCGCCGTGTCCATGGAAAGTTTTTTTTTTTTTTTTTTTTTTTTTTCCTTCCTGAAAGTTTACGCAGGACTGTTGTTGCGCGCATCCAACATGACAGAGAAAGTAACGGACATCACGGCTGGCAGGCAAGTCATGTTTAATCATTACCATAGCTCTCCCTTGTTGTAACTTTAGATGTTTAATAGGATTCAGCAACATATAACTGTTTGTGATATATACCCCGACACTTTGGGCCAGAAGTTTCTTGGTCAGTGAAGATAACGCAGAACGTGAGAGTTTGAGTCGAGAGGGGGGGTCTCTCGTTTCTGCTCCCCAGCAGTTATGACACCGCCGTAATTATTATGAAAGTTTCATATAACTCATATGTTGGCTGTTGAGGTTATGTGCTGCTATCTTCCCACTCAAAGTTTATTGCAAAGTTATAATGAACTTGACACTCGCACGCGAAGCGCAGAAGAATGTTTAAAGGGATCACGCAGTTTCACAGCGCGTGCCTGGCTCGTTCCGAAAGATACGTGAATTACGTACGGATTCTTAGAATTTGCGTCATTTCGAATGTGCAATTAAAGAAAGCATCGCAAAATTATTATAATAATTTGAAAAGATTAAACTGCACGTGCTCGTGTGTTCACACTCGCTTACAAGTTTCTTGTGTTCTTGAATTAAAGCCGGTGATTACGTAATTTTTGTTACACAACATATACATTATTATTATTATTATTATTATTATAGCTAATTTGCATACTCGAGCGAAACGGGCTCGTGAACGTGTATATACAAATCCGAATTTATGGCAAACACCGCCTTTACTTTATGATGTATTTTATTATTTAAAATAATAATATGGCATGAGCTTGCATACTCATGTGAAATGGGCTGGTGAACATGTGTATACATACAAATTAGTTTATGCCAGATGTGCTTTTTATTATCTAGACCAAGCGACCGGAAACCCTTCTTTTTATTACTGTATGATGTATTTTAATAATAATAACAATAATAATATACCATGCTCATTTGCATACACATATGAAATGGGCTAGTGAACACGTTTATGCAAATTATTTTATGTCTTAATCATCTTGGCATCTGGATTAGTTTTTGATGTTTATGTCAGGCATATGTTATAGCCCTGCAGCTGGAATACAAATTGTAAATTGTGAAGTATTTAGGTAGCATCTACTGAGTGTGACTCGTCTTAGTTCATGTTGTTTGACTTGGGAATATAAATTTGACTTTTTATAAATCGATATTAGGGGACGTGAATGTTCTTGCAGTGGTGAAATTATGTTCAAGAGTTTCTTAACAGTAAAGAAGAAAATAATTCATTTATTTTGACCAATATTTATTACAAATGCACTAAAATATATATTTTTTCAAATGTGCATTATCTATTAATAAAGGTCAGTATTTTTTTAACTATCACTTCTAGTAGTGGTAGTTCAACACACACAGTCAGGCAACAATGCAAATCATTGGCCTCAGCATGACCAAATATACTCATATACTGAGATATAAATAGGTTAGATTATACCTCAGTAATCAAAACAAATCAAACTTTGTCAAGTACATTGATTAGCCCTAACATGACAATTTATGTAAAATTAGCCAATCAGCTTTGAGTTTAGTGGAACGAGAACGTCAGAAAGACATTTCATTGGCTAACTTTTTATTGTACTTTTTTATGTTTTGTACATTTTATTGGTGTGATCAGGGTCCAAAATTAACTGTTTGCCACACCTTCCCTGTAGGCTATTAACTTTCTGAAAATATTTCTTACAGCCCACAAAACTGTATTTTGCATATATTTGTGTCCCTGTGACAATGGAGCCATTTAGTTTCCTTAAAGGTGCAATGTGTAAAATCTGGGCGGATCTATTGACAGAAATGCAATATAATATACATAACTATGTTTTCAGTGGTGTATAAAGACCTTAAATAATGAACCGTTATTTTTTTATTTACATAGAATGAGCCATTTCTATCTTGTACACCGCGGGTAAGACGTAATTTTGCGTCGGCTTGTTTCTACAGAAGCCCTATGTTGTTCTATTTTTAAATCACTCGTATTTTTAGAGGCAGCTTGCATCATCACTATGTTGAATACGCATGAAGAAGAAGTTGTACTGGTAGTAGTAGTAGTAGTAGCCGTCATCGTCTGGTTTATTAGAAGCAGAGACCGTTCTTTGTTAGTAAGAAGAAACCTCATTGCTTGACTAGCTAACATACTCTCTGCTGTCTCAGACAGTGTTGCCAACTATTTTCAAAGGAAAGTAGCTAAAGCCTGCCCAAAAAGTCGCTAAATGTCGTACTTGCACGTCGTACTTGCATTCTGCCTGCCGGTAACACTTCAGCATATGGGAACACGTATTCACTATTAACTACAACTTTTGCCTCAGTTAACTCCTAATTTACTGCTTATTCACAGCCCGCCTAATGTTTTCTCTCCTAATGTGCTCACGAACTGTATTTTAGTATAATATAATATAGCCGAATGTCCAATAAAGCTGTTCTCATTTCCTCTATATTTAAGCTCTGTGAGAGTGATATAAGTGATAAGCACACGAGAAGAATGTAAATCAATACAATACAACTAAATTCTTTAAATATAAAAAAAGGAGAAGCAGATAGTGGTTTGTGGCAGCACTCTCGTGTGTAACTCGTTCATTCGCATATGTCAGATGCCGTGTGCACAACATAATGTGGTGCCACTTACTAAACAGAGCAGCCGCAAAGACCGGTTTGACTGCAGCAGGAAACCAAGATCTCACGCTCTCAGGACAGTACTGAGGTTTGTCCAAAAAGTCGCTAGATCTGTCGCTAGGTGCTTTTTAGAAATAAATTAGCTAAATTAGCTAAATCTAGCGACAAAGTCGCTAATTTGGCAACAGTCATCTCAGACGATGACATCTTTGACTTGTATCGGCCAGACGGCCACCGTTAGCTTCTGTACTGCACCTACTGCACCTTTAAGAACACCTGATTGTGTCAAACAGCAGATAAATAAATAATAGAGATGCACCGATCGTCTGGCCAGGGATCTGAATCGGCCCGGATCTGTGACCGGCCGGTCAGTCTCACGTCTTTCCGTCAGCTTTCCATCAATAACGTCAGCTGCACGTTTTCGCTCTCTTCTCTCCGACGGCGAAGTGACACACAGTCGCCTCCTCTCTCTCACTCATGTCATTCACTCCGGTTAAATAGTGCTTGGATAGAGTACCTTAGAGATGACGTGTTTTTGTAGGCCATCCCGGAAGTTAGCGGCGCACAGGTTCCCTCGATCGAAAGCCTAAGCCTGTCTAAAGGCCCGCCAAAGGAAGTAGTCCCTTTTAGCAACTTGTCAGCAACTGCCATTTTTAAGACACAATAAAGCATTTTGTGCATTTTGAAACCAGAGAAAATCGCAGGATATGTAGAACATGAGTTCACACAACGACACATCACGCACATGCAGCGCTTCTGTGAACGGAGAAAACAGAATAAAACTATAGGCCTATATAACACATATAAAATAAAAGTGAATATTTAGGCCTATAGGCTACGCGAAAAATTACACTTAAATAATTAGGTCTACAGATTAACAAAACGAAAGTGGTTCATTGTGGCGCACTCCAAAGATCTAGGAAAGAAAACTGAGACATTCTGCTTGTTTTCGTTATTTAAGTGTCTTTTGTAAATGTATGAATTACGTCTTGCTTTTACCTTACGGAATACAGTTTACTGTCTTAAGAGGGGGGGGGGGGGGGGGATTCCAGTGGTCGCGCCGGCGCCTCACGCGCGCACACAAATTCTTGATATCGCAGCCTGTTAAATAATTAAAATAAAATACAATCAACCAAACATAGAAAACGCTACACTGCTCAATTCATTTCTGTAATACAATCTGCCGTTTACCACCCGTGACACCGCCTGACTGTGCTGTTATGTGAAGGATGATGTTGATTATGCGAGTGAAATACAAAGCTTACATAATAAATAATAGTTTAGCATTCGTCTCGAAAATGGAAACTGTGCCGAATGAGAAAGGTATGTTTCAGATTCACTTTATATGAATTCGTTTAGCATCTTATTTAGTTTTATTTCTAATAAATAAACCTGTTTCTCACCTTGAATATAGCAATAGAAGCTGGAATAGCGTTAAAAAAGAAAAGATAATTTTTAAAAATTCGTTTTGGCTTGACGTATAGCCTGAATAGGCTGTTAACTTTAGAGGTTTTGTGGTAAAATAGAATAGGGCAGTTTTGTTCATAATTTATGCTTACAAACATTATAATTATATTATATATAGGCTAGGCTATTTGTAAACATTTTATTTTATGTACCGATATATTACATTTCTGAATGTAGTAATAAAATGCGACGTAGCCTATACGCGACATATATTTTTTTCCTCTCAAGAATAGCTTTGGTATTTTTAACCATGCAGCAAAAATTTTAAAATACCTTGAAAAAATACTTTATAAACCGTTGATATTTTTTCCTTTCGTTTAATAGGTTTACATTTGGACAGAATCTTGTTATAAAAAATAATTGTAGGCCTATTGGCCAAGACGGCAAATGCTCTCTTTGTTTGTTAATAAATAAAATGCTGTATGTATTATTATTAAGTAGGCTACATGCAAACAAACAAAAAATAAAAGTTAAGAAATAACGTTATTAACCGTTATTTTTTTTAAACAAACCGGTTTCGGAATGTTAATAATACAGAAGGAACGCTGGAACAGAAACGTTAAAATACCGATTCTTTTCCGTTTTTAAGCCCTGCTTTTAATTGTATGAATATAGAGAAGCACTGATGCCGACATGTGCACGTTCACGTACATAACAGGGGATTCCGTTGCATCATGAGTTCATCTCAAGCTGTAAGAATCCCCCCGTTCCCACACTCGTTGGCCCTTGATCTCCTACCCCTCATGGAGGAACAGTGTGTCACGATGTGACTCTGTGATATGGTCGAAGGAGCCTTAAATGCTCAAAGCAGCACGCTACTTGTGTGTGTGTGTGTGTGTGTGTGTGTGTGTGCGCACGCATGTGTGTACACGCACTTCCTTTTGATCAACCTCCTCAGGCTGTGCAGCCTCATAAAAGGGCGCAAAGCTTTTACTTTAACTTTTTCTGCCATGGCATCAGCGTTTCTGTCTGGTTTTTGTGCATGCTAGTGTCAGGGAGAGAAAGAACGACTATTGAATGGGCTTGTGCAAACAGGACAGGGGAACATTACAAGGTTGCATTGTATCTTGCTTGCGGTCCAGTCAAGAATGCTGTCATTGTGTGTTTGGAGATGCAGAATATTTGTCTAGCAGATGCACAGACGTCCTTGAGTGCCACTGAGGTGTTGTAATGTGTTTTTGCTCATTTGAAGGCACACTTTGGAAGGCCTCCCACAAAGTATGTATAATTAGTGCTCTGTGCTAAAGCAAGTGTCACTAGCAGTATTGCTCACGCTTAGAATTAGGGGTTTGTTCACAGATTTGGTGAGTAGCTTATGGGAGTTTGTGCTATGAGCCTCAGATCAATTCTAAGCAATCAGAATTACAATTTTTACATGGTGGATGATAAAACTTGAGCCATCTCTAGGGACCAATTCATTAAAAATCTTTTTAAGATTCTTAAGAAATATTAAGAATTTTTTTGAAAATATTCTTAACTTAAGTTAGGAAAAAAATGGTAGTTAAGAAGAATTTTATTCTTAAGAATGTTTTGTGTTGTGAATCCGGCCCCAGAATATTGTAGACTTGGGGTTGGGCTCTTTTGATTTGGGTCAGCAAGCAACCACTCAGAACACCCTAGTAACCACCTAGCACGTGCCCAGCAACTGCATGGCAACAACCTAGAATTGTGTCTTGTGATGTTTGCACAGGCAGATGTCACTTATATTCTATTAGAAAATGTAATATTTTGCTGTTTAGAGTGGGGTAATCCTGAATGTTGGTGATGCCAGAGAGAGGAGGGCAACCAGCATTTCATGTCTTATGGCAATGCTCAGAAGTCCAGTATTTTTGAAGGTAGGTGCATGATTATATTTTAAAGATATCACAGACCCGGTATGATCCCTGTCCTAGTTTATACATTCTTGGTGACCTTTGGCCTTTTAGTCATTTAAAAAAAAAAATCACAGTGGATACAGTTCTGCCACTGAATAAAAAAAGGTAATTGCGATTTAATCTCACAATTTAGTTTTTTCCCCTTCACTATTACAAATTTACATCTTGCAATTCTGACTTTTTTTTTGCAATCGCGAGTTTGCTCAGAATTGTGAGATATAAACTAGCAATTGCGATTCATAAGGTCCAGTTCTAAGGAAAAAAGAATTACAAGTTTTAATCTCACAATTCTGACTTACAATTGCGAGTTTATATCATGCAATTCTGAGAAAAAGGTCAGAACTGAGATATAAACGCGCAATTGCGATAAATGAAGTATAAACTCACAATTCTGACTTTTTTTTTCGCAATTGCAAGTTTATATCTCGCAATTCTGACTTTTCCCAGTCCAATTCTGAGGAAAAAAGATTTTTAATCTTTTAATCTAAAGTTTTAATCTCACAATTCTGACTTTATAACTCGCAATTTTGTTTAGCCTATCTTTTCATTCAGTGGCAGAAACAAGCTTCCATAGAGCTGCATCATGTTGGGCAGATGTGTGATTGTGAAAATCTTCCTGGAAGGCCTCCAATTTTTGAGTGGCTTTCAGATTTAGGGCAAGTGGCAGCCCTCGAAATACTCTCTTATAGTCGGCATGGGAAGACTGATATTTATTTTTATAAATGGGGAAAATATTTGCATTTCTTTAATACACAGTAGTAGCAAGCTTGTGGGCAAGACTAAAATAAGTCATGCTAATATAGTTCCTAAGAACTTGTGGTGTGACAACACCCCTGCCCCTCTTTTTTATTTTACTTTTACTATTTTGTTTTTTTTACTTATTACTTATTATTACTTATTATTTATATTGTTACCATTTTATTGACTAACTTTTTTTTTTATTTTTTACTTTTTTTAGTGGTTAGTTTATGTCAAATAGGCCTACATGATTGTTTATATTATTTCTTGTTTGCGAATAAATAAAAAAAATCAATAAAGTACAAATCCTTAAAAAAATGTAATATTTTAATTTATCTTTTTAAACATCTCTGAAATTAAATTAAAAAATATATATTTGTATTTTCCTGTATTTATGAGCTCAATGTGTGTGAGAAGAATGCACGAAATGGTGGGCATAAACAATGTCTGGACCATGTGGTCAGCTAGGTCACCGGAAATGTGACATGAACATACGCAATGGAGGCAAAGGGGAAAACAATCCCAAGAGCCCCTTCTTTTTTGTATCCTGCTGCTCTGACTGTTTGAAAACCATTCTTCCTATGTTGATTACCTAGATTTAAATTGTAAAAAAGTGAATCGAATTAACTTGATATGCTGATGAATTAATCAAATGAATCACATATAATCAACATTTAATGTCAAAAACTACAATTAGACATTATTGCGGTAGCAGTAGACTAAATAATCACTGAATAAATATTAGAAAAAGCATCTTTAGAAGTCAGTATACTGTTTGTTTTATTTCATAAATAAAACAAACTATTATTTTGGTAATCGATTAATCCACCGATTATTAGAACGATTAACTGACTACTAGATTATTTGAACAATTATTTGACCGATCTGCTTTTGCAATTAGTTTAAATGTTGAGTTATACCTATTCATAAAGTCCAGTTTTAAGGAAAAAAGAATTGCGAGTTTTAATCTCACAATTCTGAGAAAAAGGTCAGAATTGAGATATAAACGCGCAAGGGAATCTAGTGATCTGGTACATTACTATAATATTAAAGGTTAAAATTAACAACTTATCTGCATACAATTGCACATAATGCTATTTTTTATAATAATAATGTTTTGATAATAACTTTTTAACATGAATAAAAATATGAATGTAATATAGTGCATATTTTTTTAAAAATGCTCCTCTCTAGAGTTCATTTTTCTAACTATCGAAATTGTTTACAGGCTGTTTTATTGACATCTTTCCGCGGTTGAAACCGTGACTGAGCGGTTACATGAGACATGATACTTTTCAGTAAGTTGTACTGTATCTTTCAACATAACTTCTGATGGTCATTATTGTTTGAATTTCATAGCAAAATTGACAGAATTTAAAAGCTGAAACTTTTTCATATCAAAAGTAACCTGCTCTGTCTTGTCTGTCGGCACATTGTCAGTGTCCTCCACAATATATTTTTCACTGCATGAGAGGATGGACAGCATTTTTTATTTTGTCTTCTTCTATTCGATTTCATCCGGAAGGGCAGCATTACAGTATTGCGCTACAGTTCCCCATTGGTCACACCATGTTATTGCAGGCCCTATTCAGCCCTATTTCATGGCATTGAAATGAAGCTGATCACTGGCCTACAGTCCACAGCATTCCATTTTACAATCGAGTTTGTCAGTCTGTCCAAGTTGACATTTAACACTGGACACAATCGTGCATCTTTGGCTATCGAGTTGCGTCTCGCTGTTTTTCAGCATCTCGCGCCATGATGGTTTTGTTATTAAGTAGTTAAAATAGTTAACTTAAAAATGTGTCTCGCTTTGGTTTGATTACGGTATTTTCATTTGGAAGAAAGTGGTGATACTTGTTAAATTTGGTGAGGTTAGTTGCGTGCGGACTTTCAAAAAGATGAAGCTGATACTTTAAACTGAATTGCTCCAATGGACAGTTTTGGAAGGCATATATTTAGTATGGAGTTACGTATGAATCAGGGGGCATTATTAATTGAGGCCACGTTTACACTAGTGTGTTAATAACTTTTGCTATGGTTATGGCTGTCGTTTACACTATGACCCTTGAAAACGGAGACTTTCGAAAACGCTGCAGAGCCTGTTTTAGTTTGAATACGCCGGGGTTGCGTTTCAGACCCCGTTTACATTAGTGCGGTTTTGTTAAAACGGCATTTTAAAATGAAAACGATCCTGGTCTATACTAGCGTTTCCACTGTATTTGAGAAACAATCTCCGTTTTGGTCTGTTTAGACTGAAATGCAACCCTGGAATTTTCAAACTAAAATGGGGTCTGCAGCGTTTTCAAAACTCTCCGTTTTCGAAGGTTTGAAAACACAGGCGTAACCGCAGCAAAACGTATGCATTTTAATGCATATAAAACTAAACTAAAACTAAAACGCACTAGTGTAAATGGCGCCTTAGTGTAAACAGACCAAAACTGAGACTTTTGAAAACAATGGCATGGCTTTCCACGTTCGCTCTCCGTATCCTTGACGACCATGTAAACAATAACATGAAGATTGAACTACAATCTTTGCTGTCTTTATAGTTGTCATTTTTAGCAGCCATTGTGCAGTTAAACTCTGCATTTTTTTAATACTGCAGCCACCTACATGCGCAATAGGCAACTGTTTACACTTGTACACGTATACCCAGTGTGCATGAACGGTCGTGACATGTTTTTGGTCGTATAATATAGACGGAGAACATTTTTAAAACGCTAGTGTAGATGAGGATTTTTTTTTCATTTTAAAACACTGTTTTAAAACAAAGATGCACTAGTGTAAACAGGGCCTGAGTAAATGTTTTATTGTTGATATTACTTGTAATAATTTAATTGCATTCAATGGAATGGAATTTAAAAGTAAACGCATGGCTTTTTTCTTGATTTCGTCCTGTGACATCATCCCCTTCTTGACATCTTATTTAAATTTTGCTTTAGCTACCATACACGCCTGTCACGCCTAAAATTTTGAAGTCAAAGTTCATATCTGCATGTGAACGGTGTGTGTATGTGTGTGTTTGTATAAGTATGTGGTCACTAAGGCAGGGCAGGGTTTCCTGTCTCTGTGAATAAGCCCACTGCCTGTCTGCTTCCCGCATTTTTGAGTGTTGTTATAAAGAAGTTCTCATGCGAAGTGTTTGTTCCTTGTTGTCTGCATGCTCGTCGAATCATAAGGAGGAAGCAGGCATGAGGTTTGCAATTTCTCTGATTCAGCAAAATAACATGTATAAAATCAGTTTCTGAGACTCTGTATCATCTGGGCGCTGCTTTTATTATCACGACCCTACAGTACAGGAAACTCACTGTGTGTGTCGAGCTTCCAAAGACCCCAGCCGGGGAATTAGAGGTTGCAAATGTAATGGACTTAAAGTTGAATTGGAATACAAAGCACGGAAATTACACCAGTGCACCAAGTTGAAGTGTTTGGCTTAAATTATGACTTTTGAACTGTGTGTGTTTGATTTGGTTAAAGGTAATAGAGCAGTTGATTTATAGCAGTTACTTCAGTCCATAATATCTGATAAACTTACACAGACATCAGCTCATATTTAATATAAAAAATTAAACTAATTTTTGATTTAAATTATTTTTCATTAGTGATTTTTCATCAGAATTTGTTTATTTTCTCCACATTATAAGAGCAAGGTTACAAATCTTGGTAAATTTCTGATTATTTTATACACAAACTAATTAACCCCACATTAACTTTTGTGCTGAAAAGTTGTGTTTATGAAATACTAGTAGTATTTTTAGGTAACGTTAACAGTAGGCATTGCATGATTAGATTTAAGCATTTTAAACACCATAGAAACTACATTGCAACAACTAAAAATCAGGACACCTTATCAACCACATAGCAATGACGTGGCAACCAACCACAACTGCCAATCATGGTTGTGACTCGGTTCGCATTCAGGTGTTTGCTAGATAGTATACATTGGTTTTTGAATGCTGTTTTTGAGTCATTTGATTTTAACTCAAGTCTTGTATAGTGTAAAGATGCAGGAATACCGATTCGAGTCTTAATACTGGCAGGAAATGACCTGGAGCAAGGTGCCCTTGAACAATTGCTCCTCGGGCGCCACAGCAAAATGGCTGCCCACGGCTCCGGGTATATATATATATATATATATATACTCACGGGGACTTTATTAGGTACACCTTGCTAGTACTGGGTTGGATGCCCCTTTTGCCTTCAGAACTGCCTTAATTTTTCATGGCATAGATTCAACAAGGTGCTAGAACATTCCTCAGAGATTTTGGTCCATATTTACATGATAGCATCACGCAGTTGCTACAGATCTGTCGGCTGCACATCCATGATGTGAATCTCCCGTTCCACCACATGCCAAAGCTGCTCTATTGGATTGAGATCCGGTGACTGTGGAGGCCAAAAGTGTGGCAAGAAAATATCCCTCACACCATTACACCACCAGCAGCAGCCTGAACCATTGATACAAGGCATGATGGATCCATGCTTTCAAGTTGTTTACGCCAAGTTCTGACCCTACCATTTGAATGTCGCAGCAGTTGTTGAGACTCATCAGGCCAGGCAATGTTTTTCCAATCTTTTGTTGTCTAATTTTGGTAAGCCTATGTGAATTGTAGCCTCAGTTTGCTGTTCTTAGCTGACAGGAGTGGCACCGGTGTGTCTTCTGCTGCTGTAGTCCATCTGCTTCTAGGTTTGATGTGTTGTGTGTTCAGAGATGCTCTTCTACAGATCTCGGTTGTAACAAGTGGTTATTTGAGTTACTGTTGCCTTTCTATCAGCTAGAACCAGTCTGGCCATTCTCCTCTGACCTCTGGCATCACCAAGACATTTTCGCCCACAGAACTGCCGCTCACTGGATACTTATAAACCCTAGAGATGTTGTTTGTGAAAATCCCAGTAGATTAGCAGTTTCTGAAATAACGTCTGGCAACAACAACCATGCCACGTTCAAAATCACTTAATTCACCTTTCTTGCCCATTCTGATGCTCAGTTTAAATTCAGCAAATCGTCACTCTTGAACATGTCTAAATGCCTAAATGCATCGAGTTGCTGCCATGTGATTGGCTGATTAGATATTTGCATTAAGCAGCTGAACAGGTGTACCTAATAAAGTGGCCTGTGTGTGTGTGTGTGTGTGTGTGTGTGTGTGTGTATATCAGGGGCGTTTCCTCCGAGGAGGCAAGGGAGGCAGTGCCTCCTCAAAAAAAAAATAGGATGAGAAAATAATCCATATTACATATCAAACAACACAAATATTACAAATTATGACATTAAAAAGAGCACAATCCACTCGTATTTCTAAAGGAACACTGCCCAACAGCGACACCCGCAGGTAAAGTTACAGCAGGAGTCATGCCTCCCTTTCCACTCATAGAAAACCATTAGACCCCTATAGCGTGCGGTGGGTTTTGTGGGGGGTAATTGAGAATGAATGGGGGAAAGTGAGAGGAGGCAATGTCTCCATCGCGCTATGATTGGATGTAATTGGTTATGATTGGATATGATTGGTTTGTGCGATAAATCCCGCCTCTTGTTTACATGCACGTTCCGCGTGTCAGTTTGAATGAATAAATGATTTTTTTTTTTTTTTTAGTGCAATCAGCTTGGTGAAATTAAAAATACATCTTCGTGTCTGTGACAGACGGTGTTTACGGAGCATGACTGATGATCCAAAATAGCCTAAGTTGACTATTAAAAAGAAAAACATCAATACACAAATAAAATATTGTTTAAATTGTTACAGCCTTTGGTTATTATTTTGGAATGAATGTTGAAATGCTTAAAACACTAACTTGATGAGATTGACTTGGTTTTGATAAATAGAACATTTATTACAATACATTGTTAATGTAAAATTACAAAATAGAATTGTATTTTGGTTTCTTTTTTGATGTACTGTAAAGTAGGGGTGTAACGATATATCGCAGTACGATATTTCGTGATGCAAAAATGTTACGATATGTATCGTAGAGTGATGGCAATACTTTCACGATATGACGGCAGTCTAATCTTATTGGTTGAGCTGCCGACGTGATCTACTCTGCAACAGCATCGCGTGTGCTTCTATCGCAGTTGCAGACGACTGGAAAGTTGGAAATTGAAAGTTTCATGCTTCAAACTCGCCCACTTTTTTAATCACCCACTGGAACTAATATAGCCAAAGTTTTAAAAGCGGCTATACAAGAGTGGGAGCTTGAAAGAGCTCCTCATAGTACTGCTGTTGTTATTGACAACGCACGCAACATGGGGGTGGCAGTGAGAGAAGCCGGGTTGTCACCGCATATTAAGGGTGTGTCTTAATCAGCTCTCTAGTTCAGTAAGTGTTTCGCACACACATCAAATCTTGCACATCGAATCTTGCAAGCAGGTTTAAACGTTTCTCGCGTCAGTCTCTTGCTTGGTCGAGTGAGAAAAGTCATGGCTTTCTTTCACTGCAGTGCCACAGCAACAGCTGTGCTCACAGAAAAGCAAAATATGCTTGCGATGCTTCGCTTTAAGAAGTTCTGTCTCTGTTCACATATTGCTTCTTTTCCGCGGGCAAGTCAGTTTTTTCAAATGTAGCCGTGCGGCAGGCGCACTCATAATGGTAGCAACGCGGTCGATGAAAAATACTTAAATTTTCAGAATGCCGCAAGCACACCGCAGGTCATGTGACAAGAGCCAACCGATCAGTTATGACCTTTCCGTAACAAAACATCACATAGCTGTGCAGGGTGGTTTTTATATCTTATCTCCATAAATATATCTAGTAGTAAAGCTAATGCAAGAGCTAGAAATCAGTTTATCCTTTGCTGAAAAAAGTTCATGTTAAATTTAACTTTTTTTTTTTTTTCAGTGACAGACAGACCTATTCAGCTGTTAATTTGCATACAGGTTTTTATTAAACCTTGAAATGTGATCTTGTATGTACAACAAAGAAAGTTAGTGAAATTTGTTAATGTTTTTTAAATTAATCTGTTATTTGAATTTCAGTTTCATTTTGTTCAAAATATTGATACATATTGTATTGTGAACCCAGTATCGAGATACGTACCGTATCGTGACCTGAGCATATCGTTACACCCCTAATGTAAAGTAATGTTCATTTAACAAGGAAGATGTGTTAACGTTAAGAGTAATGCACATGAATTTACATTTGATTTATAAATAAAAAAAAATGTGCCTTCTCATTTCAGAACACCACTGCACGCCACTGATATATATATATATATATATATATATATATATATATATGTATTTTTTTTAAACAAAAATATATGCAAATTAAATCATTTAAGACTTTGGTCATACCGCCCAAATCTAATGCCAGAAAGAGCGTTATCAGAGTAGTAAAGGCTACAAAGTGGAAGGTATATGGAAAGGGGAAAAGACAAGTGAGGAAAATGAAAATGCTAATGGTGTGAAACAGGAAATGGGTTAAAGTGGCTATGTGGGTATGTGGAGGTTTGGAGATGGAGAAATAGGGCAGTTAGGATGAAAAGAAAACACGATGGAGGTATTGCAAGAACAGGTATTTAACATGCACGCATGTGAAGGATGAGGAAGGGGAGAGTCATGGGGAGAGAGAGACAGCTGGAGAGGAAGTGATGTTAGTCTGTTTGGAGGTTGCTGAGTCATGAGTGGGCCGGATGATCACTGATAGAACGAGCAACCGGGGGCCAGCACAGGGGGCGGGACTACGTCACACGGCATGTGCACTGAACAACAGCACGCACTCTGCAGGACGGGCCGTGCTGTAAACACGACGTATGTCTTGAATTCTGCTGAAAAGATCAGCTTATGACTTTCCAAGCTGGTTAGGTGCTAGTCTGGTGCTGGTTGACCGAGAAATTCTTGCTGGTTGTAGAAATAATTCACCCTAAAATGAACATCATTGCATGATTTTCCAAACCTGTATGATTTACTTTCTTCTGTGGAACACGAAAGTGGCATTTCTATATGATGAAATAAAACCATACAGGTTTGCAGTGACAAGAGGGTATATAAATAATGGCAAAATCTTCTTAAGAAAAAAGTTTTTTCCAATAAAAAATACGTCCGGTGTTTTATAATGCAGAAATGCATTTTGTGTGAACAGTCCCACTCATTTGCTCTGAATAATCTTGTCTTTTGGTTTGCATCCAAAAAGTAGATACATCTGGAAAATAACCAAAATAAGCTGTCATTTTTTTTTTTGTCAAATAGTCAGTCATTGATTATCATAAGAAAATGGCTTTGCAACATGGTTATTTAATAGATAAAACAATTCGGGTTTGATTTCCATCAAAAATATCCAATGGACCCTTTTCATAGACTGTAATGACACGTTTCCACAGTTATTAACATTGTAAATCTAGCAGAGTTTTGTATTTTTATTTAAAAAAATGTAATGTACATTTAGAACACTATACTTTGTGTTATATTACATTGACATTAAATTACATTCTTCTGACCACCGTAATCTCTCTATATTTTTTCTGCCTTTTGTAAAGTCATATAAATGCTATTGTGGATTTTTTTTTTTTTTTTTTGCTGTTGTAAATGAAATTAAATCATACTGTCATTTAAAACTTAAAAACTACCATAGTTTGCATTTGCAGAGTTTGCAACTTTAAGCAAGTTAGGAAGCCTTGTGTGCAAACCACCAAACTAGCAACAAACCTTAAAAACATTCGTGACCAGCTTTGCTCGTCTTGTCAGAAACTTTGCACACCAAAGAAAACAGCTATACGTGTGATGGGTGTTCCTCTCCCTGTGTAGGTTAATGTTTTCTGTCACCCAATAAAAGAGCAGAGCGCATGGTGCCATCTATAGAATGGCCCCCTCTTTCTTTCTCGCTTACTATGCAAGTGTTGTGGTTTTTCTGATCTGTTGCTTTTCTTCATGTACTAAACCTTGATTTTGTCATGCTTCAGGGCTTCCAACGGAACTTTAAGAACAGTACTTTAAAAAAGAGCAGCCACGTTTACTTCTCACGCAGAGTTAAATGCTCACAGGCGTCCGAAAAGGCTGTGTGCTTGTGAATGAGGATGTGGGGAACGAGAATGGGGAGATTGGCTCCAGTTGTGTCGCAACGCGTCTGGTGCAGCACAGCACTCGTGTGTTTTTTTTTTTAGCCTCAGAAGAAAATTTCCCCAGCTGCAAATGGCGACTGTGATCTGATTCCGAAGGTGGTTTGCACCACATGTTGAGGGACTGTGCACATTCACAAGCGAATTCCGCATCAAGAACCACGGGCCGTCAAGGACTGGTATCAGATTTTCTGACACTTTCAACTTCCTCAGTCTTCCTCTTCACATCAAAGATGGCCTCAGATATTTCTTTTCAGGTGTTTGACCTGTGGCACATTTTAAAGTGGCATGAGCGATATTAGTCACTCTCTTCCTGTACTGGAGAGCTGAATGAGTGAGTAAGTAAAAGTGAAGAATCTGTATTGTGCCAGCTATAGTGCCAGAGTTCGGAAGACTGCGTCAGCCCTGCAGTGATGAGCTAAACTGATACACTTTGTTAGTGTTCATTGAAAGTTTGATTCATTGAACAGAACAGTTTCGGTACAGAGATCGCTAAGTCAGTAGACGTGCAGCGTAAACAAAAAGACCTTATATAATATGATATTAAAACACAATCTCTCACAAAATACGTGTTCACCTAGTGGCAGATCTTTATTTCCGTTTTGTGACACATCCAAGTGAAACAGATTATTACAAAAAAAGACCAACTCTTAGGTGGGACTTCAATTTATTGGTTGTTGGTTGAATGAAAGCAGATCTTAGGCCCTGTTTACTCCTGGTATTAAGATGTATTGTGGTAGCTCGGATCACAAGTGGATGATGCTAAATACAGGTCTAAAGAGGGTCTAAAACATTTTGAGCTTGTCCACGTTTGGCCACTTCCAGAGGTAGTCGAAAACACGTTGACTGCTTTCATAGTGTAGACGCCCATGTGGTCGAATGTGCTCAAACAGCACAAAAGACCGCTTACTCTCCGCCTGCTTGACCTAACGCGTAAACGCGCTAGCCAGATGGGTTTTAAACTTTGTTGGCAGGAGACCCAAGTTTGGTTTGAAGATGAAAAACATACCAATCACAATGTTCTCTCACCATTCCTTATTTCTAACACTCACTCACAGCGTTAGGCCGGTCTTGCGGCTGTCAGAGCAGAAACAAAAACTGATGCTCTGCGTAAGTTTCTCCATCGTCTCCGGTCACGTTCATATGTAAATTGCACAAGCTTATTTTGTTCATTAGATTGAAAGATCTGAAAAAAAAAACATACATTTACCCACCCATAGACCCTCCCTTCGAAGATATGAGGACAAAATTGGATGAAAGTGGTCAAAAGAGACGAAGGTACTGATAGCCTTGTGGGCAGCGCTGACATATAAGGTAAAAACAGAAAAAATAAATCTTAAAAAAAAAACCTGGTGTAAACAGGAATGTGTCTCCCTCATCTACTTGTGATGCGATCGACCAAAAATACCAGGTGTAAACAAGGCCTTAATGTGAACTTGCAGTTGATTTTAAGAAAGGGGTGGGGTTTAAGCAGACTAAATGATTGGAGAAGTCCGGCATTTTCACCGGAAGATTGACTTCAGAATTTACCTGTTTATATGCACTTATGAAATCACTGTCGAAACTCTGATTGGTAGTCCGTAATTTGTTGCTGCTGTATTTGCATAAAGTTGCACTCTGCTCAACTTTGTTGAATTGTGTTCAATGATCTTTGACACTCGAATCAGTGGAGATCAGCAGTTTTATTAGGTATATTTATCTGTTGTTTCAAAGGTTTGTTTAAATATACCATAAACTTTGCAATCACATTCGTTTACGTGTGCATTACATCTGTTCTGAACAAAATTTCTGTGTAAGCACAGAGCCCAGTCGCCACAATCAGAAACAAAAAAAGTCAGCGCGAGAATGTCACCAGAGCTACCGTGAGCATAAATAAACATGCACATTCGCAAGACTTAATGTATATAAACACACATCAAGACAGAAAGTAGTCAGATTAAAATATTTACAAGGCTAGAATGGCAAGGCTCATTTGAAATTTGAGCTCATTCAAAAAAGATTTTTCAGTCCAATTTAGCTATCAGTCCAATTATAAATGGATTATTAGTTTGCATATAAATGTAGTTTATGAAAATGAATCATGTTTGGTTGCCTTTCTATATTAATATGCAGCAGCCATAGAGTCTGGAAACCTTAGCTTACATGTACCGAAGTAGCTTCACAAAATAAAGCTTAAATGAAATGTGTACTTGAAATTTTTTTAATTACGCAGTAAGCGTTTTAAAAAAGCAACTTGAGTCGGTGCTATATTTCGAATCCAGTCATACACAATACTGTTTAGCAATATTAGTCTATCACAATATAGCACAGCCTCTTAATTTATTGTGCATGGATGCAATTTTGTGATGTTGTTCATCTGTTTTTCACAGTGATTTTCTGCTGTGCTGGTTACTGCAATGAATGGTAACACTGTCCAGCAGACCACAAGCACTGCACCATCCGTAGCACCTCCTTGTGGATGGAGGGAGTTCTGCGAGTTGCATGCCAGCACCACGGCCCGAGAACTTGCCCAGCACTACCGGCGCTTCATCAAAGACCGGCCGGTACAGGATGTGGTCCCGCCGGAAAGTTTCTCAAAGCAGTTCAGTGCCCTGTTCCAGCACCACTTCAGCTGTGAGGTGGCTAAAGATGCAGAACCTGCCTTGCGGCCCCCACCACCTCCGCCCTTACTACCCATGACTGGCCGCTTGCGCATCACTTCCTTTTCAGGGGTGCTGGATTACCGGGAGACCGTGCGGCCGGGAGTGGCTCCGCTAGTTGCCGTGTTTGCGCCCAAACCAGATGCCAGCAGCATCCCTAGGGAACAGGAGCAGTTGCAGCGCTGCTCTCCTACAGACACTACACACAGAACACGGCCACATAGCCAGGAAGATGAACACCCGGAGCGGAGGACCGGGTCAGAACGATACACGACCCCTGCGTTTCCCTTCCCTTCCCGTAGTGAGGTAACCCACATTTCCTTCAGACGCATTCGAGAAACCGTATGCCAAGTCTTTAAGAAATCTCTGCAACTTGATGAATCTTCAAGTGGTTACCCAAGGGACGATTCAGTCCAGGTGGGCGGACCATCTGCAACTGTTGAATGCACCTCTCAAACCCCACCTCAGACTGTGCAGGTACCTGCCAATCGCACCTCAAAGAGGGCTATGCGGTGGGACCGTTGGAATCCATTGCGAACTATGAGACAGAGGCAGGAGACAGGAAGTGTTTGTAAAGAGGGGCAGCTGCGGTACCTGGAGGTGGATGACACTATCTCAGACACACCCCCGCATTGGCTGCGCTGCCGCCTGCAGGTCAGGAGGACCAATGACCACACAGCTAGTGAGAGGTACCAGCTAGAGCTCTATGACCCACCCAAGGTAAGGAGACCGGTCGAAATGCATTTTTCAAGAGTGACTACTGTCATGCGTTTATTTTTTTTCCTAATTTGTTAAATGTAGAGTTTGTAGTTGTTGCTGGCTTACTGTAACTTGATATATTGGTAAAAAATTTTAAGGCGCTTTTCCACTGTGTCGTACGACTCAGCTCGGCTTGCTTTACTTTGGCTTGGTTTGCTTTTCCACTGCAGTTTAGTACCGCTTCAAAGTGTTGTGACGCAAATCCAATGACGCTGGTAGTGATTTCCAGCTTGTGTCGCTGGAAAGCGACACAAGATCATTTTTAGTAGAAGAAATTTTAAGGTATATTTCATGGAAATGTGTTAAATTGTCATAATTTACTTGCCTTTACAGTATGTTGCACAAAACATATGAATTTCTTCCATGAAACACAAAATGAGTTGTTTAGCAGAATGTCATGGCTCATTTGTATTCATGTATCTTCAAAGTCATGCAAGACAAATCATGCAAGAACCAATTCCAATTGTACGTTTAGGAGTGAAATCTGATGTGACTTACCTTGAAGCGTTATATTTAAGTGTATGCAAACGTGAATGAGATTTAAGAGCTAAGTCGTGTTTTAGTTAATAAAAATGTAAATATTATTCACACATATTCAAATATGTCACATCAAGATGTGTTGCACCACATTTGATGTCAGTGAAACATGAGAACTAATTGGATTTTATGTCAAAAATGGTGTGAAAGCTCTTAAATTTTTATAATTGCAAATATAAATGAAATTTAAGAGCTATGGCAGAGGGGAGGATTTTCAGTAAATAACAACTTTTAAAAGAAGTTTAGAAAAGTAGCTCTTACATTCTGCTATATTTATCCTGCGACGTTGAAGAAAGAAATTCAGATCGGTTTGAAACATCACGAGGGTGAGTAAATGATGAAAATGATTTTGTTTTTTTGCTTTAAATCAACTAATGATAGGCATGATTCATCTAGTAAGTGATATGTTCATAGTAAGACTAATTTAACCTAATTGTCACCCACATGCAAGACAAACAGCCGATTTGAAACAGGGTATGATTGATGCTATTGTACGGAATGAAACTAATAAGGACACAATTACTGTTTTGTCTGCATTTTTCTCCGCCTCGCTCCATTTCTCCTGGTTACACAGCATGATAGCCTAATTGGTAGTTTTGTTAGTTCATTCAGGCAGCAAATGACGTCTGCTCACTTGAGAGGTTAAAGCACGACTATATCAAAGCACTGATTGGCTGCTGAGGAATCTTGGCAGAGATGTGAGGACTTGCTCTGAATGTCTATATAAGGGAACGACAACGTAGACCAAGAAAGTTCAAACACTTAAAGTTTATACACTCCAATAAATGTCAGAAGCATGTACACACATTTTAGCTTCAAATTAGCAGCGCATTGGTTCTTTATTTTGACATTTTTTTAGTTTCATCATTTTGAAGGGAGAGAAATGTAAATGCTTTTTCTGAGCATGCATCATACTTTATTTCACAGTATCTCATGTACTGTATGTGTGTGCTTGTGAGCACTGGTGTATGAGCTTTGAGGCGGCATCACAGAGCACATACTAGTCCATGCCATGATTCTGTAATTGTACGCTCTATGTTTGGTGTGTTCGCTACAATAGCAGCAGCGAGGGCAGCTATGCTAAGAGAGGAAGCTGCAGGGTAGCTGATAATTTATTTGCGTGAGAAACTTTGTTTCAGGGAAGTCCTAACTTTAAAACCAGCCTGTGCACAGCAGATAAATTAGTTTGATTATCTGCTTTCAGATTTCACAGAAGTGTTGTATTATTATCAAGTTAAATGACTAGATAGGCCAGAGACAAAGTGCTAGAATATATGTATAAATATGTTTACATGTGTATCCAGGGCTCAACATCAAGCTTTTCCAAGTACTTGTCTTTTAGACAAGTAAAACTGATACAGTTTTAAAGTACATGAAATTTTAGAATCATGACTTGCTGAAGCTGCTAGATGAATCATAATTGCTGGATCTTAATGAAGTATGTTCATTTTAGCCTAAACAGATTATTAGTTACATGTTTCTAGGTAAAAATTATGTCATCCATCCATCCATCCTAAATATTTTACTCTGGAAAGCCACGACTGACCAATCAAAATCAAGCATTTCAAAGAGAGCCTTGCAATATATGGGGTCAAAATCTGCTAAGGGGTGATTAAATGTAACTTTTATTCGAAAATGAAATAACATTTTATCAAACTTCGATAATGCCTTTAATCTTTTAAACAACTAAGAATATAGTGATCAAACTACAATTTATACAAATCACCTGTCAAGTTCCAAGAGTCAAAATGGACGACTACAGGGACTCATCTCAAGATCACTCAAGTAACATTTCATCTATTGCCAAAATTATGAAAAAAAAAAAAAAAAAAGATAAGTCATTATTGAAAATGTTCAAATCAGGTATGTCAGGATCAGAATGCTTGGTTCCTCCATAAAAAATGTCTGTCAAAATAGAACATAACATGTTGAACAATGTTCACTAACCTAGGTTTTCAATTGGATTGGCGTTTAATCTCTGTAGCATGCAGTGTGAACTATTTCACTAATTTTCCTGATCATTCCGATTCAATTTCAGCAAGTAAAAGTTTCTTTCTTCTTGAAATAGACACTAGGTTGAAGCTGCTCAGGCCCCCATTTTCTCACTCTTCTCGGAAAGCGATGACGTAGTCAAAGTATCTAGTAGTGTGGGTTTTCCAAGTACTCCGCATGTAAAAAACTACTGTTTATTGTGCACATTATTTTTGGACAGACATCGATGTCGTGATATTCAAATAATGTGGATTTGAAAATAGATGGATTGTGAGGTAATAATTATTTATTTCTTGGCCGGCAAGTATTCAGTGAAGTGACTAATACCCATGAGTGTGTTATGTCGATGTTTTTAGTTATAACTAAAACACTCATTCAGCTTCTGTGTCTTCAGCAAGCGTTACGTGTGAACTTGTCTGTCATATTTATTGTTGTCTGTCACGATATATATTATCAGTCAGAATGGCGAGTGAACAACATTTCAGGAAGTGTGTTCATCCCTGCCCTCGCTTCATTACGGGTGAGGATACACACCAAATGTGTGATGTTTGTTTGGGAGCACAGCATGCCCAGGCAGCTCTTGAGGGGGCTGGTGGCCACGGAGAGGCACCTTTGGTTAAACTTGACTGATATCAAGGACAGGGATAAAATGTTTCTCCTGGACGCCCCACTTAATCCCTCCGGCCTCTTTGGTGACGCCATCCCTTCCATCACCGAGAGGTTCCTGGAGTCGAAGAAACAAGCTGCAGCACTGCAGCAGTTTCTTCCCCGCCGACCCCAAGACTCTGCGGCTGCTGGGTGGGAGCAGCAAAAGCCGAGTACCAGCTCTTCGCACAGACAACACCAGAAGCAGAGCGTTGCTACCCGTACTCCCCCTCCGAGGAGTACAACGCTCGCAGGCGAAGTCCTCGAAGGGCAAGGTCGATCTGAGTACCAACATTGCCGCTAAGAGGGCTTCATCAAAGAAATCCTGAAGTGTCAGGATCCTAAGGGTGGTCCCCTCCGAAGACAGACGGTGTTCACCTCGTCCAACAGTGCCCGCCTGCCTTCGGTGCCCTCAGGGGGGCGCTCTGCTAACCCCGCCGCAATGCCGGGGCGCAGTAGTTTCCTGCGGGTCATCCAAGGGTGGCCCGTGCTCTCTAGTGCAGCCAAGCCAGTCGTTCCCTGCCGGGGTGCCACTTCAGGGCACTGTGCTAGCTGCCCATATTACACCAGAGACCAGCCTTGAGAGGTTCCCTTAGTAGATTTTCGAACAGAATGGAAATGTCTGTCAAACATATGTCAGTGGGTCCTGCACACGATAGAAAAGGGGTATGCTATTCAGTTCAGAACACGCCCACCCCGATTCAGCGGGGTTCTGCCCACAGTGGTGGGCCCAGAGCAGGCTCTGGTGTTGGCACAGGAAGACTCTGCTGCGAAAGGAGGCTATAGAAAGGGTCCCTCCTCCCAGCAGGGAGTCAGGGTTTTACAGCCGCTACTTCATTGTTCCAAAAAAAGATGGGGGGTTGCATCTGAGTTTAGATCTATTTTAGCTAAATCGAACAGTAGCAAAGCTCAAGTTCAAGATGCTCACAGTCAAACACATCGTGTCACAAATCAGGTCCGAGGACTGGTTTGTCACAATAGATCTAAAAGACGCATACTTCCATGTATCAATCCTCCTATAACACAGGAACTTCCTGAGGTTTGCTTTCGGGGGCGAAGCATACCAATATCGGGTTTTTCCCTTCGGCCTAGCACTGTCACCCTGCACCTTCACCAAATGTGTAGACGCAGCACTGACGAATTGCAGGGCATCCGCATCCTAAACTACATAGACGACTGGTTGATTCGGGCCCAGTCAGAGCAGGTGGCGGTTCAACATCGAGATGTTGTTCACATGAAAAGGTTGGGGTTGAGGCTCAACACAAAGAAAAGTGTGCTTTCTCCTGCTCAGAGAACCACTTATCTAGGCGTGGTGTGGGATTTGAATGGCATGCGTGCTCATCTATCTCCTGCTCGCATAGCATCGATTCTCTCAACTGTAACAGACATAAAGCTAGGCCAGTCACTCACTGTCAAACAGTTTCAGAGACTGTTAGGTCTGATGGCAGCAGCGTCCAACGTGATATCTTTTGGTCTGCTGAACATGAGACCATTGCAGTGGTGGCTCAAAACCAGGGGGTTCTCACCGAGGGGGAATTCTTTTCGTGTGATCAGGGTCACGCTGGGTTGCCTTTGTGCTCTAGTCATATGGAAACAACCCTGGTTTCTGTCCCAGGGACCTGTGTTGGGAGCTCTCGGTCGTCGCGATCATGAGTGGTCGCTCTGCTCGAGGTCTATGGCAGGACCATCATCTCTTTTGGCACATAAATTGCCTGGAGATGCTGGCAGTGTTTCAGGCCCTGAAACACTTCCTTCCGGACCTCAGGGACTATCATGTGTTAGTGCGCTCAGACAACACATCAGTGGTCTCATACATAAATCATCAGGGGGGGTCTGAGGTTGTGCCCGTTATACAAACTGTCCCATCAGATCCTCCTGTGGACCCAAGGGAAACTGTGTTCAATCAAGGCAGTTTATATCCTAGGGTATCTCAATGTGGGAGCAAACATCCTGTCGAGGCAGGGGCCGAGGCCCGGGGAATGGAGACTTCACCCCGAGGCGGTGAAGCTCCTATGGGAGAACTTTGGCAGAGCCGAAGTGGATCTGTTTGCATCTCGAGAGAAGACTCACTGTTTATTATGGTTCTCCATGACAAACCCAGCACCTCTGGGGCTGGACGCTATGGTACATCCGTGGCCGAGGCTACGTTTGTACGCATTTCCCCTGATTGCGCTGCTCCCGGGAGTTCTGGGGAGAGTTCGTCTGTTATTAGTAGCCCTGTTCTGGCTGGCCCGAGTATGGTTCTCGGACCCAATATCCTTGCTAGACGGCTCTCCATTGGAGATTCTGTTTAGGAAGGACCTTCTCTCTCAGGCGGACGGGTCGATCCTTCACCACTGCCCGGAGTTGTGGAAATTATGGGCTTGGCCTCTGAGGGGGCCCAGCTCATAAGTTCAGGTCTCTCAACTGAGGTTGTTGAGACCATCCTCCATTCCAGAGCTCACTCCACGAGGAACCTCTATGCCTTAAAGTGGAAATCACCAGTGGGACCAAGTTAACTGCCCCGTTGGCGTTGTGCTGGAGTTCCTGCAGGAAAGATTTTCTACAGGGCTATCCACCTCCACAATAAAGGTTTACGTGGTGGCCTTAGCTGCTTACCACACTCCTTTGAGTGGGGTATCTTTGGGGAGACACCCGCTTATTACTTGTTTCCTTCATGGCACTTTGAGACTTAGACCTGCAGTTCGCACGAGGGTACCAGCTTGGGATTTGGCCGTTGTCCTACAAGGCCTTTTCCTGGCCCCCTTCGAGCCTATCGAAGAAGTCCCTGAGAAGTTTCTCAATCTTAAAACTGTGTTTCTTCTTGCTATCTCGTCTCTTAAGAGAATTGGAGACATTCAGGCCCTTTCGGTATCTCCCTCATGCTTGGAATTTGCACCCGGCATGGTTAAAGCTTTCTTGCATCCAAGACCGGGATATATTCCTAAGGTCCTCACTAATACTGTGAGGCCTATCGTGCTGCAGGCCTTCTGTCCTTCTCCCTTTCAGACCAGGAAAAGCTTAATCTGCTCTGCCCTGTCAGGGCTTTAGATGTTTATGTCCACCGAGCTGCCCTGTGGAAAAAATGTGACCAGCTGTTTGTCTGTTTCGGGTCACCTATGAAAGGTCACCCTGCATCTAAGCAGAGAATGAGCAAGTGGGTGGTTGAGGCTTGCTTACGAGTCGGCCGGTCAGCTTTTTACCATTGGCTGCCTGAGCTCACTTGAACAGAAGTATAGCTGCCTCCAAGGCTTTATTATCAGGAGTTTCACATTAAGAAATTTGTGATGCGGCAGGCTGGTCCTCACCACATACCGCATGGTCCTCATCGTGAGGTTCTACGAGTTAGACCTCAGCTCCACTCCAGGGGTGCAGGTGCTCTCATCTTAGTGTGCGCTCTGATTTCACACGGATGGTCACTTGCTCATATGGTGATGTGGGGATTGTCGTTACCAAAGCGTTTGACGCAGTGCGAGTTCCCTTGAAAGGGAACGTCTCGGTTACGTATGTAACCTTAGTTCCCTGAATAGGGAACGAGATGCTATGTCGCCCTGCCATACTCCCAGCATGCCCGTAAGCGCCTTGCTTCAGAATTCAGAAGCTGAATGAGTGTGTTTTTGGGTAGGCTTTATAGTTCCTGGTCAGTGACGTCACCCGCCTATGACGTTCCGTCACCCTATTCGACTGATTTCATACGCGCTTCACAACGCAATCATGCAGAGGCGCTCCCAAAGCATTTGGCGCAGCGTCTCGTTCCCTATTCAGGGAACTATGGTTACATACGTAACAGAGACATTTTGTTCCATTATTAACCCTCATTACCTTGAGATTTTGACTCAAATATGTGTAACAAAACTGGACTGTTTCTTGCTTGTTTATGTGTATGTGATGTTGTTTGGAAGGCTTAAGAAACATCTGTTTTGGGCCTCAAATGGTAGTGTTCATTAAACAGGGCTTTGAGGGCTGGAGACCACAGACCTTTAATTGCTGATGTAGTCTGAACAAGTTTGGTCGAGCTGTGCTTAGAAACATTAAATTGGAAAGAAGACATACTCTGACTCTTATATACAGATGCCAGCATAGCCAGCAGTGTGACATGCATTTGATCCAGTGGGTATGGATTAGATAAGACCTTGTGTTTGTGTTGTATGTTGATGTCTTCTGATGTGGCTTTTTGGTGTGTAAGCAAGTGAGAAAGAAGATATGCTGTAATAAAGTTAGAGTTCAGATTTTGTAATTATGTGTTGGAGGTGTAATCGTGTCTTGTTTTTCTAGTATTATTTGCTGTACAGCAATCGCATCCAGTGCTGTGGAAAATATTTCTAATTCTAGAAAACCGCATCCTCCCATCTGGAGTGTGTTAGATCTTCACGGTGACCTTATGCACATGCAGATGCTCACACAGCTACATCCAGAGTCGTTTCAACTCTTTAACAAGCCACTAACAACCAAATCAGATCAACAACACAATATTTAGTGTGAAAACACTGCAATGGTCTGCACAGATTTACACAGAACCTAATAACAAATTGCAAAAAGTATACTATGATAGTTGTTTATGTTTATTATGTTTTATGCTAGCATTTTTTTCGAGTGAAATCTTGATGGCTAATTTTTTTCAGCATCCTAGTTCTGGAAATGTTTTCGCCCATATATTTTCCCGCTAGGGATTTTAGAAACATTTTTGATAAATGAAGCAATGAAGCAAACCAGCCAGCTTTGAGATGAATCACAACATTTGTGAACTTTTATTTTAAGCAAAAAAAAAAAATTGAACTATTGAGCTATATTCATGTGCCCTTATTTGTTTTTTATTTGCTTTTTGAAAAAACGGTCTGAAACTTGACTAAAACCCAGTCTGACTCAAAGTTTCTTTTCTTAACGTGATCAAGGAGCTTTGACCTTGTATCCAGGTTTATCAATATGAAAACGCAGATTGATAAGTCATAACGAAATCTGTTTCTCCAAAAGCATAACCAAGAATTATATGACACACAGAGATGCACACAGCAGTAATACAAACTGATGCATTTTCAAAGATCTACACGCACACATATACAGTTGCAGACAGTGCACTGGTTCACATGATGGCAACAGCATTTTTGTTTTAGATCAGAAGTGCAAGTAATAATTTTCTACTTGTCAGTTTTTATATATATATAATATATATATATATATATAATTTGCAAAACCAATTTACTGATTTATTGCATGCATTGTTGTAAATGCATCCTCTTTTGTCATTTGGAAATGCATTATTTGAAATTGTATTTTCATGTCACATATGTACAGTATTTAAGCGTTTCTCAACTGGTCTTGGTAATTATTTTGCATATTTTTGGGCCTGGATAGTAGGGCTGGGCGATACAGATAAAAAAATGATCATGATATAATGTTTCATATTGATCGGTATTGATAATGAACATTTTTTTTGTTAAATGTTAAAAATGCATTTTTAATTAAGGCAAACAAATAATTTTTAAAACAAAGCTAAATAAAATGTAAACAAATCTTTATTTATTTTATATGAAGATTAAATAAATAAGTGTTAAAGAAACTGCACAATTCTGGATAAATTGGGTTTTTGTTTTTGTTTTTTGTTTCAAACTGAGATCACAATTCTGAATGTCAACTAAATGAAATAACGTAATTTACTAGAGGTTCTGACAAAATATTAATTGCAGTCTTTTTAAAAATTTTAAATATATATATTTAATCTGTTTGGCTGGACACGCCCATAAATACTCTTGTTTCATTACTGGATGAATCGGTGTATTTGAAAGAATCTGTTGAATGAAGATTCAACGTCAAATACATTTTTTAACAGTCACTTATCGCCACCTGGTGGTAAAAATGTAATCGATGAATGCGTCATTTTCAGCGCGTTCAAGTTTCTTTCAAAAGCTGATTTGCTCTATTTTGATCGATAACAGACATTAGTATTTATATCTGAACTATAAACTTTTATCTCAGTACTTCTGTGATAATTTGAATATTTGTAACAGAGAAATAAAGATACTGTGTGGTTGAAAACACTGTGCAGCTGTTAATACCTACATGACAACTGCTCTCTGAAGACGAACTTTGAAGTAGATCCACTGTAAGACGTAAGGAAACTGCCACACTGACGAGCTGATATGTCCTTTTTTTATTCACAATCTCCTCGCCACCGGCAGGTACAGCACTCATTTTCATGCGTTTGTGTGTTTTGATCTCACGTGGCGATTGCTCAACTGAACTCCTCAGCAGCTTGTTTGCTTGTCACTTGTAGCGCGTCCGTTTGTGATCCAGGGACGGAGCGAGTTGTTCATGCAACCGAACTTCATATCTGTTTACATTTTAATGCATTTAAGTGAAACTATATCGAGAGTTATATCGAACATTTTTTTCTATCGTTATCGAAATATGATACCGTTTTATCACCCAGGCCTACTGCATAGTTCATGATAATATTAATATATTTCATACCTGACTTGTTATTAGTTTTTTTTTTTTTTTTTTTTTTTTTTACATAAAACGTCCTGATTCAAAACCAGCTGAGAACCAATGGTCTATACAATTATGGAAAAATAAATGATTACTGATCAAATCAGTGAAGATTAATCAATACATAAATTCAAACACATGAATTTGTAATGCATACCTTATTTATTTATTTTTAATTAATTTATTATTTCATTTAATTATTTAAAAAAAATCTGTTTTATATATTTATTTATTTATTTTTGGATATCTGAGCACATTGTTTGGCCTATTTAATAATTTAGTGTTTTTACACCTCACGGTTTCCATTAACTGACTGGTTTGTTTTGCTAGGTTTGTTCTGTCTGTTAGCTTCTGCTCTATTTATTTACTGATGTAGTTCAATCATTTAATCACTTCCACATCTGCGGCGTTAGGACTGAAATGAGATCCATTGTGTGCTTTGCATATGACAGTTCCTCATCTTTGGGTGGTTGTGTTTTTTTGTGTAAAACATATTCCCCCAATATCTCTGAGAACTGTGCGCTCAGAGCACAAACATGGCCATGTGGGTGGTGGGTGTGAAACAGCCCCTGCTCAAAATATTGACTTGTGTAACATTGCAGAGTCAGTACAGCCCCATTGAGTGCTTATTTTTTGAACCCAACCACTGCTGAAGGCCCCCAGTGTGAATATTCACAACCGCTGTGCAGTGTGTGAAATATACAATGAGTTTTGGGTGAATTTCTTTAGGTCCTTTTCTGCTCCTAACTGCATATTAAAACCTTTTTAAAAGCTCTTTTTGAAACACCTTTGAATGTTTTTAATGAAATGATTGTGTCTCTTTCACAATCATTGTCCTCAACATCCAGTCAGCGAGTAAGTCAGACAACAAGTCAGGTACTGACAGATTCAGCGAGTCATTTTGACTGATTCATTCAGAGAACTGGCTCACGTGAGTCATTTGTTCCTGAATTGGACTACATTGGACGTGTTATACGTTTGTTGTTGTGTGCAGCCAATGAAGATTCAGTGTGTAATTCGTTACTTTGTTTTAGACCGATAACTTGTGAGTTTGACAGATTTATTGTCTCTGTATTTTTTGTGGTAGTGTTTTTCATGTCAATACATTCATTACACTTTTTAAATTGTAAATTGCTGTCAGTGTGAACGCCTCTTTTAAGTCTTTTAAAAGTATTTTTGTAATCTTTGATTTACAAATCTATTCTAAAATTATAATTTATGACTACTTTGTTTTGGTGTGTCAGTCGATCCTATCAGAAATCAAGTGACCTACTGTTGTTTTGGTCACTGAAATGTAGTTTGAAAACACTTTTGAACCAATTTATGAAGCAGTATAAAAACTTTGTACTGTGTACTAGATAAACTGTGTAGTAAACATACTTTTTAGTGGCATCAGACTCGTACAGATGCTGTAACTTGCATCCTGCGGGTTTGAATTTTAATCCTTTTTTGTTTTTTTTCATACTCTAGTGTGAAATTTTTTCTCAGATTTCACCTGAACGTCATATGGCCCCCTTTTCAATCTGACTGTACTAGATATGCATTAGGTGTAACTGTAAATGCAATATGGCTAAAAAAAAAATTAGATACTATACAAATACGCAATGCATGTTTATTGTTAATGCCAGGTATAAAGGGCCTCTTCCGTCATCGCTGCTTTTGTTTTCAGTTTTTGTCCCCTGACATGAGCAAATGGTGTTTAGGTTTCAGAGTGTGGTTTTTCAGTGTGTGTTCATGTGGAAAAAGCATGCCATGGATCTTTAATTTGTTGTGCAGTGTGTTTTTCTCTTAGCTAACAGCTGTTTTTTAACTGTGTCTATACTGCAGGTGGCAACATGACACTCCAGTTTTGTCACGTCATATCAGCGCAGACTGTTTCGGTGTATAGATACAGCCAATACAGTATAGATATGGTCAATTATTGCAATAAGTATATTCTAGACATTTTCGCAGTATATACTGCAGTTGGAGTATAGAGTATGCACGTGATGTCACTGCGGTTACACCCACTGAGTGGCAGCGTCGGTTTTCAGCGTGAAACACAAAACATCCAAAACGGGAAGGAAAAATGTGAGGTATACTTTTACAGCTACAGAAAAGAAGCAAATGGATCACTACAATTCACAGAAACAGCTGGGCTCCAGGCAGAGAAACGTGGATTTACAGCTATCATTTTGTCAAACATTTGGATTAAACCATACCCTATATATTGTATTGTTATATATTGTATTGACAACTCATCAATTAAATATCTACCATCTTATATTCTGCATAATTGGGTGTTTTTAAATAAACACTGACAAAAACTATACAAGTTTTAGGGTTGGACGATATGACGATATATATATAACATTGATTTAAGTGATCGGGCTGATTTAAACATACTGTATTTATATAAAACGTTCACAGGCAGATTTGCTTTATGTATTTCCCCAGCGTCGAAATCAGGCACATCTAAATGTCAGGAAACACGATTCCTGGCTGCATGTCAATATTCATGGATTAGGTAAGTTGTAAGGAACACTATCGATGTCAGGCTGTGTTCATGAAGGAAGACTAGGAAAACAGGGTAATATCAAAATAATCCAACTAGCAGATAGGCAGGAACAATACAACAGTAATCAGACAAAGACTGAGTGCAGGGGAGGAACTTAAGTAGCAAACATAACAAGGGTAATTAATAGGACACAGGTGATACAAATGAACTAATGATGAGAAGAGGAAAACAGAACAAAAGAATACATGATGAGTGACAAACTGAAAGTCCATAATGAAACTAAAACAGAACATAACTGTGCAATCGAGCCCAACCTTTAGTGTGATCGTTTGTTTTACTTGCGTTTTCGCAGTTTCCCCTATTAAATTCAGTCATGCAGCAGGCTCTTTTGCCACTCAGTCCGGCTGAGGGTGCATGTTCTGGTGGGAAAGTGACGTCAAAGCGTTGTTGATTCTGATGAGAGCATTTTAATGTGTCGTGTTAGGTTTGCAGTGTAGTGATCTGCATTGATTTTAAAGGTAACATTCTAGTTTTGTTGCATAATACAGTGTTTCTCAACTGTTCTGAGAGGGTCACAGAATGCCTGAGAAAAACGTTCAGTCCCGATTCAGTGTCTGTCTGCGGTTGGATGATATGTTGTCAGAGTGTATGTAAGTGTCATTATTCTAACGTTATTTTCGCTTGTTACGAATAAAAAGTCTCTCACCTCAGAAAACCAAACTTTTCTGTCCTGTCTGTCAGACGTTATACTGTTCTTGTAGCACGTACTCTTCAATTGCACATGCAAATGCGGCGGCGTGCACTGTATATCACTTCATATATAAAGCACAAGAGAAACTATGAACATGCAACGTTATGTTGCCAACTGACTCATGAAATTAAAGTAAAGTACCAATAAATCACGTAACTGGTACGTTGTGTGTTAGCTGGGAAGGATTTGCATTCAGTTGATGTTCATTCTATTCATCAGAATTTCCATGTTTCATTAACCTTGCAATGTTAGTATTGTGTATTTACCATGGCAACTGTTGTTTACATAACCCCAGAATGACACTTTTATTTTTAACTTTATTTTGTATATTTATTAAAGTACTGTGTTGGCTCATGCCAACTTACCAACTTTATTTTATTAAAAATTACTAGTTTGGGACTGCTATTTAATAGCCTTACCTTATATCAGTATTAGTCATATTCATACAATTTATGTGTATGTTAAGTAAAATGGAACAGTACTGTGTGTGTGTGTGTGTGTGTGTGTGTGTGTGTTTCAACAATTTTTATGAAATAAATTTACTTGTTTAAAAAAAAAAAAAACATATATATATATATATAAATAATAATAATAATAATAAATATATATATATTACATCATGTTTGCAGTCTAGACAGCTTTGTTGATTATAATATTAAATCAACAAATTTAAAATATATTTAAATATTTAAAATATTAAATTTTTAAAAAGTTTTAAATTCATTTTTTATTATTAACTATATATTTTATTATCAAATGTTAAGTAAAAGTCTATTAAAAATGCCATATTAATAAATATTAAAATTCATCTATTTATTTTTTTAGTTATAAATTATTACAGAATATTTTTATATTTTATTTTATTTATATTATGTCAAAACAAAACAACAACCAAATAAATAAAGAAAAATAACATTTATTTCTGTAAATTTGCAAGCTGAAATAAAGAAATAATAAAGTAAATTAAAAAAAAAACTGAATTCTGATAGTCCTACCTTTAATTTGGACATTGTTTTAAAATGACATTTCATCATTATTATTATTTTTACAGTTTTTGAATAACTCTCATACAAAGTTCTATTTTTCCATTTAAAAAAAATGTGTATATGATATATATATATATATATATATATATATATATATATATATATATATATATATATATAGCATATTTTTAGCATATCGAAAATTTTAACAGCATTATAATATAATTTTCTTTACTTATTGCCTACCCCAAATGGGTTTTAGTTTCTCTCAGGCATTGAGTCTCTAGTAGTGCAGACTGAGTGTGAGTGGATTATAAAGATTCTATATTGCAAGTATGTGTGGGCTTTGTTGCAGCTCTTTATGTTAAAACCTGCAACCTCTGAGCTGGTATATCTGACCTCACTAAGCTACCCATGGAAAGCACCGCTCGCTCCCCCTCAATCTCTCTCTTTCTCTCTTTCTATTTGTCTCTCTCTCTCTCTCTCTCGTTGTGTGTGTGTAGGTGCTGTGGTTCACCTTCTCTAGTCCGTAAACAGGATGCTCACTCGACCTGTGTGAATATGAAGTTGAATATGAGTAGCTGTGTGTGTGTTTTATCACTGGTGTATGAGTAGTGTGCCGTGTTGTCATTGTACTCACGCTTTCCAGCAAGCCAAATTGCATGTGTATTTATGGTGATTAAGCCAATAAATCTCTTGCTGTAATTCAAGGGCCGGTGCAGTTTCTCAACATTATTCCAGGCGAACGGATGTTTTTGAATCTATAGCTACAGATATACTGCTGAAGCTGTGATAAAGATTGAACTAAAAAGAGAGGGGAAAAAAACTCTTTTTGCTTGACGCATTAATGCACTTTTTTTTTGTCCTGCAGAGCATTAAATGCAACAAGCACATGTAGCATCTTTACACAGCTAGTGGTGGATGACAAGTGGTTTTCTTGCTGTTTCAGATTACCGAAAACATCCCTTTTTTTAAAAAAAAAAAAAGTAAGATATTTGTCCATCTTTGGGAGGTTTTGACTGACACAGGAAACCTGCTCTTTTTTCATCTGCACTTCTCCCTCTCCCTCTCTCTATCTCTGTGTATTTCTTTCATGTGTAGTTTCTCAGTACTGCTGTGGTGGGGCTTTCGAGAGCAGCAGTAAAGGTCAGAGTGATTGACACTCTATTTTAACAGCATACAGGGAGGGAGAGGGAGGTAAATAAGTGTAAAAAAATAAAGGCAGTGAAAACCATGAGCAAACCATTCTGACCTAGGAAGGGATCAGTCTTTAACCCAGCATGCACGTGTGTACAAATGTGTGAGTTTGTGTTTTAAAAGCTGGGAAACTTGGGTGTAAAAGAAAATTTTACATGCTGAAAAATTGCACTGATATAATTATTATATATTCATTGTATATCCATATATATATTATACAGTACTGTGCAAAAGTCTTAGGCACGTTAGTATTTTCACCAAAAACTGTTTTAAGCCAGTTATTTATATTTTTTGCTGTAGTTTTGCATTTTACATTTCCAAACATTCCTATCACAAATGTGATATTGATTTTAACAGTTTAATAAACAAGAAGTTAATATTAGGTGACTTACATTTTAGACTATTTTTTAAACAGAATATTGTCTTTTTTGCTCCATTTCGGCAACGAAAATGGTTCCAAACAAATCACTTCTCAGAGCAACATAGTCATATGTTTTGTTATATTGAATGAATCTGCGTTTTTGACTCAATCATAAAGATAGTAGCGCTGTGTCTGAAATCGCCCCCTATACCCTTATATATACCATATACCATAGTGGACGTTTTCAAGTACACTCATTCAATCCCATAATGCACTGCAATAACGAATGTACAACTGATGTACACTCAGTGGCTAGAGAATACCCATAATGCACTATTAGAGTCGTGCTTGCCAGAACTTGTCACCCGCAGATGAATCATCCATCCATCCATTTTCCAAACCGCTGGTCCAATGTGGGTACAGTGTAATATCATTCAGGTATAAATTCCTTTTTAATTGATTATTAAATTGTTTAGGTTTATACATGCTAGTTTCCATGACAGAGTTCAAAATAAATCTTTTCATCACTACTGGAGCTGCAGTTTGCTAAGTTTCAAATGATTATTAAACAGCAAGCACAAACTATGCAAAAGCGGAAGCTTCCAGCGCACCCGACGTCCAAATTCACTCACTCATTTTCATTCACTCCTTCAAGTGGACTATATTAGTGCAGTAATGTAGGGGATAGTGAATGAGGGTATTCTGAGAGATTTAGTACACAGCTTAGGTGTGTTTGACTTCAAATCAAACACACCTAACCTCTTGCTTTGTCCCTGAATGAATCATTTGACGGAATGATTCAATGACTCACTCATTAAGACAATGATTTGCCCCCACCTGCTGATGGTTTTAGTTTCATATTTAAAAAGTATAATTTCATTTTTTCCCACAATTTAATTTTTCTATATTTGTATTGCACACCTGTGGCTGATAAAATCATAGCTGAGTCTACTATGCTGCAAGAAAGACTCTGTGTCCACACTTGCTGTCATTACATGACATTGTAAGATTAATAATAAATAAATTCTGGGTGGAAATATGTAGAGGTGGTGGGAGAGGGAGGCTGGGCGGGACCAGCTTGTCCAAAATAGACCTGACAGATTCGGGAGGGATTAAAGGGGGTAGGGAATCCTCTCCAAAATAAAAAGTCTGGAGGTTCCTGGCTAAGCACTGGAGTGGAAGTGGGGCTGGTGTTGTTGTTGTCAAATCCAACGGTGAAAGATGATCCACATGATGCCAGCACCCACTACACATATGCGGTGAAGCTCCCTCAAGGCCCCTCCCCAGACAACTGTGCCTTTGTGGTTGCGTTGAGTCCAACGAAGAGGAATGAATAAAGGCAGTTGTCCGGGAAGTTCGACTGATGTGCGAGGTCAAGATATTCGGCAATATGTGCTTTGAGGGAGCAATGTCTCTGCTCAAGGCAGATTAACAGGTACGAGGGAGAGTACATGGTGACGGAAAAGAAAAATTGTAACACGAAAACCCTGACAAAAACAAAACGAAAACACGCCGCAATCTATCTTACTGTTTGAGTCCGGTATTCTGTTACAGCTATGGTTGCAAGTATACGCACGACGAGGAAGAAGGAAATCCACAAACTGGCAAACACGAAACACAACCACACATAGAACGATACGAGGTGGGTAATTGAACACAGCTGGTAATGAAGGTGATTGGTAACTAAGGTGACAGACTAGTGGCGGGAAATGGTGCAACACAGAAGTCCAAACAGGGTGAACATGTAACACCGTGACAGATCGAAACGCCTCAGGTGTAGAGAAGCGGCAGCCTGACGCGCACGTGAACTGATCCTCTCCTCCGATTTAATACCAGTTACAGCGCGAAATAAACATGAATGAACTACAGGCATGTTAAAAGATACAGAACAACTTACCGAAATCCATATCATGTCTTGTGTAATCGCCCTCAATCATTGTTTCAACCGCGGAAAGACATTACTATAATATCTTGTAATAAACAAACGTAATGTCACATTTACCTCAGAACAAACATATTCATCATGACCATAAACTTGTTAGTAAGCTAGAAACATTAACTCTAGAGAGGAGCATTTAGCTTAATAGCCTGTATGCACTATATTACATATTGATTATAATTTTTAATGTTCTTTAATAGCCTATATAATGCATGTTTGAAAAAATCCTATCAAGTTGAAATTAAATGTTTATATTTCAAAAAACGAATTGGAGTAGAAATAATTTTAAAGTTAGTAGTAATTTAAGTTTTTATACAAATAAGTTTTAACCTACAATATCAATGTAGTACCAACTGATCCATGTATATTTTACAGCATTAGTTGAGAGATTTTTTTTCTTGAGAAAATTTGCCATGTACTGTACCTGATATACAGTATATCCAAAATAACATGCTGAATCAGATTGCAAGCTTGTGAATCAAAATGCATAACTATGATGACATACTGGCAGGAAATTATGCAAAACAGAAAACAAAGTCCAAACAGGGTGATATGGTGACATACTGATAAGCCTAATCTTTCCATTATTGTTAATAATAGTTGCAGTCTGCACTCTTAAATGTGCATTGAAACTTGCCAGTTGATAAACCCCCGGGAACGCGATCACAGGGCCCCCTCCCGGAGATTTGCTTAGGGCCCCCAATAACCTAAACACGCCACTGTCTCTGTCCTCTAATTTTTATTTCTTTGCTCTCAATGTCTGGTCATTTTACTGTCCAAGGTGTTCGCTGAGAGCGTGAGTTAGATTGAGTGCTGTTTTTGTTTTCGGTCGTGATTCTAGTTAAAGAGAGAATGCGTGGATAGTGATAGATGGAATGCATTTATAAATAGACTATTAAGTGCAAAATATGAGATAACATTGTTAAATGGCACCTATAATACCCCTTTTACAAGATGTAATATAAGTCTCTGGTGTCCCCAGAATGTGTCGGTGACGTTTCAGCTCAAAATGCCCCACAGATCATTTATTATAGCTTGTCAAATTTGCCCCTATTTGGGTGTGAGCAAAAAATTTAAATGCAAATGAGCTGCTGCTCCCGGCCTCCTTTCCAGAAGAGGGCGGAGCTTTAGCAGCTTGCACAGACAACAACAAAGCTGGCGAATCTCATGCAGCCAAAATGGCAATTGTCAGTAACGGTGTTCAGCCTTACATTGTTCAAACCGGAGTCGGACACTGATGGAGAGACTCAGGAAGAAGTTACAACTTTTAGAATGAATCTGGACGTTTCTGAATGGTTAGTGGATAAATTTATATAGTTGCTGTGGAGTTGATTCAACTCATCGACTAGCATGTGCCGTCATGTTAATCTTAAGCAGTTAAGCAGTCCGGCATAAAATGACAGCATGGTAACAACACTCTACTATAACAACTCTTCCTCTTCTCTAAAGCAGCCCAACATGGCCTCACCCCCTTTGTTGCATGTTCCCAGGGGCAGGGTTTATGTAAATTTTGGGGTTTGTGATGTTGTAGTCTTGTAGAAAAAAATATCTCCCTTTGCATTGAACTTTGAGCATCGTAACTTTGCAGATGTTGTTTATGCTTAAACAGCAACATTACACACTAACTGAAGATAAAAAAAAAAAGTGAAATCATAATCAAGGACCCCTTTAAATATATCAGAGATAATAAAGTAATTGCAGTTGCATTGCATACAATGTTTTTGTCTGACCTTTTTTCTCATTGGGTGGTGGGGGCAAACGCCACTTCTGAATCACAGCTGAACATCACTGAGACATCTCTTACTAGTGTCATTGTTTTGTGTCGTTAACGTCATGTTGTTTCTCTATTCCTTTGCAACTGTTATTGCTAATTTCATTATATGACTCATTTTGAAAGGTCACATCTAAGAATGTGACTAAAATCAAAAGTAACAATTAGGAAGTGGAGTTATTCGTATGAATGGCATGGCTGTTTTTTTGTGGCATTTTACATGCACAGTGTTTTATGCGGTAACACCAGAGAAGACTTTTTAATGTGAGGATGAGCAATGAAATCCTTGCACAATATAAAAAAAACAATCAAGTGAATAATGAATAGACTGTGTTGGACCGCAGCCTTACAGGTTTCCAGTGCATCTTATGTGTTTCCACATGGACTGCCTACTGTTATTACGCATTGAAACTCAAGTTGGCTGGACTCAGAGTCGCAGAAAATGCACTACAGAGTTGTGTCAGAAAACAGATAAACAACATTCTACACAGGCTAGCAAACGTTTGTATTGTGTAGAGCGTGGGTAAATATTCCAGGCTCCGACAAACAGAAAGAGGGACCAAATATGGTCATAGTAATCGGGCCGATGTGGATTTCTTCGTTTTTCGCTCTTTAGTTTAAGAGCTGTCATGATTTGTCACACTCGGCAGTCTGTAGTGCGGTTCTGGAACTCATTTCACAACAGGGTTGGGGAAGCTAGTTTGAAAGTGTAACTTGATTAAGTTACTCATAGCTTAAACTAGTCAAGCAACCCTTATATAAAAAAAAGAGTAGTTACATACTCTACAAACTACTAACAAACAGTATCTAACCACCCTGAAGCTACTAGACAATATCTTTTTAAATGTATGATTGCAATGATAGCTATGCATATAAACAGCTAAAGTTTTGAATGAATGGAGTTCAATTATACAAGAGGATAACCTTCATTTGTCTGTTTTGCTTTTATTTTTGATGTGCATCACAGCTGCTCCAGCCACTTTATTATTTACACTTTATTACTAGTTTAAATGATTTTTATTCATCTTTTCTTTGCAATCATATACTAGTTTCATTGATCTTTTACATGCATATACTAGTTTAGTCACATATATTTATATAGACATGGGTTAAAGTCCTCCGTCGCTGCAACGGATTTCCATTAATTACAGCGAGTCTACGACGGATTTCCGTCAGTTGCAGGGTTCCCGCCTGTCCTAATGTCTTAAATTCACTTTTCATAATTTAAAGGCCGTAAATAGGCTTACATTTCTCAAATAATGTAATAAATGTCTTAATTTTAGTTTGAACAGGTCTTAAATAAAGGAAAGGCGAGGCGTATTCACCCTGCTGAGGGGGATGTGATCAAAGCCTGGAGTGGAGCAAAAGCACATTCCTCTCTCCACTCTAAGCGTTCCAATCACTCCACTCTCGGTCCACTCCGGGTTTTCCATTCTCGCTTAGTATTGGAGAAGTGCATGTCAGGCTACGTTCTGAGGTAGAACTTTATTTAAGCTAACATGGAGTCATAGACACAGTTGCAGGAATGCTCCGATGTACTGGAGATCGATAAAAGTGTAAAAAATAAAAGGAGATGGGCTTGGCTTAGCGAAGTGGGTGAGAATGGAAGGGCTTTTAGTTCGTGGGCTAAAAAAATCAAACAGGCAGGTACGTGTCTGAAGCCCGTTTCTGCCATAGTTGAGTAAAAAATATAATAATGAAAACTTTATTGTAATAATGACTTAATTTCTCATAATAATGAGAAACTTTCTCGTAATAATGAGAAACTTTTACGCATGAGCAAAGCAGCGGAGCAGAAGGGCGTGGCACGCAAGTGACATCCGCTGGTCTAGTGTAAATGCGAGAACACCGCAAACATGGCACGTTCTGCAAAACAGTTGTTTTCGTTAAAGTCAGTGTAATCTACAAATTGCAATCTATTGTAGGCCTATTATTAAATAACATCAATTATAAATTATCAGTATATCTTCCATACTTTTCCATGCGCACGAGAAGGTGGAAAGCTGTGGTAAACTGTTGCATGAACTTCACAAAACTATTAACAATGGAATATGACATTTATTCGTTATGTAACGTCTTCATACAATGGTTTGGTTTATTAACACATATTTCGCGGATGCGTCTAGGCTATTTGATGTACAGGTTAGCCTAGACATACAGAAAACACATTTTAAGATGTCTATGACTTATTAGACTGTAAGTTATGCAAAACTGCTTCAAAATATGTTTAGCAGATGTTTGTAGACCGTTTTCCTGATGACGCGTTCTTTAAGACTATTCCAGAGTTTGGGTGTTAAATAAGAAAAAATGTATGCAATGTTTAATAGTGTTAATGTTAATGCAGTGTTGACAGAACTGGGCTAATATGGTCATACTTCCTGGTTCTAGTAAGAACTCTAGCTGCTGCATTTTGGACCAGCTGGAGTTTGTTTATTAAGCATGTGGGGCAACCAACCAGTAGAGCATTACAATAATCTAGCCTTGAGGTCATTAACGCATGAACTAAGTTTTCTGCATTTGTCATTGAGAGCATACAGTATGTTGTAATTTAGATATTTTTTTAAGATCGAAAAATTACAGATGCTAGAAATGTGGTTTTCAAATGTAAGATTGGTATCAAAGAGCACCCCCAGGTTCCTAACTGAAGACTTGACAGAGCAGATCATCTGATGATAAGAGCAGATCATTAGTAACTCTAATGAGAGCAGTCTCAGTACTATGGTATGGTCTAAATCCTGACTTGAAATCCTCACAGATACTATTTCTTTCTAAAATTAACATAGTTGTGAGGATACTTTATTTTTTTAATATTTTTGACAGAAAAGGTAGATTCGAGATTGGTCTCTTCATTACCATGTATACAGCAGTCTAAATCATATATTATTTTTCACTAATCTTTTGTTTCCAACTGTATGTGTACTACTAGTTTAAATTTTGTTTTTTGGAGCCATATATAAGTATAAAGTTTTAATAATCTTTTGTTCGTAAACATATGTTTGTATATGTATGTGTTGTTGTTCAACGATAATGGAGTTGCTCCTGAAATTGAACAAGAAACAAGGATATCAACAGCTTAACAGTTTAAGACATTAACATCCAGCAATTTGTTGTAAATTTTAGTTGGCAAGTTGATTGGTCTGTGGTTTGTGAACTTGTACAGCCTCAACACTGATTTTCGGACACGGTCTTCTTGAGTATTAAATATATTATTGAATCGCTTTTGTGGAAATCTGCTCTGTAAGTTTCATGCATTTGCCTTGGCAAAGAAAATTGGAGAAGAGAAACAAATCATCTGCTTTGCTGTTTGTGTGTGTGGTGATTAATACTTCAATAATTTCTTGTTCTACTGGAATTAGAGCAGAAGTGTGCAAATGTGCATGTGTAAGCATGTGGATGTGAATGAGTCAGTGGTGTTTTCTTCTCACCTCTGTGTGAGGGTTGACTGCAATTCAAAGAGGAAAGATTGTAGTATTACGGCAACGTTATTTTGGCACAAGCCAGTGCGTGTGAAGCTATTTTAAGCCATGGTTTAGCCTGACTCACTCAAAATGACAGATTTTGTTTGAGAGAGAAAGAGTTTCTTCATTCCTAAATCTTTGATGTGTCAGAACTGACGGGATACACGCTGGAAATTCCTGCAGCTCAGAGCGTCCGGATTCATTTGCAGCTCTCATAACTTCCCGGAATCCGCTCTTATTTTTTCCCAAGAAGATTTGGTGTGTGTGAGAGTGTGTGTGTGTAGGCGTAGGTCGAAGGTTTCAGATCACGGGTCGTAGCTCTTAATTTCCAGATGAACATTCTTAGCTAATCCCAGTAGATCAAGAAAATCATCCCCCTCTCATTTCCCTCTCTCTGCTCAAACCCACACTGGACGACGTTCATGGAGTGTGTCATGCACTAAAAATTGTGTTTTATCATCGATGACAAAGTTGTTATTTGTCAGATTGTATCTGAGTGGTACATTATTATGTTTTATTGACCTGTAAAGACACTTGTTGGGTTTTGTTTCAGTATGAGAGTCCAAATCACAGTTTATTGCTTGGCATAAAATCTTACATTTAAATATTTAGCAGACACTTTTATCCAGAGCACCTAAAAAATGAGAGTAATATAAGCAGAAGTGATCAGAAAACATTTATAAAGACAATATAAAAGCACAAAACTTAGTTATTTGATTATTTAATAAAGTTGTTTTGCTTTGTTTGTGTTTTAGGACTACAAAACGCCAAAGCTTACCATACACTGTTCGGACATCAAAGAGATTCGACGCTGTAATCGCCTAGAGATGCCAGACAACATGAACACATTTGTCTTAAAGGTGAATGAAGACACACACTGGTTCATTTCGTTGAAAAAACTGATCTCTTGACCAGGCCAATTCATTTGGATGGTATTCGGCCATTTTAAGATGATCTGCTTTGGCCTGATCTTCATAGTGCACATCTTATTTTCAAAATGGTTTTAGTGCAAGTTTTAATAAATGTTGCATGCAATAAATGTTCATTTAAATGTATTCAATTTATATATAATTATGGAACTATATAATATATAAAGTGGGGTCCAATGTTTTAACACCACATTGAAATTGGGAATTTTTGTTTTTCATTTGAACCTGGAAATCCACATGTTTATAGGACTTTCATATTTTTAAAACACTGTCTGAAACCTTATTAAAATGAATATAAAACATTTCAGATTATGCACTGTTTTTAGATGACTAATCAAATGTAAGTAAATGAGTGTCATTGATCATGTGACTTTTTATACAGACGGTCAGATGCTCCTTTGAACAGCTCAGATCATGCTGGAGAACATGATCATCATGTTTTACAATAAAAAAGGAGAGCACAGTCTTTGATTTTTATCTTTTGCTTTTTGCTGAAGTCATGATTAGTGGTCGACCAAAATGGGTTTTCCTTTGGTCTATGCTGATATCTAGAGAGCAAGGTCGCTGACAGCCGATATAAAGCAGATGAGTAGTGGCCGGCAGCACTCTGTGGTGTGACATTAGCTATTATCTATCTAAAACCATTCAAACAATCTTTATAATTATTATGCATGCAGTTTTTATGGCCTCATATTACAGACTATATGGAATAGTAGTTGTTATATATTAAACTAGTGAAAAACAGGGTGAAAATTGTGTATTTATTTATTTATGTGACTAGCTTGTTTTTAAATGACCACAATCACAAAATAAGCAGCTATGTTCATTTCTATATCTTGTATTTTCTTGTGTTCTCTCCGTTCTCTTTCTCTCTCTGCTCAGGTTACTGGTCATCAGGGTAGTTTTATATTTGAGGCCGATAATGAGCAGCAGGTGAGCTCTTGGACCACAGAGCTCAGAGAATGTATCACCAGCAGGTGAGAGCGGCACTTTCTGCATTTGAACTAAACTTACTTCTAAAGATTCCAGACATCTGCAAAAGTTCCTGACATTCCCCTACTGAGAAAACCCACTCATTTCCTCTTACACACACACACTCACACACACACACTGGGTTTTCTTGTTTTATGGGGTCATTCCATAGACGTAATGATTTTTATACTGTACAAACTGTATATTTTGGATATTGCCATCTTTGTGGGGACATTTTGTCCCCATAACATAGGGTTTACAGAAACCACACACACAGAGAAACACAACAGCTTTATTTTAACAAGACTCAACTTGGTACTAAAGAAATTCGCTGTAAAGAGTTTGGTTTCTGACATATTTTAATAGTTTTAAAAGTCTTAATTTAGATGTCAGTCTGTTTGTTTACTTGCAGACATGTCTGTACATACCATCTATGTATTCCCCACATGCTATGTCTGTCATAAAAGGCGTGTTTGTGTGCGTGCACACAAATGTTTCATTTCCTTTTATTGGTGTGAGGGTACTGAGAACTCAAGCCTATGTGAATATATCAGTGTGAGTTTTAGGAAGAGAGAAAGAGTGAGGTCTTCCTGTTATTCTGATTACTAAGAATCTCAAGAACTCGACTCAGCACATCTCATGGCCTCCTTTCTCTCCATGCCCCCTTCTCTCTTTTTTTTTGTCTTGTTTTTTTAGGTTTCTTTTTTTACCCTACTATTTCTGTCCACCCTGTGTGTATATGTTCGTCTTGACATATGAGCATCATATGCCGTTTTTGCTTCTCCAAGAATTACAAGCCACATTTCCTGACTTGAACCAAAAGCTTTTGTGCTGCTTTCTCCCGCAACTTCCCCAAACACCCCTCCCTGAGTCTTGCTTCTGCTCTCTTCCTCTGTTCTTTCCTTTATTTCGTCCCTGTAGGTTTTAAAGCAACGTCTGTTTTTCTGTCTAATACTCGCTCTATAGCGTATGCTCTCCTCATGACCCAGTTTCTCACTGTATTCATTACATTCATATTTGATTTATTTTTTTATTTTCAATTAGTCAACATTTTCTCCCAGTTTTTCATTTTAGATAGATTTCGGATGTGTAATATACACACACAGGGGTTGGACACTGAAACTGAAACACTTGCCAATACAGTGTTGGTAATGAAGAGACCAATCTTGAATCTACCTTTTCTGTCAAAAATATTAGAAGAGAAAGTATCCTCACAACTATGTTAATTTTAGAAAGAAATGGTATCTGTGAGGATTTCCAGTCAGGATTTAGACCATACCATAGTACGGAGACTGCTCTCATTAGAGTTACAAATAATTTCCCCTTATCATCCGATCGTGGTTGTATCTTGTTTCACAACTATATATGCATGGCCTGGTGGCAAACCTTCACTGGTTTTACATTCCCTCAGTAAGAGGAGAGTGTGAAGGTTGAATTAGCAGAGCAATAGCACAGCTGTACATAAAATATTCAGTTCATACAGCATAATGGGAGACATATCAGATGAGACAAAATGGGCTCATCTATGACCAGGACAGCAAGTCTTGTGGTGTGTTAAGATCTACAGTAATGTAATGTCGGACGAACCACATCCAACAGGAGTAACTGTTAACGCAAGAGGAAGCTGTCTGAAAGGGAGGTGCGGGTACTAACCTGGATTGTATCCAAAAAACATAAAACCACAGCTGCCCACCTCAGTGCGCATCTTGACTCTCCTGTTTCCACCAAAACTGTTCATCAGGAGCTCCACAGAGTAAATATTCATGGTTGGGCTGCTATAGCCAAACCTTTGGTCACTCGTGCCAATGCTAAACGTTGGTTTCATTGATGCCAACAAAGCAAATCTTGGGCTGTGGACAATGTAAAACATGTATTGTTTTCTGATTTCCCACATCTGTGGGAAATACAGTTTGGAGAAGCCCAAAAGAGACTTAACACCCGGACTGCCGCTGCCCAGAGTGAAGCACGGTAGTGAATCAGTGATGGTTTGGGCTGCAATATCACTGCCAAAGACTACCGAACCATTCTGGAGGACCATGAGCACATAATGGTGTAAACATTGTACCCTGAAGGGGGTGCAGTGTTTCAGCATGATAATGCACCAATACATACAACAAGACTTGTGACAGAATAGTTTGATGAACATGGTTTTATGGTTTTATGAACATCTCCAATTTGAACATCTCCCATGGGCTGCACAGTCACCAGATCTACATAGTTTTAGTCACTTTGGGGTATTTTGTAGGAACAAGTCAGAAAATGTTTTCTCCACCAGCATCACATGGTGGCCTGAACACTGTTCTGGAAGAGAAATGGCTCAAAATCCCTCTGGCCTCAGTGAAGGGCTTTATCTCTCATTCACAAGATGAATTGATGCTGTATTGGCTGCAAAAGGAGGCCCTCCACCATACTAATAAATTATTGTGGTTTCAGTTTCGTTGTACAACCCCTGAATAATATAATATAATATAATATAAAGTCATTTATTCATAATCTTCCATTTCCAAAGTGACGAATAAACCAGAATTATTGTTTAACATCTGTTTTAGTTATTTGAAGAAATTTTTACACAAAATTGAATTAAAAATGCAAATAACTTTCAATTTTATTTAAGCACATTTAATATTTTATAAATTAGAACAAGACTCAATTTACGTAAATATAAATAAAATAATGTATTTTAATCATTTTCTTTCAAATAAATGTCAGCTGGTTTGATATATAGCATTCACACATTTGTAAGTGTGACATAAGTGTCCACATACTTTTAGGGCCTAAAAAAAATAAAATTATTTAGCTTTTTTAGTCATGAAACAATGTCAAAGTGCTTTAGCATATGTGATGTGTGACATTCTGGGACCTCTTCATCATGCAATTAAAGAAGTTTATAGATGTTTATGAAAGTGTGTGTGTGTGTGATTCCAGGTCAGATAGTGGGGATGGAGAACCATTTCCTGTCAGTGACTCGCTAAATGCAGCTTGCAGAGGGAGCACAGAACCCAGCGGCCAAGGTGAGTCATGCACACAAACACATATACACTTTCTGTCTTCCTCTCATTTTTCTTTGACTTATATATCCACATTTATATTAATACAAACAGCTTGAAAAAGCATTTGTTGTCAATTCGATCGAAACGGATCTTAATACCTGGGACCCAAACCCTCAGTTTTTAATTTAATGGTGTCTATGTTTTGGTTATACATTTGAAACAGTGTGACAGTTACATTCACTGCATAGATTTCCACTGCAACATGTTTTTCATTCATTTTTACAAACTAACAGATAAGATCAAATTGTTTTTCATGGTAATCAACCGCTTGCCTTTGGTTGAAAATCAAATAAGAGTCATATTTAGATGTCTATAAACATACTGTCTCACGTGTGCCTCCGCAGGCTCTCTGGGCTTTGGACTCACAGAGCACGCCTACAACAAAACGGATCACTTCCTGTCCTCTTACCCATGGTTCCATGGACCCATATCACGAGTGCGGGCTGCCTACCTTGTACAGCATGCTGGGGTCAGCGGTCATGGGAACTTCCTGGTGAGACAGAGCGAGACACGGAGAGGGGACTATGTCCTCACGTTTAACTACCAGGGCAGAGCAAAGGTAATGAACTCAAACATCATCATTATCATGAATATTATTTTTATTAGGGATGTACAGTATATCAGTGACCAAATGAGTATTGCTCAGTTTTTTTTTAAATGTATTATTATTATTATATATATTATATTTTAGAATTTATTTTAAAGGCATCCTGTTTAGGCTACTACTGGAAGAAAATTATATCAGGGCTTATTTTGTCCTATTCAGTCATTATAATGTTTTTTGGATAGTTTTAAAAGCATTAAAAAATTCGTAATCTTTTTTTTTTTTTTTAACTGTACATTATACGGTTTTATTACAAAAACATGCACACACACTCAAAAAAGCCAGAAAATGTTTATTTAATTTATTTTATAAAACTATCCCACAATGCAGTGCTCAACTTAATCTTCCATTATCTGTTTCATTATTATTAGACATTTGACACAAAATTTTAATAAAAATGCAAAATAACTTCCTTTCTATTTAAGTGCATTTATTATCTTATTAATTAAAATAGTTATATTTGCTTAAATATAAATACATTGAAATAATGTATTTTAAAATAATTAAAATAACACATTTTATATTTTATCACTATTCACATCAATATTACTGTTGCTCATTTTTTTCTGTTTATGTCTGTATTTATATTACATTTTCCTTTGTTTTTCTTCCTTTGCAGCATTTGCGTCTATCTTTAACCGAATGGGGTCAGTGTCGTGTGCAGCACCTGCGTTTCCCATCAGTCATGGACATGCTGAGTCACTTCCGCAACTGTCCGATCCCACTGGAATGCGGCGCCGCATGTGACGTTATGTTGGCCAGTTATGTGCGGGTAAACCCTACTCACACAGGTAAAACTAGAAAAATGTATACATATAAATATAAATAGCACAGCTTTTTACCCGGGGTTATGAATCCCTGCTCCTGAGTGTGAAAAGATGTTAGAATGTTATGACTAGATGCTTAGCAACTGACAACCAGTCACGTGCTTTGGACCGTCACAGAAACACACAGCAACTGTTAAATGGCGACAGAAAACATGTCAATTGGCGTGAAGAAGAGGCCGTTTCATTCTTATCTTTATAGTCCGAAAAGTCCATTCAGTATAAACTTGGTAGTACAGTCTGCTAGGGGTGCAATGTGACCCATACGGACCCACGGTTCAGCACACGTGATTCACGCATGAGTGAAATTTTTATCATTTGCATGTTTTTTTGTTGTTTTTTTCAATCGATTTTAAACCATTCAAGCGCAAGAAGAGGCAAAAGAGAATTGATCCTGCGCGTACGAAGTGTGCCGCACAAGTCCTAAAAAAAGTAAAGCTTCGATCGCCCCCAAGTGGCTGGTCCCAGTATAGGTCAATCCCACCCTCTCCATGTAATCTTATGGGACATGAGACAAACTAAACAATCAAATTACTAGGGCTGGGATAATACCATCGATGCATCGCGACTCGTGGATCCTTTCTGATCTTTTCCAAATGAGTCGCAAATCGATTCTGAGCTTAGTTTTTAACAGCAGATGGCGCTCTAAGCTATTTTTAACAGCATGCTCAAATGCTCACGGAGAAGAGCGCTCATGCGTCTGGCTGAGTCTGAGAATGTATTTGCACCTCAGTATGCTTTTATGGGGTGAGATTAATGTAAACAGCCCACTGCAAACACCCTTGTAATTCGCTTCAACCTTTTTGAACTTTTTGAATGATTATTCTATAGAAGGTTCAAGTGGTGTGTGTAATGTTAAAATACCCATCTCAGTAAGTATTCTCAGTAAACACAGTCAGTTATGTCTTAAGTGAACGTAAACCGTTTAGAAAGAAATCAGATGTGTATCATTATATTGAATCTGTTCATTCAGTCTTAAAGTGACAGCAGCCTATAAAAATCTGCCGCTGTCTGTCATTAATGTTAATAAAACAACAAAACACATCTTGAACAAAGATTAATCTATTATGTAATCCATACAGTGAACACTATAGTGTTACTTTACATTTAATGATTACATTTCTGTACCTTAATACTACTGTTAGACCTTACTTTATTTGTAAATTTGTTGTATTGTATTTATCTATGCTTGTAATTTGTGTATTTGTTCTTATTTTTTTACTGTCTGTTCACTTATGTTTAATAATGTTTAATTATTAAAATCTAGATTTTTGCTGTGGTATCTTAAGTACTTAAAGTGTACTTAAAGTGTACTTAAAGTACAGGTCGCGCACTGCTCTCCTCCAATCAATAACACAGACGCCACAAATATGCAAATAAAGACGTTAACCCAGGGTTTAGGATTGTAGTGAGAAATGTCAGTTTATGTGAATGCCTAGGATTAATTGTTAACCCCGGGTAAATTGTGCATTGTGAAATATGAAGCAAGATGACGCAGGATTTTGTTTACCCAGGGTTCACAATGACTCATATTTCTTGTTCTGATGGCTTAATGCAAGCAATATAACACATTTGGAGGGAAAAAGGCATCTTTTTGCACATACATAAATTGTTGCTTGAGTCGCAACAGATGTTTTTTTAGACTACTTGATTTGAAACACTTCTTCAGTCATTTTTACAGTTTGATGTAAACCATCTGATGTTGCAGATCGTAATAGTTATCGGCCAACTGGCAAGTAACTGTGTTTGATTTAGTCACCAAAGCCATTTTTTTCACACATTTGGTGCTTGGCAAGAATTAATGTTGGACTTTGTGTGTAAACCACATTAAATAGCATAATAAAAATGTATAAATAATCTTTGACTAGTTTATGATCATACACTTTTTAAGCAGTGTCAGTAACAAAGGCAATTTTTATTGCACTGTTAAAATATAATATAGCAGTGGTTCCCAACCTTTTTTACGCCAAGGCCCACCTCCTCTCTGAATCAATACTTTTTTTTTTTTTTATTCACAAAAACATTTGTATTTTAGTGTTATTACTTTTCAACCCCATGTTATTATTTCTTTAAAGAAGAGACTCAGGATAGATTTAAACGTTCAGTGTTCTGTTTTGCAAACTTTGCAGACATTCTTTACAACTTAAAAGTACTTACTCTGCTCGGTAATACAGTAACTTGAATAAGCACAAGTGAACCTGCAATACCAAACAAGACCACAGGAAGATACCAAAGGACTAGATTTAAAAACTATGCGGATCCATTCAAAATTATTGACATATAACACATATAACACCACTGATCCTCTCAAACTTCTTCAAAACACGCTAGTTCGGCAAGCATCCGTTATATAACACTCACAGTACATTAATTTTGACAACTACGCGAATATATTGAACTGTGTTCATGCAGAAATACGATGTTATAGCGATCAGTAAGTCGAGAGCACACGTACGGTTTGTTAGCGCATCAATAATTGCGGACTCGCGCATACTTATATGACTCCTGTATGTCACTGTAATCGTCTTTACCTTCATTACAATCGTAATCCATCAAAACCTTTTTAGCGACACTGGTTTTCTTTTTCCAACTGAGAGAGTTTGCATTTTGAGCCACCGTTCAGTCTGTATTTCACAGCAGCACGATGAGAAACAGACTGGGCTGAACCAAAACAACGACTATGTATGAGAGAGGTGGTGCCTTGTTTTAAATGTATTTTTTTAATAATTTAATTTAATTTATTAAATGTAATGTATTAATAATTAAATTAATGAATTATATTAATATATTTAAACTAATTTTAATTTATCTCACGGCCCACCTGGAGGATCACTGAGGCCCCCAAGTGGGCCGTGGCCCACAGGTTGGGAACCACTGTAATATAGAATAGTATATAATAAAAATAAAATAAAATATTACATTGCAGTTATTGATCTGGAAATGTTTGGGCAGCTGAAAACATGCATGCAATTTCTTTTTTGTCTCTGTCTGTCACACACACACACTCAAAGCTCAGCAGGAGCGTTTCCCTCTTGTGCTTTGTGGTTTAGTTGGGTTTTAGTAGTTCTGAGAGACCTGATACAAGGAAACATGCACTCTCTCAAACACACAAACACATATGCATCCATACACTTTAATGCATATCATCACAACTACAGACTAACCTGCCATCAAGTCTCTGTTTCCTGCTGTTCCACCCTCACAAGCTGTCATAATGTGGTCAAACACACACATACAAAGCCTAATACTGTTTTAACACACATTTACTAACATGCTCTATTTTGTGCACACACTTCTATACACTCAAACACACACACACTCTTACTGTTAATACTTGCAGAGGATGCAGATTGTACATTGTACATGTGAAGACGATGCCCTCTATGGGATACAGGCAGTATTGTATGGTTATTGAGGAAATAATATAGTAAAATACTTTAAAAAATATAGTCAAACCTAGTCAATAATTTATTTATGTGCATAATTGTAGTATACAATTGAACTGTATCTAAGTCCACACATACCGCTTAGAAATAAGGCCAAAAAGTTCTATCTTGGTCTCATCAGACCAGAGAATCTTATTTCTCACCATCTTGGAGTCCATTCAAAAGATTGGAGTCGGTAAGATTTTTTCATATTTTTTAAAAAAGTCTCTTAGTCTCTTATGTTCACCAAGGCTACATTTGTTTGATCAAAAAAAAGAAAAAAGTATGTATATATATATATATATAGTGGGTACGGAAAGTATTCAGACCCCCTTAAATTTTTCACTCTTTGTTATATTGCAGCCATTTGCTAAAATCATTTAAGTTCATTTTTTTCCTCATTAATGTACACACAGCACCCCATATTGACAGAAAAACACAAAATTGTTGACATTTTTGCAGATTTATTAAAAAAGAAAAACTGAAATATCACATGGTCCTAAGTATTCAGACCCTTTGCTCAGTCTTTAGTAGAAGCACCCTTTTTATCTAATACAGCCATGAGTCTTTTTGGGAAAGATGCAACAAGTTTTTCACACCTGGATTTGGGGATCCTCTGCCATTCCTCCTTGCAGATCCTCTCCAGTTCTGTCAGGTTGGATGGTAAACGTTGGTGGACAGCCATTTTTAGGTCTCTCCAGAGATGCTCAATTGGGTTTAAGTCAGGGCTCTGGCTGGGCCATTCAAGAACAGTCACGGAGTTGTTGTGAAGCCACTCCTTCGTTATTTTAGCTGTGTGCTTAGGGTCATTGTCTTGTTGGAAGGTAAACCTTCGGCCCAGTCTGAGGTCCTGAGCACTCTGGAGAAGGTTTTCGTCCAGGATATCCCTGTACTTGGCCACATTCATCTTTCCCTCGATTGCAACCAGTCGTCCTGTCCCTGCAGCTGAAAAACACCCCCACAGCATGATGCTGCCACCACCATGCTTCACTGTTGGGACTGTATTGGAGAGGGCGATGAGCAGTGCCTGGTTTTCTCCACACATACCGCTTAGAAATAAGGCCAAAAAGTTCTATCTTGGTCTCATCAGACCAGAGAATCTTATTTCTCACCATCTTGGAGTCCTTCAGGTGTTTTTTAGCAAACTCCATGCGGGCTTCCATGTGTCTTGCACTGAGGAGAGGCTTCCGTCGGGCCACTCTGCCATAAAGCCCCGACTGGTGGAGGGCTGCAGTGATGGTTGACTTTCTACAACTTTCTCCCATCTCCCGACTGCATCTCTGGAGCTCAGCCACAGTGATCTTTGGGTTCTTCTTTACCTCTCTCACCAAGGCTCTTCTCCCCCGATAGCTCAGTTTGACCGGACGGCCAGCTCTAGGAAGGGTTCTGGTCGTCCCAAACGTCTTCCATTTAAGGATTATGAAGGCCACTGTGCTCTTAGGAACCTTAAGTGCAGCAGAAATTTTATTTGTAACCTTGGCCAGATCTGTACTTTGCCACAATTCTGTCTCTGAGCTCTTCAGGCAGTTCCTTTGACCTCATGATTCTCATTTGCTCTGACATGCACTGTGAGCTGTAAGGTCTTATATAGACAGGTGTGTGGCTTTCCTAATCAAGTTCAATCAGTATAATCAAACACAGCTGGACTCAAATGAAGGTATAGAACCATCTCAAGGATGATGAGAAGAAATGGACAGCACCTGAGTTAAATATATGAGTGTCACAGCAAAGGGTCTGAATACTTAGGACCATGTGATATTTCAGTTTTTCTTTTTTAATAAATCTGCAAAAATGTCAACAATTCTGTGTTTTTCTGTCAATATGGGGTGCTGTGTGTACATTCATCAGGAAAAAGAATAAACTTAAATGATTTTAGCAAATGGCTGCAATATAACAAAGAGTGAAAAATTTAAGGGGGTCTGAATACTTTCCGTACCCACTGTATATATATTAAAGTATTTGTTTTTCCCGTGATGCAAAGCTGAATTTTCAGCATTATTCCAGTCTTCAGTGTCACATGATCCTTCAGAAGTCATTCTAATATGCTGAGCATAGCTGCTCATGAAACATTTTTTAATATTATCGGGTTGAAAACAGTAATATTTTTTTGGAAACCGTGATACATTTGTTCAGGATTTGTTGATGAATTGAATAGAAAGTTCAAAAGTACATAATTTATTTGAAATAGAAATCTTTTGTAAAATTATATATGTCTTTACTGTCACACATGATCAAATTAATGTATCCTTGCTAAATGTATTACTTTGTCCCGTGTATCTGACAGTTTAAGTGCAATAAGATGTGTAAGAGAAATCCGTTTAATACTGACAGACAGCTTTCTGTGCGCGTGCCAAGTGTAAACTGTTTAAACACATGCAAATAATTAACTTTCATAATGACAAAGAACTGCAATGTCACGCAAGCGTGACCACGATAGAGATAATCATCAAAACCAAACACAGATGTTTTGTTAGTTTTTAGCAGAGTATTCGAGGCACGGGCTGTACAGACTCTGCCCTCTTTTGGAAGCAGCAGCTCATTTGCATTTAAAGACACATGCACGAAAACCACATTTTTCCTCCCACTCAAAATGGGCATTTACAACAAGCTATAATAAATGATCTGTGGGGTATTTTGAGCTGAAAATTTACAGACACAATCTGGGGACATCAGAGACTTATATTACATCTTGTAAAAAAAGCATAATAGGTCCCTTTTAAACAAAATATTTAACAAAAGTAATATGTGTTATTTAGAGATGTTCAGCTTTTTGTAAATGTCATTCACATTCAGCTGATGAAGTGTGTTCTCTGTTCTCTCTAGGTCAGAGTTCGGCTCATGGCTCTCCGGTGTTGGTGCCCTTCTCTCGCTGGAGCTCAGAGCCGAGTCTGGCTCACTATAGTCCAGATTCATGCCCTCACTCCAGCCCTGCCATGGCCCAGTCGTGTTTGCCTCCATCAGCATTAGCTACGCACCGCATGCCCCCTTCCCTTGCAGATCGGCCCGTTCCCGTACCCCTGCGCCGGAGCGAGTCGGTGGGCCGCAGAAACTTGCTCCGCCACCCCAACCCGCTGCCACCCCTACTGCCCAACCGGGACTCTGACTATGAACTAGAGCCGCTCGACAGGGGGCGCAAGAGAGCAATCGACAACCAGTACATGTTCTTCTGACAGAAACGGGATGAAAAAGTAAACAAAAGAAGTCGCAGATGAAAGATGCTCCAGAATTCCCGCCCGGATAGAGAGCATTCGGCAGACAAACAGGAAAGAGTTGTGCACAAGACTCGGGGTAACCGTGCGATGCACATGTGTCTGAACGATACTGCCAGAGCCCTGACACCTAACCATGACAGCTGTCTACCTTGTGAATGTATTATACAGATGTTTCACTTTCAAATCTGTGTGTATTGTAGAACAACTAAAGTAGGAAGGAGAAGCAGACAGCTGCTCATGGGGATACAGAGGATTTGTTGGAGATAGTGGAATGCGAATGTTTCACAATGGCTAGTCAGTAAGTTGAACACAAACCAAGTGTCTATTCAAACATGTCTGTGTCTACACTGGAAGTGGCCGACATTGCGACAGCTTGAGGTCATCTACACTGGAAGCGTTCACAGACCATTCAGCTGCAAGCTTAAGACTAGACTTAAGCGATTAGTAAAATGACAATAAAATCAGCTGAAAAAAAAATCAAACATTTTCAACAGAGATCTGTTATAAAGTTGATTTTGCGTGTGATAATATTATACTTAATTTTATATATGTTAGTATTCTTACAACTGCAGATGCATATGGTTAAATAAATAAAAAATTATTAAAATTAGCACATCAGACCAGAAACATCTAGAGATGGCTTTGATATAACGGTCAGAAGTTATTTTAACATGTAAAGAATACAATTTATAGATTTTAAATAAAATCACATCATTTTAGATGTGGCTGGAGTAGTCAGAAATAGAAATGGAGAAACGGGGCATCCGCATCAAGTGCTTACAGTGTAGACAGCTCTGTTCATTTTAACCGGAACGATTTAGTTTTGCTGTGTTGCCACGTGGCGCACATGTCCGATGTAGATACTGTGTTAAACATTTAAAAGATCCAATAGTTTAGTCTGGCTACACGCATACACACACACTTATTCAGATTGTTTAATTCATGTTCAGTTGTAGTAATACACAGGTTTCTATATGTTTAGTGTATTAGAAGACCATAGAAGTACATTTTGGTCGCATAGCTGAGGCCTAGATGTAGTACGTCTCTCAACATGTCATCTTGGATTCTAGAGGTTTACAATTTAACTGACCAAAGAGTAAAATTAACCAAATCAATCCAGCAATAATTAGAATTATAGGCAATAAGTTTTTTTTTTTTTAAGCCTAAATTGTCATATTTTATAAATTAATTTGTTTTAACCTGTGAATTCATTCTTTCTATCTATTTTAACACATTTTAACCCTCATGTGTTTCATGGCTTCATAAGCTGTGGAAATACTACTTTTAAACTAACAGCTACCAAATCTGACACCATAAATAGATTTTAAGCTATTTGTCTGTCATTTTTCAGTAAATGCAAAAAAAAAAAAAAAAAAAAAACATTGCTCGATGTTTTCAGAGCTTGTTCTCCTTTGTGTCTCTTTGAATCATTGTGAATGTTTTTTTTGTGGCTTAACACTACCACAGTAGTCAAATCTGTAGTGCAGATACCCAAATCACTTTATATTTCATTCATACATAATTTGGCAAATCTCACATTTCACCCCAAGTCAAAAAAAAAAAAAAACTGTGTGTATGTATATATATATATATATATATATATATATAAAATATATGTTTGTGTGTGTGTGTGTGTGCGCGTGTGTACCTGATAAACCAACGCCATCTCATGACCAGTTAGTATTTTATGAGGTGGCTAATTTGACTAAACGTGTGGCGTGACAGCACCATGGTTTGTCAGACAAAGCAACAGTAACTAAGGGGGGCGGGTAATTCTGACTTTATACCATGCAATTCTGACTTTATATCGCGCACTGCTCATTCGCAAAGACCCGCCTCCTTTAGTTACTGTTGCTATGTCCGACAAGCCATGCCGCTCTCACGCAGTGAAAAAAAACATCGCAGAGCAAAGATGACACTGGCAACGTATCGACAGACAAGACAGAGCAGGTTACTTTTGATATGAAACAAAGTCTCAAATTTTGTAATTTTTAAAGAAATTTAATAAATACCGTGTTGTGGCTCTTTAATGTGTCGTGACAGATTGATGGATGTATGTATGAATGTATGTGTGCATAATAATATATTTACTAATATATCATATTTTTTACTATATTTATTTAAAAAATTGTAATTATATTTTTCATAAAATTAAGAAAATTAGGCCTGATTTTTTTTTAAGAGCATTATTTGTACTACAGTAATTTTATACAATATTACAATAAAAAAAATAATGTGCAGTTTTTCTTCTGGTTGTGGGGTGAAATATGACTGACATTTTACAGACAGGTTTTGTGAGATTCATGCCGTTCACAAATCCGATTAATCAATTATTAAATAAATTAATGGTGCAAAGCAAGAAACCTTTCTATACTCTCTCCTTCTCATCTGCTTTGCTGCAGAATTTGGTCTCTGCTACAGTACGTCCTGTTCCTGCTACTCTTCTTCAGCCGTTGTTTCTATGTTTTTTGTTACAAACCTCATACCACAAAGAACTGTTTCACACTCAAAGAGTAGGCGACCATTCTACACTCTATATTTTTTAACATGATATGAATGAAAGAAAGCGTGAACTGTACCTGTGTATCACTACCTCGCATTGCATTGTGGACTGTGTGTTCCAGGTGGACTGTTCTTTTTTTATGATTGGACGGTGTCAAAGCAGCATTGAGCAGATGGAGTTAGACTATTCAATTACTTGTGTCATTGACATGCATGTCCACTAATAAGTGATGTGCTCAATTCAATCAGCAGAGTATTGTTTAAATGACTATGCTGCTTTGCAAATGACCCAGAATGTCCTGTTGTAATTAGAAAACACTTGTTTTTATGCAATTACGTTTCTAACATGATTTTTAATGTGTACAGATTAAATTTCTTATTGCTGACTTTATCAGAAAAACAACCGCTGCGTTGTCTGGTAATGAATTGCTTACTCCAAATGTAGTTCTCAACGGGCCATATTGACAAAGTACCGCTCTGAGTTATTTGCGCTGTTGTATAATGTGATTGAAATGGGAAGATCTGAAACTGAAGCTGTGCTGTGTACTTTGAGACACTTTGTACATATAGTCCCTGAACTGCACCACTTTGCTTTATAGTTGCAAATGAACCCCTTCTGAGGTCCCTCAAAGTTGAACTGATGAATGTATGTCTTCTCTCTCTATACTGTTGTTACTATGAGACTTATAAGAGCACTGTAAACCCCTGGGCTTTAACCTCAGCTAGTTTAACCACTCCACCATGGCTTTCTGATCAAACTTTTCAGTTACTTTCTATGTAGCAATATGCATATTAAATTATATCAACTGTATATTTGATCTTTTTTTAGGAAAAAAAAAATAAAGTTAATATTTCAATCAAGTATTTTTGCTTCTTTATGATGGGTATATTGAACAGAATATAAGAAATATTGTTTTAAGCACATAATATTAATTTCATAATTCTTGAGATTGCATGTAAAACTTTACTAATTTACTTTCTAATTTGTGTCAGAGGTTAATTCTTAAATAAAGTCATTTCATTTTGGAAAGCATTAATATTTTGCATTAAAACCTTCTGCTAAATAACTACATGTAAATGTACTATGGTTATGTTTGATTAACAACAAACATAACCATTTTTTAGGTATCTAAAAAAGTATATATATACAGTATATTGGTTCAATGTCAGAGTTGGAAACGTTTTGAAAAAAATGTCTTTTTCCACTTTTTTTGTATATATGCTTCTTGTATAATATCCAAGGTACACATTTCTAGTAATTGTACAGTTAATTCTTGTTGTATTTTCAGAAAGTTTTGGAATATTTTTCCTCTCCCCAAATTTGTTACTACCGAAACACAATAATAAATAATTTAATCAGAAGAGTTACACTGACCTAAGATTTTGTTTACATCTACCTTGTAAATATATATATATACAGTGGTGGTCAGAATTATTGGCACCCTTGGTAAATATGATCAAAGATGACTAAAAATAAATCTGCATTGTTTATCCTTTTGATCATTAATTCATAAAATTAGCAAAAATATAACTTTTCATTGAAGGAAATGAATTGAAAGTTGGGGGGGAAATCACTTAATGAAATAAATGTTTTTCTCCAAAACATGTTGGCCACAATTATTGGCACCCTTTTATTCAATACTTTTTGCAACCTCCTTTTGCCAAGATAACAGCTCTGAGTCTTCTCCTATAATGCCTGATGAGTTTGGAGAACACTTGACAAGAGATCAGAGACCATTCCTTCATGCAGAATCTCTCCAGATCCTTCCGATTCAGTTCACTCCACTTATTTTCTTTAGGGTTCAGGTCAGGGGACTAGGATGGTCATGGCAGAAGCTTCATTTTGTGCTCAGTGACACATTTTTGTGTTGGTTTTGATGTTTGTTTTGGATCATTGTCCTGATGGAAGATCCAACCACGGACCATTATTGGATTTCTAGCAGAAGCGGTCAGGTTTTGATTTTTTATCTGTTGGTATTTGATAGAATCCATGATACCATGTATCTGAACAAGATGTCCAGGACCTCCAGCAGAAAAATAGGGCCACAACATGAAAGATCCAGCAGTATATTTAACCGTGGGCATGGGGTACTTTTTATTTGTGTGTGCACCAAACCCATCTGGTGGGTTTGCTGCCAAAAAAGCTCTTTTTTTTTTAGTTTCATCTGACCATAGAAGCCAGTCCCGTTTGAAGTTCCAGTCGTGTCTGACAACTGAATGTGCTGGAGATTGTTTCTGGATGAGAGAAGAGGACTTTTCTTGAAACCCTCCTGAACAGCTTATGGGGATGTAGGTTTTTTTAGGCTTTCCGAGACTCAAGACTCAACTAATCTCTGCAATTCTCCAGCTGTGATCCTTGGAGAGTCTTTAGCCACTCAAACTCTCTTCCTCACCGCGCATTAGGACGATTTAGACACACATCCTCTTCTAGGCATCTCATCTTTAGTTGATTGGAACTTCTTAATTATTGCCCTGATAGTGGAAATGGGGATTTTCAATGCTTTAGCTATTTTCTTACAGCCATTTTCTATTTTGTGAATCTCAACAATCTTTTGCTGCCCATCAGAACTATATTCTTTGGTTTTACTCATTGTAAACATGAATGGGATGTAAACATGAATGGGAATATATTTCAGAGATATTTTACTCATAAGAAAATTTTAGTGGTGGCAATAATTGTGGCCAATGTGTTTTGGAGAAAAACATTTATTTCATAATGTGATTTTCCCCCACTTTCAATTCTTTTCCTTCAATGAAAGGTTAGATTTTTGCTAATTTTATGAATTAAAGATCAAAAAGATAAACAACAGATTTATTTTTACAGTCATCTTTGATTATATTTACCAAGGGTGCCAATAATTCTGACCACCACTGTATATATATATATAGCTTTTTTTTTTTTCTTTTTTTTTAAAGCTGAATCAATATAAGTTACAATTTTAACAATATTTCAAGTGTAATTTATGAGATTTGTTGTATTTTAATAACCATTTAAATTTAGTTTAAACACGCTTACATTTTTTTACATTACACGCATACACGCTACACATCCAACAAGAGAATTCACTTTCTGGAAGTGCTCCCCCTTGCTCCCCAGATAGGTCAATTCCCTCCCCTTGGCATTTTTCTTTTTTTTCCCCTTTTTCCTGTTTTTACATTTTTACTTTATTCTACTTTATTTTATTTTAATTTGTTCTCTTCCTCTCTTGAATTATTTTTACTTTGGAAATTCCTTCCTTTTGATTACTTACTGTCTATTTTATTCACATCTATTTCTTTATCCTATTTTATTTACGGGTGATAGCATTCTCACACCCAAGCCTCCCTTATTTTATACACCTAGTTAAATTTAATTAAACAAAGTTTAATTGAAATTTAAAATTAAGTTTGGTGTCATCAGTTGGCATTTGCTCATTAAGGAGCACTCCCCCTTGGGGGCATTCTCAAATAGGGAAGGTTTTCTCCTCTCTTTTCCTCCCATTCTCTTATTCTATACACTTAACAGAGTTTAATTTAAATTTGAATTAAGGGCCTCTGAACTGTTTTTGCTTTGCTTTAATGTTCATCCCTGTTCTGCCCCCTCTAGTGCTCGGTAGTGAGTCGGTGATCCGGTGCTTGCTGTGTGTGGACATTTCTGACCTCGTACCACAGGCAACACGCAGGACGTCAGGTGCAGGGAGGCAACGAGTCCAGGCTGACAACAAGGGCAGTTTTGTTTAATTTCCCTGATTAGGCTTCTGCACGACGGAACCACTCGTTTGGAGTAACTGCCCGTTGAGGGGACAGACTCTGGGTTCAGGGAAAACTCAATTTTGATGCGTCAGTCTGGCCATTGGCAAAAACACTACCAATTGTGCTAAAAGTCACTGTTTGAGTGGTTGCATTGTGGTACAAAGGGTACAGGGTGCCCAGGGACACCGCAGTCGAGTGTAAGAGCGCCTAGGAAAAGTTGACGCTGCCACTGAGTCCTATCCTAAGCAATCACAATTCACCCAGGCCTAGAGTAATGACATATAGTCCACTCACTTATGAAAAGCCCCAGAATATTAGATATTCTCTGATCATTTAAGTGTTTGGCCAAACCCCTTTTACTCCATACCATCTCCTTAGGTTTGATAACTCAACAGCGCCCTCATCAGGCCTGCCATAAACCCAACTGTGGTAATAAGTTTAAGCTCCTTAACTCCCCTCTATCTCTTTCTGCTCTTATCTCACTTTTGTTTTAGTTACTCGTTAATCATTTCTATTTTGTCCTGGTCTATTTGCTTCTCAGTTGTGTTTTGTTTCACGTAAAAGCAGTACCTGTGAGAGCCATCACAGAAGCTGAATAATAGATAAACGACCCGAGCAGCCAGAGTCAGTAGAGGACCAACTGAGCTACCGCCTGTCAAAATCTTTATTTAGATCTGGCACTCATCCACAGAAATTGGCCCTAGTGGTCATTCCTGACTATCGACAATAAGTGTCTGGCCTACATTCCACTAATTGTCTGCACCAAATCATGTATTATCGTAACTCGTTAATCCTGCACAGGCTTGCATTGGTTCTGTTTGTGCTGTCTTCGGAGCACATAACGAGCCAGGAATGGAGGAAGATTTCAACTTCAAAACTCTGTTTCTCCGAAATCTGCACCCTGCGGTGAGTCGTCATCATCTGGGAGTTTTGGCTTGCCCATGCAGTATGTCTACTCAGCAGTTGCAAGACTTTGCCCACTAGGCTTATTCTAAGTGAAAGGCTGCATTGGAAAAGACTGTAGAAAATCCAACCATTTATCCAGTCTCTGATCACTGCCCAGAACTGACCCTAGCCATTACTGTGGAAAATGATGTGAGAATTGAAGCCCTGGTAGACACCGGAGCAGATCTCACTCTTATGTCATCTGACCTTTTTGAAAGACTCAGAGCCGAAGCTAAGAGACAAAACAGAACTCTCAAATCACAAAGATGTGAGCTAAATGTGCAGTTGTACAGCCAAAATGAGGTCCAACTTGAACAAATAGCTCCCATCCACCTCACAATCGATCCAATAAGCTTGGTACATCCTGTGTACATATCACAAATGGACACGTTTCCCCCTCTCATCGGCAAAGGCCTGCTAGACCGCTTTGAGCCCTTATTGGACTCCAGACAGCTGAAAATCTGGTCTCAAGTGCGAGAACTCTCGTCCGGCAACCATGATGACTGCCAAGGGCATCTGCGCTTCGAACTTGAAATGGAACGACCGGTGTCTAACCCATTACTTGTCCTTCCGGACATATCGCATAATGTCTACATTGGAGCAGACCTCCTGATTCGCCTCAAAGCTCATGTGGACATTATTAATGAGGTGGTGTGGGCCCCTATGACTTAACAGCCCCCTGTTGTGTCTGCCAACACTGAAAACTTCCTGTCAGGCCAGACCCTTCCAGATGTCTGCATACTGGTCAACGAACAAGAAGCTGTTGTACCAGCTTACACCAAAGGGGTCGCTGTTCGGCTCAACATGGTCAAACCCTAAACAACACGCTGGGTTTCTTCCAACTTTCAACCGAAGGCGTGGAATTTGGACTCATTTTGGAAGCCACACCCTTCACTGAAGTGTCACCCCATGTAGTCTACACCTTGTTTAACAACTGCACGGCCACAGACATCATAATTCCCAAGGCCTACTGTCTGGGATGGCTAGTGAGTCACGACTTCCATGACTTTGAACTTATGTTACCAGTCATTGGCTCAATCCCCTCTGCAATGATCCCGGAAGGGAGCTCAGACAATACAGTACCCACGGCACCCTTCAAGATCATCTCCATAACTTCCGTCATGCCGGTAGCCACAGAACAGGTGTGCAGAATGGAGCTGATGGAGGACCAACACCTTGCAGTATACACAGTCTCTAACCAGCCTGTCTGCGAAACTCACGAAAGTGCTGCACCTCTGACTGCCCACATGACAAGTGACACCACAACGGAGGAGCCATTTCCAGGATTTGAGACTCAAGTCCAACAAATTCTGAAAGAGGCAGATGCTCTAAAGAACGACGCAGATCATCAAAAACTCAGACAGGTCCTGTACAAGTTCAAAGCGTCATTTGCAAAAGACTCTTTAGACTGTGGCCTCTCTAACCTCCACATGGTACGTATTTCAACACACCCAAATGCTCCTCCCACCTTCGTCAGGCAATACAAAATTCCCATCGCCTCACACGAACCAGTGCAGGAAATTATTCACTCCATGCTAGACAAAGGTGTCATTCGTCCGACCCACCATCAACTACAGGAAGTTGAACCAGCAAGTGCCACTGTCACGATGGCCCATGACACAGCTGGAGCAGGAAATATTCAGAATCAAAGGAGCTGCTATCTTCTCTACACTTGATGTGGCTTCAGGATTCTGGACCATACCCGTACAAAAGATAAACACAAGCTGGCCTTCACTTTTGGCAACCGACAATACACTTTCAGCTATGCCAACTCACCAGCTGAGTTCAACATCTTCCTGAACAAAGCATGTACAGCTCCATTTCTGGCTTACCCTGAGCCACAGAAGGAGTTCTACCTGGAAGCGGGATTCTCCAATGACTGCCTGAGTGCTGGTTTTTACCAACGGTATGACCAAGACAAAAGAGTTGTAGCATATGCCAGCAAGACACTTCTGTCACCAGAGTGTAAATACTCAGACTGTGAAAAGGCTTTGTTCTGCACTGTATGGGCCATCCAAAGATTCTCCAACTGCATCGGAGCGCAAAAGGTTATCATAGAGACCTGCCACCAGCCTGTCAGGTTCCTCAACAGCCAACGCATCCGAGATGGCGTAGCCACCAACTCACGCATAGCCACGTGGCTGATGGCCCTTCAGGGGCACAGCGTTGAGGCACGGTATGCCCAAAATCACAAGTCTGCACTGGGCAGCGACTTGGCTACTTGCCAAAACTGCTTTTATGACACACCAACTACGACGCTGGAGGTAGAAGTACCCCAGCAACAACAACCAACCTGTCACAGACACTTCGAAGAGAATGCGTGCCAAGGTATGCCTACTGCCTACGTCGATGGATGTTCCTACAACCAGGAGGGCATCCTAAAGGCAGGTGCAGAGGTGCTGTGGTTAAACGACCAACCTTGCCCACCACAACACTTCAGGTTGGGTCCCCAGTCATCGCAGTATGCTGAAGTAGCAATTATTCTCATAACCCGTCAAATTGCCTCGGCCCATAACATCAGAGAACTCCTCATTTGCACAGACTCAAACTATGCTAGACTCAGTTTCACATGCCAAAATGTCTTCAAGACCGCAAACAACAAGCCGGTCAAACACCAACACTTGTTCCAATCATGTGATGACATCACTCAAACACACGACATGATTGTTTACTGGAAAAAGGTGAAAGGACACTTAAAGCAACCAAGCCTTGACAAAGACTTGAATGACCAAACTGATGCCCTTGCCAAGACTGGCGCACTACAGGGTAATCTATGGTCACCCCCACCCCAGTCGCCCACCCTTAGTGTGGCAGCAATAACCCGCAGCCAGCGAACTGTGCCTGCAACAGTTCCCACCTCACAGCCACTGTCAATGGCTCCACAAATTTCCAACAATGATATAGCTGACCTCCAAACCTCCGACAACTCCATACAAGCTATATTAAACCACCTCTCAGACCCCTCCAACCACCCAATCATGGCATCTGATCCCACAGCGGCCCCTAACCTCAAACGACTGCATGAGATCAAACACATGCTGCGTGTGAATGAAAAAATTTTCTGGTATGCCCCTGATGACCTCACAGCGCCAAAGCTTGTAATGCCACAGTGCCAAAAGGGGGTCATGCTAATGTACGCCCACGACGCACGTGTGCCAGACACCGTGGTACCAGAGCCACTTATGAGACATTAAAACAAGTGGCGTACTGGCCCAGCATGCAGCAAGATGTGGCAGAGTATGTCAGAGGGTGTCTGGTTTGCTGTCAACTCCAACCGGCAAACCCAAATCATAGAGCTCCACTGCAACGCAGAGGAGTCACATTTCCATGGTCGGTCAACCAGAAAGACTGGGATGTAAAACTTCCTTTGGTGCTTATGGCCATCAGAGCCACCCCGCAGGAGTCAATTTGGGTGTCTCCCTTTGAACTAATGACGGGGCGGCAGATGACACTGCCGCTGCAACTGCTGTATCAACCGGGAGACTACAGCCTTGTCACAGCCTACACTACTCACCAGTACCTCGACAAGCTACACCCACAGCTGAGAAAACAACTCGTAACACAGAGTAAAACCCTGCAAACCATCGGCAAATCCTTGAAAGGCATTGTGGTGGTTCTCCTTACTCACAGTGTCCTGCTGAACCAAACTCAATGAAGCAACTGTTTTCCAAAATGGTGTGGCCCAAACTCAGCTGGTCACAACTCTGATGACAGACATGCTGCGGGAGGTGAGCTCCTCCATGGACAGCTAGCCTGGAGGATTCCCCCGTACCTTGTACCCCTTTGTACCTTGTACCCCTAAGACTTGTTCAAACTGTGCTGGACTCTGTTACCGTCAAACTCACTGACCCTGTTCCAACCCACCTCGCATACTCTCTGGGTAGTGCCATCCTACTGCACATCGATCCCGAGCAAAGTGAGGTGGCCTTCCTACTAAATCTACCCATCATTGAATCAGATAACATCTACAGACTCAAAGACATTGTCAATGTCGGGTTATGGCAAGGTAACACCCACATCAAAATATACACACCAGATGTGGCCCACCATGACAGCAACCAACAAAGACATTCACTACCGCTGCCCTAGCAAGCCTTTCCTCAGAGACAACATTGAAGGAATCTGCGTATGGCAGTCCATGGTCAGCAACTCACGCTGCCCTGCCGAGGCCAAGCCTCGCACCCAAGTCATAGGAACACGAGCCGAGATTGTGGGCAATCGATGGCTCGTCAACACCCCCACTCGCACGGCCACCCTGACCTACGATAAGTACGACACTGCTACTCGCGTCAGCCTGCCCAACCAAAGTATATGGACTCAGATACCCCCAGATACCATCCTCCACCTCGATGATCTGGCATTGTACCATCTTCCAAGCGAAGAGTACCAGTCAGAACTAGAAAACCCAGCCTTCTTCAAGAATCACAACCTCACCTTAGATCCAGAACTGGAACTGAGGATTGAGAAAGGGGGGTCCCAGCTAATCGACATTACTCTCATCAACACAGCCCTCCAAGCACTGTCCCGACCGCCTGTCCTGACCGGCTCACCTATAGCCCAGGCTTGGACTGCAGCCGACACAGCCCTCTGCCTCTCCATGGCAATTGGGGACACACTGACACTGGGCCTGGCCTTTGTCCTGTTCAAGAGGCTCAAAGGGATGCGAGAGTCCATGGACAAGTGCCTGCCTGCCTTCCCTTCCTCGAGGTTTCAAAAGGAAACTGAGGAGAGGAGGTACCAAGCTGGAAAATATGCCAAGCCTCATTGAGATGTAGGAGAAGTAGGAACCACCTGCTGCTTGACCATCATGAACCATTTACCATCTGACTTTTGTTACCGACCAACAAGGTCCACACGGGAACTTCGTCGGCCGAAAGGGGCACTGTAGCGTCTGTACAAGATCAGATCTTCCAGCCAACTTTAGAATCTTCAGAATGCTTTTAGCCTCCTGAACTGTGCGTGTAAATCATGAATCGGCTCCGGCAAGTCCGGGACCAATTGCCCCATTGGCACCTTTGTTACCTCATTGAAGAAAAACAGAAGATATTCTCACCAGCTCCAGGGACTTCAAAGAGTCACCCTGGTGGGGCTAAGGGCCATGTGGTCACAGACACCGGCCACAACCCCAATACACATCACACACACATACAGACACATACAAACACGCATGGAGATTGTATGTACATTTATCCTCCAAATATGACTGTGCCAAAGTGTACCTGTTGTTGTATTTCAAGTTGCATGTATGTATCCCTAGTATATAAGCTTAGCTATGACTGTAGTTGTATTAGTTTTATTCTAAACGATAAAATTCAAGTATAAACTGTATCTCCCCTTTTATGTCTTTGCCATCTGACAAGTTTGGTCTCATCGTAAAGCTTTCGTTATGCCCTAATTGACAATGTATGTCACATTACTGTAAAATGCATTCTTCTATTTTTAATGGTACTTTGAAGAAAATGTACTCAGATCTGACACTTCATAAACCATGCAAATTAGGTCATAAATGGAGACAAAGAAAAAGTTTGCCGCCAAAATTGCACCCTCATCATTGGCTGTTCACCCAAGGAGGCGGTTTGGCTTGTTTGTCCTTAAAAGACAACCACACGCACTCTCGATCGTCTCTCGATTGTCTCTCGATTGTCCCTCGCCATCTCATGCACGTCTCTCCCGGATGTCTCGGCGACCGCGCTCCCATCACGCGTTCCTCTCCTTTTTCGGGACGACCACCTTCGGCGAAACAAACTTTCCAGTTCTCAGTTCAAACCTTCCCGCGGACAATGGACTGCAGCCAAGGACGCACTGAATCTTTACATGTATCTTTTGAAACTCAGCATGCAAACTCATGCAAGTACCGCTTCTATCTATCTTAGATGCGCTAAGTTACACAACCTAACAAAGGGATACTGATTCTTTGCTGGCTCTTAAGGAACTGTCTGTAAGTTTTGCTATTCTTTGTCTCTCTCTTTTCTTGTCTTTCCTTTCGCTTCTGTATATATGTGTATTCTTTGTGTATATTTAGCCGTATAGCTTATGTATTCTAGTTTCATATATTAAATACATTATATTGCTTTATTGTTTCTGTTGCTGCTCATTCAGAAAATCAAGTCACTTCTACGTTCTGATTCTGCAAACTGCTTTAAGCTTTAATGCTAGAATAAGGAATTATTTCTTGTGGCCAGAGGAATAATCCCCTTTTATAATAGTCAATAGAAAAAACTGATAGTTTGCTGGACACAGCTTGTAATCTTTGAATCTAAATCGCTGTTACATCGCGTTTGCATCTCGCTAGCTTGTTAACTTGTCATCAGTCTCTCGCGCGCTCCTTTTTCAACGCGCTCATCAAACAGCTGTGGTAACTCGGATCAGTCTACAAACACGGTGAGTCATGTCATCCTCTCCTAGCATTGTTACCTGTTCTATTTGCCAGATGTTCAGCATAGCTCTTTCTGAACAGCGACTGTTCAGAAAAAACAGAGATTCTAATTTTTGGACCAAAAACTTCTTCACGTAATAACCTAGAACACTTGATGGCTGCTCTGTTAAGCCTTCGTCATCAGTTAGGAACCTGGGTGTGCACTTTGATACCAATCTTTCATTTGAAGGCCATGTTTCTAGCATCTGTAAAACCGCATTCTTCCATCTTAAAAATATATCTAAACTACGACATATGCTCTCAATGAAAAATGCAGAACAGTTAGTTCATGCGTTCATGACCTCTCATGACCACCTTTACTGGGTGGTTGTTCTGCTCGCCTGATAAATAAACTACAGCTCATACAAAATGCAGCAGCTAGAGTTCTTACTAGAACTAGGAAGTATGACCATATTAGCCCACTTCTGTCAACACTGCATTGGCTTCCTGTTAAACATCGTATAGATTTTAAAATCTTGCTAATTACTTACAAAGCACTAAATGGTTTAGCTCCCCAGTACCTGAGCGAGCTCTTAATGCAATTGACATTTGACTTGACATTTTGACATTTGATATAGTGCTTTGATCTGCCTGCATTGACACTATTCTTTAAGAGCTGCTGTGCAGCCAAAATAATGTACCAGTTATCAATGTAAAGCTGCTTTGACACAATTCTACATTGTAAAAAGCGCTATATAAATAAAGGTGACTTGACTTGACATTACAATTATGTTTTTCTTTTTGTCATTACCAAAACAGTCACGACCGAAACGTGTTGAAGTTTCGGTAGTGACAATTTTAGAAAGATGCTGATCAGTACATGGTTAGCTAGCAGAGTTCTGAACAGTTGTAGCCACACAAAAACTAATTTTATCAAATAACCCCCCAAAAAACAATGAGGTTCTTGTGGTTGTGACTGTTTCAGTAGTAACAATTTTAGATACTTTTGAGCCTATCTCAAAGATGCTAATCTGTACATGGTTAGCTAGCAGAGTTCTGAACAGTTGTAGCCACACAAAAACTAATTTTATCAAATAACCCCCCAAAAAACAATGAGGTTCTTGTGGTTGTGACTGTTTCAGTAGTAACAATTTTAGATACTTTTGAGCCTATCTCAAAGATGCTAATCTGTACATGGTTAGCTAGCAGAGTTCTGAACAGTTGTACACATAAAAACTAAATTTTATGGAATAACACTCAAAAAGGTTTGCTTGATTGCAGAAAAAAGTAAAATATTTCCTGATCAAAAATGTAGAAGTATGGTTAAAATCAGTCTCAGCCAATGGACTAAAACATACACTGTTTGGGTAGTGACATGAAAATGCAGGACACATTTTTTTACATAAAGTTTCATGATTTAAAAATAAAAAATACAATTGTTTTAACTTCACTTAAAAAAAAAAAAAATATATATATATATATATATATATATATATAAAACAACAATGGAAAGAATTATTTCAATATCATTTTCATTAATTGAAATTTACGGGTTAGGGTTCAGGACAGCCATCTCCCAACTGAAAGTACCAATAAATTATGATTTTATATATATTAAGCTTACTGATATTTTAAATATTATTGTGGGATTCGGTAGATAATAGAAGGATCATAGTAAACATCTAAAATTTGAACAGTTAAATGCTTTTTAAATGTGTTATTTGGTTGTGGGACAGCAGTTTATCTATAGTGTTTAAGGGCTATATATATATATATATACAGTGGGTACGGAAAGTATTCAGACCCCCTTAAATTTTTCACTCTTTGTTATATTGCAGCCATTTGCTAAAATCATTTAAGTTCATTTTTTTTCCTCATTAATGTACACACAGCACCCCATATTGACAGAAAAACACAGAATTGTTGACATTTTTGCAGATTTATTAAAAAATAAAAACTGAAATATCACATGGTCCTAAGTATTCAGACCCTTTGCTGTGACACTCATATATTTAACTCAGGTGCTGTCCATTTCTTCTGATCATCCTTGAGATGGTTCTATACCTTCATTTGAGTCCAGCTGTGTTTGATTATACTGATTGGACTTGATTAGGAAAGCCACACACCTGTCTATATAAGACCTTACAGCTCACAGTGCATGTCAGAGCAAATGAGAATCATGAGGTCAAAGGAACTGCCTGAAGAGCTCAGAGACAGAATTGTGGCAAGGCACAGATCTGACCAAGGTTACAAAAACATTTCTGCTGCACTTAAGGTTCCTAAGAGCACAGTGGCCTCCATAATCCTTAAATGGAAGATGTTTGGGACGACCAGAACCCTTCCTAGAGCTGGCCGTCCGACCAAACTGAGCTATCGGGGGAGAAGAGCCTTGGTGAGAGAGGTAAAGAAGAACCCAAAGATCACTGTGGCTGAGCTCCAGAGATGCAGTCGGGAGATGGGAGAAAGTTGTAGAAAGTCAACCATCACTGCAGCCCTCCACCAGTCGGGGCTTTATGGCAGAGTGGCCCGACGGAAGCCTCTCCTCAGTGCAAGACACATGAAAGCCTGCATGGAGTTTGCTAAAAAACACCTGAAGGACTCCAAGATGGTGAGAAATAAGATTCTCTGGTCTGATGAGACTTTTTGGCCTTAATTCTAAGCGGTACGTGTGGAGAAAACCAGGCACTGCTCATCACCTGTCCAATACAGACCCAACAGTGAAGCATGGTGGTGGCAGCATCATGCTGTGGGGGTGTTTTTCAGCTGCAGGGACAGGACGACTGGTTGCAATTGAGGGAAAGATGAATGCGGCCAAGTACAGGGATATCCTGGACGAAAACCTTCTCCAGAGTGCTCAGGACCTCAGACTGGGCCGAAGGTTTACCTTCCAACAAGACAATAACCCTAAGCACACAGCTAAAATAACGAAGGAGTGGCTTCACAACAACTTCGTGACTGTTCTTGAATGGCCCAGCCAGAGCCCTGACTTAAAGCCAATTGAGCATCTCTGGAGAGACCTAAAAAAGGCTGTCCACCAACGTTTACCATCCAACCTGACAGAACTGGAGAGGATCTGCAAGGAGGAATGGCAGAGGATCCCCAAATCCAGGTTTGAAAACCTTGTTGCATCTTTCCCAAAAAGACTCATGGCTGTATTAGATCAAAAGTGTGCTTCTACTAAATACCAAGCAAAGGGTCTGAATACTTAGGACCATGTGATATTTCAGTTTTTCTTTTTTAATAAATCTGCAGAAATGTCAACAATTCTGTGTTTTTCTGTCAATATGGGGTGCTGTGTGTACATTAATGGGGAAAAAAAATGAACTTAAATGATTTTAGCAAATGGCTGCAATATAACAGAGTGAAAAAGTTAAGGGGGTCTGAATACTTTCCGTACCCACTGTATATAGCCCTTAAACGCTATAGATACTGTAGATAGATAAATATATATTTGTTTAAATATATGTAGTTTTTAATTATAATTATGTTTTCCATAAAAGTATAACTAAGCCTGATTTTTTTTTAGGACCATAAATATGTCATATTTCATGACTTATGATTATTTTCACCTTTTACTATTATTGTAATACAGTAATTATATACAAACCCGATTCCAAAAAAGTAGGGACACTGTACAAATTGTGAATTAAAAAAGAATGCAATGTGGAAGTTTCAAATTTCAATATTTTATTCAGAATACAACATAGATGACATATCAAATGTTTAAACTGAGGAAATGTATCATTTTAAGGGAAAAATAAGTTAAATTTCATGGCATCAACACATCTCAAAAAAGTTGGGACAAGGCCATGCTTACCACTGTGTGGCATCCCCTCTTCTTTTTATAACAGTCTGCAAACGTCTGGGGACTGAGGAGACAAGTTGCTCAAGTTTAGAAATAGGAATGTTGTCCCATTCTTGTCTAATACAGGCTGGCCATTTCAGTACCCGGATCCTTCTTCTACGCAGCCATGATGTTGTAATTGATGCAGTATGTGGTCTGGCATTGTCATGTTGGAAAATGCAAGATCTTCCCTGAAAGAGACGACGTTTGGATGGGACCATATGTTGTTCTAGAACTTGGATATACCTTTCAGCATTGATGGTGCCTTTCCAGATGTGCAAGCTGCCCATGCCACACGCACTCATGCAACCCCATACCATCAGAGATGCAGGCTTCTGAATTGAGCGCTGATAACAACTTGGGTTGTCCTTGTCCTCTTTAGTCCGGATGACATGGCGTCCCAGTTTTCCAAAAAGAACTTCAAGTTTTGATTCGTCTGACCACAGAACAGTTTTCCACTTTGCCACAGTCCATTTTAAATGAGCCTTGGCCCAGAGAAAACACCTGCGCTTCTGGATCATGTTAAGATATGGCTTCTTTTTTGACCTATAGAGTTTTAGCCGGCAACGGCGAATGGCACGGTGGATTGTGTTCACCGACAATGTTTTCTGGAAGTATTCCTGAGCCCATGTTGTGATTTCCATTACAGTAGCATTCCTGTATGTGGTGCAGTGCCGTCTAAGGGTCCAGTATGGATTTCCGGCCTTGACCCTTACGCACAGAGATTGTTCCAGATTCTCTGAATCTTTGGATGATATTATGCACTGTAGATGATGATAACTTCAAACTCTTTGCAATTTTTCTCTGAGAAACTCCTTTGTGATATTGCTCCACTATTTTTCACCGCAGAATTGGGAGAATTGGTGATCCTCTGCCCATCTTGACTTCTGAGAGACACTGCCACTCTGAGAGGCTCTTTTTATACCCAATCATGTTGCCAATTGACTTAATAAGTTGCAAACTGGTCCTCCAGCTGTTCCTTATATGTACATTTAACTTTTCTGGCCTCTTATTGCTACCTGTCCCAACTTTTTTGGAATGTGTAGCTCTCATGAAATCCAAAATTAGCCAATATTTGGCACGACATTTCAAAATGTCTCACTTTCAACATTTGATATGTTATCTATATTCTATTGTGAATAAAATATAAGTTTATGAGATTTGTAAATTATTGCATTCCTTATTTATTCACATTTACACATTTACACTAACTTTTTTGGAATCGGGTTTGTACAATATTAGAAAATTACAGATTAGAAAATGACTGTTACACAATAATCTTATATCAAAACATAAACATATAATTAAAAATGTTGATATATACTGTTTTTGCAGTATGGTAATTACAAGAATTATGGGGGTGAATTACAATGCAAATATTAAACTTTATGTGACGGTAAAACTAGGATATATGATGTCAATATTGATTGATACAGTATATGGTACATGCATTTATCACCCCAATGTATAGCCTATTGTTTTCAATCACTAATAACTGAACTATATTCATTTGTAAGTCAATAGATAAAACCTTCTGCTAACTGAATATATTTAAATGTCTATGGTAAGTTTGACTAACAACACTTCAAAAGTAAAGGACTGAGGTAGGCCTAATCTGCCATAATACAAGGTAGCCTATATTTTAAAGTAGCCTACCTGATACCACAACTATACCACCAACACAAAACTTTTTTGTAAGGATTTAGTACCAAAATATGTTTTAGGTATGGTATGCTACGTGTACTATGGGAGTACCATGGTATTCTGGGAAGTAACTTGTAGTAGACTTACCATGTAAATACCATGGTACATAAATTTCAGTACCATCTGATGCAACACTGTGCCATGGTATTGCCACAGTAATGTAGACTTATTCTAAACATTTTAGGTATTATATTATACGTCAATTAACTTAGATGGATAAATAGAATACATTGCACTTCAAAACCTACAATTCTCTGACTTCCAACCATCTTAGTCACGTAAATTTCAGATATGACCGACAGACAAGACCTGCCAAACCAGAGGAGAGTTTGAAAGCATCTCGTGTGCGTGACGTCACCGCCCCACGTCAGCACCTTGCGGAAATACTGCTGAGAGAGAACAGGTCGATCGGAACCAGTACTCGAGATGTTTTCATACTCGAATTGAGAGTTTCAAATCTAAATTAACGAATCATTATCTAGTTACGCCACTAGTTGAGTTAGTGCCCTTGTTCTCCCATCCGGTGCCGGTTCCGGTTAATAGGCGCAACAGGGAAAAAAGGGACAAAATGTCCCTCTTCCAGTCAGCGCTCGATTTCCTGGCCGGGCCCGGCGGATCCGGCGGTGCCGCAAGCCGGGATCAGAACGACTTCGTCGGGCAGGTTGTGGAGCTCGGAGAGCTGAAGCTCCGGATCAAACGAGTCATTGCGGAAGGTAAAAGATTCATTCAAAATAGCATCAGGCTAGTCATGCTAACCTGTGTTTATGTTACTAACATGGATTTTATTTACAACAGCAATGAATTTGGCTGTAAAATGTTCATAATACATTGTTATTGACATCTATAAACACTGGCTTTAGTGCATGTGTGTATATTTGGGAATTTAGTGGAATGACAATGGACTAAAACTAGCTGGCTAAGTTGTTAGCAAGTCACTTGGCTCTGAAACACCTGACATGAACCCATATATATCATATGCTCATCTGTATGTGCTTGAGGCATTCAGACATATGCATTTGTATAGGCCTACAGTCATTCAATAGCACATCTGTATGAATGGCCACGTTAATAATAGTTCATATGTGTATTCCCAAAGTTGGTACTTTGAAATATGCCCATAAAAACATGACATGACCATGGTATGTGTAAAGAAAAAAAAAAAAAAAAAATAGTGGCACCATGGTATGTTTTGTTAGTGGTCTTTCGTCCCTTTAAAAAGTACTATGATAGTACCATGCTATCACTATTTAGTGCTGTGGCACATTGGAATTTATTATAGTACTGCAATTCACAAATTTACATCAAACCCGAAGTACTATGGTACTTGTTTCTATAAAGTCTAATGTGTTTAATATGACACATTTTAGTGTCATTTAGTGTCATGTATTATATATTTATCTCTCTGTTTCTGTGTTCATTTTTTGGGGGCGGCATACAGATAGGGCTGCACAATATATCATTTGCAAAATAGAACTCAATTCAGAACTCGCGTGCTGTTTTTACGCACAGAGCCGTACACAAACACCAATTTCCATTCTCTTCCATGTCTGTTTGTGCTTGAATGGACACACTCAAAATTATGTCAACATGCCTGTCGCGGCGAGTATTCCTCATTATGTCATAAACGCAGTCACTTATGGCTTACAGATGCCAATCATTACATTAGATCCGTGTATTCAGTCTTAAAGTGACAGCAGCCTAATATTCCTTTTGCTATCTGTGTCATTAATGTTAATCAAACAACAAAATACAAAGAGAAAATCACTTTTGTAGCTTTAACAAAGATTAATTAATTAACAGTAATTTGTACAGTGAAGACTGCAATGTTATTTTACATTTGATAATTCAATTTCTGTATCTGAATACTGTTAGACTTACCTGAAAAACATAAAGCACTGTTTAACTCATTTGTATCTTTGTTCTATTATATTTATATATGCTTGTAATTTGTTTATTATTTTCTGTGCAGATTCACCCCAATCATGATTCATTCTTTCCAAACAGAGTTAATCAAGTCATCTGGTGAAATATCTGGTCAAGTCAGCCTTTGTTCACCAAGGCTGCATTTATTTGGTGAAATACAGTAAAACAGTAATATGTGAAATATTATTACAATTTAAAATAACTCTTTTCTATTTGAATATGTTTTAAAATGGAATTTATTCCTGTGATGCAAAGCTAAATTTTGAGCATCATTACTCCAGTCTGCAGTGTCACGTGATCCCTCAGAAATTATTCTGATATGCTGATTTGCTGCTCAAGAAACATTAATTATCAATATTGATAATAGTTGTGCTGCTTAATATATGTATAGAAACTGTGATACATTTTTTCAGGATTCTTTGATGAATAGAAAGTTTATTTTGACAAAGAAATCTTTTGTAACATGACAGATGTCTTTACTGTCACGTTTGATAAAATTACTGTGCCCTTGCTGAATAAAAGAATTTTATGAATTTTTTTTTAAAAAACAAAAAAACATTTTATGTATGTTCATATATTGACTTTATATTCATTTAGCCATGTTTATATATTGATTGTCTGTCAAAGTTGTGTATTTTGCTCAGACCATTTGAAATCTGTTAGATTATGGCAGTAAGATCGGTGTCCATAACACCTCATAACTAGTCTGGCCCACTGGCTCAGGTGTTTGCTAATATCTACAGACCTTAAATGGAAACAGAGGGCATTCTGGGTAAACAGGAATGATTTGCATGGTGGTGGTGAGGCATAGTGGTTAGAAGATCTAGTCTGGTAACCAGAAAGTTGGAAGTTTGAACACTGCAAGTGGTGATCCGTGAACTATCTATCAACCTCAAGCTTTTTGTCTGTGTAATGAGTGCACTGCAAGTTGCTTTGGGTAAAATCATTATTTAAATGACAAAGTATCTGACTCAGTATTGTTTACATAAAAGTTGTATATTCATTGCACCACATTCTTTGTATCATATGACATTTCCGGACTGCAGTGTTGGCCAGCGCTATTAGAAATTTTGAAAATGAAATGTTTGGGCTCAGTATACATCATATTTACCTGAGTTCTCTTGCTCTTCTTCTGTTACTGTGTTTTGCACCGTTCTTTGCAAATGTGTGGTGCGTGTGCATGTCAGTGCACTGTAACGTGAAACTCAAAAGCTTCTTTTGATTCGTGCAGCCTGACTCAGGCCTCCACTGGTATTCATTTACCCATTGCCATGGTTACATGCCGTTTTGGTCGCTTGAGGATTGTTTCACAAGTGTCCATAAATACCTGACATTGTCACTTTTGTTTATCCAAAGACATACACACCTGCGCATGCATAGTTGACCTGATACAGTCAGTCAACATCTGTTCATGCAGCCATACTTTCAATATTTTATTGTTGTTCATTTTAATAATCAGTCAGGTATGTTCTATTCAAAATTTTTGAGTAAAACAACAAAATTCTTGGAAGACGAGAAATGGACATTTCTTATTTTTATATCTTTATGTATAAATAAATTGAAATCCCCTTTTACTTTCTTAATACATGTTCCTGGTCATCAGTGCATGCTTTTTCAAATCTTTCTTCATATAATAACTTGTTCCACCTTTAAAATTACTTGCTTTTTTAACTACAACATTTCCTATGCTGTGTAGATCAGGAAACTTTTTAGTCAGCTGAACACCTTTGACCTAAAATATTTACTTGAAGTACCCTCTGAAATTTTAAATGAATATTTCATTAATTTAAAGACACATTCACACATGATTTTTTTTTATTTTTTTTTTAACTGTTTCTTCTTTTTTTTTATGGTTTGGGGAACACATTCACTATTAACTATGACTTTTGCCTCAATAAACTCCTAATTTTTAGCTTATTAATAGCTAGTAAGGTAGTTGTTGTAGTGGTTTAGGTATGTGGTGGAATTAAGGGATGTAGTAGAATATGGTCATAAGTTATTATTAATATTTGCATTATAAGTATTAATAAACAGCAAATGGTTAGTAGTGAGAATTGGTCCCCAAACTAAAGTGTTAGCAATTTTATTTTAAAGTCATTTATTTTAATTTTACATTTTTATGATTTAATTAATTGTTAGCTTTTCACCAACCTCTGTAGGCAGTTAGTTAATAGTTAATATTAACTAATTGCCAAATATGTATTCGGGAGATGATAACCTGATAATAGATTTGATCGATATTCACACTTTTACGTATTTTCACTTTTCAGTAATTAAAGAATTAGTTCACTTTCAAATTAAAATTTCTTCTTTCTGATGAACACAATCAGAGAAATATTAATATATCCTGACGCATCTGAGCTTTATAATGGCAGTGAGAGGGACCAACAAGTATGAGCTTATATGGATGTAGATGAGAAAGTGTCTCATCTACATCCATCCATCATAAACGTGTACTCCACACGGCTCCGGGGGGTTAAAAAAGGCCTTCTGAAGCGAAGCGATGCGTTTTTCGTAAAAAAATAAATTAAAAAAATCCATATTTAACAAGTTATGAAGTAAAATATCTAGCTCCTACTGTCTTATTCAACGTACGAAGAAAGTGTAAAACTCTTGCAGTTCAAAAAGCTTACGCTACGTCCTACACCTTCCCTGTTCAACCTACGGAACAGTGTAACTGACCCGACGCCAGTTTACATTTTGTTCGTAACTTGAATACAGAAGGCGGTCTGGTGGAAGCTAGATATTTTACTTCCCGTTTTTTTTATGTCCCGTTCACTGCCATTATAAAGCTCGGACGTGTCAGGATATTTATTAATATATCTCCGATTGTGTTCATCAGAAAGAAGAATGTCATATACACCTAGGATGGCTTGAGGGTGAGTAAAGTGAGTATAATTTTTGTTTGAAAATGAACTAATCCTTTAATTTAATATTGGATTTTTAGTATTTTCTACACAGCACTTAGTCTTGTGAAATGTTGTGTAAAATGGTTGCTTGCTTTGTGCAATGAGACCAAGATCATATCAGTGATTCATTAATGTTGTGTTGTGTCATTGCTGCAGTCGTAATGAGTTAATGCCTTTCTTTGTCTGTTTGTTGAATAATAACTGCTGAAGGCAGATGTTTTTCTGTGTGAATGTTACACAAGTACTCTGGAAGATTTATTTCTATAGAACATTTTGTAATGTGCTACTGACTCTCATGTGCCACCCCAAAAAAAAGTTTCTTTGCTTTTTATAGAGTACTCTACTTGTCTTTTCGGAAATCAGTCTGTCTCATGTCCTGTTTGTGCCACAATTCCAAGTCAGCACAAAACCGAATCTGCCAAAATCTAATTCAGACTGGTGTCATCACATTGAACCTAAAATAAACCTAATGATGAAAAATGTTCCCTCTCTTTATAGGTGGATTTGCGTTTGTGTATGAAGCCCAGGATTTGGGCAGCAGTAAGGACTATGCGCTCAAGGTATGATGTCATCACACATAAAATGTCTTAACATTCAGATTGTTTCAGCCTCAGCAGAATCAGATTTGAATGCCATTATATGTGCTAATGAAGTTAAATATGCTCTACATAGCAGTGAATGGATTAACGTGTTTTCAAAGAGCAAGTTTTTTAAAATCTTTATTATGGCTTTTTTGCCATATATGATATAACTGTTGTTATTGTAAACTTGAACTATTAAAACTTTAAAAAATCTTTGGTAATTGAAATAAAGCTAAAATAAATATCAGATAGACTTAAACAGAAATTAGAAATGTTTTCTTGGCAATTAACTGAAATAAGTTAGTTATGAAATTTAGCTAATACTAAAATTAATATAAAACTGAAATAAAAATGACAAATAATGATGATAAAAAAATTACTAAAACTTTAAAATATGTGATAGTGTAAAATATAACAAATACTATATGAGTATATAAATAATACTGACATGACTTTCCATAAAAGAACTGTCCATTTGTCTCAAGTACATTCCACAAAACGAGGAAATTCACTTTAGACACATTTATTTACCCTGATATTTTAAGCATTTGGGGCATTTTTGTCACTTTTTCTGGTAATTTTGCCAACAGGTTTAAAAAAAGATTTTAATTTATTTGTTTGTATGTTTGTGTGCAGAGACTTCTCTCCCATGAAGAGGAAAAGAGCAAAGCCATCATTCAGGAAGTCTGCTTCATGGTAATAATTAAATGTCTTTAACTCTTAAATGTATGAATGTTTCACTAATCATTATTACATGTTTGTATTTTAATAACAAATTCAAAAGAATACCTTTTAGAACTTGGAAGTTTCAAAGTATATTCAGTACATTACCCAGTACATTCAGCATCTGGCTCCTATTCACCATCTCAACCATATTCTCAAAACTATTGTTTTCAATGTCTTCAAAATCAATATTTTGATTTCTGATAGCTTCTTCACCAGATGCACCATCAAGTGACAGTGTGACTAATATTTGATTGTGTTACAGTACTTGCTCTGCAGTAAATCGCTGAGCCATTTCAAGTTTTGCCTATGATAGTTATGTATTCTTTTGTTCTCTTACATTTTTCTGTCACCAGTTTGTAAAAAAAAAAAAAAAAAAAAAAAAAAAAAAGGGAGCATTTCCCAGTAAATCAAACCCTTTCTAAAAGCTATTGGATGCCTGATCTGCTTCTCCATGTGCTCTGTGTAGAAAAAGCTGTCTGGTCACCCCAATGTCGTGCAGTTCTGTTCCGCCGCGTCCATCAGTAAAGAAGAGTCGGACACGGGCCAGGCTGAGTTCCTCATCCTCACGGAGCTCTGTAGAGGTACAAACACACTATCGTGCATACACAGTGCTGGGCTCTCGTTTATTAAAAAATCATAGAGAAAACCTTCTTAATGGCAAATTTATTTATCAATCAAATTCAAGTCACAAAAAATTGTTATTGTTATTTGCAGGTATCATATGCAGGGCTCCAGACTGCGATTTTGCGGCCTTTTTTTTCTTCTGCCAGTGCGACTAATATTTGCACTGGTGCAACCACCACATTGTACAACTGATAAGAGCTGCCATTTCTGTTTCATATGAGAAACATCAAACGGCAAATTAAACGAAAGTGAAACAAAGCAGCGGTACTCATATGAGATGTGCAGCGCAGACCGTTTATCAGCATGGAGCAATAATAGACAGCGCAGCGCGAGCTCAGAGCACGCCAATCTCGATTATGCAACACTACTTACTACACACTGCTGAGTAATCCAGTGAGAAAGCGTTTGAATTCGCTGCAATATTAATAACGTTGCTGTGAGATATAGTGGGAAGCATTCAAATTCAGCGCAGAATTATCTGCTATAACCCACAGATATCAGATCAAATAGCATTGACGTGGAAACCAGGAGAAACACTATGCCACAAACAAGTTAAGGCTGCACAAATCACCATGGATTTAATGTAGTAACGCTTAGTTAAATCTATGGAATTGTGGCTGAAATACTTGAATGCTATTACAATATTCGTTTCAGGGTTCATGCAAACTTTTGAGAGTGAAATTCAAGCTCTTTTCAAGAACTTTTTAAAGTGCTTCACACTTTTTCCAGCACTTAAAAGCTTTAAATATTATCCACATTTAATGTTATTTTTTATGCGTTGATTTGTAAAACTAAAAGTTAAAAGATGAAGGAAAACTAGCACTTCTAGGCAAACAAAACTTAAAAAAAGATGAAATTGCGGCAGAGCAGCACTTATTGACTCCCTAATATATGAAAAGTTCAAATTGTGACTGAATTACACAGAAAGCAAGTAAAGAGCACTCATTTTATAATCACTGAAACTGTTGGTCAGTTCAGTATGGTACATTTAATAAGAGTAGAATATTTAAATTTTTCCCTATAGAAATGTTTTTGCACGTAACTGTTAAATAGGTTTATTTTATCTGCATCTCAATTCAAGCTCAGTGCTTTACTGTCAAATTTTTCAATAAATAAACATGTAGTAATATTATTATTATTATATATTATTATTATTTTATAATAAAGTTTTTAAAGAAATTGGAAAAAAAAATCAACTATTTCTTCTCTGCATTTCTCCTGTTCTTTAAACCTGGCATCGTATATTATGAATATTGTTGGACCTTTGACAAATTGCATTTGTTCCTCTTTTGTAAGTCGCTTTTGTAAAGTGTCTGGTAAGTGCATAAATGTTAATGTAAAATCATGGCATTGATCATGATTTAACTGACAGCCCTGTAACACACCTTAGCACAGTTTGGTCTTAGTTACTGGATGGTCTCTGATGTGCATTTAAACTCATATCTTGGTAAAAGGCAAAAACTTTTTTTTTCTTGTTTTTTTTAAAGTGAAAGGGAGACTCTTGACTAACATAACACTTTCCACTCTCCTTCTAATTTTGTGGCAGTGGTGTCGGTTTCCTGTGTTCATGTTGACCTCCACCCTCTTTTTTTTTTTTTTTCTGCAGGCCAGCTGGTTGATTTTGTGAAGAAGGTGGAGCAGAGAGGGCCCATGTCATGTGACACAGTGCTGAAGATCTTTTACCAGTCATGCCGTGCTGTGCAGCACATGCACAAGCAGTCTCCACCAATCATACACCGTGACTTGAAGGTGAGGCTCCTCCCTCTTTCAGACTGCAGGCTAAATCCTTGAATAATGATTTATTTACAGAACATCAAAGTAAGATATGAACAAAGAAGTGTTTATTTATTAGATTACATGTAATAGGACTTAATAGGTTAAAAGCAGTAGGGTGAATCTCTAGGAAACATTTCACTTCAAAATCAAAAGAAAAAAAGAGAAATGTTTTCATGATTGTTAATTTTACTTAATAAGCACATTTTCCTTTTTATTTTATTTTATAATAATAATAATATATATTTTTATTTCATTTTAATTATTTTTATACAATTGTTTTTATATATTCTCAGCAGATAATTTTTATTACTGTATTTTTTTTTGTTCATTTATAATTAATTTTATACATTTAATTTATATATAAATAAAATGTTTTAATCTAGATATGCATTATGCAGTACAATGAATACTACCATAGTGTTTTGTATATATTTATTGTGGTAAAAGCACAGTAACACATGGCCTCAGGTGACTTATCGCTTTAATAAATATGCACAGCAATGTGTATTTTCCCATTTGACCTGTGCCAAATGATTAAGTACATTGTTTGATAACATTTCTTCTTTTTGTAGATCGAGAATTTGTTGATCAGTCATCAGGGCACCATGAAGCTGTGTGACTTTGGCAGCGCCACTACTGTGGCACATTACCCAGACTACAGTTGGTCTGCTCACAAGAGATCTATGGTGGAAGATGAGGTAAAAAATGCAAAAAATTTTCTTCTCCAAGCGCCCATCCAGCTTTATGCTACATAAATATTAGCACCAGGTTAACATCATCATGACATCGTTGTCCTCCGGTTGGTTTGTTTTGCCATCATTTTGATTGTGATTTATGGATTGTCACAATAATTGTGGAAATGATTACATGGCCAGAGAGAAATATTTTGCGGTGATTGTATTAAAATCTCTGGCTGTTTCCCGTGGAAGCATTCACTGATTTAATTGTTTTGTTAATTAAATTAGTTTGTTTGGTTTCTGGTCCTCTTACATCAGTTATTTGTAGTAAATTGAAACCCATGCAATGCACAAAGCCCGCCATTTCTCTATACACAAACGTCTGTTTGTGCTTCTTCAGTGGAAATGCATTTTTGTAAGAACTCAATGAGGACCTTTTTTTTTTTTTTCCCCCTTCTTGTAGTGTTTAGTTTTATATACATTCTGTTATGTAGTGGAATATAAGAATTTAATACTTTTATGATTAAGATGCATTAATTTGTTTGCAATAAAGACATTTATAATGTTACAAAAGATCTTTCAAATAAGGTCGATTTCAACTTTTTATTCATCAAAGAATCCTGGAAAAAAAAAATGTATTGCGGGTTCCATAAAAATATTAAATGACTGTTTTTAATATTGATGATAATAATAAATGTTTCTTGAGCAGCAAATCATCATATTAGAATGATTTCTGAAGGATCATGTGACACTAAAGACTGGAGTAAAGTTCAGCTTTGCATCACAGGAATAAATTACATTTTAAAATGTAATCAAATAGAAAACATATTCAAATATTTCACAGTATTCTGATCCAAATAATGCAGCCTTGGTGAGCATAAGAGACTTTTTTACAAAAACATTTAAAAAAAAAAAAAAAAAAAAAAACTTAAGAAACATTGAGCAAGGCCCATTTATTTATCATACATTTATTTATCTGAATCCACACATGCACATCTTTTAACGTGAAAGCCAACTAAATTATAAATGATTTCTCTTACTTATTCTCTGTTTATCTCTCAGATCACCAGAAACACGACTCCAGCATACAGGACACCAGAGATGATTGACCTGTATTCCAACTACCCAATAAATGAGAAACAAGACATATGGGTGAGTTAGTTTATGAGTAAGTGTAGTTATAAGCAGACCCAGGTAAACATTTTTTGGAGGGAAATCCTGCAGAATTCGTGGAATGGCTGGAAAAATAAGAAGGCTGAAAAGGAAAGTTGATTTAGAGATGAAGCAAGTTTTAAAGATCAAGTTTTTATTGTTGTTTATATGTCTATATGTGTAATCGGGTACATTTAGCAATATAGCAGGTGAATTATGTATGATGTAGCCTATATTACGATGTTATGATGAACTAAATGCCTTTCTCCACTGACATTCTAAGTTGTTCAAAGCGTCTCTCTTCAGAAGGCAGCTGTCTGACTCAGAGATGGAGAATGAGAACATGTTTGTGTAACATTAGCAACACATTATTAGCTGTCTGATAATGTAGTTAATTATATTAATTATCATATTACTTGTAAACGACACTGTATAATTCCCTCTTCCTTTTCTTCTGAATCAGTTTCTGGTTCAAACATATATGTCTGAATTAAACTAGTATTTTCACTTGCCATTGTGCAGCGTTTACTACAGTAAAGTTGACCAAGTGGTTCTCTGAGCTGGTGTGAGTGAGTGGAGGTGGGGCTAATTTGCATATTCATGGTTCTGTGTATACTAAATTAGGCAAGGGTGAATTAAGGCACGAATAATTTTTTTTTTCACAAGAAAACTTTTAAATATGTTATTTTGGTGATCAAAAATAAGTTTTAAGGACTACAGTGTATTGACTACAGGGGGGCTTTAATGAAAGAATACGAAGGTAAACATTTTTTGTCCAAACTAGGTGTGACGAGAAGGTATCACATGATCAATTCTTTTTTTGTTTTTTCCAAACTAGTCGCAACGAGTGTCACACAGCAAAAGTACATTTTGTTTGTTTCTCCACATAGCTGTAAATGTTCTGATTGGCAGTTTTTGATTGATTGTCCCATAGCACCTGGTTAAGGTGCAGTGTAACGCTATTTTTCTATCTGCAGTTATTGTTAGTTGTGTTTTTAAAGAGTCTTGTTTTTTTTCCCCATAGGCTCTGGGCTGCATCCTGTATTTGCTTTGTTTTAAGCAGCACCCATTTGAAGAGGGAGCCAAACTCCAGATAGTAAACGGCAAATACAACATTCCACAAAATGATACCAAGTACACAGTCTTTCATCAACTCATCCGTAAGTATCCCGCAGGAGCTTAACTACATTCCCTCTTCCCAAAATTTCTCCAAATTCATACTGTCATTTTGTTCCTGAATGCAGTTGCGTGAAAATCCTTGTGTGTTTGTTCTAGGATCTATGTTAAAAATCAACCCAGAGGAGAGGTTGTCGATCAGCGAGCTTGTTAATCAACTGCAGGAGATTGCTGCAGCCAGGAATGTCAACCCCAAATCTCCCATTACTGAGGTACTACCCATGTGTTCTGAGGGTCTCTTAGATTAAGTCTTCACTAGTCATTCATAGGTTGCTAAATATGTAATGCAAGAGTTTATAATGGTCAACCAAAACGGGTTTTATAATGGAATGACGTCTTCTGTTAATCTGCCAAGCCAACATGGTTATTATAATAAAAAAAAAAATGGCCAAATACTGGAAGAATAATTAATTAATCAGCCAAACTGATTAATCTGTCAGTATTTAGTCATTTTGAGATCATGGCATCAGCCAATAACCATATCCCCTTTGCAGATTAATCAATGGCCTGGTTACAGTCCTGGTCACTTCATGTGATTTTACTGATCGTATAGCTATCTGATTTGTTAAAATGGTTCTATTTACATTTGGCCAAATGAATGTCTCCGACAAACGAATATAAATCCGATCATCAATTCCCACGCTATATGCACGGAGTTCACATCGCTGCATTTTATTTATCATCAGCGAATTTCAAGATCAAAGACCGCAATAGGAGAGAGAGCGGCATCAACACTGGTAAGATCATTTAGTCTCAATACATTTAATGAAGACGATTGTGTGCTGAGCTTACATTTGCGACAGTTTGTGCGTCTGCTTGCTGAAGAGATACTCAGCTACTCATCTCCAGTGATGTGTGTTGCAGTAGCGTTGTCATATAGCCTATAACACGCTCTCATATTTATGTTTTGTTTTGCATTTTGAGAGGAGTAAATATTTACATGTGTAAATATTTTACATATGTGGTTTCAACAACCAGATGCATTTACACTTGTCCAGTTTCATTTGGAATGCGTCTAAAACAACCTCCTGAAGTGGTTTGAGCGATCAGATTTAAATCCGTTTCGGAGGGCATTTACACCTGGTCTTTTCACGATCGGATAGCTATCTGATCAGAGAAAATGCATGAAGTGACCAAATGTAAAAAAAGGCCCCAAGATGTAAGCTGGTCTTATGTCAGATATAAAAATAACAGCATTTTTAATACATTAAGTATGTTTCCTAGTGAATAAAAAATTTGAGGGAAAAAGTTTGTAAAAGCAGTACTTTTCTTACAATTTACTGTGTGCATGTGCATTGTGTTTAATATATGTAATGTATTTATTTATATAATATCGTGTGTATGTGTGTTTATATATATATATATATATATATATATATATATATATATATATATATATATATATATATATATATATATATATATATATATATATATATATATATATATATATATATATATATATATATATATATATATATTAGGGCTGTCAAGCAATTACAAATTTTAATAGAATTAATTACATGATGTGGCGATTATTTAATCAAATTAATCGCATGTTAAATTTGGCTGAGAAATTACTCCCAAAAAATAATTTAAAGCCATTATTGTGCTAAATGAGAAAAGCATCAAATTGACATTATAAGAAGTAGCTTTAGGAAAAAAATATTTTATTTTTAAATATTTTTTTACCTATACCTTTAATTTTTTTATTAATATGGAAAATTATTATTATTATTTTTTTTTTACGAAATGATCATTTTAAATAAGAAACTACAACTGCCAGTAGGTGCGCGGTACATTTTTAAATGAGTAAGTCATTCATTCATTCAACTGTTCTGCTCTGGCTTTATAGGTAATATTTTCATTGGCAAAATTGAGCAAAAGCAGATAATATTGTCTAAAATGAACACAATATTAACCTCTTATTTATTGAACTGCTGTATAAAATCAGTATCACATTTGCACTTGTGCTATTCTGGACAAAAACAGCTCTCGTGTGATATTGCTTAACTAGCATGATATAAATATGAGACAACAACTCATACAGGAGGGCATTTTTGCCCTAATATCTTGAATTTTTTTTTTTTATGTATCCACTGTATGTCTTTATGTAAATATATAATTTGTGTTATTATTTATTAATATTCAACATTTCTATATTTATTTATTTCTAAAACGGTTTGTTCCTGTCCTTGATTCTGATTGGTCAATAGCTGTGTTTAATTCACGATATTCACTATGACTGCTTCACACATATTAATATTGATATATTTGGCATAAAATAATATATAATTTGCAATCATTCAATTATCGCACTCTTGGCTTTTTATTTATCAGCATGAGCCATTGAAAAACGCACTATGATCTACCACTACTGTCAGTTCATCTTGATTTTTAGTAACCTCTCCTTCAGAGCTCCTGTTTGATCACCAGACTGGTTTGGTTGGTTGAATGAGGCTCTTTTGGTGCTTCATTTGAAACAGACCCCTCATTCTTTCACACTTACACACACACACACACACACACACACACACACACACACACACACACACACACACACACACACACACACTCGCAGAGCCAAGCAGAGTCCCACATACTGATCGCAACTCTCTGAAGGACCATTTAGAGACACCGCTGCACTCTTCCTTTCTTGTTCTGTCCTTCTTTCCTTTCCTCCCTCCCTACATGACCTGGAGACAAAGGAGCATCTCATCCCTCTTTTTCTCTCTGACCTAATGGCCACTGATCTCACTACATAAGACAGAAACAGGACTGGTAAACAAGTAGGAGGACAAGAAAAGGATTGGGCTGTTCCAGCCATGTTTGGTCGAAGAACGACTGATTTGGACTAACAAATCATCAGTTCTTGGATTAATAATTATGCATGTGTATGATCTAGTTAAGAGCATCCATACAGCATGTGTATGATTGTTTGCATACAGAAATCAGTGTTATGCTTCTATGTGCACACATGGTGGTGAGGGCGGCTTTAGATGTATCTGATCTGGGTTAAGAAGGGGTTTCTCTCTGGATTAAAGTGATTACCACCAACAGCCAGGAGCAGAGAGACACACAGAGCCTGCAGCGATTGAGTCGTCTTGATGTACTGCAGTCATTGAATAGCATTCAGATCCATGAGTATTCTGGAGTCTGGTGTCCTGCTTTTCTCCTGATGTGTGTGTGCATCGGACTGTTGTCCAAATGAGTCTGTTAAGTTCTTACTACTGTCTGAAGTCTGTGTATGACGGCTATGAATCCCTACAGCTCCTGGAGCAGAACGGAGGTTTCGGGAACAACAGCGCACAGCTTCCTTCTCAGATCAACAACATACACAATGCTGGTAAGTTCTGCATTCAACTGATTCTTTTATGAGCAAGGCATTTTCTTTGTAGGTTTCTGTAGATTTGACATGTGGCTTCCTTCTTATTCAAATGTCATTCTTTCTTTGTAATTGATGTGATCTGTTCTCTGGAGGGATTTCACACTACCTTAGAAACATACTGAGTAAAGCTGAACAGTAGCAGTGAAGACCGTGCGGTTTGATCCTTGTCTTATCCTGTCGTAGGATCTGTTGATGCACTGACATCCTGTGTTTACATGCATTACATTTTGCATGTTTCTCCTTGTTTTGTGATGCCATTTTGCATTTTTAGTTTTGTAACACACATATAGTTTCATTATTTATTATGGTTGGTTGGTTGTTGTTTTTTTTTATTAATGTTTATTTGTTTTCTATTTATTTTAGTAAATGTTATTATTTTTTCTTAATTGTTAGTTATAATTATTCTTGTTAGATATTATTGTTGGATTGGTTAGTTATTTTTTGGTTTGTTTGTTGATGTTTGAGTGTTTGTTTCTTTAGTTAGTCTTGTTGGTAGGACAGTTATGTTTTATTCATGTTTGTTGCTTTTAGTTTCGTTTTTTTTTAATGATTGTTTGAGTTATTATTAGTTGTTGTAATTAGTTACTATTGGTTAGTTTATTAATGTTTGCTGTTTTTTACTTGTTAACTAATGTTTTCTTAGTTATTTTTGTAGTTACAAGTTATAACTTTTAAGTTTGTTTGGTTTGTTAATGGTTGTTTAGTTTTTTTAGTTATTTTTGGTTGTTTCTTTAGTTAATCTTGTTGGTTGTTTGATTAGTTATTTTTTTATTTGTTTGTTAATGGTTCGGTTTAGTTAGTATACATATAATCTGCTGTGAAATATTTCATCACCTGTAAACCTTGCTCTTTGTGAGTGCTTGTGTAGAGTAAAACTATTAGCCTCTACAAATGGTAACATGCAGTGTATAATAATATGGACAAGTGATATCCGGCACAGCTGTACACTTTGTTAAACTGCTAAAAAACTCTTAATGCTACACATTAATGTATTCAGGAACTGGCTGAGCTGTGTAAACAATGATTTCTGGCTTTAGACCCACCAGCTTTTGTGATAATGAGAAGTACTTGGTTTGTGAGAGATTCACATCAAAGGGTATTGAAGATTTTACAGGATACAGCTGCATCAGTCATGTCATTATACTTTTGTTAAAACCACACACACAGTTTGAATGAGCTCTTCATAACACCTTCGAATTCATAAGTGATTTTTTTTTTTTTTTTCACCTGACAGGTATCAAAGGACATTCCATAGGCGTAATGGTTTTTTACTGTACAAACTGTACATTCTATCCCCCTTACCCTACCCCTAAACCTACCCATCACAGAAAACATTCTGCATTTTTATATTTTTAATAAAACATTGTTTAGTATGTTTTTAAAGCTATTTTAAATATGAGGACTCATGAAATGTTCTCATATTTGATGTTTACGTCATAATACCAGTGTAATACCCCTGTCATTTATACAAATGTGTCCTCATAAATCTCACACACACACACACACAATGCATTAAAGTGAGAAGTGAGAACACACCACTAAACTTAACAGGGATCCTAGTATGGCGTTATTTTACTGCCAAATGTCGAGAGTACATGTATGTGCTCTTGTGTCACAATAATGCAATGCGCGAGCGTGGAACTCTCTGCTCACACTCGGATTTCCTTTGCTCTTGCACAAAACTGGACGCGTCTCAAATATACAGTGCTCTCTTATGAACGGTCTCTCCTCTCGCTCAGATGTTGTGTACGTGTGCGCGCTCAAACTGTGTCCTGTGCACTCGTGAATCTCTCTGTGCTCTTGCACTAGAAATTAATTTGCTTCTGCATCAATCGCTGTCAAAAGTTATCAACCAATCAGAATAGACGACTGATCGATGAAAATGCTATGTGGAATCTTATTGGCTGAGAGTGAACTGCGCCTGGAATTCTTTCAACAAAGATGGATATATTTAATTTCTTTACAATTTAATAATATTAATCAAATGTAGGCCTATCTTAGAAATGGCTTGGAATGGGGTGCTTGGATGATTTTATTAATTATTATTATATTAATAAGCTAATAATCCTATTAGCCAATATCATGGACCAAATCATTAAATTATACATTCATTTAAAACAAAATATTAAACAACTAATTTAATAAATTATATATTATAAATCAGTATATTTAGAAATGTGTACAATTTTATAAATTAGCCTATTGAAAATATATATTAATTTAAATGAATTCATTACAGTATCGTTTGAAATTAACGAAGTCTTGTTTCGTCCAGTGTTTTTGGACGAATCGCTTGAATGAATGATTCAGATACATCAAATACATTTTAACAGTCACTGGTTGCCACCTACTGGCAGAACAGTGTAATAACATTAGTTTCAAAGGTCATTCACTCATTTTGATTGCTGAAATCAGTGTATATTCGGACTATTAATTGCAATTGCAATACTTAGGTTATTATTTAATGTTTGCAACACAGAAGTAGCAATAGTGTGTTGTTGAAAACAATTTGTGAAGCTGTTAATCATTAAAAGAACGCAATCTTATTCCTAAATGACAACGATTCAGCTATGTCTATTAAACCTTTGAAATTACAATCATACCGGAATATTTAAACCTGCTTTTGCATTGTCGCTGAAAACCTATAGCTTACATGATCACTGCTTTCAGCGACAATGCAAAAGCAGGTTTAAATATTCCGGTATGATTGTAATTTCAAAGGTTTAATAGACATAGCTGAATCGTTGTCATTTAGGAATAAGGTTGCGTTCTTTTAATGATTAATCGCGCATACATATGGGCTTATAGCTAAAGTATTTTTGTATGTCATATTTGTACCAGACCTCAAAAGAAATTCACTATGGTGGTATATTTGATCTCCACATTTGAAGTATTTAGGAAATGATGATCTGACCCTGATCTAAATAGTTCTGTCTTAAATCAGAAGATATTTTTGGTAACACTTTACAATAAGGGTTCATTAACATTAGTTAGCTGCGTTAGTTAACATGAACTAATAATGAGCTGCACTTCTACAGCATTTATTAATCTTTGTTAATGTTAATTTCAACATTTACTAATACATTCAACATTTACTAAATGTATGTCCACAATAACATTAAGAACCTTTTTTTGTTTTTGTTTTTATTGTTTAGATAAATTGGGGTTTGACCTGTAATGTGATGCAGTTGGACTAGGTTACATTTGATTAATATTAGAGTTTCGCGCTTGCGCATTACGTGTATGTGCTCTTGTGTCACAATAATGCTCTCTCGACATTTGGCACATAAAATAATGCCATATCTTAGATGTGTTTCATCCTATAAGGGTGCTGTTAGTTAACTTCAACAGCAGTGGACGGATACATCAGTAAGAACCAACTTAATTTTTAAAATTTAGCTAGACATATTTCAGCCAACATGTTCCAGGAGTGTAACCCTCCACTTACCATCATGCTGCCATGATACTTTACACAAACAGAAAATGTTTTGTACACACCCCTGCCCCCATATTTACCCCATGGGATGATTTTTCTCTCTCCATGCTGTAAGAGGATTGACCTCTAGTCACCATCTGCTGAGTTTACTCTGATTTTCTGAGTGAACACAGGATTGCGTGTGCCGTTTTGTGAGTAGTATTCTCACTTTCTGACTGTCAATTTCAGTCCATTGAAAGGGTCATATTCTACACTTTTGTAGCACTTCCTTTTTTTGCCTTCAGTCCACTTGTAATGTTAAGCAAGGTTTGTTGCACCACAAAACCTCTGCTTACTTTTATTCTTTCTGATCCTGAGAATTAAATTACCTTTAGAATTTGAATTACCTTTAAACTTCTACATCTAAATAGCCTCTATTATCTTTGCATATTAGTGTAGTTCACAACATTTTGGCTGGTTTTTGTTTAATTTAGTTAATGTTAGTTAAAAATACAGTTGTTCATTGTATGTTAATTTTAGTTATTCAAAATTTAGAATTAACTAAGATTAATAAATGCTGTTTGTTCATGTTAACTGATGTTAACACAAATGAGACCTTATTGTAAAGTGTTACCAATTATTCCTGTTGCTTTATTAATAGTAGTACTTATTAGGCTGGTTGATTTGGATTTGGTTAGTTTGTTAATTATTTATTTTATTGGTGAATGTTTGTTTTTGTTATTGTTTCTAGTTCAGTTACTAGAAATAAGTCACTTTTAAGTCATTTTATAATGAGTCTCATTTCTTAACATTAACTATAATCTAACAAGAACTAACAACAATGAACTAATAATAATAATAATTATATATATATATATATATATATATAGAGAGAGAGAGAGAGAGAGAGAGAGAGAGAGAGAGAGAGAGAAAAGAGAGAGACACACTGCAAATACTCACAACTTAACCAAATACCCACAACTCAATCTTTTTGCCGTTTCTGAACTGCCACGAAGAACACACAAAACACATCTAAAACGGGAAAGAGCTTTGCAATTGACTGTTCAAATAGATTTGACAAGAAATCTGAGGTATGTTTTTACTGCCAAAAGCTACAGAAAAGAGAAGCAAATAGACTGCTGCAATTCACAGAAACAACTGGACTTCAGGCACTGAAACGTGGATTTAGTTATCATTTTGTGTCAGTATGAAGAATTTGGGAGTAAAATAACACCCTATATATTGTATTGACAACTCTTCAATTAAATGTTTACCCTGTTATATTCTGCACAATTGGGTGTTTTTAAGTAAACACTGACAAAAACTAATACTTATTAATATAAGTGATTACCTGGATTTAGATCTAGTACATATATTATATTTATATAAAGCGTTCACAGGCAAATTTGCTTCATGTATTTCCCCGGCGTCAAAATCAGGCACATTTAAATGTCAGGAAACACGATTCCTGGCTGCATGTCAATATTCATGGATCACTGTCTGGATCTTTTGGAAGTTGTAAGGAACACTATCGTGAGTCATTGCATTGAAACGTTTCTTGTGTGCATATGTCAAATATATTAAGCAAAACTTTATTGTAAAAGCATTTTTGACAAATGTTGGCCTGCGGTTATATGCGTTTTTTTAATCTCCAGGTGTGTATGACACAGACCCGGCCATGGGTGGAGGCTTCCTGGATATCCTGAAAGGAGGAACTGAAAGATTTCTCACCAACATCAAAGACACTTCTTCCAAAGTCATCCAGTCGGTAGCCAGGTGAGAGACTCATTCAGACAGCAGTAAAACACCCCTGCGGCTGTCGCACACTAACTATTGCACACGCCTTGCTCGAGTATGTTTTGGCTTGCCTTAGTTTCGCTATGATGCATCACTTTCCGCTGAACCATTGACAGATTCAGCCGAATGAAGGAAAAGGTTGTAGTGGTGTAGTAGAGAGTACTAGTAATCTACTGGTGGTTAATCTGATATCACCTAATGTAGCTCTCAAGCAATGCCACCTGCTGCTGACTTTGAGCATGTTTTCTAAAGTCTGTGCTCTATTCTTAGTATAAACAGATTCAGAGGCTTTTTTTCATGAGCATTAGACCTCAAAAACATGCTGTCCTGACATGAAGGCTATTTAAAAAGGTAGGCAGAATAATTAGGCCGAATTCCAAGATGGAGGATGAAATAAGACTAATGTTATAATTCATATAATTCATAATACATACAGGTGCTGGTCATATAATTAGAATATCATCAAAAAGTTGATTTATTTCACTAATTCCATTCAAAAAGTGAAACTTGTATATTATATTCATTCATTATACACAGACTGATATATTTCAAATGTTTATTTCTTTTAATTTTGATGATTATAACTGACAACTAAGGAAAATCCTAAATTTAGTATCTCAGACAATGAGTATATTGTAAAAAGGTTCAATATTGAAGACACCTGGTGCCACACTCTAATCAGCTAATTAACTCAAAACACCTGCAAAGGCCTTTAAATGGTCTCTCAGTCTAGTTCTGTAGGCTACACAATCATGGGGATGACTGCTGACTTGACAGTTGTCCAAAAGACGACCACTGACACCTTGCACAAGGAGGGCAAGACACAAAAGGTCATTGCAAAAGAGGCTGGCTGTTCACAGAGCTCTGTGTCCAAGCACATTAATAGAGAGGCGAAGGGAAGGAAAAGATGTGGTAGAAACAAGTGTACAAACAATAGGGATAACCGCACCCTGGAGAGGATTGTGAAACAAAACCCATTCAAAAAAGGTGGGGGAGATTCACAGGGAGTGGACTGCAGCTGGAGTCAGTGCTTCAAGAACCACTACACACAGACGTATGCAAGACATGGGTTTCAGCTGTCACATTCCTTGTGTCAAGCCACTCTTGAACAACAGACAGCGTCAGAAGCGTCTCGCCTGGGCTAAAGAGAAAAAGGACTGGACTGCTGCTGAGTGGTCCAAAGTTATGTTCTCTGATGAAAGTAAATTATGCATTTCCTTTGGAAATCAAGGTCCCAGAGTCTGGAGGAAGAGAGGAGAGGCACACTAACCACGTTGCTTGAGGTCCAGTGTAAAGTTTCCACAGTCAGTGATGGTTTGGGGTGCCATGTCATCTGCTGGTGTTGGCCCACTGTGTTTTCGGAGGTCCAAGGTCAACGCAGCCGTATACCAGGAAGTTTTAGAGCACTTCATGCTTCCTGCTGCTGACCAACTTTATGGAGATGCAGATTGCATTTTCCAACAGGACTTGGCACCTGCACACAGTGCCAAAGCTACCAGTACCTGGTTTAAGGACCATGGCATCCCTGTTCTTAATTGGCCAGCAAACTCGCCTGACCTTTACCCCATAGAAAATCTATGGGGTATTGTGAAGAGGAAGATGCGATATGCCAGACCCAACAATGCAGAAGAGCTGAAGGCCACTATCAGAGCAACCTGGGCTCTTATAACACCTGAGCAGTGCCACAGACTGATCGACTCCATGCCACGCCGCATTGCTGCAGTAATTCAGGCAAAAGGAGCCCCAGCTAAGTATTGAGTATCCGTTTTTGCAAGGTTAAGTTGAAGGTGGTGGTCCTTCATCCAGGCAGAAATGGCTGTCAGGCAGGCTGCGATGCGACCAGCAACCGTCGGATCATCTGGTTGGAATGAGAGGTAGAGTTGTGTGTCATCAGCATAACAGTGATAGGAAAAACCATGTTCCTGAATGACAGATTCTAGTGATGACATGTTGATGGAGAAGAGAAGTGGTCCAAGCACTGAGCCCTGAGGTACCCCAGTAGCAAGATGATGCGACTTGGACACCTCACCTCTCCAAGATACCCTGAAGGAACTACCTGAGAGATAAGACTCAAACCACTGGAGTGCGGTTCCTGAGATGCCCTTCAACATGAGGGTTGACAGGAGGATCTGGTGGTTAACTGTGTCAAAAGCAGCAGACAGATCCAGCAAGATGAGTACCAATGATTTTGAAGTTGCTCGTGCCAGTCTCAGGGCTTCAGTAACTGAGAGCAGGGCAGTCTCAGTTGAGAGGCCACTCTTGAAGCCAGACTGGTTGTTGTCAAGGAGGTTGTTCTGTGTGGGATAAGTAGACAGTTGGTTGAACACAACTCTCTCAAGTGTCTTCGCAATGAATGGAAGGGATGAATGGATTTAGAGTTTTTTTAAGCAGTGGTGTAATCCTAGCCTGCTTAAAAAGAATTAATAATGTGAGTGAGTGCAGGTACAATTGAGGAGGAGATGGCCTGAAGAAGATGAGTGGGGATAGGGTCAAGCGGACAGGTAGTAGGGTGATTGGAAAGGATGAGTTTGGAAACATCTCCCTCAGAGAGCAAAGAGAAGGAGGGGAGAATTTGTGTGTTTTCCATTAAGATGTTATTGTCAGTATGTGGTGTGGAGAATTGGCCGCTGATGGTTGTTATTTTATGTGTGAAGAATGTGGCAAAGTCATCAGCTGTAAGAGCTGATGTGGGAGGGAGTGGAGGAGGGCAAAGAAGAGAAGAGAAAGTTTTGAAAAGTGTGCGGGAATCAGCATTGGAGACATCTTTTGTAGAGAAAGAAGAAAGGAGTGACTGATAGAAGCTAAGACAAGTAGGATATTTAGATTTGCGCCACTTCCTCTCTGCATCCCTGAATCTAGACCAATGTTCACGGAGAACATCGGATAGCCAGGGGGAAGAGGGGGTGGCGCGGGCTGGTCTGGATGAAAGGGGGCAGAAGTCATCTAAGCAAGATGTTAGCGTGTAGTGGAGTGATCAGTGTATTATCAGTGGAGCAGCAGCGTGTGTAGATGAGGTCAAATTGGTTATCTGATTTGTGGGTAGCTGTAGTAGACACTCGCTTGAGATCAAATGAGGCAAGCAGAGTGTGGAAGTCAGCAGCCTGAGGTTTGTCTAGATGGATGTTGAAATCTCCAAGTACTAGCAGAGGAGTACCATCCTCCGGGAAGGATGAGAGCAACACATCTAACTCCTCCAAGAAGTTACCAAGCTGACCTGGGGGATGATAAAGCACTAAAACATGGATTTTAGCAGGGTAGGTGATGGTAATTGCATTTGATTCAAATGAGCTATTGTCACAGAGAGCTGGTTAAGGATTGAACTTCCATTCATTGGACATAAGCAGACCAGTACCACCTCCCCTCCCATTTTGGCGTGGGGTGTGAGAGAAAGTGAAATTAGAGGAGGGGGCTGCCGGTGTGGCAGTGTCCTCTGGTTTGATCCATGTCTCAGTCAGAGCCATTAGATGGAGACCTGAATGAGTAGCAATGGATGTAATGAAGTCTGCTTTGTTTACAGCAGATTGGCAGTTCCAGAGACCAATAGAGATTGAAAGTAATGTACTAGATGACATGGGTAGAATACGCAGGTTGTTATGATTGCACTGCCTCCAATGTGTGGGACGCGATTTACGAGTGTTAGTAATAGTGGGAATTTGGAAGCGCATATCTAAAACAGGTCGCAAGATAGACAGACAAGAACAAACTATATAAAAGAGGAAGGAGAGGAGGAAAAAGAAAAGAGCAATACTGTGCCTTGTCGGTGTCCTTGCTCGGTGGAGTCGCACAGGTAGAGTCGCTGGTCTTCACGCAATGAGGGCTTCACACGAGGGCTGCCACGTCCGCTGCCGCAATATACTACACAATTTTATACCCACTTGATACAACTTTAATTATTTCAGCAGACCACGCCTTACTGACGAGAATAAACGCGACTTGCCACGTGAACACAGTAAACAAACTTTCCTAGCAACGAGACAGCACTAGAAATAACACAAAAACACTTACAGTATGTAGATCCTCCTGTTGCTTGGCTGCTTCTCTCTAATAGATGCTAAATTACAGCTGTTTAAATACTAGAAGTACTATAAGCTAAGCACTGTCTCAAATGCAAAAAGACATGTGGACATTGTTCTGGTTTCATCAGATACCTCATTCGAATGCATACTGCACAATTATTCCTGTACAATGAATGTGTGAACCATGATATCCGATTTTACGAACAATTGATTTGTATGATTTTTAAAAAAAATTTTTTTTTTTAGTCAGTTTGTCTGGAGTGCTGCTTTTGTATGTTTTTCTGTTGAATAACAAATGCTTATGCTTCATTCTCGATAAAACGATGGACATTTATAAATATAAATGGGTCAATTCTAAGGTAAATTTGATCTGGCTAATTGTGGTGACTGTATGTTAATCTCTTGGTAAACTCAATCAGGGTTTTGTTTATGACACACACTGGTCTACCAGATCATAAATTCCCCTCCATAATCCGTTTGCATTTATTAATCATGTTTAATAATTATCCCCCTTTCATCCCCACAAGTCTGTCATGTTTATTTTCTCCTCAGTTGGCCCAATTTGCTTAATTTTTTTTTTTTCATTGTCTTTTGTTCATTTTGTTCCTGAATCACATTTCTCGGTCCCAAATCACCAACCCCTTTCAGCTCCAGGTAACTATGGGACAGCGCCTGTGTGTCCGTGTTTGCGTTACACGCGTGTATGTGTAGAGTTGTTGTGTGAACTTCACTCCACCTTCATCTCATGCCTTTGTACTCTTGTTTGTTCATAACCACAGTCTGCTCCCATCAGCACAGCTTGATCAGTAGAATTTCTTAACAGTTTGAACAGCTTGCATACTAAATACACATGTGTGAATGCTACTCTTTGAAATGACTTTAAAGGAATAGTTCACTTTATTCTATTATATCATGATATAATATTTTCTTTATATATATATATATATATATATATATATATACACACACACACACACAGTATATAATATATAATATAGACCTTATATAGCCCTTATATACCCTTTTCAGCACTGCACTCATTGTGTTCTGTCTTCCAGTTTATATTTTCAAGATCTTACAGATTTATGACTGAACCACTCGTTTTAAAATCTTCCCGGTCTACTGACATTTGTTATGACATCCGCTTCAAACATCGCAATGCTCATGATAACTTTTGTTAAGTCTACAATAAGTAAATCCATTTCACCAGCTGGTTATTCTTTGTCAGTGATGCCATAGAAATATACAGAACTATTGTAAAAACAGAAGTTCAAAGACAAAATTCTAAAGATGACGCATAAGGTCTATTCAGTACCTTTCAAAAGTGTGGGGTCGGAAATATTTTTTTAATGTTTTTGAAAGAAGTCTCTTATTCTCACCTAATCTGTTTTTATTTAATAATAAAATAATTATTGCATCCTTGTTGAATAAAAGTATTAATTTCTTTCCCCCCAAAAAATCTTACTGACCCCAAATTTTGAACAGTAGTGTATATAACAGACTGAATGTAAGTAAGTTAGTTTTTCTTTTTGGGTGAACTATCCCTTTAATTGTAGTCTTTGCTTTTTGTAGTGAAGTTTGATTACTCTTGAGTTTTGACACAAGCCGTTACACTTATTCCTGTTGACAGATTTTCTGTCTGTAATCTAGATGTTCTTCTTGCGTTGCTGTTGTGTTCACACATTTAAACATTTGTCCTATCCTGTGTCAGTTATGCTAAGGGAGACCTGGACCTGTCCTACATCACCTCCAGACTAGCAGGTACGATCATCTGTGAAAGAGGAATTTAGATTAATTTTGGATGTCTTTACCCTAATGGTTTAAAATTAATTACTTGTCTGTTTGTGTGTTTTTTGCAGTTATGTCTTTCCCAGCTGAAGGTGTAGAATCTGCCATTAAGAATAATATTGAGGATGTGCGTCTGTTCCTGGATTCTCGACATGCGGGTCATTATGCAGTATACAACCTCTCCAAACGCTCCTATAGACCGGCCAGGTTTCACAACAGGGTGAGAGCGGATAGCAAAGCATTTAGCTTTTTCTCGAATGCAAATGATTAACAGCTAATATCATCCAAATCCAGTATTGTAAATAAAACTAAAGCTATTAAAAATAGTTTTATTTAATTGAAATAAGCTGAAGTAAAATGTAAAAATAGATAAACTATTTTTTTAACATTTTAAAAAAACTTAAATGAAAACTTAAAATGTTGCCTTGACAAATAACTGAAATAAACTACAGCTATGTCTATGTATATATATATATATATGTATGTATGTATACACATATATATATATATATATATATATATATATGTATGTATGTATACACATATATACACACACATATATAGAGATATAGATATATGAGCATGAAATTATCCAAAATGTCTTGGTATGCTCGAGCACCGCATGTATGCGACTTATTTCTGTTTTTCTGTTGCTCATTTAAAGTTATTTTTATTAAGTAACGCTGTAGACGGCATAACATTTGCGAAGGACAGTTACACGTGTTTTAATGGGGAATAAAGCGGCAGTTGTGAAATGTCAGTCACCTCTGTTAAGTCTGTGTGGTATCAATAACTCAAGCTAAGTGAGCTATCCCTATTTGCTCCGTAGACAGTGCGTTACAGCAGGAATCTCTGTGTGTCTGTCTGACTGTTTGCGTTTTGATTATGTCGAGAACACGTTCAGAATTAATAAACTTTTAATAAACTACAGAACAGCGTGAGCCGAAAGCGGTGCGCCTCACGTGGGCAGGGCTTATATGCTCCGAGAACGGACACTGCACTAGTGATATAAAACACAGGTCTGTTAAGAGCAATACTTTAAAAAAGGTAGCCTAACATTTTTCTGACAAACAAATCGCTCTCAAATCAGAAATTAGCAGCACAGTAATTACTGACACAGTAAAGGGTAGGCTATTTTGCACAATGTCAAAGCAGTGCAGCTTAACCCAAAATGCGAGCTCATGCAGTTGTGCGCTTCAGACAGAGAATGCTCCAGTTGCAGGGAACACATTAGAGGGCTAAGAAGACAATATATATTTATTAGGTACAACAAGTTTGGGTTCCTTAAACTGTCTATCATATTAAAAACGGCTAGGCTATATAAGATAATTGTAAAAAAGGGTATTGTATTTTGCCATATTTTGTAGTGTAAACATATTCAAGCACGAATGAGAACCATTTTGCGAGGGGTATGCCAGATGCCCCAGGTATGCCCGTTTTTGGTATATGTATATAACAAAAACTAATAAAAATGACAAAAGAACAAATGACACAATTACTAAAAATTTAAATAAAATGAATTTTAAATATGACAACAACAACAAAGAATATATATATACATTTTCATATTTAGAATTTTTTTAATTTAAATTTTATATATATTAGTAAATACTATAATAATAAATAAATAATACAAAATTACCTAAATAAATCCAGAGTAGATGCCATACTTAATTTGATAAAAATGAAAACAAGGCTAGATAGAAGTACAGCAACATTGATTCAGCCTATGGCATGAGTTTGTGGCGGGGCTGTTAGATGAGGAAACCTGTTCATAAATAGTCATTATTCTTGCCATTTCTCTTTTTATATTATTGGCAAGGTAATGACACCATTCACTTTTAAATATGTTGTCTACTCGGTCTGTTGTCAACACACATTGTAATTGTTTTTCTGTGCCATACCGTACTTGATAAAACTCATAATTGTGTTTTGTGTGCAGGTATCAGAGTGTGGCTGGCAACCTAGACGAGCTCCTACTCTGAAGAACTTGTACAGTATATGCAAGAACATGCATCAATGGCTCAAACAGGACCAGAGGAACATCTGCATTGTACATTGTCTGGTGAGCACACACACACACACGGCCCTTTTCCGCCGATATTACTGTCTGTTACTTTATAACATGTCTACAAACAAACATTATATTGTTGTCTTTGTTGATGAGTCATAATCTATTTTAACATCCCAATTAATTTAACACTGCATCTTCAGAAGAAAAATCATGTGGGGGTATCCAAGTGTGTCTTGTCATCTTGATATTGTGGCTTGTGATGCTCCAATCAATTGGCCTTAGATCGGTATCAGCCGATATCACATTTTATGACTTGATCAGAAGTCACTAAATTTGGCCGACCTCACCAACCGATCACAATTTTGATGACGCATTTAAATAGAATACAGATTAATCTTTTGCGCCATGTTCTGCTTTGTAACTTCATGAAAACATTAGTAAACCATAGTAAATCACACATCTTTATTTAAAGCATGTCGTCTAGATCAAATTTAATCAAATGCCGTAACTTCAGCTATCAACACATAATTTGGCCCAGATGCAGTTGTGAACAAGCCCAGACTTTGTTTTATGAGCAGTCATCTACTTTCTAATAGTCATCATGTCATGCATGAATAACAAAAAATTAAATCAATAAGTTGCATCACCTTCTCTGGGGGTTTCTCAGCAGTGTTGTAACATAACCTCCAAGCATGATCAAAATCTATTTTCTTCGAAATTTGAAAGGTTTTCTATGAAAGGACACCATGTACTTGGTGATAGCCTTTTTTTTTTTTTTTTGCTTGAATGATCAGGATCAGGATTGGTTTTGGCATTGGCTGATCATAATGACAAGAAATCGGTAGTCTGTATCGGCTGAAAAAATCCTGCATAACTAATTGTGGCCTTGTGTTTTTGTACGTAGGATGGACGGGCAGTGTCGGCTGTGGTGGTTTGTGCGTTCCTCGGTTTCTGTCGTCTGTTCTCTACGGCCGAGGCTGCAGTTTACATGTTCAGCATGAAGCGATGCCCACCGGGCATCTCGCCCTCACACAAACGGTAACAACTTCTTCTCTTTTTATCACTTTGTTCCTTTTGAAATAAGACACACCGCAAAACAAAATGTCAGGACAGGTTGTTCTAGAACAGAAATAGATGCTCGGTGGATTAATTCAGCAGCTCAGACACATGAACATGAGCAGTGTGATGGTTCTTTGGTGCTGAGGTCACTTCCTTGCACAACTGTTCATTGGCTCGCCAAGAGCTTCTGCTAACCTTTGCAAGCTCATGGGACTATTTTGACTCTTTTGACTCTAACCAAGTGTGAATGTACTAGATGTAAAGGAAGTGACCTAACCTCGAATAGAGCTTTAAATTCTGTTGCTCACTACAACCGAAGCCATTTTTATACTATTATAGTATTTATCAATATTTTGAATTTACTTTTACTTTTATATTTTTAGTTTCATTTTTATTTTAGTTTAGGTTTTAGTAATCTTTTGTGCTTTTTTCATTTTATTTATTTACTTATTTTTAACATTTCTGTTTAGCTTGAATGATTTTTCTTCAGTTTTAGTAATTTTAGTACTTAGTTGCCAAGGCAACATTTATGTTTTTCATCAGATATCTATATTTTAACTGATATCTGATTTCATCTGATATCTAATGATATCTAATATTTCATTTAACAAAAACAAAACTTTATAGACTTTTTTTTTTTCACAAAATAAAATTAATACAATTCAAAAATCTATATTCAAAAATCTATATTCAAAAATCTATTAAATTCAAAATATTAACAAAAACTACAACGGTATATCAAAAACACTAAAATAACACTTACAGTAAGAACACTGGTTCTGAAGTTAAATGAAGCTGAGCTTTTGTATTTATGCACAGAAAATCAGTTCAGCTTGTCCTTCCATTTAGGAAAATCAAAATCATGTTTTCACTAATGCACTTACAATAGAAGTCTAGGATACATTAGGCCAGGATAAACATAAAAAAGCATAAGTATCGCCTCAAGACTTAATCAGTGTTAACGTAAGTGAGATGACTTACTAAACTAGTCGGTGCAAAGTTAAATCCAACATTTTTTCCTGACATGATCACATAAAGCGGGTGAACTGAACGAATTGCATAATACATGCAAAAATAGACTGGTTTTATTGGGAGGGGAAAAGTCCAAATATTCATCTCAGTAATGACACTTTTAAAGAATTTTACAGCTCAAGCAACTGTGTTAACGGATTGCATTAACCAGTGACTATTGTTGTTTGTAGGTATATTGAATACATGTGTGATATGATGGCAGAAGAGCCCATAATCCCCCACAGCAAGCCTATAACCATCCGTTCTGTCGCCATGACACCTGTACCGCTCTTTAATAAGCAGCGAAATGGCTGCCGGCCTTTCTGTGAGGTTTACGTCGGGGACGAGCGCATCGCAACCACTTCACAGGAGTATGACCGAATGAAGTAAGTCACTTCCACACCGTGATGAAACTTATGTCATATGATCCAGTGCTGATAGACATGATGATAACCATGTACCGAGTGTCTTTATCTCTAACTTTGCCGTTTCTGCAGGGATTTTAAGATGGAGGACGGGCGAGCAGAAATTCCTCTGAATATAACCGTGCAGGGTGACGTCCTGATAGTGATTTATCACTCCCGTTCCACGCTGGGCGGACGCCTGCAGGCCAAAGTAAGACATGTAGTGACCGATATGTGTGTATATTGTCCCAGTACATGTTTATAAAAAAGATCTGAATTTAATAATTGCAAATAAAATGGAGTTACTGATTAGTTGGCCTGTAACTTTATTAGAAAACGGCATAATTATGATATAAACAGCAACGTAAGAACAATAGTTTGACCCCTCACTAAGCAAATCAAATCAAAGACAAACGCACCAATGCACATTTTTAAAAATGTTTTTTATTTACAAGAAAGAATTTAATTATTTTTATAGAACACTATTTATATATTACATTTTCAGTCTCTCCCCAGATAACTCGGAAGAAATTAATTAAAAGTTATAATAAATAAATAAATAAAAAATGAAACCATTCTGCATCTTTAACAAATGTACCTCATTTGTCATAATTCCACCAATTTTAAGACACCATAATGAAAATACAAGGAACAAAATTAAGACAGAGTTTCTGCTTGTTCTGTAGTTTCTATTTCCACACAAATGCAAGGGATAAACGGGCAGATAATTCATTTGTCATAGGGATAACATATAGATTAATATATACTATTAATGAAACCATTAGGGCTGTCAATAGATTAAAAGAAAGTTTAAATGTATATTGTATTTATTTATTGCCCTGATATAGCCTTTGAAATGATGTGGCAATAAAAAATAGTAAAATAAATAGTTTTGGACAATGAAAAATATGAATGGGCTGTTCTCATTTCAGTCTATTCTATTCCATTTTATTCTATAGCTTGCTTCCAACAGATCTTCACACCTGAATTTCCTGAAACCTGACCATAGTTCAGCACGTGCCATGACTGTTCATATTTTGTTAGTGCTTCTTAGTCATTGCCAGTGTTGTGGTTTTTGCAGATGGCTTCCATGAAGATGTTTCAGATTCAGTTCCATACAGGCTTTGTGCCCAGAAACGCCTCCACTGTCAAATTTGCAAAGTAAGTTTCAGATTACTCTTAAAATGATCCCATATCAGTTTCGCTTTCAGTTGTATGTCAAAATGTGATGCTCTTTTAAAATTATGATGCTGTATTATATTTGCAGGTATGATCTCGATGCGTGTGACATCCAGGAGAAATATCCTGACCTCTTCCAGGTACATGTAAATGTGGAGGTGGAGCCTCAGGATCGCCCTAGCAACAAGACTGCGCCCTGGGAAAACTTTGCCACAAAAGGACTAAATCCCAAGATCCTTTTCTCCAGCCGAGATGAACAGCAAGAGATCCTGACAAAATTCGGTGAGTTTTCTCTCTTTATTCGATTGTTTGTTTTTTTTTTCTTCAGGGTCCTAAAGTCTTAAAATGTCTTAAATCCAGTTTGATCAAATTTCCACCAAAGCATTTTTATCTTTATGCACACAATAATAATCTTTTACATTGTATTCCTTTATTTGTAATATTTAACATGTTTGTGTGCTGCTGCATGTCCCTATGTGTGTAACAAGCAGAGTGTACACGCGTTGTGCACCTGCCTATAGGCACGTATTAACGTACCCTTTAAGTAACAAAACAAATATTGCGCCATTGACTTTAGACCAGGTTTCAGTTGGTCAGTGGCGCAGACTATTTCAGTTGCCTCAAAATAGCAACACGCCAACAATGTGCCTGAACACACCTCATTTTCAGACCAGCACGCCCATGGGCGCACAAATGGGCGCAAATGTATTTGCTATTCAAACAACATGGCGCAGGACATGAAATTGTGCTGAAACTAGCAAAAAACACTTGCGTTGTGCCTGGCACCGCATTGTGCCGGGTGTATGATAAAGCCCATTTACTATTTTCTATATGGTGAATGGCACATAGTGCGCTATATAGGGGATAGGGGACGATTCAGACAGTAGCTGCATTTCCATTACTCTTCAAATTGCGCAAATTGAAAATACACCCAACGGAAACACGTCATTTTCGCAAAAACACCCATATATCACAAGTTTTCACATGAGGTGGTTTTTCAGGCAATTCGAAAAAGGTATATTTCGCAAAACTGCAATGGAAAGAGTATTTTCGCGTTTACAGGTCATCTGGTGTACGTAAAAGTTGATCATTCTTTAAAGATGGCGTGGTATTTGGACAGAAGACGAGACAGTTCTTTATTAAACTCATAAAAGAAAAAAAGAATTACAGGAATACTGGATTCTATACAACAAAGGAATGCCACAATTTATCAAGCCCTTGAAGCAGATATGAGGGAGAAACACCCAGAAACACCTCATACCAGAGATACGATACCACAGAGTGGGTCATACGCGCGAGTCGCCGCAGATGACAAAACACGTTTGAATTCTGCACAGAATGTTGTATTTTTAAAGCGATATGGAGGAGATTAGGAGGAGAACCGGTTAGACAGACATTGCATTGGAAACAGCACTGATGAGTAAAACAGACAACACAAGTGTCATGCAACAACATAACTTACACACTTTTCAAACTGCACATCCTCGGTATGATGATGATCACAGTTTTGCTTTAGTAATAGTTGTAGTATAGTAATAGTATATTACATGTAAAAGAGGAATCTATTAGACTTGAGATCTATTAGACTGTGACTGTCCTAAGCTGTCGGTCTTTTAGCTGTCAGTGGCGGCTTTGCCAACCACAATGGCTCTGGCCAAACTGTGATATAAATCAAACGCAATTGGCTGTTTAAAAAAAGGGAAGGATCTGCTTGATAAGTCCCACCCTGTCTTCCTGTTTCAGTGGACTTCATTACTTCATCAAACTGAATAACACTGCGCATTTCAAGACACTTCAGTGGGACTTTAAATTTTTTAATTTAAGATACCCTGCATTCTCGTTTCTTGTCTACATTATGATGTTACACATTTCCTATTAGTTTTAATGTTCTTAAAGTTTTTGTTCTTAATCTTTCTGGTTGTTTAGGTAAACCAGAGCTTCCACGTCAGCCTGGTTCAACAGCCTGCTACGCCTCTGAACCTTCCCAGCCGGAGCATTCGCCTGAAGGGCCACAAAGTGAACCAGATTCTCCTTCTCCTCAAAGCACTGACACCAACGCCAACAGCTTCTTCCAGATGCTTGACTGGGAAGGTATACAGCACATTACAACTTTTCAGTTAATAAGAACACCAAATCTATGCACGTTTTCATGTTTCCCCCCTGATTGTTAGTTGCTTCTGCACAGGTGAAGGATGTAATTTTTTAAATGCTAAAACTAGAGCTGTCGTGATTCCTCGAGTGCTCGATTAAATAAATAAATAAATGTAAAAAAAATAAATTGATTGTAGGGCTGGGTAAAAAAATATAGATTTCTCGATTTTAATCGGTTCTCATTTTTACGAACCGATATCTATTCTTGAAGAATCAATTAGTCTAGTCTGTTTTCAGCTGATGAATGAACTTAGAACATGTAGCGCGCCTCCCATCCAATAAATCGCAATAATCTTTGTGCTTTGCTTCTTTTGATATGAAGCAAAGTCTTTCAAATGACGTCCATCTTATTATGAGATTCAAAAAAATAAATGGTGCTGTTTAATGTGACGTGACAGATCGCTGTTGTGCCTCAGTTAAAGAGAAGCGGCAGCACAGAGCGCATGTGAACATCCTCTCCTCTACTTTAATACCAGTTACAGCGCGAAATAAACATGAATAAACATCTGAGGGTATGTTAAAAGATACAGTACAACTTACTGAAATCCGTATCATGTCTCATGTAATGGCTCAATCAGTGTTTCAACCTCAGAAAGACGCCAATAAAACAGCTTGTAAACAATGTCACGCACCATCACATTTACCTCAGGAAAACATATTCAGTGACCATAAACTTGTTAATCAGCTAGAAAAATGAATTCTATATGCAGTGTTATATATTCATTATAATTTTTAAAGTTCTTCAATATTTAATGCATGTTTGAATAAATCAGTTATGACAGCCACAATTTAAATGTTTATATTTAAAAAAAAAAAAAATGAATTGGAGTAGAAATATGATTGTGATTCTTAACTTTATTTATTATAAAAAAACATAATTGAGTGTAATTTAAGTGTTTGTATATAAATAAGTTATAAATAAATATTTCATTATATTAATATAGTATAGTAGTACCAACTGACTCCCATGTGTAGTTTACAGCATTAGTTTTATAAATTTTTTTTCTTCTAGAAAATTTGCCATGTACTATAACTGACATACTACATCCAAATAGGGATGTGCAACAGTGATTGAGTACTCGACCGTGACAGCGACGATCGATCATGTAAATGATGATCGAAATGTTTTTTTGGTTTTTTTTTTCTCTCCTGATTGGCTATAGCAGCACTTTGGGCATCGCCCTGAGCTCTGATTGTTTAGCTTGCCACAGCATGCGTCAAAAGACATGAGAGAGAATGTCTGGCTTCACTTTGACAAGATCCATGAAAATACAGTTCAATGCAAGCTGTGCAGCGCCAAGCTTTTATCTTGTGCTGAAAATATCCTTTAAATTATATTCATAATTAATTTAACAATAATCATCAGCATAAGCGCCGAGCCCCCGAGCACCCATGGAAAAACACAAGATATTCTCATTTCATTTCAACCAATAAAAATCGATCGAAGCCTTCAGACACGGCTTTCTTTTCATTTTTATAGTCCATTTGAGGCAGTTTCTATTTCGTTAATGTTGAGAGCGCATTTGTAACGCACGCGAGAGCGCATCCATGTAATTCACGAGCACAAATCTCTCTGCTCGGACGCGGATTTCTTTTTGGACGCGCTCAAACTTTGTCCTGTCACGAATCTCAATGTGCTTTTTCTCATGGAGAGTGGGCACCCACCGGCAGAAACATAAATCGGCGTCTATAATCATCAGTGATTTTCAAAGTGCAAATTGAATCCAAAATATTGCTGAAATATTAGAATAAATAAAAAATTACAATAGTGACACAATTGTAGCCTAATAGAATGTGAATTTGTTGTGCTTTCATTTCGTCGGCTTTCATTTCGTCATTCCTGTTATGTATCTAAGTTTCTGATTAATCATAGTTTGCTTCAGTTTATTGGCATAGCCTAAAGTCACTCTTCAGCTATTGAAGCTATTCCTTTTAGATGCTTCTCAATAACATTTCTGCATCATAATCATAATCTAACAGTGTTCTAATCACATGTTCACGTTTTCATAGACAGGTTTTCATGTCATATTTTTATTTTTAACATTCATTTTCATACATTCATTATCTCCATGACGGCCATGCCCTGCCCCCCGAGTACTCGATTACTCGTTTTTGAAACCTATCGATGATCGAAATGAAAAATTGCCAAAAATACGTACATCCAAAATAATCGAATCGGAATCGAATCGAATCGAATCACAAGCATGTAAATAGAAATCGAATTGAATATATAATGTCTAGATATATTAGCATTTATGGATATTATAAAATGGTTAGTTCCAGTCCTTGATTCTGATTGGTCAGTTTATTGTGAATAAAACAGCTTTGACTGCTTTTATGTATCACTGCACAACACCCTTAGCAACTTAAACATATGTTTGTTCTCATTGATACTGTTCACTGAAGCTTGTATTACCTACATCTATATAGCATTTTCCTTCAGGTCAGTCCTATGTTCATATTGACAGGGGAGAGATTAATTTGTTGAATAAAGTAATTATTTTTGTTTTGTTTTTGCGCACAAAAAGTATTCTTGTCGCTTCATAACATTAAGGTTGAACCACTGTAGTCACTATCTTTTTTGAATGAGCAGCTGAAAGTACAACTTTAGACAATTTGTTTGTGGACCATCATCATCCTTTTGTGACATCTGCCAAACAAAGCGATTCTTTTTTTGCCTTTATTATGATTTAAGCACTTAGTTGTATTGTATTGTCGTGTATTTACAGATGGTGGACGACAGTTCGATCGCTCTGACAGCCAATTGGATGACCAGGAGGATTTGAGTGGCGGCTCAGAGGAGGAGTCAGTGTCATACTCCGCCCCCATTGACGGGACTCTGTCACGTGACACCAGTGAACCACTCTTCGAGGCAGATTTCACAACCACACCACCTGACCCCCAGCCCGACACAGAGGACCTGCTTGGCCTAAACTCTGACCCCTCTCCTCCGGCTGATACCTCTCAGCCGGGCATTACTACGGAGACGGGTTTGAAAAGTTCTGCTAGTAACAGTGATTTACTGAACGACCTGTTCGCCCCTCCATCCAATGCTGCACCTGCAGCTGACACAGAAGACCTGCTGGGAGAAGGTACAGGAGAAGATCTGTTCTTCTCCAACACGTCCAGCCAACCGGCACCAACGGCTAATAAAGGTAAAAGACTTTCTACAAGAGTGTTTAAATATAGTGTTCAGTACCAAAAGACTGCAAGTTTGACACCTGAAAGGCGTGATTCACCTGTCATAATAAATACATATAATAAAGATTAAAGTCAAAAATCTAAAGAAATTAATATTTTGATTAAAGAAAATGAAGCCTGTCAATATTATTTTTTTGCATTGACTTTTTGACAATATGTAATTAATTAATTTTTCCTCTCAAATTCTCATTACTGTAATGTTAAAAATGTATATAATATTTATAAATGTTGATGTTATTTGTACATAATCTTTTATGTATCATGCTGATTTACATTTTTTTTTTTTTTTTGGTAATTTTTTTTATTTTTATGAAACATACAGGGTAGGGGGGATAAAGCAGCAAAATCAGCAATAAATTAAATTAAATTAAATTAAATTAAATTAAATTGAATTAAAAATGGGAGGTAATGATGAAAATAATGCCATAGTATTATTTTCCTTATTATATTACAGAAATGAAGAATCATCGACGAAAATAATGAAAATACTAGATGCACTTTTAAATTATTTGATCAAAATTAGCTGGGTTTTTTTTTTTTTTTTTTTTTTTTTTTTTTTGTGTTGGGGTTAATATCGAACGGACATATTCTTTGATATTTACCCCATATATTATTATTATTATTATTATCATTATTATTTTAGAAAAATATTTGTAAAATTCTTTTTTTTTTTTTTTCTTCCCCTCAATTGTTCTAAATTACAATGACTTTCTTTCTGTAGACTTCTTTGACCCCTTTGGAGTGGGGTCAGCATCTTCAGGGTCAGATCTGTTTGGTGACCTCCTGGGGTCAGACAGTGGTAGTAGTGGCTTCAAAGCTCCGCCTCCTGCATCCAACTCCAGCCTTTTTAACCTCAGTGAGTTCTGCTCTGATTTACATATGAATCAAGGCGCACTGTACTATCATTGTTTTATTATTTACAAAAAAAAAAAAAAGACAAAACATTTGTTGTTATTGCGATCAATGTTTTTTTTGAGTTAAAGTGGTAGCTCACCCAAAAATGTTCCAAACCTGTATGAGTTTCTTTCTTCTGCTGAACACAAAAGAAGATATTTTGAAGAATGTCGGTAACCAAACAGTTGATGGGCCCCTTTGACTTCCATTGTATGGAGAAAAAAATACTATGGAAGTCAGTGGGGTCCATCCTCTGACATTCTTCAAAATATCTTCTTTTGTGTTCAGCAGAAGAAAGAAATTCATAGACGTTTGGAACAGGGTAAATGATGACAGAATTTTCATTTTTGGGTGAACTATCCCTTTAAGCTAAGCTATTTATTTTGTATTACTATTTTAAGTATACATAAACTGTAGTATAAAGTTCTGTGTTGTTTTTCATAAAATATTTCATAAAATTCATATTTATAAAATATTTTGCCAGATAAGTTAGCAAGCGAGACTCCGAAGATGACATCATCAGCGAGTCAGCCTGATCTGTTAGGTGGGTGGGACAACTGGACCACAGGTGGAACCAGCACGACTATTAACATGACCACCGCTGCCAGCAAACCTACTATGAGTGGTATTCAAACATTCATTCATTTATTCAAATAACCAGACCTTAAATCAGTCAAAATAGTTACTTGGTTAAGATGGTAACACTTTGCAATGAGGTCTCATTTGTTAATTTTAGTTAATGCATTAACTAACAATAATATCAGCATGAAAAGGAAATTGCAGTAGTTTTTTTCCCTATAGTTATTTATCCCCTATTGAAGTATATCCGAGTGAAACAAAAAAATGTAGGGACTTGATTTTGTTCATGGGGTGGTTGATTAGATGGTTGTGGTTTGCTATTGGTGGATCTCAGGTGAGTGACAGGTTGTCCCGCCCTCATGCCAGTAAACACATCATCAGAGAAAAGAAGAGATGTCAGTTATTTTGATTAAAGATTACGAGGGCACATTAATTTAAAAAAAAATATGTTGACAGATAAATAATTTATAATATACACTGCAATATTTCATGAAAAGTGTTAATTGTCCAATTTGATTTTATGGAGACTTTAACAAAGAAATATATTTTATTATATTAATTAATAAAAAAAATTCTTGTTCATGTTTGTATTGGTAACAGATATGTAGGAAACTTTTTTCCACTATGAAATAAAAAATAAGGTAATTGCAACTTTTTATCTCACAATTATGATTTTTTTTGTTCTCTCAGAATTGCGTGATATGAAGTCGGAATTGTGTAACTCAGAATTGTGAGAGAACAAGTCACAAGTTTTTTTTTATTTTTATTTTTTTATTTAGTGGCGGAAACAATCTTCCATAGATATGAGATTATCATTAACTAAGATTAATAAATGCTAGATAATAGAAGTATTGTTCATTGTTAGTTTATGTTAATTAATGTATTTAAAGACTTTTAACAAATATAACCTTTCTGTAAAGTGTTACCATTAAATTTAACAGTTACCCTGGTCATGCAATTAAACACTTCATATGATTACCAGCCAATCAGCTAATAAGATTTTCTTGTTAATTGTTCGACTACTCATAAACCAGTAAACTCATAAACCGTAACAGCCCCTAAAGTGTTTTAAAAAGTTTTTTGAACCCATTTTTCTTTGTGCAGCCTCAGGACTCTCATCTTTCTCCAAGGCCAAATCTCAGAGCTTTGACCCCTTCGCAGACCTGGGCAACCTGGGTGCAACACTACCTGGTATGTTTTACTGGGTAAAATGTCTGTGTTTACGCTTTATCAGACTACTTTGTCAAATTCATATCATGTAACTAACACTGATTTGTGTTTAGGCTCGTCCAGTGCTGGTTTCTCTGGTTCAGGTTATAAAGCGGCACCCTCTGCGGGTGGCCCAAAGGGTGGCCCAAAGGGTGGCCCAAAGAACTCAGGTCAGCAGTGGCAGCAGATTCCTCGGCCCTCATCTGGCCCGAACAAACCCTGGATGCCTCCAAACTCAGGGTCCAGGCACCAAGCCCAGCCCTCCAAACCTGTTGCCCAACCGACTAAACCAAACTACATCCCTAGCTTCAGTGTGATTGGTGGACGAGAAGAGAGGGGGATACGTGGACCGGCCTTTGGTAAGGCTTCTGATTCGATAATAAATAAATTGCGTGCACGATTTATAAATGGAGGGAACGAATTAGTAAATCATGCGCATGATATATAAATCGAGGGAACTAATTAGTAAATCATGCGCATGATATATAAATCGAGGGAACTAATTAGTAAATTGCGTGCACGATTTATAAATCAAGGGAACTAATTAGTAAATCATGCGCATGATATATAAATCGAGGGAACTAATTAGTAAATTGTGCGCACAATTTATAAATCAAGGAAACGAATTAGTAAATTGCACGCACAATTTACTTTTTTTCCCTGCATGTCATGTGCTGGGCTCTGTACTAATCAAACAACAAAAGAAAATTCACTCATTCTTGACTGAATAATTTTTGAAAAATATATTTGTAATACATTTTATTTATAAAGTGCAGTGTTATTTTACATTTGATTAGTTTCTGAAACTGAATACCTGAAAATCTTAATCTGTTTATTTCAATATTTGTTGCGATTGCGAGTGTTTATTAATGCTTGAAATGTATATTAGTTAGGCTAGTTGTTTTTGCTCTGGTATTTTTAAACCATAGGCAAAAGGTAATTGTGTAAGTGTTTTTAGCCTGTTGATTTTTATTTATGATATTCAGCTACAATAAAATGTTTTGAAATAAGACTTGAAATAAATGTGGATGATATAAGGTGTTTTTTTTTTTTTACCTTATTGGAATCGAAATTAGGAATTGATAAGAATATGAATTGTTAAAATTCAAACAATACCTAACCCTATTCCTTACCACTATTTTTTTATTAGTTGTTTAATTATTTTAATGGAACCGGAACCGTAATCGTTAGGCGGAACTGGAAGTGAAAAATTTCTTATGATTCCCAACCCTACTAAAGACGCAGTTCTTTTTTGTTCTTCGCTTAGGGATAAAAAGAAGTTTGAAATACCTGAGCGGCAGTATACTTTTAGTGAACATCCCAGTGCCGCCCACATTGCTGAGAGCGGCATTTAGATGAATTGTCTGCTTTTGTTGTACAGAATCTTTCTGTCCGTTAGGTCCAAAGCCCAAAGTGAAGGAAGACGACTTTGAGGATCTTCTGTCCACACAAGGTTTCGGCTCCAAAACTGACAGGAAGATGCCCAGAACTATTGCTGAGATGAGGAAACAGGAGCTGTCTAAAGACATGGACCCTCTCAAACTTCAGGTATAGATGACCGTTTAGCGCATATTTACTGGTGGATGTTCTTTGGGCTTGATGATGCTGATTATGATGTTTGTATGTTAGATCTTAGATTGGATCGAGGGGAAGGAGCGGAACATCAGAGCGCTACTCTCCACGCTGCACACGGTCCTGTGGGAGGGAGAAACCCGCTGGAAGCCCGTCAACATGGCAGATCTAGTCACACCTGACCAGGTGAAGAGGGTCTACAGGAAGGCTGTGCTTGTTGTGCACCCAGACAAGGTATGTGTCAACATTACAACAATGTTCAAAAGGCAAGAAAGTAAAAGACATATTTAATTTTTTCATCAAAATGTATAAACTTTATAAACTGATTTTTTTTTTTTTCTGTACGGGTGGAGAAAATCTTTTTAATCAATAATACAAAGTCAAGTCAAGTCACCTTTATTCCTATAGCACTTTCTACAATACAGATTGTTTCAAAGCAGCTTTACAGTGATAAACAGGAAAATAGGGATCAATGATGCAAACAGAATTAAATTCTGCTGTAAAGCAGCTCTAAAAGGACAATAGTAAACAGTCATTATTCAGTTGAAATCAGTTCAGTGTTGATTCAGTTTGCTTTAATAACTGTGTCAAATACATCAGTTATCAAATGAGTTCAGTTCAGCTTTGGAGAAAACAATGATGTCATCATCCAGCTTCATCCAGCAAGTTGAGTTCTCATCCAATAGTGTCTGTGCAGTCAAATCAGTAACATATCTGAATATCAATCCAAAGGCGACAGTGGCAATCCGATTCACAATCCAATCGATTTAGATGTTTTATTTATTGTTTGTATGGATGCATTTTATTTATTTGTTTTGTTTATTTATTGTTTGTGTCGTTTATTTATTTATTTTTTAATTATTTATTTGTTTTCTTTTCATTGTCTTTTTTGTCAAGAAAATAATGAAGCAATATGTTGATTATTATTTAAAGCAATATGTGAATAGTGATATTCACACATTGCTTCAAATAATAATGAAATTAAATAAAATAATATGGATACAAATATTTATTGACAGTAATACAAATATGAATTAATTTTTTTATTTTTAATTAATATTAAGTATTGTTTTCATATCAGATGTAATCATTTGGGGAGCTGTCAAGAAAATAATTGAAGCAATATGATAATTATGATTCATATATTAAGCAATATATTAATTATTCATTAAAAAAATATATAAGGATACAAATATTTATTGACAGTAATACAAATATTAATTAACATGAATAAAAGTACTGTTTTCATTTCAGACATTATCTTTTTTTTAAGAAAATAATTAAATCAATATGTTAATTATAATTCATATATTAAGCAATATATTAATTATTTATTATAAATATATAAAATATATATATAAGGATACAAATGTTTGACAATAGTACAAATATTAATTAATAAAAGTATTGTTTTTGTATCAGACATGATCATTGGGGGGGTTGTTAAGAAAATAATAATTAAAGCAATAAGGTAATTATAATTTATATATTAAGCAATATATTTTTAATTATTAAAACAATATATTAATAAATGGTATGGATACAAATGCTTGACAGTAATACAAATTGAATTAATATTAATAAAAGGAAAAAATGTTGTCTTTTTTTCCCCTCTGCACATGCTTTTGACATATTTTGAGTTTCACTCTTAAACTGTTGACTAGAAGCAGTTTGATTAATGATACAGTCCAAAAAATTATGAAAAAAAAAGAGAAAAGAAAGCATTGATTAATTGTTCAATTTAAATCTATTTACCTGCATTACAAAAATACATTTCAATTTTGATTTCATTCTGACTTAAATTCACTGCTAAAGAATTCTACTTCTGACATGTTCTGTTGGTGTAACTCTCATCTTTATGTCCAGGAAAGATAATGGAATGGAAAAATAATGATTTTTTTTTCTCTGGTCTTCCAGGCTACAGGTCAGCCGTACGAGCAGTACGCTAAAATGATTTTCATGGAGCTGAGCGATGCCTGGTCCGAGTTCGAGAACCAAGGATCCAAAGCCCTGTTCTGAACGCGCTCAGTGAGCGTCTGCCAGGTGCAGCGTGCCCCCTACAGGCAGCCTGAGGCACTGCGCTCTCTCTCCACACACAGACACACTGCCACTGACAGTACACACACACACACACCACAGCTCTGAGAGAGAGAGAGGCAGATCAGTCACAGGAAGAAAACAGACCTCTTTCTGTTTGAGGCACGGACAGATCTCTTCCTGAACTACCACACGCTCTCCTGAGTGAAACCCGTAGCGTTGGATTTCTCCTCCTTCAAAAGGGGACCATGCTAGCATCCTTTTGGCATTTGTAGACGAAATAACCACACACACACACACACACACACACACACACACACACACCTGAGACGACAGTCTGTGTCTTGCACTTCTAAAGAGCTTGAAAACAGATGGTTTCTGTGATGAAGACAGACATGATTATTGCTGATTTATTTTATGCCATCACACTTTGTCATTCTTTTGTTTTCCCCTTCCCTTTTTTTTTTTTCCCAATCAGTGTGGTTTGTCAATTACTGATGTAAATATTCACTCGACTCATGTGTGTTTGAGGGTGGATTGTGTTCATGTGAAGCTAAAGCAGAGGTTTTGGCTTCTGTGCTCCACAATGTGAAGTTTCTGTTGGACTTTTCATCACTTTTTTTCCTTCAGTTTTATCATGTTTTCACTGATCTCAAGTGTTAATTCTCTCCATGCGCCTCGTTGGAAGGTGCGTTTGTGTATTTGTGGGTTAAGGGCTCATTTTCTGCAGTCCAAAGGGTATTCCAGTGACCGAAAAGAAACTTAACATCAACAAAACCGCTGTGCTTTCCATATTTTTTTCTTTTTCTCAAGGACCAATCAGAAATGCCTGTCTTATTTATTGTTTTGAAAGCTGTACATGGCTGATGGATGTATTAAAAAAAAAAAGGACTAAAATATCAAATTTATTGTAAACGATGAAACAAACAAGCTGAGCATTTTGCAAAACTAAAATCATTCCAAAGCATCTACTAATATGAATGTGCTTTTTAAGATTATTGCTGGCAATTTGGAATGTAAATCTTTTTTTTTTTTTTTTTTGTATTCCTTGTACCATTATCCTATTTTCAATGTGTTAGCAAGCCTTCACAATATTTTATTTGATGTTTCCATAGTCTCTTAATAATGACACTAGAAAGTTTGCACCAATCCCTCAGGTCATCAGGCCAATTCAGATGCACCCATATCCAAATTAAAATAAAAAATGTTTGATACAACTTATTAGACAATGACTTTAGGGTGAAAATTAATTAGTATTGATTTTATGTATAGACCTATAGCTTCCCATATTTTTTGTTATAGAAAAATCGAGGCCTCGAAGAAAATGCTGATTCATTTATTTCTGCGTTTATTCATGTACGAGGCTTGCAGCACAGGAGGCGATACAGTCAGACTGAACAAAACCAAATCCTTCGTCTGTTACTGGTGTCCGAGAGCTCGTCATCTGCTGTTGACTGATGGGCTGGTTCAGATTGTCAGTGATTTGGGAAGTGTTTCAGCTTATTCACCCTCCACCAAAGTCATAAACGGTCATAAATGTTTTAAACTGGAATGTGGCATTTCTGTTCAAAATCATTATTGGTTGTATTTAATGGGTTCTGATTTAAATGAATGGCTTTGTTCAGTCTAAATAAATGTCCTTATTCTTATTCTGTGAATATATACTTATCTTCCCTGTAAGTATATGTAAGAAAATAACAATGCTGCTGTATTTTGGTGGAGAGTGAATATTTTAATAATGACACCTTTTCTTTCTCTTGCCCACTCAGCTTTCCTTTGGATGTCAAACTAATGTTTCTCACCAGCTGTCTCCTGCAATGGAGAACAAAATCATAACACCACGGTCTTAAAGATATTTTTGTCATATTTTCTTTTGACCAATAAACCATAATCATGGTTTGGGTTTAGATTGTCTTATTTTATTTTTAAGCAATAATCTGTATGTCACCTAATGATAAAAAAAAATGTAAGTATTTACATAAGTAAAATTCCTGTAAGAGAATTTACATCTGCAGGTGTGACGATATTGTATGCTTTTTTCTTTTATACGGTGAAATGTATGTAAAATTGTGCACAGCACATCACGCACTTTGTCTATATGCATGAACTATATTTCAATTTACCTCAGTTGATAAGTTTAACCATTTGCCATTCATCTTAAATAGTATGCAGTACTAGTACATAGTCGTGGCTGTGTCTGAAATCGCCCCCTAATATTATATACCCTTAACTAGGGTACTATTACACTACAGCCATTTGTAGTGATGCCCGAAACCATAGTGGACATTATCGAATGCACTCATTGTCCTATGATGCACCGCAATAACAAGAGTATAACTGATGTACACAACCATAGACGTATAAAATATTTTATATGTCTTCAACAGCTAGAAAATACCCATAATCGTGCAAATGAATTAGCGCGTCTCGCCAGAAGATGGCGCCCGCAGCTGAATCATCCATCCATCTATTTTCCAAACCGCTGGTCCAATGTGGCTAAAGCACAATATCACACAGGTTGGTATAAATTCCTTTATAATGAATTATCAGATTGTTTAAATCAATGTTTATAGATAAGTTTCCAAGACAGAGTTTAAGATAAAGCTTTTCAATACTAATGGAGCTGCCAGTTTGCTAATTATTAAAGGTGCAATGTGTAAATTTTAGCGGCATCAAGCGGTGAGGTTGCGAACTGCAAGAAGCTACGGTAGCCATACGGCCGACACAAGATGTCGTCGTCTGTGACGAAAGAGAGTAGCCTGTGTGAAGCAATGAGGCTTCTAATAAACCAGAGGACTACTATTACTACTACTATGACAATGCAAGCTGCCTCTAAAAACACGAACGATTTAGAAGAACAACAACATAGTGACGAAATGCGCTTTGTAGAATTCTGTCCGTTTAGGGCTGCTGTAGAAACATGCCGCTGCATAATGGCGACTTGACACGGAGACCCGCGGTGTACGAGATGGAAATGGCTCATTCTAAAAACATAATCGTTCATTATGTAAAGTCTTTATACAACACTGAAAACATGGTTATGTTTATTATATTGCATTTCTGTCAATAGATCCTCCCAAATTTTATACATTGCACCTTTAAATAGGGAACTATTTGGGGGAACAGCCATTTGTAGGTGTCCGAAACCATAGTGGACGTTATTCACTGTGCACAATTCCCACTCAACCATAGACTTGGATAAAATATTTTTTATATGTCTATGCACTAAAGCTAGAAAATGCACTGTAATGCATTATATACCCATACTGTACTGTGAGGGTCGTGCCAAATGAATTCCCGCGTCTCACTAGATGGTGGCGCCCGCAGCTGAATCATCCATCCATTTTTCAAACAGCTGGTCCAATGTGGCTAAAGCACAATACCATACAGGTTGGTATAAATTCCTTTTAAATAGTTTTATATATATATATATGTGTATATATATATATATGTATATGTATATATATATATGTATATGTATATATATATATATATATATGTATATGTATGTATGTGTATATATATGTATGTATATATATGTATATATATATATATATATATGTATATGTATGTATGTGTATATATATGTATGTATATATATGTATGTATATATATGTATATGTATATATATTTGTTTATACATGCTTGTTTCCAAGACAGAGTTAAAGATAAATCTTTTCAATACTACTGGAGCTGCCAGTTTTCCGTTTTAAACTTATTACTAAACTGCAAGCGCAAACTATGCAAAAGTGGCTATAGTCCTGTCTGAATTCGCTCACTCGTTTTCATTCACTCCTTCAAGTGGATTATATTAGTGGAGTAATGTAAGGAATAGGGGGCGATTTGGAGCACATGCGTGGTCTCAGGTTCACGCAGCATCTTGCATCAGTTGCGTCAGAATGCGATCTGTGACATCATCATTGACCACAATGCTCTTATTATGAAACTACAAACTTTTCCTAAGCTCTAAAGACCTACATAATTTACAATCAACATCAAATTGATTTAAACTCCTTAACATACAACAAACATAATTTAACTTTAATCGAGAACTTTTGCAAAATTATACTATCTCAAATGTATATCATACATAGGCTACAGCTTAAAAAGTAATAAGAATTTTAATCAAGCTTTGATGACTGTATTACTCATTCTAACGGTTGCGCTAGAAGTCTTTCACTACTACCCATCTAAAATGGACTGCAGTTAAAATTAAGACCATCATCCATGCAGCAAATCTCTTGATCACCAAACATATTCTAATCATCTCGGGATTTAACCGATCATATAAGGAAAATTGACAGGATCACATAAAGAGTTCGCTTGCTTGTTGATGGTCGACCGGCTGTTCGCGATGTGTGAAGTAAACTACTAAAGCGGGCATTAGGCCTTTAAAATAAAAGTCCCTTTGTAATAATTTACAACGACCACTGGGGACAGTCACGAGTTACTTACTGAAGACTGCAGAATAAATAGAACGAGAATAGCTTCTAAATCAAAAGTTGTTAAATGTTTAAAAACTATATATTCTGATTTATATCCGTTTTAAAATCGTAAACATAAAAATACATGTGGACATTTAGCAGCCAGTTTTATCAAGTGACTCACAAATGAAAAATAAATACAAGACCAAACAATATTAGCGCTACAAGATTGAATTTCAAGAGTAAACCGCAATACAAACGCTACAGCAAAAGTAAATAGGTTGTTTTATTTATAAATAGTTAACTCAATTCAAATGTATTGGTATAGTGCTTTTTTACAATATAGACAATTCCAAAACAGTAAGAGTAGCTGCTTACAATCTCAAACCAATCAAAACAAGGTTACAGAAACAAGGTAGAAAAATAAGAAATATTATAATTAAGAATTACTGCGTTCAAGTTTATTATTGTAAAATGAGAGCCCATCCAATGTTGAGTGATGAGGAACATCCTACTGACAGCTGAAGTTAGAGATGGAAGTTATGGGTTGATAGGATTTTTTTTTTTTTTTTGAGCTACAGGCCCTTAAGAAAGACATCCCATGGTGCGGGTGGAGACACAATGTTTAGTGCAAAAAAGCTGTTACTCTCTTTTGCTTTTCTGCTTTGATCTAAAACAGCACCGCATTATGAAGAATTTGCACATTTTAAAGAAGACGTAGAGGGCTACAGTCAGGATGGTGAAAAGAAAAGCGAACACATCCAGACAGTGGTGCTGGTACCAAGTAAGGTTGTGCGCTTCTACACGCAGGTGTTTAGCACCTTTATTGTGCATGACAAACTCAATCCAGAACACTGACTCATCCAAAGGCTTCATTGGTCTGTCGTGATGAATCCTAGATAAATGCATAGCGTTCTCTTTATACCTGCAGAGATGAAGAAAAATAAAGTAATATGTCTGTGTATACTGTGTCTGTGTAATGACACCAGTGTAAATCAAATGATATGAGTGACTCACGAGGTGTCATTAATGATGGCATTGAGTCCATCCACCAGCTCTTGCGGCTGCATGGTCTTGATGTTGTCCATGACAACTGCAACCCCTTTGGCCTTCATATGTGCCAAATTATCTTGGCTGGTCACCAAACAAGGGGATCCCGACCATCGGAACACCATGATATATGGCCTCATATATGCCATTAGTGCCCCCATGAGTGATAAATGCTCTGGTTTTGGGGTGGCCTGAATCAGGAGATAAACATGGATAAACAAACAAGGAAAAGCAAAAGTCAGTGTTACAGTAACACACTTACTGTTGAAGTATACAGACAATAAACATTAAAATACATACTCAAAATTATAGCCAAAATATATAATATGTGTCATTATAAATCACTTACTGACCTGTTAACTACTACAGTGTCATGACTTATAGCTTGACACGTGCAAGAACACCAGAAGGGGACAGTTTATAGGGCAAACTCCCAATTAACAAAGCTTTTAACAAAAGTATTAGTTTTACATTTTTTACTCCCATTGTCAGAGTGTTAATGTAATTTTTTAATATATATATATATATTGGTAAAAAATATAAAGTAGCATACAATCATAAATTATAATACAAACCCAATAAATCATTCTGAGGGATCCACTTATAGATTCTGGTGTTTTCACCCAGAGTGTCTGGCTCCTCTCCATCGTATCGCCACAAGACCTGTGACACACAAGCACAACCTCACTCTCAACTGATCAGTGATTATGACAAAGAGATTATAAAGAAACACTAAAGTTTACATTGAACTGTGAAAAATTAAACTTTCACTCATTCCAATCACACAGAGAAGCAGTGCTTATGTGTTCATGATATTTGGGTGTAAAGGGTTAGTTCACCCAAAAATGAAATTTCTATCATTAATTACTCACCTTCATGTCGTTTCAAACCCGCAAGACCTTCATTCATTTTTAAAACATTTTTCCTCTTCCCTGTCAGTCTCCTACGCAGTTGAGTGAACGCAGTGCAGAGCTTTTGTGTCTACGTCTGAATGCCGGCTCATTATTGGCCGACGCTGTTCATGTGAGCAGCACGGCACATGCGTGTGATGCTGACGCAGAAGCCGGCCAATACAGAGCCAGTGTTCTGTCGTAGAACACAGAAGCTTTGCACTGCATTCACTGCGTCAACTGCGTAGCAAATTCTTGAATAAAGTCTTTATTTTTGTTTTGTTTTTGTGCAGAGAAAGTATTCTCTTCACTTCATAACATTAAGGTTAAACCACTGTAGTCACGTATTTTAATGATGTTATACTACTTCTCTGGACCTTGAATGTGGTAATTTCATTGCTTTTTATGGGAGATAAAAAACCTCTCGGATTTCATCAAAAATATCTTAATTTGTGTTCTGAAGATGAACGAAGGTCTTACTGGTTGTGAACGACATGAGGGTGAGTACTTAATGACAGAAATTTCATTTTTGGGTGAACTAACCCTTTAAGAATGTACTGTAAGAATGGTCAGTTACCTTCTGTGGGATCTGTGCCAGTGCAGAGGCGATCCTATTGCTTGTTTCTTTGGGCATTTTGTCTATCAAAGACCCCAGAGTGAAGACCACAACCCCATCATCCCCTGAGCTCTGTACAAACTCCTCCATGTCCTATGCATAAAAACACATCATGAGCTTATGGTGTGAAAATTGACTCTGAAAAACTATATACTGCCACACTGCAGATTCAATTTAGAGTGACCAGTTTAGTTTGATTACCGAATTGCTATTAATATATAGTTTAGAATTACTCCGTTTACTTGAACTGAATTCATTCAGACTGGTCACTTGGTCATCACCTGACTCACTTAACTACATTTTCAGTAAAATAATAACAGATGCACCTTGGGTAATGGCTTGGCAGGGGTGCAGTGAAGCCCTCCAATGTATTTGAAGTTGGGCAGGAATGGCCGTGGAAACTCAAAATCCCAGTAGGTTCTGATTAACCAGATATCAGCTCTACCCATCATCTCACAATAGGAAGTGGGCCGTCCTGGAATGCTTAATAGCTTTACACAAAAGTTTTTTGCACACCTTCTGCACTGTGCACTGATCATCATTCAATACAAGATGAGCTCTATCAACATCATTTGTGGCATGTTGATTACTTCTGAAAATAATTTCAAACTTGTTCCCCAGATAAAACAAATATCTTAACAGTAAGACATTTAAAATAGCCCAGAGTCATGCTCAGGCCAATGATTTGTTAGCCTCGAGTTTAAAACTACATGAGGTTGCAGAGTTCATTTGTTAGTGAACTCTCTCCAGAACGTTTTCTTTAACTCACCAAAATATTCAGTGTAATAGTTGTCAAATTTTATCCAAGCAATAATGGCCAAAGCATCTTGAGAAAGGTAGAACAGCATATTGATAATTCGCTCTGTGAAGCTCATCTTGTCAGTGAGTTTACTCATTGCTCCAGGAACATATGATGGTGGCGCTGGTATCTGACCACACATCCGCTCTGCAGCGTGAGCGATGGAGAATCTGAACGTGTAAACCAAGGGAATGTCCAGCTCTTCAGCCACAATTTCGCTGCATGCATAGATCGGATCTGACAGAACAACATCAAACTTTCCATTCCGCAATTTGTCCATCAACTCCGGAGATTTTAAAATGCCTTCACAGTGTACCAGAGACATGGTCTGATGTTTTGAAGTTAACTCATAAAATTTCATTAGAATCTGCAGCAAGTTTAACTGATCCATCTCATACACTGAGAAATGCAGAAATTCATCAATGAAGTCTCGCATCTCCTGTTCATCCATGGACACGTTAAAGGGCTGGTAGGAGAAGCGATCCGAAACTTTAGCTTTCATGAAGAGAGAGGCATCAGGCACCAGCACTGTGACATCATGTCCCCTGTCAATCAATGTTTCCAACACGATCTTCAGATTGATCCAGTGACTGCCCTCCGTATACCAAACTAAAATATTCCCACACTTTCCTGGGCCGACCACAGTGAGCAGAGAAAGAAAACAGACTATGAGTCTCATGATTGCCAGCGATCGTGTGAGATCAACAGTATCCTGCCTCATGTGCTGGACTGTCTGGTATAATTATTAACCTAGTATATAGATTTTAGAAAGTCATGGCACTCATAAATCAACAAAGTATTAGGGTAAAAGGTAGAGGCCAAAGAGACAGGTCCATACACATAGCTTAAAGGGTTAGTTAGATCACCCAAAATGAAAAATCTGTCATCATTTACTCACCCTCATGTCGTTCCAAACCTGTAAGCCTTTCATTCATCTTCGAAACACAAATTAAGATATTTTTAATGAAATCTGACTGATTTCGGTTCCTCCGTTGATAGTCCATGCAACTATCACGTTGACGCTTCAAAAAGTTCATAAAGACTTCAAAAAGTTCATAAACAGTTTTCAAAAAAATGTTCCATATGAATTGAGCGGTTAAGTCTAAATTTTCAGAAGAGACACGATTGTTTTTATATTGGTCTAGGGGTATGATTCTTGCTTGGGGTGCAAGAGATCTCGGGTTCAGATCCCGGACGAGCCCCCACTTGTTACATCCTCACCTTTAGTCTAGGGGTAAATAGGGAACGAACAAACAATAAAAACAGATTTAACTTAGTCATTTATTCACATAAACATTCATCAACTCGCATATCAGATATGGTAAACGAAAGCTTAATCATGCTTGCTTGATGTGTAAGAACCAATGAGGTTCATTCTCATGTGTTACACTGAGCGTTTGAGCTTCCGCAAGAACCAATGAGGTTTGTTCTCGCGAGTCAATAAAGTATGGTTGAGCTTCTGTTTATGTTCACTGATCAATGTTTATATGTGAATAAATGCCTAATTTCAGTCTGATCATCATATAAAGTGATTGTGTTGGACTAAACCGCTTCATTGGATTACTTTTACAATCTCTTTATGAGCTTTTTAAAGCATCAAAGTGGTAGTTGCGTAGCTGTCAATGGAGGGACAGAAAGCTCTTAGATTTCATTAAAAATATCTTCATTTGTTTTCCAAAGATGAATGAAAGTCTTATGGGTTTGGAATGACATGAGGCTATTAGAAAAACCTGTAAAAACACCCTTTAACACATATTATCTTAGGTAGTATGTATCACATTTACATCTTATTCAAACTTTCAGTTCTCTTTACAGTTCTGCTATTCAAATTTCACATTTATATGGCATTGCATATCCACCCAGAGAGAGTTTCTATGATTAATCACTTCATCACACCTATTTTATGGCTTCAGATTCTCTGTACTTTCAAGTTTTGAAGTTTATGGACTACTTTTATGGTTTCAAACTTGACAGCTGTATACAACTAAAATCAGTGGGGGTGAGGTGATGGATCTCTCACAATATCTTTACATGCCAAATCAACCCTGTTAAGAGACTAAGATAAACTGTAATAATGCATAATAGTACTGTTTTACAATATCACTTCATTAGCTGCTTCGTGTTTATGGTCTCATCCAAGAAATATATAAAATACTATTATAGTGCTTAACTGTGCAAAACTCACCTAACGCTACATGGGGGTGGCTGTCAGGGCCTAAGTAAAAATGGGTTAATGGTACATTTTACCTACTTTATCCTAATTGTAGCTTCATTAAGCAAAAAACAACCCTTCAAAATAAATAGGGTGAACACTGCTGTTTTGGGAATTAGATCAGTGTTTATATTTCCTAAGGAGGTGACTATCCTAAGCAGGCAAAGACAGCAGGCTGTGAAAAATATAAGCCCATTTTACACAAGGAATAGTTTAAAATGGATACAACAAAATCAATGCGCTTTTGCAGATGGCAGGTTGCTTTTCCATTTATTTATTTATTAGACGCTTTTATTCATATTCATATATTTATATATCATATCATATATATATCTTATATATATATATATATATCATATTTAATGTGGGGTTGGTAGGATTGTTTTTTCTGTGGAACACAAAAGAAATTATTAAAACATTAAATACTCACCCTCATGTAGCACCAAACCCATACAGTATGTCAAGCACCAAAAAACCCCCCAAAAAAAACACCCAACATAAAAGAATTATGCACTATATTCCAAGTCTACTAAAGTCATATGATAACTTTGTGTGAGGAACAGACAGAAATCCAAATCGTTATTCATTGATAGTCTGTCTCTCAAGTGAACAGATCTGTAAGAACACCATCAAACTTTCAGTTCCAGAATTTGTCCTTCACAGTAGAAGCAAACTCTTAGAATTTCATTTTAATCTGCAACAGGTTTGGCTGACCAGTCTCATACACTGAGAAATGCTAAAGTTCATCAAAGAAGTCTTGCATGTCCTGTGCTGGCAGGAGAAGGAAATCAATTATTTGGTATCCATGAAGGATGAAGGATCTGGCACAAGCACTGTTACATTGTGCCACTGTCAATCAACATTTCCAACATGATCTTCAGATTGATCCAATGACTGCGTCTAGTAGGGAAAACTAAAATATTCTCTTGTTCTCTTGGGCTGAATTCAGCAAGTAGATAAACACAGATTGTGAGTCTCATTATTAACAGCAATTGAGATCACTTGAACCACGTCAGGTAAAATTGTTTACCATGCAAGTATACAAACTTTAACCAATAAATGAGTCATGTAAAGTGCTAAGGTTTTCATAAATCATCAAACTGCTGTAAGGTACACACTTTAAGGCAATATGGTCCAGATATCACGGTTTTACTTTTTCTTCATTGAAATTAAGTATCTGTATTATTACAATTAACTGGAAACATAAACTGATATTTCTTACTGGCACACCAAAGCAAAAAATGTAAATAATCAACAGTTGTGAGGAATCTAGCATGCCCAAGATGCATATATACTTTATATGAACTGTATTTTTGTATCAGTCAAAATCAATCACTCGTTTTTTCTTTTGCTTTTCTGCTTTGATCTAAAACAGCACCGCATTATGAAGAATTTGCACATTTTAAAGAAGACGTAGAGGGCTACAGTAAGGATAGTGAAAAGAAAAGCAAACACATCCAGACAGTGGTACTGGTACCAAGTAAGGTTGTGCGCTTCTACACGCAGGTGTTTAGCACCTTTATTGCGCATGACAAACTCAATCCAGAACACCGACTCATCCAAAGGCTTCATTGGTCTGTCATGATGAATCCTGGACAGATGCATTGCATTCTCTTTATAGCTGCAGAGATGAAGACAAATACAATAATATGTCTCTTTATACTTTATAAACTTCATCTATCCATTGTGTCAATGTTGAATATTAGTAATTGAACCCACATAGACTCCTCTAAACATCTACACTGAAGTCTTGTCATAGTTGCACAATGACATTCAACTCACAAGGGGTTGTTAATGACGGCACTGAGTCCATCCAGCAGGTCTTGAATCTGCATACCATTGAAGTCCATGACAACAGCAGCACCCTTGGCCTTCATATGAGCCAAATTATCTGGCTGGTCACCAAACAAGGGGATCCCGACCATCGGAACACCATGATATATGGCCTCATATATGCCATTAGTGCCCCCATGAGTGATAAATGCTCTGGTTTTGGGGTGGCCTGAATAAACACAGAAGATTGTGTTGTTTGGCAAAAGGTAACAAACCTCAGTAGGGGGTGCTAAAGTTTCATTCAAATGCATGTGCCATTTAACTGAGTACAGTATTATTCAGTTAGCTAGCTATAAATTAGTTAAACAGTTTAACTAATTAGGTCTTCAAATTGTTGCTTTATTTTTCTTCAAATAAAAACACAATCACAAATTATAATACAAACCCAATAAATCATTCTGAGGGATCCATTCGTATATTCTGGTGTTTTCACCAAGAGTATCTGGCTTGTCTCCGGCGTATCGCCACAAGACCTGCGAATAAAACAAAAAACATACACAACCAAACTCACAAATGATATGTGTATAAAGAGTGAGACTTAGAGAATCACTAGACGGACTGATATTAAATATAGGACATGTCAAAGTTTCTATTTTCCCCTTCCAATGAAATTGTAAAGAATAAAATATGGAAAAGAAGAATGTAAGGATGGTAAAAAATAACCTTCTGTGGGATCTGTGCCAGTGCAGAAGCGATCGTATTGCTCCTCTCTTTGGTTATGTCGTTTACCATTGACCCCAGAGTGAAGACCACAATCCCATCATCCCCTGAGCTCTGCACAAACTCCTCTAGATCCTACACGAATAAGGATGCTCAGTACTTTCTCTTTTTGCTACAGTGTTTTAAATATCAAGTACTAGGCTAGTATTGTAATGGCAATATCAGTACTCAAAAATAAAATGAACATTTACAGAAGGATCATTTAGGAAAAAAAGTTGCTGCATGTGACCTTTTCTACCAGTGAGTGCACATTATCATCCCCACCTAAGTAGTTTATAACCCTACAGTACCAAATATTCATGGTCTCTGGGAACAAAGGTACATACTGTTTCTCATGGCAAAGATGTGAGAGGTGAACTTGGCAAGTAGGTAAGCTTTTCGATGCATAATCCTATTCCTCTTTCGTTCTTATTTCTGTAAGCTTAATGTTGATTGGCTGCCCATCAATACCAGACAGGAAATGTCAGAGGAATTCATTCAATGTAAAACACTAGTGACAAGTGGCTTAATTTCAGCAAAAACAGCCAATAATTGTCACTGTTAGCAAGGTGTTTTGAATTGGTAAGTGGGCACCCAGTTTCAGCAACTGAAAATAAACAGACAGACCCCAATAATTGATTAGATATTTGGGAGTCATTTGTGGGATTAAGCTTTGTTATGATTATACTAGTCTAGTTTACCATACTATTAACAGTTTATTGTTTTTTTCTCAAAATACTTAATTGGTTTGAGTAGGACAAATTTAAATTAAACAAATTAGTTCAGTTAAATTAACTGTTATGAGTATTTAGAACTTTCTTTTTCCTTTGAGTTCACAGCACTGACATATTTCAAGTAAACTGAACTGTTTCATTGTTTTGAGTTGCATGAACTAATTTCTTTTAATTTAGACTAACTTAATTTTAACTGAAACTAGGCTGGGATTTTCTATTTCCCAGCATGCTTTGCTAACCCTAACCCTAACCCATGGCACTCAAAAGGGAGAATAAATGCTAAAATTAAGTGTTATACGATGTTTTTTGTGCAAGATTAATGGTAAGGGAGATTTAGTAGTGATGTTGTTATGCTAATTTTGAAGAGTTTCTGTTAATGTGGGTTTTTGGAGAGTTACCATCAAGGTGACAAGTGGTGCATACTGCTTGGTTTGAGAGCAGGTAAGTTACATGTTTTAAGTTGCTGTACTCATTCAATAAATACTATACCATGCTATTGTTAACATGCTAGCAAATTAGCAAGTTGCCATTTTCTGAATTAGTTTGTTAGGGCTAGCAAAATATTTACGTTGATATAACCTGATAATTTTAAGTTAAATGTATTGATTAGTGTACTCAAATATTTCAAGTTAAGAACAAAAATGTATGAGTACAAAATAAAAATCTTACTAAAACTTTGAGTTTCTTAACTTAAAAAATTCTCAATTCTCTGACAACTTATTAGGGTTTTCAGTGAAGTAACATTTGATTTACAAGAACTCAAAATAAAAAAGTTAATTAACTAAATCTTTTATGTTAATTGCTATCAAAATGTAAGAGCTAACTTAGTACTTCAAGTTAGGAGCAGTTAACATGCATGAGCACTACAAACTTAAAACTTGATAGTTCTGCTTATTTAAAATCATAACTCAAAAACTTTAACATCATAACTCAAAAAATTTGATGTAACTGATGACCTCAATTTTTTTGAGTTACCCTAACTTATTGATTATTCAAAGCATGTGTCTCATGAATTTCATATTTTACAGCAAATGGGGTAGGCTATTAAAAAGATAGATGCACCTTGGGTAATGGCTTGGCAGGGGTGCAGTGAAGCCCTCCAATGAATTTAAAGTTGGGCAGGAATGGCCGTGGAAACTCAAAATCCCAGTAGGTTCTGATTAACCAGATATCAGCTCTACCCATCATCTCACAATAGGAAGTGGGCCGTCCTGGAATAAAAGATGTTAAACAACAAAATTAGTTTTAACAAAATAATTTTTTCCCCTCTAGCATATTCAACTCACCAAAATATTCAGTGTAATAGTTGTCAATTTTTTTCCACAGACTAATGGCCAAAGTATCTTGAGAAAGGTAGAACAACATATTGATGATTCGCTCTGTGAAGCTCATCTTGTCAGTGAGTTTACTCATTGCTCCAGGAACATATGATGGTGGCGCTGGTATCTGACCACACATCCGCTCTACAGTGTGAGCAATGGAAAATCGTAATGTGTACACTAAGGGAATGTCCAGCTTTTCAGCTAATGCCTCACTGCATGGAAAGATTGGATCAGCCAGCATGACGTCAAACTTCCCATGCTGCAATTTGTCCATCAACTCTGGAGATTTCAGAGCACCATCACAGTATGCAAGACACAAATCTTGATCTTTGGAGAAAAGCTGGTAGAATCTGATATGAATTTGCAGCAAGTTTAAATGATCCATCTCATACATTGAGAAATGTAAAAAATCCTCAAAGGAGTCTTGCATGTCCTGCGCAGACATGGACACACTGAAGGGCTGGTAGGTGAAGCGGTCTGATTCATTGGCATGCATGAAAAGAGAGGCATTTGGCACCAGCACTGTGACATCATGTCCCCTGTCAATCAATGTTTCCAACACAATCTTCAGATTGATCCAGTGACTGCCCTCAGTAAACCAAACTAAAATATTCCCAGACTTTGTAGGGCCGAACACAGTGAGTAAGAAAAGAAAACCGACCATGAATCTCATAATTGCCACCGATAGAGTGAGTGAGTGATCACTCAGTGTCCCACATCATATACTGTCAGTTACTGTATAATCATTAACCTAGAAGAGCAAAGTCATGGTTGAGATCAATCAATAAACTGTTCAGGTAAAAGTTATCTTAAAAATATTTTGTGGTAAAATTATCTGTGAATATGTAGTTGACATGAAATTTCAAGCAGTGAATGATATATACATGCAAGTTTAGAAAAAAATATTGAGAAAAACATGTTTTTTCCTGCTTCCTGTGGGTAATTTTGCACCTTGTCGCTCTTCCCTGGCCCCACGAAACACACTTTCACATTTATGGCCCGAAATAGTGGCTGACTGTACAAAGATGGTATGCACCCTCCCTAAAAAACTTGTGAAGATTTTCAAAATAAAAGCAGTCAGTCAAGGTTATCCAGTAACCACTAGGGGCAGTAATGTTTAGTACTAATTATACTATTTTTATACTATTAGTACTATTTTTTATATAATTTTATATTATATATTAATAACATATACTAATAATATGAATCTATTTAACATTATAAGATATATATACACAAATAAAAATGATCAATTTGGAAAAGGACAAAAAATGCATGAAACTATCTTATCTATCTGAACAGATATTAAAACACTAGATATCACTGCCAACTTTGTAAATGGTTACACAGAAAACTTGGCATCATACAGTAAATTGTACTGAAAACAACAAATTTACACAGAAATATGCACCTCGTTGCTAGGAGACGCATGGCAAATGAAAACAATGTGTTCTAAATTCAGCTCAAAATATAAAACATGTCTGATATCCTCCAACTGGCTGGATTTATAGTCTAAAAAAACTGCAGTATGTGCCCAACACCACGATTTTCTGCAAAATCTGTCAGTCCTTATCCAAAATCGGACTTTCTGCAACTACGCTATGAACAGAAAAAAATGATGTAGGATTTATTTTGAAACAATTTAATTACTAGTACATTTTACAAATAATTGCAAAGAACTTGCAAGTAACACAATGAATTAAACGTGAAGTTTTAAAGTAGAAAGACTGAAATGGTATTTTCTTTTAAATCGTAGTCTATTAATCTTGGTTTTATTCAAATTCCAAAAATAATTTTTGTCCGTGAAACGTCAACTCTTCCAGACTGAATATGTAGTGTATTCCAGCCTTAACACATTACACTTGGATGGGAGGATGTATTCATCAATAACATCTACAATACCAAACATTTATAGAATTTGTGCTTCTGTTTCAGAGGTTTTACTTTTCCCCTAATCCAAAATGTTCAAACTCTTCTTCCTCTGTGAGTTACAGCATGTTGCTTTTTGAAGTATAGATTTGCCTAATCTGATTACAGATCACTGGATTGTCAGTGTGCCATAAAAAAGTGCTCTAGAGGAGAGAGCTGCTGTCCAGCCAACAATGGCCGTCCCTCCAGCCAGCAATGCACCTGCCTGCACTCTAACCAGCTCTCCTGTCTCCCACAGATAACACTTTCTGCCCTCTCTTCCATGCTTTCTTTTTTTGGGGGGGTGGAGGCACATATAAGGATTTATGACCCCTCCAGCCCTTTTTATTTTGGAGACGGGGGCTCAGACAGAGTGGGAAAAATTTAGCATGCAGCATGTGAATTGGTTTAGACGTATAAAGAGATCAGGGCTAATCGGTTGGCACCAGAGACACTTCTGCATTCAGCCTCCTTTCGGGGAGGGCAACGGAGCGCGGGAGTGAATGCATGTGAGAGAGGGAGGGAGGGAGAAGCCCATGATCTGCTCCATTGTGATAACAGATTTAGGCAGAGTGTGGGGTTCCGATAAGGAAAAGCACACTCAATAGAAGATTAGCCGCATACTTGGAGTAGAACAGTGAAGGAGAGGAGGACACTTGGAAAGAAGAGGAGACGTGGGATGTGTTAGTCACGCTGAAACGGATTCTGTTTATTATTTATTATTAATAATTTACTCTCTTTTCATCGTTTTCAAATTTACTTTAAATATCAGTTGCTGTATTGTAGAGTTTGAGTCTAATTTTAGCAGATTCATCAATTTAAAACATGGCACAGCCATATTGATGAAAGAAGTCTTAGATATGGATCAAGTCAGCTTTACAGAAAATCATAAAGCTGAACATACTTACAGTATCCAACTTTATATAAAGAGATAGGCGATAATATGGTTACATTTTGCGCCAAAATATAAAATCAAGCAGTTGCGATTTGCTATATATTGTATTATTATATTGTATATTGTATGTATGCAAAAAAAATAGCCATATATATAGCCATATCTCACTTTATATATAGAGCTCTGCAATGAGTTAATAGTCTATGGTGTTTGGTACATATTCTAAATTAAACAAACATTGTTAGTAGATATTCAAAGTTTTGATGCATGATGTGTGTTTGAACATTAGATCTAAAACAGAAGGGTTAGTTTAAATAAGCATTAGCAAGCATTCACACACTCACCAGATAGGCTTTGCTTTTCCGTGTTTGGTTTTAGGATCACAAAGTTTCCTTTTTTGTGTTTGCAGTTGTGACTGTGTGTTGTGTTAAATGGTGATTAGTACAGAGGGCGGTCAGCTGCTGATTTCGAACGGGTAAAGTAGTATGAACAGCTGCCCAAAAATACACTCTTCCTCCTTGATGGTGATTCCAACACGGCTAAGCGGGATTTAACTGAATATTTTTTACGCTTAAGGTCAACTGTGTCCAATAGACTAGAGTGATCTGAACATAAATGATGGATATGCTTATTTGCAGCAAAATTATCTTATAACAGGCTGAATGTCACAAAGTAATAGTCAGGTCATATTTCACCCAAAAAAAAAAATGGGGATAAATTTTTTTTTTTTTTTTTTTGCATGGGGAAAATCAAACCTTTTTTATTTTGACCTCTTGACTTTAAAACATTTAACCCCCCCAAAAATATTCATTAATATAATGCTAAGAAGAAAAAAAAAAAAAAGAGTATTTGAAAATGATTTTTTAATTAAAATAATAATAATCTGCATAAATTACATTCAAAACAACATGTATAACCACTGACACTGAGATTAAATGCTTATTTGGCATAAAAATGTCACAATGCCAAATAAAAAAAGAACAGTCCTTTTTTTTTAGACTGTATTTTCTTCATGCAAAATATAATTTCTTGTTTTTGAGGTGAAATATGACTTGGACGTGTTCTTTGCATGTTTTATGAGATTCGGCCAGTTACTAAACATTTGAAATAGTCTTTCTTCTGCGTAATCAGTCTTTATGAATCATTTTTATCAGTCTTGTCACTCCTTTAAATGTCTAATTTAAAAAAAAGATCCATTACTTGCACTGATGTTCGATTGTAACACAAACACACACACCTCTTTGTGCACCTGATTGGTCACTGACGAGTGTGGATTTTGACTCCAAGATGACCTCTGGCCTCAGACCAAAAGTTAAGCTCTGTCTACAATCCCCTCTCTCATGTGGCTTGGACACTTCCAGAGGTCATCGCTATGGTCACACAGCTCCTAAACTGCCGCTGCAGAGAACAATTATCTGACCACAACATAAAAGCCAATCAAGAGTCTTCAGAGCAGACCAATACATGCCAATAGGAAGACGAAACCTCTTTCACCAACCCGATGATGTTTGATTGAAATATTTTAGTGAAACGCCTGAATAGGACTTTGTACTTATTTTAATATCAAATTGACGAATAAATTAATACAATAAATCATTTCCAAGTAACACAATTATTTGATTCATGAGGAAAAAACATTCTACAATTTTTAATAACGAATGCACAAAAATAATCTTTGGCAAAACATATTTTGTATTTGTGAATGCAGAATAGTTTAAACAATAACATTTTCCATTTAATAAATTACAATTTAATGTACAACAAGTTGCATGTGCTGAATCCATTAATAGCATAAATATTAAAAATATTAAATAAAAACATTAAATACAATCAAATAAATTAAAATTTGAAATCTGAGCTTGTTACTGGCTTCAGTCTCAAACAAAACATTCTTGAGTTTTTAAAAGATAAAATTATATTAATACTAAAAAATATTGGGGGAGATGCTTCCAAAGTGCATTCTTGACAATGCTTATGTTGTTCAGGGTTTCCGCTTGATTTGTAGTACTGGTGAATAAAGTGTCTCTGGGTTTCCACAGATCATTAATTTCCAATCAGCATGGGAAAGATGAGTGATTTTGATGTCATAGTGAACATGAACATTCCGAGTTCCGGAAATCCACTCCAGCTTTGTCTCTCCATGGCGATGGAATTTTAAAAAATGTCACAATCACAGAATCCTCTCACAGAATGCTCATGCCTCAGTTCAGTTTAATTCTACCATGCTTCTGAACTGTCGCAGCTGGACCCGGGAGAGGGTGGGTCGGTGTCGCTGGTCCAGGTGCGGTCGGTGCGCAGGTTCTGCATGTTCCCCGTGAGCAGCGTGAGGAGTGCGGCTTGCGAGTGAGTCGACGGCTCTCCGCCCTGGCTCTCCAGCAGAGTCACCAGGAAGTTGATGTAGCGCATGGCCAGCCGCAGGATCTCGTTCTTGCTGAGCTTTTTCTCAGGCGGGTGTGTGGGAATGAGTTTCCGCAGCTCTGCGAAGGCTGTGTTGACATTATGTTGGCGCCAGCGCTCACGTGTGTTGGTGAACACCTTCCTGGTCATGATACTGCGGTACTTCTAAAATTTTTTTTAAAAAAATTAAAAAAAAAAAAAAAAAAGCCGGTTAAGCCATTGTCTGGATATTACATACTAGGGTAAAATGAAAATAATTTTGTTACAAACAAACAATATCTTACCACTTTTTTTGTCTTGAAGCTCTATGAACGTTGGGGCATCAGGAACAAATTTTCTGGCATGAAAAATCCAAAAATAGTCCCGACGGCAGATGAAAGCAGCAGTGAGCAGTGTTTAGGAAAAATAAAATGCTGTCAGGTAATTGCAGACGTAATAAACCTGCATCCGTCCTCTCTAACTCCTCAGACAGAAGACAGGGTGAAGGAGAGAGAGGATGTGAGGGAGGGGTGGGGTTTGGCTTGTGCCTCTCGTTTTTATAGTCATGCTGCTGTGTGACGTTGCAGGGTGTCAGTGGGGGGAACGATTTTTACATCTGCCATTAATGCGTTTAAATTGATTAACATAATGTATCATGTTTCCATTCACAGCTATAGCATTCGGGGGCTA